>RCSZ01000009.1:1200000-1800000 GCA_014898425.1 Botryotinia globosa
CCCATGTCATTTCGAGGAATGACACCAGGCCCGGGGACGCCTGGGCCAGTCACATCATTATCACCAAGACCACCACCACGTGCTGCGCAACCATCATTCTGGGATAGCGACCGTGAGATTGGGTTGGCCATCTCATAGTATTAGGCCTGGACGCCAGTTCTTTTTTTTATGCATTGTTTGGGTCATGGCAGGCGGTGGAGTTAGCTTGCTATAAACGATGGAGGCTTACTTATATTGATACCAAGGAGGATTTGTTCATATTGATGGAGATTGACAACTCGGGGAAGAAACCGTGCTGATCGGCGCAACACTGTTTGCACTGTAGATGGGGAATTTGAAATTCACCACTCGATGAGAGATTTTATTTATGATATGCACAGTCTGGTGACTGAAGCAACAGAAGAAATACACAGACGCATGATGTAGCATGCAGATATGACAAATTAAATATAAAATCAATACACAAATAAGCTTTGGCTTCAATTGTTCCAAGTTTCTCAATGCTTCAAATCTGTAGATTGCGCTCACACATCTGAAAAAGTCAAAGTAACGTTGTCCGAATACTCTGCTGGCCTCAGCAAAATACCTTGAACTTTCAAGATACAGCAGGCGTCAAATTCTACAGCCTCACTAACAATTCAAACCTTGGAAGCCACACCCCTCGGAAGCCACAGTAATAATACTTTCACGTGATTTTACACGAGTTTCGCGTCAGCGTGTTTCCCAGGCTTAAATACTTCACCGCCTCCCAATTGAGAAATGAATTGCCCAGTCGCATTTGCTTAAAGTCAAACCCATAAACCAAACTACGATTCCCATCCTCGACGTCACTACCACCGCACATCCTAATTCCTCCTTCCCACCAATACGAATATTCCAACATGCCGCCACGAAAGAGCGATGTCGCGAAGCCGGTCGTTGGAGATGAAGCTACACCTGTCAAAGAAACGACGGTAGTTCGAGAAGGAATTAGCATTGAGGTTTGTTCTTATAATTACTTTCCTTAGACGGACCGGACTCCAAATTCTTCTCTTTGATTGAAATTTCTCGAATTGGGTTCCATTGACTCTTGGTGACCTCAATTACTTCGATTTCTCTCCTCGCATTCGAGCTATACGTCAAACTAATACATATGGTGATGGGCAGGATCTTAGTCTCCCGAAAAGTATCGTAACGCGATTGGCGAAGAGCGTGTTGCCGCCCAATACGCAGATCCAGGGAAATGCAATGTTGGCGATGGGAAAGAGCGCGACGATTTTTGTCAATTATCTGGCTACACAGTGAGTAGATTAGGGTTCTTTGGAGATTCGGAGGATTGGGAGGAGCAAAAGCGATTGGACATTGGGGCAACACTTAAAAAGAAAGTTTAAGAGAAGAACGAAGAAGGGAAGCGGGAGAGACTGTGTGAGCAGATTGCTAATGCGATTACGAATAAATTAGTGCAAATGAGAACGCACACAGCCGAAGTATTAAAACGATAGCACCGCAAGATGTTTTTAAGGCGTTGGATGATATAGAATTTCCTGATTTTAAACCAAGGTTGGAGGCGGAACTTGCGAGTTAGTATTCCATTCCGTATTGTGTGGTTAAGGGCGTTTGTTGGAAGGCAAATCAAGGGAGATACCACATGCTAATCACGAATAAACGAATATCAGAGTTTATCGAATTGCAAAGCGACAAAAGAAATACCCATAGAAAGAAAGTCGCAGCGGATAAAGTAGCTGGAAGTCAAGCGGGAGGTGAAGACGGAGAGGGCGATTCGGAAATGTTGGATCGAGAAGGGGATGGAGAACCAAAGGCTAAAAAGGTCAGGCGAGATGGGAGCAGTGGAGGCAGTGGGGAGGCACAAGAAGAACATGACGACGAAATAGATGCAGATGAAGAACATGATGAAGAAGTGGAGGGAGAGGAAGGCGAGGATGACGAAGAAGGGGGGGTTGAAGCAAGGGAAGACGACGACGGAGAGGAGAAATTTGATCTTGAGGAGCCAGAAGAAAAAGAGGTAGATGACGAAGCGCTGGATAATGGGGAGGATAGTGATTGAAGCTAGCATTTTTGTGTCTGGCTTTTGGAGAAGGGTGGATGTGAAAAGGAATATCTTGTTTGTTAAGGATTGGGATTGGAAGGAAAGCGAAGCGTGCATTTGCAATGATGGAGTTTGGAATATGGATATAGGTTGTAAAGAACAAAAGTCCGCCAGGCACAACAAAACGCAGTGTAAGAGGGTAGGAATAGCACATCAATGAAACCAACCATTCAAATAGATCAAGTTAACAACAGTTAAATACATCTTTCAAGAACAAAGATAGAAACAAATAGATAGTACGATGAGTTGCTGTTGCGACACGAGTGAACATGCACGTGAGCGCACACGCTAGCGCTAGCGCACAAACGTATTGTATATAGCTCTCGTAGCTCTAGAACCTGGAAGAGAATAGGTACAATATCAATCGATGTATTATGCTTATTATGAAGATGTTATAATCACCAAATATCAATAGTTGCGTTGTAGTGATATAAGTATCTCATTACACTTTTATCAAGCTTAGCGAAGCGAATGAACAGTGTGGGGCAAGGGGACTCGAGGGGGGCTAGAGCACGCAAGCTAAACGATCAATTCACTAGGAACAGAATCCTACCACGAAGTCTAAATCGACTATTTTAGACACTGGAACGTGATGATATCGTTGTATATAATAATATGTACATAGAAAGTAAGTGTCGAATGAAAGTCAAACTATTACTCTCCCCTCAGCTTTTAGTTCTTCCCTAATTTGTTTTCTCTCTGTTTACTTCGACTCTGTTCCGCGGCTGTTTGCGTAGACCCATATTCAAACCCCTATCAGCTAGAAAATATACTCTGTGGCGGCCAAATATCACTAAGTAGTCTTATAATTTCCTCAAAACGTTGAATCCACGGCGACACTTGCACATTATTCTGCAGAAAAGAGACAAGAGAGCTGCCTTCCCTGGACAAGCCCAAAATAAACCAGGAAATGGAACACTACAGGTTAAGACCGATGAAGTGGGTGACCAGAAGAAGTGCAGTGTTGGTGTTGAGCGGGCCACGGTAAAGACGGTGCAGACTGAAAGAATGAGGCCTATTATCTTGACCTAGGCGGGCGGTTTCGAGCCTAAGCTGACAAATCGGCAAGCAATTGATGATGTGATAGTTTGATGAGACAATTTGGAACTATAATATAAAAAAGAAATATATCAACGAGACCGGGGTTATCACAAAATACGTTACAAGTATAGGGACACTGGCGATGGCGTAGACGCCGGGATACCTTTTAGATAATATCGGTGCAATTGAAGAGAATAACATGATAACACCAATTGCATTGAACATTGATTGGCCATGTTTTTTCTCAAAAGTTGTCGTCTGAATTGGTTCAAGACAGTCGAGGTGACAAATTTCGCCATTCGATATCGGAATAGAGAGCATGAGATTTAAATCTGGCGGATGAAGCACCCTTTCCTGTCCACACACAGCTTTGCATTGCCAAGCAGGTTGCGCATTTTGCAGAGCTTCTGTAAGCATATCCGTATCCCATAGTACCGGCTGACTGATGGCTGCTGTGTTGCGTTTAGAAAATCCATCTAAGCTAGCATCGCGGTTTTCTCTACAGAAATCCGAATTGACGATATTCTAGAACTGATCAGCGAGCTCTGTTTTATGGTGTAGTTACACGACATAAAATGTGACTTGTGACTTACCGGTTGATCTGGAAATGATACACATGCCGTGAAAAGAGCTAACCGGTTTGCTTTTGCGGTGGAATCGGCAGCAGTGCTCGATTGTATCCAAGTAGAGGTTCCATATATTACTGCGGCGATAAGACCAAGTAATGTTATAGCTAGCGTTAACGGGCTAGTTCTTATTTCTGTGTCTTTCAACCAACCCCACAGGGTTTGGTGGAGACCCGATTTCGTAGGTGTAACTTGTGGTGCCGGAATCACCGGATCAGCGTTCAAATCATCTGCTCCAGAGGAAGTAAGAGATTCGGGGTTGCTCAGAGAAGTATCAGTCGCGGGAGGCTCGCTTGAAGACACAACGAGATCATATCCTATCAAAGGTAAAAAAGATTCTTCCATTTGAGTTGACGCATGAATCAATATGGGGTTGCTCAGAGAAGTATCAGTCGCGGGAGGCTCGCTTGAGGGTATAACGAGATCTTGATCTGCCGAAGTTGGAGGGAGCGCCCCTGTGTGAGTTGATACATCAATCGATGCGGGGTTGCTCAGAGAAGTGTCGATTGCGGGAGGTTCACTCGAAGACACAACGAGATCTTGTCCTGCCGAAGTTGGTGAGCGCGACTCTGAATGAGTCGACATCTCAATCGATGCCATCTTAGTAGCCTCTGAAAAGATGAGATGATTAAAGCGACTAGATCATGAGGAATATGGACAATTCATTTCATTCAAAATTTCACCGATGCGGCTGAGGAGTAATTTTTGATTGGTGGACAGTCAGTCTTGATCATACCTACCTACCCAAATCCAGGCTGTGCACCACAGCCACTTCAGGAATACATGATACTCCCGTCACTCTGCCTATTCGACTGTATGCAATACGCGCTAGAGACTTCTCCAGAGATAGAACGAAGACTCGCAAATTTCAATTTCTCTACGCACCCGATTGCAAAGGCCTGATGGCACTCCAACAACTCGCCTTCAAAGCCAAGAAGAAAAGAAAAAACACAAACTTGAAATCACAACAACAAAAGCACCAAAGAGTTAGGTTGATTCAACACGATCCGTTCATTCCATTTGATTCCAAGACCAAGCAAGTTACTTGCAACCAACCAATTGATTCTTCTCCCTTTCCCCCTTCGTACCATCTGGTATCTAGAAATCCAGTATATACAATATACAACAAATAACCATACAAGCCACCGCTTCTCATTTATCCCTATACCCATATGTATCTACCCCTGTGTCTCCACGAGGCCTATTACCAAAATAATTACAACCGTCTCCATTCCCTTGACCACAATTCTTCAGTTGTTTCACCACCCTGGAAGCAATATTAGATAAAATACCATTCGACTCCACCAAGATATCTGTCGACCTTAGTATATATAATATGATGCAAAAGCCACCAAACTGGCCCATTCCATTTGATGCATTTTTTCAATGACTAAGAAAAATAATGCCAATCAATAGTAAATAAAACTCCATATTCACCCATCCATTGAGACTCATCAATTCCGGAGCTCTTGGGTGATCAAAATAGTAAAAATGCTGATGGAGAATCACCACCAGACTGACAAACGCTAAAGCCGCTTGATGAAACAATCTTAAAACCACCCTCTACCTCAACCCCCCCCCCCCCAAAATCATTATGATGAAGAGTTAAGAGTAGCAAATCTCCCCTCGAAAGCTCTCAATCTTTCTTGTTCAATCGTCTTCTGTAATTTCCTCGTTTCACGTACGGCTTCTTCTCTTTCGTTCTGTAGTTCCATTACTTCAACCTGTGCGATATTCATACGGCCGACAACTTCCTCCATCTCTCTGTCTGCTTCTGCAAGAGCAGCTTCAAGGTTTACAACTTGTTGTCTTAAAACCTCAACCTTCGAGTCCTCGGATACCGACATTCCTTTTCCGGATGTGGTAATAGAAAGACGCGGTACCTTCTTCGCATTTGCGAACAATGGAGACATGGGAGATTTAGGCCCGAATGAACGAGGGGAACGGAGTTCCGACTTCACGCGAAGAAGCTGGATATTATGACTGTCCTTGATATCACGAATCTCATCTTCATGACGAGCAATTCTGATCTCAGAAATATTTTGAGCAGCCATAAGCTTCTCCTCAAGAGCCCTGAGCTTGGTTTGGAGGAATGTGATCTTTTGCGCATTGGCTTTCTGCTCCTTCTCTCCTCGCTCAATAGCATCAGCTAGACGCTGTCTAAGAGTGCTATTTGAAGCAAGTTGCAGTCTGACTTGTCCAGCCAATTCCTCGACTCGTCTGGCTGATTCACGTAGCTCATCTGCCAATTGCATCTCCTCTTGGAGATGTACCTTTTCGGAATCTCTCAAAGATTCCGATTGCTCTCTGACTGCATCAAGCTCTTGTTTTACAACATCTCTTTCAGTGATTGCGTCAGACAAGCTTTTCTCCAACTGCTCCATAGCTCTTGCAGTATCTTCGTCATTAGAGGCTGAGGTTTCAAGGGCCTTGATTCGCTCCAGGGAAGCTGAGTAAGCCGCTTGAAGATCCCGGTACGATCGCTCGAGTGTCTCGGAGGTTGCGTGTGAGCTGCCGGGTCTAGAATCTGTGCTAGATCGTTTGATTAATATGTCCTTCTCTTGTAACAAGCTTCGTAGTGAGCCGATTTCCTGTTCAGCGCGATCGAGATCCATCTTTAAACCACCTAGACCTTTTTCACATTGCCACTTCTGCTCAATTGCTTCATCAGCACGGCGACGAAGGGTATTGATTTCCTCTCTAAGATTTGAAACTTCCTTATCGTATCCTTGCCGCCTCGGGGATTGGTTCATGGCGCGATCTCTTTCCATTTCCAGTTGTCGAATTTTCTTTTCATTTTCACGATTCTGGTGCTCTTGACGTTCAAGCAAACTTTTAAGAGCACGATGTAAAGAATCTCGTTGGAGTTCAATATCCTTTACTCGTTCTGACAAAGCTTCTCTAGACTCAGCAGTCTTGACGGATGTTGTCCTAGATAAGCCGGGTGATCTAGCAGTTTTGCCAGTGTGTGCGAGAGAGTTTGCTCGTTTCAAGCCACCTAGACCACTACTCAAACCACCGAGTCCGCCGATGCCACCAATGCTCATTATGGATGATCTCGACCTGGGTAGATTGCTTATGCCGTCTTCTTCCGAAAGGGAGTTGAACTGGTCCATCTCCATTTGTAGCCTTTGGGCATTGATTAATGTGGTATTCTCCTTCTTTAGAAATTGGATTTCTTGATTCATCTTGCTTTGCTCGTAGGTCAACTTTTCATGTTCTGCAGCTTGTGCTTCAAGTCCTTCAACACGTGCCTTGAGCTGAGGAACAATTTCATCTCGTAAATTATCACGCTCGTTATGCGAGGTTTCAAGATCTCCTTTGAGTGCAGTCAAAAGATCTTCAAAGTTTTCCCTGATCTGTTTCTCTTCGGACAATTTGCGTCGAAGATCCTCACAAGTTGCCTCCAACTCTTTGAGTCGTCCATTGGCATCCACTGAATTTGTAGCTGCAAGATCAACCTAAGCCGTTATGTTAGTTGTATTCATTGCTGTTTAATTTAGAGAAAATTACCTGAGCTGCTCTTTCTTCTAAAGACCGAATTTGTGTTTCGAGTTGCTTTCTTATAGCTCTCTCATCTTGTAGCTTATCTGTCAGCTCTAATTTGATAGAAGCCTTCTCTTGCTCCGTCTTTCTCTGTATTCGGTCAAGCTCATCCTGCTTAGGATCGGGTTCTCCATATCTGGGAATCACACTTGTTCCAGAATCAGAGAAATAATCACTTGTTCGCTTGCTACTGTTTGTTCCTGAATTTTGGGCCTCGAGCTGTAACCTGTCTACAAGATCTTCCAGGTCCATCTCCCTTCGTATGGAAGATGCCAGCTCTTGGCTAATTTCTTTCAGTTCTCGCTCCATCTCTTCGACTAGCAAAGGCGGCGGACTAGGCGTCGCTATGGGTATTTGTAGATATGCGTTTTCGAAGTAATGGGCAGCATCTGCGTTGGCTTTGGGAATATCGATTGCGGCCGGTGGCGCTTTAGTATGTGTCCTCGAAAGGGAGTCTTCAAATTCCGAAAGTTTATGCGGAGATGCATTTGACGACGGTATGGGTGAGTTTGGTGAATAATCTGCCTTGTCTTCCGAAAAGGTTGTCGTTGAACTCGATGGGGATACGGCACCTCCCCAGCTACTAAAGAAAGAACCAAGTTTCCCCGGTGATTTAGGTTTATGTATAGTTGATGTAGAGTCGTGAGATTCGTGAGTATAGGTTCGTGCCGGAGCATTAGGTATAATATTATGTGGTGGTGTAGCTTTGGATGAAAAAATGGACATAGTAGCAGAACCCGGACGACTTCCTGGACTTGAATCCCCGTACCAATGACCGGTAGATTCAGAATCAGAACTTAATGGCGAATCACTAACCAATCTCTCATGCCTCGAGGCTCCCGGTGGACGTGTTTGAGACGGGACTAAAAGGTTCGGACTTTTTGGACCAAGGATTTGTTCTTCGTTATCTGTTGGTTGTTCTGGTAGCGTTGGCGTCACTGAAGTCCAAGCGATATGTCCGCTCGAAAATCTCCTAGTCAAGCAGTCTTAGCATCAACATGAAACAATGAATAAGTTTGATCAGATGTCAGAAATGGTGAATGCCGAGTAAACATACTTTGATGATGGACGTTCTTGTTTCGAAACACTCTTGGAGCTTTTCGAGCTTTTCGAGCTTTTCGAACTTTTGGAGCTCCTTGAACTTCTGATTGAACTTCGGATGGAATTTCTATTGCTAGAACTTTCTGGGGAAAATGGCAAAGCGCTTTTTATATCCGATGGAAATTCGTAAAGTGTTGGACTATCTGCAACATTCGTATACCGAGAATGTGGAAGGTCCGGCTCTGGTAATTCTTCGATAGATGGACTGAAGTATTCCGCCGTGGAATACCTGGTGGAAAACCTGGTTGCCAAAGGCGAGGCACTTACAGGCAGAGGTTTGCGACGAACGGAATTTACTGACGACGTGGAAGCAGTCGAATATGCGCGCGATCGGGCTGTGGCTGACTGTGTTTGTGAGAACTGCGAGTGTGTAGGATTCTTTGGTCGAGAATTTGGCCGA
Source organism: Botryotinia globosa (assembly GCA_014898425.1). Classification (NCBI taxonomy): domain Eukaryota; kingdom Fungi; phylum Ascomycota; class Leotiomycetes; order Helotiales; family Sclerotiniaceae; genus Botryotinia; species Botryotinia globosa. Next base: position 1,208,801 of record RCSZ01000009.1, read on the forward strand.
TGTTGGTTTTCATGTGGATTTGGCTGTGGAATGGTGACCGGGGTAGTTGAGTCCGTGAGATCAGATGGATTCAATTGAGTATTCGAAGCGTAATGAGTCTCAGAATCAGGAGTTGAGGGGTGAGGTTCTGGTTGTATATCTGCGACGGACGCCATTCTTTCTATAAGGCCCAGATGGCAATATCAAAACGTTAGGGTTTAGATGAATACCGGAAGAAGAAAAGGAAAAAGATGTGCAATCAAGGAAGGCCACTGGAAGAGGTTTGGTTCGAAGGGGGGGAAACGAGGTATGGACCGTATGGGAGATGGAATGGATCAAAAGGGTCGAAAGAGGTTGGAACCCCCGACAGTGAAAGATAAAACGATCACCGTAGTAATTGGGCTGAATGATGTCCGGGATTGAAATTGAGGAGTAAGCTGGGGGTGGAAGTGGAAGAGGGAGAGGAAGAGGAAGTGGAAGTGGAAGAGGAGGAGAATTAGGTTTACTCTTCCGAATTTGAGATGGAAAGTCTTTCGAACAAGAATTGAGATCCAATGGAGAGGTGGGTGGTACTGTAGACTATGAATTAAGATTTACCCTTAGCAATAATAGTAAACAATAGAATTTACCCTTCACCAGAATCAATCTACATTGGTGCTTATTGGGCAGGTAGGTAGTTCTTTACTCTTTTCACTTCACTTGTAAAAATGAGTTTTGACTCAAATTGGTAGTGAATGCTACCGTTGAGCCAGGATGAGGATGTGAAGACAGCAAAATAAAATGGACGCGCTACTCGTTTGGAGTTAGTGCGGGAGGACGGACGAACCTGGCACTATCACCAATCAAAAATAGTCTGTGAGGAAAAGTGGAGAGGTGGAATAGAAGCGGAATCAATTTCAGGTACGATGGAATTTTGATTGGTCGAATGCTTCTCCGGGTGGATCGTCAGTTATCTTTGGCTCACACTCATGTTGTTTGTTCCCTTGCACGGTAAATTATGAATCGTCAACCGCTTCATTCTAAGCCAATAAACTCAATAACAGGACTATTATCTGTTGATTTCTCTGCCGAAACTCTACGTGCGCGCGCCAATGTGCATGCATATAGATAGGTATATGCCATTGCCACATCAACAGTAATAACTGAGTGGATAACATAGAAAGGATCCATAGGGAAGACAGGGACCAATCGATCTGATCTTCTCATTGCCGACAGACTGACCCATTACCCCTGATTAACAGAGGTGCAGTAATGCAATGCAAGCTGCAACCCTTTATTTCTTCGAGGATAACGTTGAACGTATCAATCATGCTTCGCTTTGATCAATCTCAATAGTCATCTTACTGCCCCCATCACATCATTGGTAACCAGGTAGTATTCAGCCCGATGAATCTTGAACATATGCAACATCCACAGCGATTACGCTTCTTACGTTGCTAATGCCGTGTAGACTTATTAGTCGACTCGACATGAGAATAGCCGCACAATCTTGAGTCTATGTAGCACATAAGGTTTGAGTGAGACGTCTTACAATTACCTTAGATCATAAGGCTTCGGCCAAACAGATAGATCATTCGATGATTACCACGACGAAATTACGACTGTTTGTCTTGAGACAGTCTACCACAAACATCCGAGTTCAAACTATTCTTAGAATATCATACTATCCTGTACATGAAATTCTTCCATTCATATGACCCATCCTCTGATATCCGGATCACCAGATCTCCGCATACAGACGAACAAACTACAAAGCTACATCCATTGCGTATGTCAGAATGGCACCTCATCCTAGAGGAGTAGATTACATTGGATACCTAGTAGGTATAAAGAATCCTTTCGTGAGCGCTGAATCTTCCCTAAATCTTCCCTAAATTAATACATTGTACCATTGTACCATCCATTGAATGGCCCGTTCCGGTAGGTAGCCAGCCACTGGAAATTACTATGCCCCCTCGCTTGATCACAGCTGCCATTGCCTGCCACACGTTGCTCTTGAATCTGTACCTTTCTTCGCAGCCACCAGATCGGAATCTCATTCAACGTAGATTAGAAATTCGGAGTAAATTTTATATTGTCTATTGATCCTTTACTCGAGAGCTAATTAATCTACCCTCAAAACTTTCATTCATTTTAACCTCCTACCAAACTAGATGGTAATGTTCCAATGTTCTATATCATTGCTGCATTCACTACAAGTCCTTCATCGCGAGAAGTTTAAAGCTCTTAAACTTTTGCCGAATTGCAATACCATCTCGACGGATGCTTCCACAACACATACCGAGAACCGAACGTGGAAACTATCCAAAGTCTAAAGTCTCGAGCATCGTGTACAAAATGAATGGAGTTAATCCCCGACGACTACAAGTCTACAACCAGCGAAAGTTGAGAACCCCCCAAACTCAATTTCGAAATTAATAATCCCTTCATAGTGTTCATCTTACTAGTTGGGCTCCGCTTTTCATCTCCTTGATGACTGATGGATCTAGACCTTGAAGATATTCATCACGATTCTATTTGGAACACACTTTATCAAATTTGTGAATTATGCCCAAGAAACTTGTAGAGTTTACACTTCGCTGTCGTAGAATTACATTTCTCTGCACTCAAAATTACCCTTCTGTCTACTTTTACATTGTTTTCATGCTGCGAACCCTCCTCTCCAGCATAACCCAGCAAACCTTACTCATTTACACAAAGTGTCAAAACGCTACCCGTCCTGACAGCTCGTCTTCTAGGTCTGATGATCCTCCACCCACGTTTCCAACGCTTCCTTACACTCCTGCCTCTTGAAATCCTCAGGCCATCCGTGTTTTCTGATAATAGCTTGCAGCTCCTCACAGTGCTCCGTATCCTCATCTCTCTGTATATCTTCATCATTCCAGACCTTCTCCCTCCCCGTGGGATCTGCAAAGGCAACCCAGTGCAAGCTTTCAAACTTGCTTCTCCATTCAGCCAAGAGATCCTCGAGCTTCTTCGTCTCCCCACATGTATTGCGCCATGATCTTGGGTCATCGGGGGCGTAGACGACGTCGGCTTCGGTAGAGTTGTTATGTGCCCAATCTGTCACAGTGCCTTGATGCCCTTAGCAAAGATCCAAGGAAGACCACGAGAGCTATAGTTTACCATCAGTAGTATCGAGCAGCCACCAATTCCCCCAATAGTTGTCCTCACTCATCGTCAAGGGGATGACCCAGCTTTTGACTGCATCTTCTGGCCATGCAAGGTCAGGCTTGAAATTCTTTGCTTCCTGTATATCAATCGGCTCTCTGAATGGTGCAGCGGTGTAATCAATGGGAACTGTCCCAAACGCGATCGCATAGCCTTTCTCCTTGTCTGGATTCTGCAGATATGGAAGGTGCTTGAGAAGGTCAATCACGGCATTAGTCTTCTCTAGCGGTGCGAAGTTTGATTCTGTGATATTTGGCCAGCCAGATGTCGGAGGGGAGACAATGTCAGATTCTTCGACATAGGGAAGCTTGCTTAGGGCTTTGTAGTAGGTTTCTATTGCTGCTATGATTGATTCGGGTTTGTAGGTCAATACTTGGCCGTCGAATCGAGGATCTGGTTCGTTTGAGGTTGCCATGTTATAGAGGTTGTATACGAAACATCTGGAATATAAGTACCGAATGTGACGAATCGTACCTATTCGCACCAGCAATCATGAGGATGCCTGAGATCTGAGCAACAACTTCGATATTTCATTATTTCAATCTCCATTTAATTCAAACTAAAATTCTAATGTCACTTTTCTCACCTATGCACATCTACCATCACCAAGAAAATCGAAACATATCAACGTCTCTCTCTCCTCTCCCCTCTCCCCTCTCCCCTCTCCCCTCTCCCTTGTTTCGCTTTCCTCCCAAAGATAAATCCAAAAATAAAACATACGCAAGCTCCACATCCAGACCTCGTTGCTCATCATCATCATCCATGTACCGATCATTCCATTCACATCTCCACCTCCAATACCCATTTCACAATCCATTATTTTATCCATCCAGGACCCAGGACCCAGGACCTTGATGAAATAAGAGCCAAGCTCGCTCCACAGTCTAAGCCTCCCCCTTAACTGAGCAAAGATCTTCTCCCATCTCCAAATCCCCATCCGTTTTGAGAAACACCGAAATTGGAGAGAGATTAAGCTCGAACCAATGAGGTATCCGGTCGCGTCGTTCATCGAGGTTACCGCGTTGATGCTGGATAGACGCGGCTTCTTTACCTCTTTCTCATTAGAGTTCAGTTCAGTGGTTGAGAGTGTTTCCCTACTATGGTTATTTCTTCCATTTGATAGGCTTTGGTATGTATGTACGTGTGTCTCTTTTCATTTACCCGCGTTAACTTCAGGAAATAAAGTAGGGGCTATTGTTGAAGAAATCTCAAGCTATTGATTTCGTCACATATTGCGCGGTTCATGATCCAGTAATATGATGTTATTCGTCCTCTTCTGTGCGGAAGTTTCTCATGAGCATCCTATGAAATTCGTCATCTGGTTGATATCGCATCGCACCACAAAATTATCAGCATCCAATATCACCTTCGATGGATAGTTATTACATATTTCATTCTTGGTTCAAAATGTATGATGTCGCTTGTGTGATCATCACCCACCTGATGCTATCTCTCCACCTATCATCCATCTACCTACTCACTGCCTACTTACTTACTACTACACTACCTATACCTATCTATCTATTATTCATTCATCGACGAGCCATCCATCATCCATTTCCACCCAATCGACCGCCCAGAAGTGGTACCATCTCAAACTTCAAACTCCATTCCAAACTCTTACAAATCCACACATGTTCCGTCGGTCCCCTTCTCTCCTCTCCTCTCTACCCACCATATCCCTCCCCCTCTCTTTCTACCACATCCCAAGAACCACCCACCCCTCAAGAAAGCACCATAAAATCAAAAAAAATCAAAAATCAAATGTCCTCGGAGAGACTCGAACTCTCGACCTTTGGATGGCTAGAGTGACTGTTATCAATCACCTCATATAGGAATATGAGACCAACGCTCTAACCAACTGAGCCACGAAGACTGGGGTATTTGATCATGTGATGATTGATGAATTGTATCCTCGCTTTTAAAAATATACTCAGCACATATCATCTCTCAATTTTGGCAAATTATCTATCTGTCCTCTGAAGATTTTGTAGGTGGGCTTTGGGGACTTGAAAAATAATATTAAGAGAGAGATCGTGACGGGTATGGATTTCATATACTAGGCATCTAGTTAATTATGTTTATTCATCGTTACTGTCTTCTCTAATTTTTCTCTTTTCTGCCTACCTACTCCATCCATCAATTCATCAAGCTATGTGAAAAGATACAAAAACCTCTTCTACCGGTATCCTTCTCGAAGACAAATAACCATCCGTCTCTACCCATCACGTCCATATATGTACCTAGCATTCCCCCATCCCTCTATACCCCCTCCGTCCTTTTCTCAATTCGACCCCTCTCACAATACCATCAGCTCATCATCGACTACAATCTATATTACTAACTAGTATATAATCATCATTACAATTATCACACACTGTTGAAATCATCCTTCCTTCTATATACCACAACTTGATCCACCTCCTCTCGTCTCCTCTCATCCCCTCTCATCCCCTCTCATCCCCTCTCATCCCCTCTCATCCCCTCTCATCCCCTCTCATCCCCTCTCATCCCCTCTCATCCCCTCGCAATTCCACATTCACATTCACATTCACACCCACACTTAACTAACAAATAGAAATTCCAAACACCCACTCACCCATTCATACTCATCCACTCCCTCTCATTCTCATCTGCATCCACATCCCCATTGCCCCCCCCCCCCCTCTCATCCTTTCATCCTCTTCTAGATCTTCCAAACCCTATCTACTCTTTCTATGCCCCCATCCCAATCTCTCTATCTTACATATCCCCCCTCTCCATCCCCCTTTCACCCCAAATCTCCCAACCAGAAACCATTCCCAGTTCCCAGTCCCAAGTTCCAAACCTCCCCAAACACCACCAACCCACTTACCTAGTACTCACCTCAAACTCCGAATCTCCAACAACTCCCACCTCCCACCTCCCATATCCCTCCACCCCAAGACCGACATTACCCACTAGCGCTCTCCCTCTGGTCATTTAGCCACCCAGTGACATACGTCCAAGACTTTCTACTCAATCCCCAATACTCAATACATACTCAGTCCCAGATATCCTCCTGCTTCGTCTCTAATCTTCAACATCCAAGCCCGATTCTATCCACCGCAATTATTTTATATATTTCCATGTATCTATCCTTCCTTCACCTATCGAACCAGACTAGAAAGAATTTCATCCTCAGCTTTGCGCCATCCATCCCATTACCAAGCAGTTATGCGACACATCAAAGAATTTGCGAACAATATGAACCCATCCACAAAGGGAAATCTCTGCACAATAGCAATGGTTTTGTCAAAGAGATACAAATTTTCGAGGAAAGTTTCGGCAAATTCTGGACACAGATAGGATAAATTTTCAGGGCTGTTGATGTAACTATTGAACCCCAAGTTCTTGAGTTTACACAAGTCAAATAACAAAATTCACTTCATATCACTAATATGCAAATATCAAATAATAATAAGAGTAGAGAAAGAACAGTAATCTGAAATTGCTATCCCCCCACTAAATCCAAAAAAAACCATTCCTCCAACTATCAAATCATGATTAGATGATTGTCTATCCTCAACTCAAATCGAACCAAGTTGAGCTCCATGCACAATAGCAACTGAGAATCCTCCCAAGGCAACCTGCCCAAGGTATTCTCCGACTATATTGAAGATGTTGAAGTTCTCCGTAACGCCGAATGCTATGTATGCCACACCTCCCACCCCCGAAAAGAGTAATAATCCATTGCCCGCCATATCTACGGTCTATGTTGAAAGACTTTTATCTTCATTTGTGTCTTTTGCTGTGTGTAATTCTTGAAAAACAAATGAGAAGAAACTCAGAAAATAGTGCTTTTGTCATACAATAAAGCGCTGATCAAAGCAGGTGTAAAAAAAAATGTGAATGATATCATAAAAAACTCCCGCCATATATTGGCCCCAAAGGTCGTTGAGACCATGCCTTTCATCAATCATTGCGCCGTTAGATATCCGTAGGAAATACAGGGAATCCTGGTTGTACAAAGACGTTGAGTCCTGTACTGATGTTGTGTTTTGAGTTTATTATACTTTTATTTAGAACTTGAGGGTCTTTGGCTTCTCCCAGCTGAATTCTTGGCTGGTGAAGTGACCGTTCTTGGCAGTCTTGAAGTAGATTGGCTTGGCCAAATCAAGCTCCTTGACAATGACACCAGGTCTCAAGTCAAAGTTGGCTCTGATGATCTCAACAAGTTCATCAGAGGTCTTGCTGGATGTGCCGTATGTGTCAACAAAGATCGAGAGTGGCTCAGCAACACCGATAGCGTATGAGAGTTGAACGAGAGCACGTCTGGCAAGTTTGGCATTGACCAAAGACTTGGCAATCCATCTAGCGACGTAGGCAGCAGATCTGTCGACCTTGGAGAAATCCTTTCCGGAGAAAGCTCCACCACCGTGAGCACCCCATCCACCGTATGTGTCGACAATAATCTTTCTGCCGGTAAGACCAGCATCTCCTTGAGGTCCACCAATGATGAAAAGTCCGGATGGTTGGATCTGAAAGGGATATGTTAGCATATTCTTATCGCAAGATGATTACAATTGAACTTACGTGGTAGATGGTCTCCTCAGTCAAGTATTTAGCTGGGATGACCTTCTTGATGATCTTCTCCAAGATCTCCTTTCTCAAAGACTCAGTGGTGATGTTCTCGTCGTGTTGAGCACTGACGACAACGGTGTGAACCTTTTGTGGGACAACAGCTCCGTTGTCGTGCTTGTACTCAATGGTAACTTGAGTCTTGGTGTCAGGTCTGAGCCATGGCAAGCTTCCGTCTCTGCGAGCAGCGGACATAGCAGCATTAAGCTTGTGTGCCAATTGGAGGGTCAAAGGGAATAATTCAGGAGTCTCGTCAGTGGCATAACCGAACATGATACCTTGATCACCAGCACCCAATTGCTCAAGAGCTTGCTCGTAGTGAAGACCTTGAGCGATATCTGGGGATTGTTCTTCAATGGCAACCAAAACGTTGCAAGTCTTGTAATCGAAACCCTTGGAAGAGTCATCGTATCCAATATCCTTGATGGCTCCACGGATAACCTTTTGGTAATCGAGACGTGCCTTGGTGGTAATTTCACCAAAGACCATAATCATACCAGTCTTGGTAGCAGTCTCACAAGCGACCTTGGAGAGAGGGTCCTCAGCTAAGCATGCATCGAGAATAGCATCGGAGACTTGATCAGCGATCTTGTCTGGATGACCCTCACCAACAGACTCGGACTAGAGGAAACGATCAGTAAGGAAAATTTGTTATCGAGTCAAAAGGCCAGCTTACGGTGAAAAGGAAGGTTCCTTTGTTGTGGTGGGAAACCCCATTTGATCCGTTGGCGTGAACCATGATTGCGGTTGGTAAATGTGAGTGAGGAGAAGATGATGGAGAAGAGAGAGTTGTTTGAGAGAAAATGGGAAGAAAAGACAAATTACTGAAGAGTGGTTGTCTTTAAAGGAAGAAGAGAAGAATGAAGAATCCAAAGGTTGAGGGGTCGGAAGAAAAGGATCAGGGCTATGTATGTAGTATGTAAGGAAAAGGAAAAGTTTGTGATTGGGATTGGGATTTTTTTGGGGAGAAGGTGGGGTTAAACAAAGAATATGTCTGTGCTACGAATTCCAATTGGTTAGTAATGAAATGGGAGAATTGCACCATATCTCCAGCTCCAGGACTGGTACAGGACTGGTACAGGACTGGTACAGAAGACCTCCCTAGTCCCCAATAGAGACTGCCAGGCTGGTCGACTGTCCAGTAGCATATTTCCCCATGCCTAGGTAGGTATGATACCGGACACCTCACCGCTGTCAACCCTTTCCTTTCTTTTGATTTCGCAAAGTCGTAATTGGCATGTAAGATGCAAAGATGCGCACGCAAGATTGATTCCATACATCCCATGTTGATTCCACACAGGGGTATCGAGGATGGGGGACTTGCAGATAAACCAGGTCATCACACAGATATGAGGGATGATCTGGAGATGTTGAACGGAATGATTGGTTGGTTGTGTCAATAGTGGCTCACTGGTTTCAATCACCTAGGATACATCTCGGACGCCGAACATTTGGATGGTATACTTTGCTCCGAGATTGTTTGTGGTATTCTGTATCATCATATGCTTGGGCAATCTAGATCATCACACCCACTCCATTGACTTGCCTATGTAGTACAGGTACAGTAATCTCTTGGGTAACATTGCCGCCAAAGAGTTGTCAATAGATTCCCATCTCAGTCGGGTTGATAGTTTACTTGATATATTTGATAGATTGATAGATATCAATATATTGTAGCGGCACCTACCTAGGTAGTTTGATATTGAGACAGGTTCGGTTCGTACGGGGCACACTCGTACCGAGAGGGGCCTTGGCTAGTATGATAGTATCCCGTAGGTTAGAACTTATTAGGTGGTACTAATTACCTAGGTACCTTCTAACTTTCCACTACTTTGTACTACGACTATAATGATGATAACAAATAATCACTACGCCTTCTGGAAACATTCCACCCCTCAGCCTTGTGCAAGGAACCTTTTATCCGCTCCCAAGATTAGGTAAGCAGGGAAGAAGAAGGCTGAACTTTTTTTTTCTCTTACTGATAGAAGCTACCCCACTATCAACATTTTACAAGTTTGATATATCAATACCTAGGTAGGTAGGTATTCATAATTTATCATTGCTTCCCAGGCCACACATTATTCACAACCCAATACAGATACTATCATCGTCGCATATTATCTACCCATCACTAATATCAGGTATCTACCATAATATCAAGATGAGTAAATTCGGTGTCCTAGTAATGGGGCCTGCAGGTGCTGGAAAAGTATGTCTTTCCATTCCATGCGCGTCTTTCTTATATTTCCAGGCCTTATAGCCATTCCCAATTCAAATCTTGATTTATGTGAACGTTCTCCTGGAACAAGTCAAGAGAGACATATATACTAATCTCCTTATCCTTACCTCCAGACAACCTTCTGTGCCGGTCTCATAAATCATCTCCAAAACAATCGTCGCTCCTGCTTCTACATTAACCTTGACCCGGCCGCCGAAACCTTCTCCCACGAACCCGATCTCGATATCAAAGATCTTATATCCCTTGAAGATGTCATGGAAGAAATGGGTCTCGGCCCTAACGGCGGTCTCATCTACTGTTTTGAGTTCCTTCTCGAAAATCTCGATTTCCTTTCCGAAGCCATTGAGCCTCTTACCGAAGAATATCTTATTATCATCGACATGCCAGGCCAGATAGAATTATACACACACATCCCAATCTTACCTGCGCTAGTAAAATTCTTAACCAAGACGGGCGCATTGGATATTAATCTATGCGCGGCGTATCTGTTAGAAGCGACGTTTGTGGTTGATCGCGCAAAGTTTTTCGCAGGCACTTTATCTGCTATGAGTGCGATGATTATGCTCGAGGTTCCACACGTCAACATTCTTTCCAAGATGGATTTAGTAAAAGGACAAGTCGCAAAGAGAGAACTCAAAAGATTCTTAGATCCGGATACATCGTTATTGGATGATGATCAGGAAGAAGATGATGGAGAGGGTGAAGCAAAAGATGCGCAGACATTGATGAAGGGGAACAGTTTCCGCAGATTGAATAAGGCGGTTGCGGGTCTGATTGACAGTTTCAGTATGGTCTCGTATTTGAGGTTGGATGTTCAGAGTGAGGATAGTGTTGGAGGAATCTTGAGTTATATTGATGATGCTATTCAATTTCATGAGGCGCAAGAACCAACGGAACCAAATGATGAAGTGGAATATGATGAGGCAGAATAAGTTGGCGTGGTTTGGAATTTTGGGAACAAAATGAAAATATGCTATGTGGAATATTCAGACAGCGGCAAAGATCGGTAGTCAAGTATACCTCGAATCTCGACACAAGCAGAGGCGCATAGCTGGTTGGGAGGTACGGAATTGGAGAGAATACCGAACTGGCGTTAAGGAGAAATAATTGTACGATGCATAGCGTTGGCGTTTTATGGGTGAATTGTCATATCCAAGAATATCAAGAATTATCAAAGATTGGAGATATCTACAAGTATTGTTCATACTTTCATGAGCTTTCTCTTCAAAATATGCCAATGTCCGCATAACGTCGTACTATGTTCATTGTTAAAGTTGCCCTATTCGCTGATGGCAGACGGTAATTACAACACTCATCTAATCATTGCTGATGTTCCGAAGCATATACCCTTTTATCCAATGCATTTCCTCATCACCCACCCGTCTCTTCCTCTCCATTGCTTTTCCCCATTTACCTCACATATCATCGCAAAGCCCTTCCAAGTGCAACTCGAACCCAAACGCCAATCAAACCCACCAACCCACAATATCACAAAAAGACCTTCCCATCAAACCAACCCCTCACCTCCTCATCTCCTGCTCCCTCCTCGCCTTCATATACTCACTCCAAAAAACATCCAGCACCCACCTTCCCCCCTCGACCAATTCCGCCCCGGTCCTCCCCACCCCCCTTTGCAAAACCACCACCGCCACTCCGCCCAGCACCCCCCAAAACACCAATCCAAACACCATGCGCAGGCCCCACGCCACCATCCTGCGCATCAAACCCATCAGGAAAAATATAAACCAGATGACTGCCAAAACTCCCACCACGACCGCGATCCCAGGGCTCTGACTCGCGACTTTGAGAGCGGCTTCGAGGAGCGGCAGGACCAGTGGCATGATGCGCGTAATGGTGAAGAGGTACAGGGGATGCAGGAGATTGGTGAAGAGAGAGGTATAGGTGCTGTGGAGGAGAGGATAGGCGCGCAGAAGGTAGGGGTACGCTTGCATTAGGTAGGGGGCGAGGTGTTGATAGATGTCTGGAGGAGAGTTAGCATGGTGGAGGGGGGAGGAGAGATGCAAGTGGACATACCGTTAACAACCGGATTAGCTTGAATGAGCGCCAGAATATCCATTTTGAGCGAAAGATGGAGAGATTTTTGAGAGTGGCTTGCTCGCTTGCTTGTCGATGTTCCTTTATATGGTAAAGAATTCTGATTCTTTGTTTTCTTAGGGTGACTCCCGAGAATAAATTAGAATCCTAGGTAATAATATCCTTTCCTTTCAGTAAGAATCTCGTTCGTCTTCTTGCTGCTGATATGAATCGTTCCTTCTTTCCTTCCAGTAGCAGTATCTCAATCCCAACCGCATCAACTTCTTCGTCGGCTGTAAAGTTCACCGTTGACGTTCTAGATATTAATACCAAGTAAGTAATAAGTATACCTATGTATCAAGCAACGAGAAAATTTAGCTCTGAGTGCTCCGCTCTGCAATCAATCAACGAACTAAAATCAATCAATCAATCAATCAATCAATCAATCAATCAATTCACCAATCCCTAGAATCCAATAGAAAGAACCAGAAGCAATCGACGTGGAATTATTGAAACATTTTATGTTATATTTGTTCTGCTTTTCTTTCAAGAATCGGTGCAGGGCAGATGCATATGAAGTTTGTTTATCATTATCAATTTGTTTATCGCAGTCCCCGCCATGCTCCACTTGCTATTTATTGCGTTACTTGCTTCCCGGTTAACGGTAACGTACCTAGGTAAGCTAATGTTTTTGCAAGTTGTGCTGGACGGACGAGAGGTCATTGCGAGTAAGGACTTGAAGTTGCAGGAATAGGGTTAAGGCAGAAAGGAAAATTGACTATTCCAATTATTTTAAACATCATATTGCAAACTCTTTACATGATTTGATGATTTAATAATTTATATATTCATGTATTTATATCTCGCAAATGCCTATGGAAGTGATACTGGGTACCATATGCGATGCAACACCAAGTTGTAAAATAGTTCATACAATACGCCAATGCTATGCCAAACCCAAACCCTACGCAATGCAGCCAACCAGTCATGAAAACCATTCCAGTAATTGGTATCAATCCAAATTACTCCTGTCAAATGCAGTCATATCATGCCAAGTCATCAATATCATCATCGTTCCACCCTAACGCCTCATAATACGATACCTCCTTCTTATAAATTTGTGTGGGTTTCATCTTTTCTAGTGCTACTGGCACATCTCTTATGTTCTCTTGATCTTCATTCGAAGGACCCGCAGGATGCGTGTAACCCGATATCCATTCTGATATTTTACGGACGGGAGTGTCTTTCATTGGTGTTTCCTTCAATGACATTCCCTTCAGTGGTGTTTCCTTCAATGGTGTTTCCTGTATCCCAGTAGAAAATGTTGAAGGTGAAGGTCTTTTGATCGGTGTTTCCAAGTAACTTGGGACAGACGACAGAGAAGGCCTTTTGACGGCTGAATCAGGAATGCTGTTGAATAGTTGTGCGCTAGAGTGGCGCGTTTGCAACGGTGAAGAAGGTGGTATTGCACCATAATCAGCGTCAAAGTTTGTAAAATTGCTCGTAGATCTAAACGAACTTGAAAGAGGCTTTCGAGTTGGAGTCGCTTGTACAGAATCTCGAAAGGGGTCAAGATCATATGAAGGGCCTTTGGATTGTGGTATGGTAGGTACACTCGATGGGGGAATGATGCCAAGCTCAATCTGGTCGAAATCTCTAGATCTGCCAATAATCGATCGAGATTCACCGAACACGTCCTTTTGACGGTTGGTTTTGGGAGTGGCTTTAATCTGTACCGATTGAAATGCTTGAAAGAGCGGGTTTCTGACAGGCTTTTTGGATTTTCGAGGATGCCCAGCAGACGCAGATCTTCGTTCGGCTGTCTCAACTAAAGCTTTACCAGCCAGCTCACGATTTGGTTTCTTTAGTGCTGATATGGCATCCTTCAATTCTGCATCAATGGCAGCTTGTTTCTTTGCTTTCGAATTAAGGTCTGGCGCAAGTGTACTCATATCCACCTCTCTTTGGGAAAATCTTTTAGAATTCAAGACACCACCTCTATTAACATGAAGAGGCTTAAACTCGGCAGAAGGTATACTAGACAATGATGGGGCTTCACTTGTCTCTGTCTTCAGTCCGGGGATGGTAGGATCCGTAGCCGACCTCATTAAGGAAATGGCTCTATTTGAGCCTATTGACATACTACGTCTCTCTCTATCGTCTGTCAATACACGCTGCAGACTCTTCTTTTGCTTTGCAGGAACAGGTCGCTTAGTGATAGTCCCTGGTCGAGTAAGTGTGTTTGAGAAACTTGCAGCTTTAGAAATCCTAGGTTTTGAAGCCGATTTGGTAATGGGTCCTCCAAGTTTGCGATTTATCGCATCACAACGATCGGGGAGACGGGCCGAGAAGAAAGGTACAATAACTTCTATACAGAAGTCCTTGAGAATATTATCAGTATGCTTCAAGGTATTGTTGGAGGTTATGCCGGAGTTTGTTTCTGGAGCCTTGATAGCTTCACTTGCAATGGATTGCCAAATGCATAGTCGGTCAATATGAACGTCAATAAGCATCGCGAGATGATCCTGTTTTCGAGTCTTGGGTGTCCTTTCTTTGCTTTGTATTATCCCATCGTTAATCGGACGACTAGGTAAGCCTCCGTCTAAGTCGTCACTTGTCGAAACCAAAGGTTGTAGAGCAAAAATCTCGAGTATTACAATCATTTGAAGTTGTGTCTCGCGAACACGTAGATTCGCTATACGAGTTTTTGCTAACTCTTCTTTAGATGATCCTGGAGCCCCGGGCTCTATCTCCTCGTCATGGCCGATCCACCATTGCCTAATGAGCGACTCCTCATTTGGATACAGCCCATTCTTGCCAGGTTTCATCTTCTTATTGCTCTTCTTCCTCTTAGGTTTCACTGTAGTATCGTCGGCACTCTGGTCATGAATATCAATGGATGAGACGCAGACAGGTATGCCATCACGATATTTCTTGTCAATAAGGGTACTTGATAGTACAAGGCTTTCTAAAAATGCGATGTGCTCACTCATATCGAGACTTGCGTCAAAGTCGAGGTGAAATGCCGCGCGTGCTCGTGATAAAGGACCTTTTGCAAAATAGGCCAGTGAAGTCTTTGAAAGATAGAGTGATTCGAAGTACTGAGTTCGAACATTATCAAAAATTTCAGTGGAAGTAGCTTGTGTTTTCGTCTCCAAAGCAGGTAGACAGATAGTCGCTTGGGTGTCATTTTGAGGTTCGGATGCGGGTACCTTTTCAGGCGCAACTGATTGATGGCGGGATTCTGGCAATAGCGGAGTAGATGGGCGCTTGATCATAGACTGTATCGCTTCGATAGCGAGTCTCTTTTTTTTGGTATATTTGCTTCCTTCCGGTGTGATCAATGGCTCGGTCGAGGTTTCGAAATGAGATGAACCGAAAAGTAGACCCTTCACCGGCACATCTGTGCGCTCGGTTTGAGCTACCACGGCCAATGATCTCAATTGATGTATGTTGATCCAAGAACCCAGTTGTAAGACTACATATAATCCTCGCGATTCTCTTTCGACAGCATATAAAGTGCGATTGTCATCCAACCGAGCTATGAGGACCATTGGCTGATTTCCCATTCGTTCCTCCAATTCCAGTATCTTAACATGAGTCTCGAAAAGTCGTGATTGGGGCAAAGAATTGGTTGCAGATCCTATGTCTAGATATGAGAGTGGTAGCTGTGACCGTGGTAGTAATATCATAGGCTGGAAAGTTCGAGGTCGGGTGTTGGCTTTGGATGGGTATGGCTATTTTCGAATCAGACATGGTGTTGTAAAAATAAGTAAGTAAATTACTCACGTTGACAACGAATGTATCGTTCAACAAGTCCTCCAACGAATTGCCATCTCTCTTCCGCTTTTTGCTTCCCAAGTTTCCTGTATCATCGTGACAAATTGATTGTGAGCTTGGGGTCAAGACACCAGATTGTCGACGCGCTTGGTGAATCGACGCGTCGGAGAAAGGGGATGCATCTTGACTTGACATAGCACCCGAATAGTAATATTTGTTATATCATGAGGAAGATATTTTATACAATAATCTTTAATTGATATACTGCAAAGACTGTTTGAAAAAGTTATGTTGTGGTGAACGATAGATAATAGCTTGACAATATAAAAAGCAATTTGCAATATAACATTTCCATTTCTACATCTAGATTCTAGACGCGTTCCCCACGAGGCTACCAATTGACAGGGATCAAGTATCTAAGTACATTTTAGCATCGGAGGTCGGAATCTTTTCTCCGATGTGATGGATGATTGAAATAATTTGTGTCCAAAGAATAGAATGAGCCCCTTCATCAGTCTTTCTGAGAGATCCAGGTTCGGCTCGTACTCTGTAACCTTATAAGATGCTACCTAGGGGTAGGAGGTAGGTAGGAGGTAGGTAGGAGGTAGGTAGGAGGTAGGTAGGAGGTAGGTAGGAGGTAGGTAGGAGGTAGGTAGGAGGTAGGTAGATAGCTATGATGTTGAGACAACACAAGCCACTTTCACTATCTGATAAACCCGTGGATACCTATCCATGGATACCTTACCTACCTACTCTCGTCACGGTGAACACCCTTGACATCAAATAATAACCTACCGCTTGTTCTACAGCCTCGAGTCAGGCTGTCCGATTTTGAACTCCCCTCGCTCCCTCGCTTCTATTGTATGCCCAGGTGTATGTATGTACATATGTAGATGGTAGCTCGGTAAATAGTGGCGGCTTGGCTCTCGAGGACTCAGTTTGAAACTCATCAAATATGGCATCCAAGCTTGTCATTGGAAGTGAAAGATATTTGCATTTGAGCGGGTCTCGAAGATCGATGATTGTAATTTGTGTCCCAATCAACAATCCCTCGTCCTCATCTTAAAAGCTACCCAATCGCCTTACCTAGGTACCTTCTTGAGTCTTGATTGGTATCATCTCATCTATTCCGGATAATATCTAATAGATCGATCTTTCAGCTAAAGATGACCAGACATATGTAAACATACCTAGGTACTCGTATATACTGGCTGGCAGACCTAGGTATTCACTCGTCGTGTAGGGGTTGTTTATATCATGTTCCTACTCTCCAGCTGTATTTGAAGCTTCTCTAAAAAGAATACCCATCTACCATCTACCCATCTACCATCTACCCATCTACCATCTACCCATCTACCCATCTACCCATCTACCCATCTACCTACCCACCAACCTAGTACTCATTTATCTCTCTCCGTCTACCTACCTACCTAGGTACATCAGTGCGAAAGTCAACTTAGCTTTTCCCCCTCAACTCTAGCTTTCTCTCTCTTATATCTTCATCTTCATCTTTCATTGAAAACTTCTCCAAATTCTACTTTCTACGCACCTGAATCGAGGTCCTAGACATTCACCAAAAACAAGTACCGTTTCAATCTACTGTATATCACCACTTTCACCCTCTCACCCTCTCACCCCCCTGCTTTATCGGTACCAGGATGACTTCCCATCAACGCTAAACAAAGGGCAAATTAGGTACTTTTCGCAACCTCTGATTTTTCTAATAACCAGTTTCACTCTTGAACATGAGCTCGGAGATTTCACCTCGTGCTGTACGTTTCACAGACGGGGACGACAAACACAGGTTCGAATCATTAAAATCTTCTGTAATCATGGAGCGCCCACATGTTGAGACCAGCGACTCTGGTGGCTCTGGTTCTTCTGCAGATTCCCACGACTTTGTCGAACATTTAAGCCCAGATGCTGCACACGACGCACATCCCGATGCCTTTCACCCCATCGATTCTCGACCCCAGATGAATAGTATAAATTCAAGTATGCGTAGTCGAGGCAGCAATTCGGAAACAAATGGGGCGATATATAACCGCGAAACGGCTTTCAGCCCTCCCCCACAAACACCTTTGAATGGCGCAACGGCCAGATCTCAGAGACCTACTGCACCAGCCCGAACTCCTTCGAGTACATACGCGCCTGCGCGGAGACCCCCACAAGCTCCATACATGTCAATTTCGGATCGTCATCGATCTGGTTCAAACTCGAGATTTAATAGACAAGATCCAAGTGGCGCATATCGTGCGCAAGAAAGAGCTTATGTGCAACGGTTACGGCAAAACGATCCACCTTTCGAATATTTCGCTGAACCTTATACACCTAGTCTTGGATATGGAACAGGATCAGATACTGAAGAGGAATCCCCATCAGAATTGCAATTCGATGGTGATCCCTTCGATCAAGAGACTGTACTTTTCTACAACAACGATGACATACAACCTACTCAGGAAGACTTGAAAGATCCCGCAAATAGAGAGCGTCTAGAATGGCATGGGATGTTGGCGTCTGTGCTAACCGGAGACGTAGTTAGGCAAGAGAAGAAACGTTTAATTGGTAATTCAGAAAACAAAGCAGAGAACATTGGCACCGAGATCTGGCTTGGTATACGATCGAAAGTATGCGGCAGAAGCTTAGGGGCCCAGCGACGGATATTGGAAGACACCCGGGCCAATCTTGACACCGTTTTGGAGGAAATTATTAAGTTTCAGGTGCAAGGCGAGAGTGAGGCTGGAAAATCACCTATTGATCAAGTGCGGGGCATAGTTGCAAAGATTGAGAAGTGCGAAAGTCTATACCCATCTCGTACTGGCTTGGAAATGGCGAATAAACTGGCAGCGTCTACACAATTCGCTGCGACCTGCGACGCTGTCATATCATGGCATAATACCACTGAACTTATCAACATTGAACTTGCCGTCCTGCAAAACTGGGTAGGAAATCCGGAGCTCGACTTCACCAAAGTGAGAGAGCGCTCACCTTCAGGACACGGACTCTCCGATGAATCATCGTTTATTGATAGGTTGCTCAAGGAGGACGGGTTAAGATCTCTACAAGGTGATAAAAGCATACTATTAGGTGTATCTGAGGTTATCATGAAAGCAAAGAATACGTTGATCGAGAACTCTGAAGGTTTTGCGAAGCGTCATTTACCTCCTTATATCGAAGAGTTACTCACCCTCATAAACTTCCCATCGCGCCTCATCGAAGAGATTATCAAGGTTCGACTGAATTATGCGAAGAAGATGCGAGAATCCACGCAACAGAACGCAATGATGGCTGAGCAAATGATTTCGCAGTTCAGAATATTATTGAAACTTGCCATATTGATTAAGCAAGAGTACCTTACCATATCAAATCCAGAGCCTGGGTGGGATTTACCACCTTGTATCGATGAGTCCTTTGACCAGGTAGTTTTAGATGCACTCAAGTTTTACTTCAAGATGCTCAACTGGAAATTGGGCGGAAACAAAAATACTTTCAAAGAAGCTGAAGTTCTTGAGCAAGAATGGGATTTCTCTAACGAGATCGGACGACATCTACAAGGCGGCGATGTTGAAGTGGCAGAGCAGTTTAGTTCTTTAACTCACAAGGCCTTCTTCCGACTGAATACCACTTTCGAAAAAGAAATGGTGAGAAAGCCAAAGGAAACAGCTTCTGAGATGACGAAGCGTTATAAGCAGAGTCTAGACTCTGTTCGCGTGCGGCAGCGTATGTTGCAAAGATTTTCCCGAGTTTTGAGTGATCGTTTCGAAAACTCGACGGACTTCAGCATTGCTTTGAAGCAGAGTGGTTTGCAGGAGCTCTACTCGAGGCTTATTGAAACCGGTCACTTCTTGGTTTATACTGCAAGCATTGAGCACGATGGTATTTTCCTCATAGCTTCTCCATCTTTGTACAATCGACCCCAAGACATCCAGTCTATTCTAGGAACTTGCTATCACACCGAGGATACACAAGAAGACCCCAGCAACCCTTATATATTAATTCTCCGCCCCGAGATCCCAATAGGATGGGATGGTCGACAGGTCGATTCAGCTTTGATAAACATCAACATAGATTTGAAAGTTGGACATCTTCGACTTATTGCAGATGGGTCACAAGCCAGATTATCAAACGCACGAATGGCGTTTTTAGATTCGATCGGAATACATCTGGATATGGTAGTTGAACAGAGATCTCATCTCAAGAAAGTTCATCTTAAATTGACCGACATCAAGAAAGTTGTGTACAAGCTATCAAACTTGATCATGGACAGCGTGGAAATCGTTCGAAAACAAACAAAAGGATTGGAATGTCAAGAACTCATCCAAACCTGTTTCATCTTCGCTACCGAGTTTGGTCAGCGGTCTTTGCCTTATATGGATCGAAACCGTAAGCAAATGAACAACATCAAACTCACAAAGATTGCCCTGGACTGGGTGAGCTTCATTTGTGATGACTGCGTTCCTACGGATCGTAAAACTTTCAGATGGGCGGTACTTGCACTTGAATTTGCAATGGGTATGACTCAAGGCCAACATATTTTAGCTTTAGGGGAAGATGAGTATACAAGACTTCGATCCAAGGTCTCGGGATGTATGTCTCTATTGATTTCACATTTTGATATCATGGGTGCAAGATCCAATTTGGCTGCTCAAGCAGAGAAACAGCGGGTGGAGACATTGAATGGCCAATTTAGGAAGATGGATATTAGGGGAATGGCCGACGATGAGGAATCAGCTGCGTTTGTTCTTAATCAACGCCTTGAATTGATAGCTGATCTTGATGAAGAACGAAAGGTTATCGAGGCGGAAAGACAAGCTCTTGGCAGAGTTCTTGAAGAAAACAATGAAGCAGACCGATCTCTCACGCATCTTTCTGCTTCTCCGTCCAATATCAATATGCGCTGGCAACAAGGAAACTTTGTCGGTGGTGGTACCTTTGGATCAGTGTATGCTGCGATCAATCTGGACTCTGGTCATCTCATGGCTGTGAAAGAGATTCGTTTACAAGATCCTAACCTCATTCCTACAATTGCTGCTCAGATTGCCGATGAGATGCACGTCTTGGAGGTTCTCGATCATCCCAACGTAGTCTCATATCATGGGATTGAAGTCCATCGCGATAAAGTCTATATTTTCATGGAGTACTGTTCTGGTGGGTCACTTGCAGGTCTTCTAGAGCATGGAAGAATCGAGGACGAGCAGGTTATAATGGTGTACGCCTTGCAACTTCTTGAAGGTCTAGCATATCTTCACGAAAGTGGCATTGTTCATCGTGACATCAAACCAGAAAGTAAGTTATCTTTTTGCCTCATTCATATTACGATCAGTTCTCTAACAGTAAACACAGATATTCTCCTTGATCACAACGGTGTAATAAAATATGTAGATTTTGGCGCCGCAAAGGTCATTGCTCGCCAAGGTAAAACTCTCGTCACCGCGACTACAGCCAGTCTTGCCAACAAAAATAAATCTATGACTGGAACGCCAATGTACATGTCACCCGAAGTGATCAAAGGAGAGAACCCAGGACGAGCTGGTTCAGTCGATGTCTGGTCACTTGGCTGTGTTATCCTTGAAATGGCTACAGGTCGTCGACCTTGGACATCTCTTGATAACGAATGGGCCATCATGTACAATATTGCCCAAGGCAATCCTCCTCAAATGCCATCGCCAGATCAACTCAGCCCTCAGGGTATTGATTTCATCAAGAAATGCTTCATTAGAGACCCCAAGAAACGTGCTTCGGCACCGGAACTCTTACAGCACGAATGGATTGTTGCGATCAAAAACCAGGTCTCTATGGAGCCGCAAACACCAAGCGATAGTGGAAGTTCCCAGTCTAGTACTAGAGGAAGTTTCACCAATTGAGGTACTATGAGTTCTCGCCTTCGTCAACTATTTTTGTCGGTGATCACAACACCTTTCTTCTACTTTCCAAACAAGAAAATGTTTCCTTTGTATTTGCATTTGTTATTATTGTCTTTTCAGTCGTTTTGGGAAAAAGCGCAGTACATGAAGCGTCTTTTGGTGGGCATTGGGTTTGGGCACAATGGGTCGAATTGGAACTAGATGTATATGAGGGATATACATATACACGAGACTTTTTCATCAGCGATTGAGTTGGGAGTTGGTGGTTTTCGTAGCATATATGTGTTTATGAGGAAAGTCGGGTTTAACTTTCTAACGTCTATTTGGTTGTGCGAACATAAATTTAGTGCCGAAATGTTGTCGAGGGTTGGAATGGAGGAAAAGACGGAGGCTGAGTCGGAACGTCGGATGGTCAGGTGTAATACATGCATGGAAGCAAATGGTAGACTGAAATCCGTTTCGCGACGAAGAAGGCAATGGCGGTACGAGATCAGTAGAAGATCTAGTTAACATTGGGAAGTCGTGGCTACAACACGTCTCGTGATGGAAGAATGGAAGTGGTGGTGGAGACTTGTAGTATAATCAGAACAATCATGAAACAAGATGACACCACCGGTATGACAGTATACCATTACAATAATCTTCAAATTTGTTTTCTTCTGTCACATCATTGACAATCGCTCTCAAAATCCTCTAATCCGTGTATAATATTCCGCCGGAAATATACATACCAGATGCATCGGACACTGCTCGGCGCTTCCACTCAAATGCCCCACTCCCATATGCTGCAGAAGCGATATCTGCGCTAGTGATCGACGGTTGTAACATGGAAAACCCAATCATGAACTCTTCAAATTGGGGACGCAACGCAAGGCTGAAAAGATGCCGTGAGTTTTCGGAGATGTAACGGGAAGGGTCCATTTTTTCCCCCCAATCTAAATCTCAGTAATCAGATTACAGAAGATTGGAGATTGCGGAGATGCAGGTTTGGACGGAAAAGTTTTCTCTTGTGGATGGGGTTTGCGATGGTTGATGGTGGGTGTGGAGACTTGTAGATATGGATGGGTTGGATGGCGAGAATGGGAGGGGAAGTTTGGAGGAGGCGTGGAGGGGTATATATACATCTTGGGGATGCTTTTGTGTATTTAGGATTTTCTTTTCTCTTCTCTTCTTTCTTTTCTCTTCCTCTCCTTTTTTAACATTCCGCCAGGAGGGAAATTCATAAAGGAGGTTTTTGGAATCGCAAAGACTTGAGTTATTGATACGTGAATTGTGTCAATTCTCATTTCTTAGACTGCACGGAGTTCAAGTAGCGACGCATTTCAATCATGGCTGCATCGCAAGATATTGCCAAGCGGGACTTATCTTCGATGGGGGCCGGGGGAGAGAAGGATGGGAAGAATAATGTGGCGAAAGAGTTGAGAGATGTGGATGGAGATGGAGATTCAGATGCTGAGTCGATGGATACCAAAGCGGGGTCTATTTGGACGATTTTGGGTTCTGTAAGTTGTATATCTCATCTGTAGGGTAGTAGTTGAGATGAGTGTATTTAATTGATGGTCGTAGGCAATGGCAAATTATTCAGATGGGTATCAACAGGGCTTGGTAAGTTTCTTTTCTTTCTCTCTTTCTTTCTCTTTGGTATCACCACCACGTAAAACTGCATAGCTAACACAGACAGGCATCCAGCACAAACGTCGTATTCAACCACCTCCTCGGCCCCAAAATCTACACCTCCACAATCCAAACCCGCATTTCCAATGCCCTCCTTATCGGTTCTGTCATCGGAATCCTCATTCTCGGCTACACCTCTGACAAGTTTTCCCGCAAGGGCGGCATGCTCTTCACATCCGCTCTGGTGATCATCGGATCTCTCCTCTCTACGCTCGCGTTCCAAGTGCATCCCTCCGCGCACATGTTCTGGTTCCTCACCATCGCCCGCGGCATCGCCGGCGTCGGCGTCGGAGGCGAATATCCCACCTCCGCTGCCGCCGCCCTCGAAGGTTCCGCCGATTCGTTCGATGCGAAGAGAGGTCCCATCCAAGTCTTCATCTCGACTCTGATGGCCACAACCGGCTCCCCCACCTGCACCCTCGTCTATCTCCTCGCGCTGCTCGCCTCGCACAATAATCTCACCGTCGCGTTCCACGCCATCTACAGCATAAGTACCCTCCTCCCCCTCCTCGTCATGCTCGTCCGTCTGCGCATGACAGACGGGAAACTCTTCCAAAAATCCAATATCCGCACCCGCTCCATCCCCTGGCATTTTGTGCTTCGCACCTACGGGCTCCGCTGTCTGGGCACCAGCACCGCCTTCTTCCTCTACGACTTTGTCAATTTCCCCAACAGCATCATGAGCGCCGCCATCATCAACGGTCTGGTGCCCGGGAAAAACATCCGCACCGTCGCCATCTGGCAATTCATCCTCGCCATCTTCCCCATTCCCGGCGTGCTGCTGGGCATGTGGCTCGTGAACCGCATCGGGCGCAAGTGGACGGGGACGCTCGGCTTCGGGGGCTACATCATCTTGGGATTTATCATCGGCGGCTGCTATGGGAAGCTGACCACGCCGGAAAATCTCCCCGCGTTCATCGTGCTGTATGGACTCTTTGCGAGTCTGGGCCACATGGGACCCGGTGCGACGATTGGGTTGATGAGCGTGGAGAGTTTCCCGACTGCGATTAGGGGGCTGGGCTATGGAGTGAGTGCGGGGTTTGGAAAGGCGGGCGCGGCGGTGGGGACGCAGGTTTTTACGCCGATTCAGGAGGCGGCGGGGAAGAGTAGTACGTTCTTTGTGGCGGGGGGTGTGGGGGTGTTGGGGGTGATTGTTTATTGGTTTTTGCCCGAGGGCAAGGGAGTCGATTTGAGGGAGATGGATGAGGAGTTTGAGAGGGGATTGAAGGAGCAAGTGAGAGATTAGTAGATGGGTTGTGGTTGGGGTAGAGAACGCTTGAGTGCTAGGGATTGTATGGCTGCATAAACACGGTTGATGGTATAATGTTATCTGACGGTCTATTATGATGTAATTATCTCACCACAACATATCTATTGTCTTGATACTGCCTCTCAAAGATAACATTCGTCGTTTGAAATATATATATCACTACTCAAACCAATGATTCATAAATGAATGTAGCAAGTATGTAGCAAGTATGATTCCAGCAGTTTATGTAAATTTCCAAGATGAATAAAAGAATCTTCCATTACATTCATTTCCACATATATATTGCAATCTCAATTCTTCTCCTCATCTCTACTAACGAAGAAATGACAAAAGGCGAGCTCCAAGTACGAAAATCAAGTTCAAAAAATCGAGGAGGAAAAAGAAAACCACAAGAAGATCAGTCTGAAATATAAAAGAGAAGAAAAAAAGTCAAGACTTAATGGGGCAGAACAAAAGAATCTCGAAGAATTTAATCCCAGTTTCTTTCAAAGTGTTTAGAAAAACTAGCCAATATCATTAAAAGCACCATTCCTATCTTTTCACCATGAACCCCGAATACCCAACCAATCACAAGGTACAACTGAATGATGACTACTTCTCAACTCCTCAACTGAATACATGCTAGAACTCCAAACAACCAATCCAGAAGTAACAGACTATCTCTCCTCAAATTTTGAGTAAAGAGGGAAAGAGGGAAACCCCCAGTTTTCTCACTAGATTCAATAAATCAAGAGATGTAAATTTCTCCACGAGAGAACAGGTTGATATGACATCAAGCGAGAAGAAGGGGAACATTCTCAAATACAAAGATGTCTATAAGCAGTACTAATTTGGAATATCATAGTGCTGGAACTTGTACGAATTACCACGACTTAAATGGCGACGTAGTCATCTGCGGCTCTTCGGCATTCGAACAAACCGACGGCGTGAAATTTATCATCCGTGCCCGAAAGCACCACCACGACCGTTTTGATGCTCATAAGCCACGACGCCCACGACCATAACATACAATACTACATTTCAAGGCTCTGCATGCGAGGGCGTCGCGCCGAACTTGAGTGAAAAATCCATCACCTCCGCCTGTGGGTTGGAAACGGACCGTCTCCCTCCCCGATTGGGGCACGCCTAACAGCGAATCTTATCCATAGCGGAGTGCGGAAAGGGCTTTCTAGATACTTTGTGCGGATGCTGTAGCGTCATTACAGATTGGAAATGTACGAAATCGGAGGACTTCGGTCTGTATATTCATGTGTGATTTGACACCGCTGTCGAGTAAGTCTTTTTTCTTTTCCCTTTGCTGTTATACTCTATAGCCAATCATCCTGCAGATACTAAAGCTGGGATATTAAAGATGCCTTGCATTCGACCAATGGAGGTACAGAGGATTGGAATATATTCGTGAAGCGCGTGGACAAATCAATCCCCTTGAGGGCGACTTCGAAGGCGCTGCCGAGAGAGTAGAGGCAATTATTGAGGGGACTGCCGCTGCTTTGAGAGGCAACTGATTCGTAATAATGAAAAATAGAATAAGTACACCGAGAAACAAAGTATACACTCGATGACTTTAAAGGAAGGGGTTCACAGGAGCTTGAATATTTTTTTGTTTGAAAATGTGAAGATTTAAGATGGTACACGCGTGTTACATACTGATCGATGATTAGCGATAGCATATTAATAATATGTCGATGTACAGGACAATGGGTCTATATGCTCTATGTCTTTCTTATATCCGTTATCAACAGCAAACAACCTTCTTCATCTTCGAATACTATAATGCTTCGAAGTAAAGAGTGAGGAAATCGTAGAAGATATCTTTCTAAAGCACCTACTAGCACTCAACATCTAGGAAGAAGAATTTGTTCAAAAGGGGGGAGGGGAAGGACAGGAACAAATCAATGGTCCCATTGTAACATTATACCTAAGAATAGCATCGCCACACAAGATCTTGTAATGGTGAGACGTAGTAAAAAGTGAATGAATATTTGAATAACATACACAATGAGATCATATGAACAAAAAGCCAAGCCAGCATCAACCCTTTTCTGAGGATGAGCCAAATGCAATCAGCCTTTTGATTCTCAGGGCTTGGTCACAAAGATACACGAGATGAAGTTCTGTATAACGTGTGGCGTGGTGAGGGGTGAGATTGCAAGGTATTTATCTCTTCGTCTCGACATGTGCGGTGGAACTTGATGGAAGACATAGGGAAGTAGCATTCAAGAGAAAGATACAGATTGTGTTATGATCTGATGAAATCTCACAGCGTAGGCAAGGCAGGCATTTCAGAGATGGAGAAAAGAGGTGAGCAGTGGAGTAAGCCATTCATTCACTCAGTAACGGCTCGGATCAACTCTAAGAATTGGAGCACTTGATCCAAATGAAAGACAATCAAAGAAGGGTTATGATGAGTATCAATTACAATAACAAATAAACACAAACATAAGGTTGTAGATAAAACTCTGAGCTGATATTTCGTACAAGCCTTGTACCATTGTGGCGTGACACCAAACTCAAAGGTAGGTAGGTACTCGGCTACTTTTTGAAATATTCATGGAATAATCAATGAGTTTGTACAACAATAAGACCACTCATATTCAAGCAAACCATGGCAGCTGGCTTGCTTATGGGCGTACGGTAAGAAGCTCCTTGGCGACACCTTAACACTAGTAACCCTTACTTGCACATGCGTGATGAAGCTCGTGTTAATTCATGAGATCTCGTGGGGTTGAAACTCCGTTTCTGGCTGAAGCTTTTGAACCATCACAGGAAATTCCACTCTCAAAGATTTTTGTGACTCGATATTTTCGGTCAGAGATATTCGGAGTATTCCACAGTTCAAGTACTCTCTCTTATCTCGGCCAGATATTCCCCCAAGGCTGGTTGGTAGAGCGGCTCAAAGAATCCCAAAATGGAAGGACCCCCGGCCGTTTTAAATCATTCAGTTCGGAGTGGATGGTTAGGGAGCGGATGTAAGGCAAATGGATGAATGAATGAATGGCATGTTAATAGCTTTAGTTTCAAGTGAATCGAACCACTAAAGTTTAGCTCACCTGTTTCAGGGGAATTGCTCATGCGTAAGAGGCGTAGAATGTTTTTTTTTTGTTTTTTTTTTCAAGTATAGAATTCTCCAGTGTCTTGAAACTAGTCCTTTTGTACTGTAGAAGATCCCGTTTGTTAAGGTTAATGGTTCATTATTGATGATCCGTAGTGGATATTGTTTGAAATTTGATCGTCCCTCGATAGAGCATGTAGTATTCGCATGTAGGGTATGGATTCGTATGTGTCTGCAGATATATCTGGTTGGATGTTATAATTCGGGAGAATACACCGAGGACATGATGCGCCAAGGAGGCAGAGCTACCTTTCACACGTTTCAGCTATCGATTTGATAGATGAATTGAACCGGTCCAAATTTTAACGTCTCTTGGAAGTGAAGATGATGGATGGATGCGATGTGTGAGTGGATGAAAGAATGGATGGAGGATTGAATGAAAGAATGGATGGATGGACGTCTAAGTTGTACCACGCAGCTTTACCTAGCATGCCGGTTGAATCTTCATGTTCGAGGGTCTCTTGAGTCTTTAGGTCTCCCAAAGCTTCCCAAGACTCAAGAGAGACTCCTCAATGATGAGAATGGATCTGGCGTAGGTTTTCAATGTTTAAGATCGTGTAGATGAAATGTGATTATGTGAAGTTTTAACAAGCCTTGGATCAACCAACCGGATCCACTGATACACTGATACACTGATACAGTTACCCACCTCACCTTACCTAGCTAGGCCCCCGGTAGAAATCCAATGATTTTCGAACCCCAAGAGCCCCACGCGATACTTGTCAATTATAGATATCGACCGAACCAGACCCAATGGAGCAAGGCCATGCTATCTCTCTCATCATGTCATGGACAGTAGAAGTAGAAGGGGAGATTGAATACCTTGGCGAGCGATCCATCAAAGCTTCTTTGACTTTGGGAACTCATAATCCGAATGAATATTGATGCTACAGACAAAGGACACAGAGTGAAAACTTAAAAGCCATGGCACGTGGGGGACCCGGAGCACCAATGAGAACCAATCACAGGGGATACCAACCGTCGGATCTTCTTATCTCGTGCTAACCGAATCAGGAAACTACCTTGATTAAACCCTGCGATCAATACATGCAGGTGCTCTTTGATAGGTCAAGACAGGATCATTTAACCCCTGTCTATCTTTTATCTTTTTATACTCCGGAGTTGCCTAGGTAGCTATGTATGTGTGTAATATGTATGAAGAAGGATAGGTGGAAAGGAATGAGCCAAGAAATCCGTCTTTTTGTTTCTTCTCTTGTGAATGTGAATGTGAATGTGAGATAGTCATGATGACTGATGGAACAAAGTAAGAAGAGATATCAAGTAATATCAATACTCATACCATCACCAACAACAACAACTCATCATTTCATCCAAAGACAAGAAGAAATAATATCCGGAATTTCGTATATTAAGTTTCAACAAACACCTGCACTCCTCAATATCGGAATCACCATCCATATATAGAAATGGGCCAACTGAATGGGGAAAGCTACCGATATCTGCTCCCATCTGCCTTTACCTTTGCACATGTTACTCAGGCCCAAAGGGGGTAAGGAGAAAAGGTTTACATGGATTAAAGATTAAAGATTAGATACCTCAAACGAATAGATCAATCATTAGTCCTGGTGGTGACTCTCTAGATATATAAAAATACAAATATATAAAAATAATAAAAATAATAATAATAATAAAAATAATAATAATAAAAATAATAATAAAAATAATAAAAATAATAATAATAATAATAATAATAATAATAATAATAAAAATAATAATAATAATAAAAATAATAAAAATAATAAAAATAATAAAAATAATAATAATAATAAAATAAATGACCATCTATCTAGCTACGAGTAATAATAAAAAAGAAATAAAAAAGACGAATCAGGTCGTTATTTTAAATCGCAAGCATCGACTTATCTTTTTCCTTTCCCTTTCTTTCTTTTAGTAGAATCGAATCCTAATAATCCTTTCTTCTTCTGACCTAGTACAATAAGTAGTCAAATAACGGGGTTCGGGTTCGGGTTCCTTGTCATGATACACCTCCACATCTTCTTCTAATAAGTTCCAACTTCTAATCTGCACGTACAGGCTCCAGCTTCGGATAAGGTTGGATGTAAGCATGGCATGACATGGGGTCGGATACTAGTAGCTTGCCAGACAATGATAGCTTTATTACTTTATTACTTTATTGCTTTATTATTCTGCTTGTAAATTGCTGCTTTCTTTGATTTGATTGCCATCCATAAAACTAATTAATTCCATCTCCTCCTCCTCCTCCTCCTCCTCCTCCTCCTCCTCCTCCTCCTCCTCCTCCTCCTCATCTTCTTCCTTTTTTCCGTTGTTGTACTTCCCCCCAGTGGTGTCGAAAGGAACCAACGAAAGAATCACAAAAAGGTAACGTGAGTTTGGTCAGCGATTCATCAAGATCACTCCTCACTCATTTTGTCCTACACCTATCTATCTATCTTCACTCTCAACTCTCACCCCTCACATTCACTTCACACTCAAAGCTTCCCTCATCACCTTGAAACGAAACGAAACGAAATTCACCAACAAGGTTCCCTCCCACACAAGCCTCTCTCACCTTTCCAGGTTACAATTATTCACAATAATCTCCTTTATATAATTAATTCTTTCCGACTTCGCCCGTTATCTTTCCATCCAATCCATTGAATACTCACAGCCCTACCTATTCATAGCCTAGTGCCTTATCCGACTTCGGCCATCGTGATATAATCCTCTTTAGTATCTGCATACACCCTTCCTCTTCTTCCTCTCACCTCAACAACCTTTGCGATCTGTGAGCTTGCTTCTTTGCGAGCTACGACAACCAATCCTTCTCTTCTTGGATGATCTATTAGTCAGTTCTGAAGACAGCTACACTACACCTCACTTGCTCAAGTAGAGTTAACAAAATTTTGGACAGAGGTCAAGTCTATTCAAGATGGTTGTTGAATACAATGGTACAAATGCCGCGGGGGGCGATTCATTGACTGAGGATCTCAACATCTTCTATGATGTAAGTCTTTGTACACAAAACTCCTCAGATGAAACCTCTGAACTAACCAAGTGTAACAGGCTGGTGACATTGCTTGGATGATCACTTCCACTGCTTTGGTCTTGCTCATGATTCCTGGTGTCGGGTACGTACTTCCAAAAGATGCATGGCGGTACCACGGAGACTAATCTTTTCATCTTCACAGTTTCTTCTATTCCGGTCTTGCTCGTAGAAAGTCTGCTTTGTCATTGATTTGGCTTTCAATCATGGCGACCGCAGTAGTTTCTTTCCAATGGTTCTTCTGGGGTTACTCTCTCGCTTTCTCTCACAGCGCGGGCAAATATATTGGTGATTTGGAGAATAGTGAGTACAACTTCTTCACAACTTCTTCCAGAACATGGTACAACAGTAAAGACTAACCACTCGATTCGAATAGTCGGCTTCCGAAATGTCCTGGGAGCACCATCTGTTGGTTCCACCAAAATCCCCGATCTCATGTTCGCCGTCTACCAGGGTATGTTCGCCGCCATCACTGTAGCTCTCGCAGTGGGTGCCGTCGCCGAACGTGGTCGCATGCTTCCCACCATTGTTTTCATGTTCGTTTGGTCAACCATCATCTACGATCCAATCGCTTGCTGGACCTGGAACGCCTCTGGATGGGTGTTCAAGATGGGTGGTCTCGACTTTGCTGGTGGAACTCCCGTGCATATTTCTTCGGGTTGTGCAGCTCTCGCATACAGTATCATGTTGGGCAAACGTCGTGGACATGGTACTCACGAATTGAATTACCGCCCACATAACGTCACACACATTGTTATTGGAACCGTTTTCCTATGGGTTGGATGGTTTGGTTTCAATGCTGGGTATGTTTGATCCAAATCTTTTTGCTACTCACCTCTTGTGTGATGAACCACGCAACTTTGCTTGAGGTTTCATTGCACATGACTTGAAGGACAATCAACTTTTCAAGACAAAGAACTAACACTTGTAATCTTCAGTTCCGCTCTTGCAGCTAACATGCGTGCTGTTATGGCCGCAGTCGTTACCAACTTGGCTGCCTGTGTTGGTGGTATCACATGGTGTGTCCTCGATTACCGTCTTGAGCGCAAATGGTCCACCGTCGGTTTCTGCTCTGGTGTTATTGCTGGTCTCGTCGCCATCACTCCAGGATCTGGTTTCGTTCCTGCTTGGGCTTCCATCATCTATGGTGTTGTCGGAGCTGCTGGTGCTAATTATGCTACCAAGCTCAAGTTCGTCCTCGGTGTCGATGATGCTCTCGATATCTTCGCTGAACACGCCGTTGGTGGAGTCATCGGAAACATTCTCACTGCTTTCTTCGCCGCTGATTACATAGCTCATCTTGATGGTTTCACCGAGATTCCAGGTGGATGGCTTAACCGAAACTGGGTCCAACTCGGATACCAACTTGCTGATTCTGTTTCCGGTGGTGTTTACTCCTTTGTCGGAACATGCATTATTCTCTTCATCATGAACCTCATCCCAGGTCTCTCCCTCCGCGCCACCGAAGAAGCCGAAATCCTCGGTATCGATGATGCTGAGATTGGTGAGTTCGCTTACGATTACGTTGAGCTTACTCGTGAGGTCTTGAACGATACATCCGAGACTGGAAGCAGATACTCTGGACGCGATACCGCTACCACTCCTTCTCCTCATCACGAGAAGGAAGCCAGACATTCCGCTCAAGACATGGAAGCTTAAATGATCAACTTTGATAATCAGCTTCATTCTTTAGCCTTCTTTGTCTTTCGCCTTTTTAGATGCACAGCGACTTCGCATAGATATGGTCTTGATCAATCATGATTAATGATCCGTAATTTTATTTTCCTTTCTGTTTGCCTACTTCTTCGCCATGATATCAAATTCAATGTTTATTTTTTTTTCCAACCAAGAAAGCTAGCAACTCACTCGAGATACCACAATTTTTCTTTCCCTTCAATGTTTTTTCTTTGATGTATGAAACTGAGGTTTACTTACGGCATACATCTGTACAGTAACTATACATGCAACTTCTGCGTGTAGTTTCTGACTTTTTGTATTTATTGACCATTGAGCGGATGGTGAAAAAGTTGGTTACGGGAGGGAGGAGTGAGGCTTTTTTTTTCTTGCGTGGTGTTCCTTTTTCAATCTCGATTCGGAATCTGATTTGCATGTACCGTAGCAGACAATGATGAGGAAATTGGGATCAAATGATATTAAATGATTTTAATGAATTTTTTGAAAGCATGTGAGTGTGTGAATATGTGAATTTTATGTGGAAATTGAATGGGTGATCCATTTTCGAGAATGATGGTCAGGATAGATGGTGGAAGCGAGAGATAATACGAGGAGGAATAATGATGAATGAATGGATTTCGACTACACAACACATGAGAAAACGAATACTCGGAACACAACAAAATCACTTGGTCTCCTCATACTTACACCTGTGTATTTATATATGCATTTAATGAAGAATGATCACGGTAATTTTAGACCCTAGACAATGGATGTTGGATATGATTCTCTTACGCTATTTTATTACATGATGGAAATGGGATTTCCGGGAGGGGGGTTGAATTGGGGAAGTGGGTATCCTGGGGTAATTGGGGGAGGGGGTTTGGATGGGTGGATTTGGAGGGATTTGGATAGGGGAATTTGGATGGTTAGGTGTGGATGGGTGTAGATAGGTGTGGGTAGGGATGTTTGAGAAGAGGGAAAGGGAGAGAGGGAGAAGTAAGGGGAAGGAGAGAAGGAGAGAAGGAGAGAAGGAGAGAAGGAGAGAAGGAGAGAAGGAGAGAAGGAGAGAAGGAGAGAAGGAGAGAAGGAGAGAAGGAGAGAAGGAGAGAAGGAGAGAAGGAGAGAAGGAGAGAAGGAGAGAAGGAGAGAAGGAGAGAAGGAGAGAAAGAGAGAAGGAGAGAAGGAGAGAAGGAGAGAAGGAGAGAAAGAGAGAAGGAGAGAAGGAGAGAAGGAGAGAAGGAGAGAAGGAGAGAAGGAGAGAAGGAGAGAAGGAGAGAAGGAGGGAAGGAGGGAAGGAGAGAAGGAGAGAAGGTGTGGAGAGAGAAAGGAAGAGAGAAAGGAAGAAGGACAGTAGTCTGTAAGAAAGAGAAATATATATGGGATAGGGGTCGAAATGGGGATATGTGGATACGAGAAGATGAGGAGATGAAGAGGCAGTTTGGTGATGGGGATGGATGGATACATGTTAGTTTATGGATGATTATCTCATATTGAGTATCTACAGGGTGCCGGGTATAGAATATCGATTTGGGAAGTGGAAGTGTAAGTAGAAAGGGTTATTATTTGCTTGTATATATATACTGGATAGGTGGTAGGTAGGTAGGTAGGTAGGTAGGTAGATGGACTGACTAACTAGGCGATCGAAGATATATATACATCTATATATACAAATACACTTTCGCTATTTCCCAGCCCCTCAGTCCAATCCCACAGCTCTTCATTTACTCGAGTACATATCAAATTTCCAGCGCCCTCTCATTGTTTTGTCCACATCTACTATCTACCTATCTATTTTCACTTCATCCTCCATTCTCGAGTTATCTGCCTAGTATATATTTTCATGTAATGAAAATGAAATCAAGACAAGTGAGAGTTTAGATCCAACTCCGATATATGTGTATATATATCTAACTTCTCTTCTCACCTCTCACACGCATCCCATATATCGTATAATACAACTGAAATATCTGCTTACCTCCAACTTCTAAGTCTTTAGAAAAACTAACCTAATTCAGATAAAAAACAAACCAGATAGTACCTGCATACAAACCTAGCACTCCTTCAAGGCGGAAAGACAAGGTTTCCTCCTCTATTTTCGCAGCTCTGGAAGCATCCCACCCTTACTATTTTCATTCATATCGCTAGCATGAATCAATATCAATGATATCTACGAAAGAAAAACATACATAACGGGATGGAGAGAAAGGGTTTTCTTTTTGTGATCAAGTATCTCAGAAATTAAGAGGTGGAGTTTCGATTTAATCTCGACGGTTTGGATCGTGAAGGTGTGTTGATGTTAGACTAGGTGGGTAGATGAATACGCACATACTGGGTTTGTATATTCAAAGGTACGAAAGAAATAATTGAAGGACCTCAAGAGAAGTGATGAGATATAATAAATACCTTAATCTTATGTTCCGTATCGATATACTCATAGCCACTCCTTAACCACCATCATACAACCGTACTTTCCACTTTGACTTCTCACTCCTCACTCCTCACTCCTCACTCCCTGTGCTTTCTTCTTCCTCATTCCCCTCAAATTGTCCACCTACCCACCCATACAATACAATACATACCACTTTAATCCACCCATCAACGAATGCACCCTAGAAGAACAAAAGAAGATTTCGAAGAATGCGACTCTATCCCACATCTCATCTCCCCAGCCAAATTCTCCAAAAAGGTTCCACCGCGTCCGATGTACATCCTTTAACCCCAAACCCCACAAACTCAAGTCCGCAAGCCTACAACACCCCCTCAAGTAACTACCCATCCAAACATCTAAATGTGCAAGTATGACGAATTGCCCATTTATCTATTCATATACACACAAACCCCCAAACCCCACGCAACACAAGAAATTCCGCAGAGACCTACCAGCGGGCCCCTCTAGTAGGTATCTGCGTCTCACGACGGTCTACTCCCCTTGGTTGCATAAATGTAAAAGTATGACGAATTAAACATCTATTGTGCCACTGCGCCATGGACACAGGGCGAGGGAGATGGGTTATGAGCATTTATATTTGGGTGCGTGGGAGAGGTGGGAGAGGAAGGGGAAGGAGACGGGGGGTGGGTGGTGCCTTCCGGAGTTGGGGAACAGGGGGTTTGGATTTGTGGGGTTGTGGCTTGCTGAAATATGATGGAGATGATGGAATGAAGGAAATAGGAATGGGCGATATGGTGTTTTGAAGAAAAAGAACCCGAGAGTGGGTTGCGGAGAGGAAATGCACAGGATTGAATTGATTTCCCGTTCATTTGAACGTATCACCTATACCTAGGTAGGTAGCAACTTTTTCTTTGCAAGATGTTACTTTGAATGATTCAAAACGATATAGTCATGAGCCGAGCACTTCGAGCCCAGTACTTCTTATCACCTAGGTACTATCTTTAATCTATTTCCACTCATGAAGAGATCCCTAAAGAAAATCTAGATATTTGATAATATTTCTTATATGTGAGAAATACGTTGGCTCAGACTTGCCTTTACTACTTCATAAACGTCTGTGTTTGAATCCAACGGCATTCTATGGTTCCTCTCTGGTTACCATCTCTACATAAATGCAAAGATTTAAACACGCGAGAAGAAAATCACATATGAATGAGCTCCCGTTGGCACACGAAACGATTCAGCAGTATCTGGTTTTTCATCATAGCCGACAAGGTGTGAAATTGGGAAGAAACTTGACAGGATACTTGAATAGAAATCAATTTGCATATGCATGGGAGATTTTATGAAATTAATGTAGTCCCTTTCGTTCGTCCAATTTCCATCTTTGCTGTTCGGGCACCGAATTGTATCTGATGATGTGAGTAATAGTTCAGAAATGTGAAATCGGCAGGTAACACTCACAGCACGTTTTTTCTCAGTAGCAACTGATGTCATACCCAAATCATAAGCCAATAGTCTTAGCACTTTCTTACCCGGCTCTATGTCTGGTGTTTCAGGGCCTCGTGATTCAGATGTAAACCCACATTTATCCCATATAGGAGACTCGACAGCCCACTTGACTAAATCTTCATCCAAGTATGGGAACCGAGCTTCTCTTCCCCAATGTGAGATTACACGATCATCTCGACCGAGATTGCGTTTACCAAGTCTATTCACATCTAATTCTAGTTCGTCTAAGAGAGCAGAGAAGCCATTCCGATTGAATGCGGTTGCATGTCGTGTATAACCACCGAACAATTCATCTGCGCCGAGTCCAGAGAGAAGAACACGTGCAGGTGTTGTGTATAGGGATTCCTTGGAAGAATTGCCTTGCGATGCTAAACCAACACCGCGAGATGCAAAATATAAGGCAAAGGCTATTGATAGATCCATTTCGGTGTTATGTGGATGTATCAAGTCTACAATTTTTGCTCTGTGCTGCATTGTTTCTGTATAAGGGACATTTATCTGCTTCATGTCAACGCTTGAGAATTAATGTCGAGTTAAGTTATCGACTCACTGCAATAAATTTCCATGTTCGGCCAGGACAAACATTTTGAAGCTCTTGATGAGCCTTTCTCCCCGTTTCTCTATCAGGACAGAGCTCATATGGAGAAACTTTCTTATCCAGTATTTGAGTTGTATCCAGAGGTGGAGGTTGTGCCCCTTTCTTCAGCCGAGGTCCGGTTTGTGCAGCTTTAATGACACGAGGATTTTCAAACGCAACATTGAGAAGATCAATCTCTTGATCTGATGGTAGTAAATCATGTGCCAATCTTGCCAAAACTGTGCAGTCAAGTCCACCTGAGAATAAAATCGCAAGCCTGACATTTTGAGAGTGACCTATACTTGGAGGAGCCGGAATAGTCAAAACCCTAGGTTTCAGAGACTCACATAAATAATGTCGCAATGACATCACTGATGGGGAATCAAGGCCGAGTATATGACTTTCATTTTCAATAGTTTTGTTGAACTTTCCGAGTGAAGGAGACTGCAAACTTTGATTTTAGTATTGACTATATCCGAACAGAATCCTAGCCAAACGACAAAATATTTGAGAACAATAAGGAATACATACCGACGAATCAGCTTCTGGATCCTCCCAATCGAACTTCTGATATGGCAATAGTGATCTCGCAAGAGATTTATCTTGTAAATCAGACATTGATGAAGGAAATGTATTCTTATCAACACAGGAAAATTTGTAAATGCCATCTGCTTCGATTTCTTTCCAATCGCCTTTGGCGGGATCCGCTGTACTTGCAAGCTCTATAGATCCAGTTGGTCCCAGGTCCCCGGATTCATTTTCAACATTATAAAGGAGAGATCTGCGACCAAGGCGATCTCGGCTACAATATATAGAACCGTGAAAACTATCCCAGAAGACAAATGCAAACGGTCCAGAAATGCTTCGTAAACTCTTAACCACAGCAAGTGTCGCATCTGATGCCGAGGTAGCTGTTGAAACAGCTTTTACAAGCATCTCATATATGACTTGGCCATCATTACCATCAACGAGTTCACCATCAACCTTCCATGCCTCACCATTCCAGCAAAGGATCGAGCCAGAGTTGGTAGTAGACGCGTCAACACCAGTTGAACCATCAAATGGCTGTGGAGTGATATGATCTCCCCTCAAAGCTAAAACAGTTGACAAAAAAGACAGGAAGTATTGTGTTCCATCACTTGAAGTATAATTTGATTGTGACAAGCCTGTGTGATCAGGACCTCTGTCGCAAAGAGAGTGTTTCAAAGCATGACTCGGAGTTTGCAATCCTCGCGTGGATATCGACGCGTAAATACCACACATTTGCGAACTTAATAGATTAGTAAATTCCTAGTTGACCAAATCCGTTTACTTCGTGGATACAACAGACGACCAAGGTAAGCTCAAGGTTGTACTGTCGTCTGGCGTTTGATTTTATATTGGATATTGATATTGGCAAGGATCAAATTGACTTTAAAATTTATTTTTAAGTTCAACCTTGTGCTGCACTACTGATCGTCATTTTAGCGAATCGACCAGATTACTTCACTGTCGAGGGTTGAGGAAACTTAGCAACCAAGATAATTAATTATCTTGTCCAATAAGAAGAGAAATAATAATTTCGATGACTGGCTCTCGACATCCTTCTTAAAATACTCGAGTACACTCTGCGAATCTACAAAACCTCTTCTCAAGCTCCAAGACACCCTAGACCTTGAAGCTCGAATACCCCGCCAATCCTACAATTACACAAACGCCGATCAGAGGCGCTCGCGGATGTATGTCGTCTCCCAGACAGTCGGCAGAAGTTGTTCAGATCCCAGATGGACTATCACAGGGGCTCTCGAATGAAAAGCTTGACAATCACAACGCCGAGCCAGCCTCGCCAACCAGTAAGGAAATGGAGGACCAGGATGTTGGCAAAGAGACACTGTTGGCAGACGGAAGCGAGCCAGCAGAAGTCAATTCTCATACGACACTAGATAATGCTTTGGATTCACTGAAAGATAAGGGAAAGGGCAAAAGTACGGAAGGAAACACTATGGACGAGCTACGGACCGCGACCAACGAAGAGCCTGTACCGCAAGATATGGAATCATCTACTGCGACTCTGAAACCCGTTCAAACCCGACCTCCGAATATTTCTACGCAGAACATATCGCTAGTTGATCAAATGTATCTGGATCCTACTCTAAAGACACCTGGCACCTCTCGGCCTGCTTCACGATCCGCGTCGACTGCAAGAACACATCATCTACATGTGGAAGGGTTGGATAGATCACCTACGAGATCTGACGCAGGTTTCGACGAAAAAACCAGTGCAAGTGAGGACGAGCGAGAAGGGGGGTCTAGGTCAGAAATACAAAGCATAATGGATCAATTTGGCGAGGGCGGACAAGGCCCAGGGCATGAAGAAGTTATGTCTCCCCGTCTTGAGTTTGCTGGCCCGCTTCTTGGCAGTCCAGTACAACACCCACCTCGCAAATCGAGCCTGGAACCCTTGAATGCAAATATTCTAAGCCAGAGCATAGGCGATTTACAAATATCATCAGATCCTTCATCAGGTCAACGAACGAGGAACGACTCTGACGTCGGCCCAGCTGTCCCACCGAAACCAGACTCTATACGTAGCTTTGGTAAAATGCAGGACGATCTTTATTCCTCCACAGATATTCCATTATCACCCCCTCCTTTGCATCGGCCCCCACCTCCCGAGCCAGAACCTGAACCGGACCTACCTTTCGATTTTCATCGATTCCTGGAGCAGCTGAGGCACAGAACAGCGGATCCCGTAGCGAAGTTCTTACGGTCGTTTTTACAGGAGTTCGCAAAGAAACAATGGATGGTACATGAACAAGTTAAAATAATAGGCGATTTCTTGGCTTTTATCACCAACAAAATGGCTCAATGCGAGGTATGGCGTGAAGTTTCGGATGCAGAGTTTGACAATGCGCGTGAAGGCATGGAAAAATTGGTTATGAATAGGCTATATACCCAAACGTTCTCTCCGGCAATTCCTCCACCCCAGCCTATCCCAGGTGCAAAGCCAAGAAGGCGGGGTGCTGATCAACCCATGGGTCCTGGTCGAAGAGGACAACATCAAGAAGATGTTGAGAGAGATGACATTCTTGCTCAGAAAGTCAGCATTTACGGTTGGGTAAAAGAAGAGCATTTAGATATACCACCAGTTGGCGACAGTGGAAAGCGGTTCTTAATTTTGGCACAACAAGGTAAGATAGGAATTCGTGTAATGTTAGACATGACTGCTAATCAAGTCACTAGAAATTCTGAAGATCAAAACCTACAGGGCTCCGAGGGACAAGATAATATGTGTTCTGAACTGTTGCAAAGTGATTTTTGGTAGCTCCCAAAGCTGGTTATTTTACTGAACATTCTTACTAAATTCAATCAGGGCTACTCAAACATTCGAAAGCAGATTCTTCGGCAGACTCATTTATGCCTCTCCTAATCTACGTTGTCCTTCAAGCAAACCCCGAGCATCTTGTATCAAACGTTCAATATATTCTCCGGTTTAGAAATCAAGAAAAGCTAGGAGGAGAGGCGGGATATTATCTTTCATCTTTGGTTAGTCACTTCAAGTATATTTGCGCATTACAACATTAATTCCTTCGAAGATGGGCGCTGTCCAGTTTATCGAAAACCTGGACCGAACAACTCTCACAATAAGCGATGAAGACTTTGAACGAAATGTTGAAGCCGCTGTATCCGCCATTGCCGAAAAGCATCAAGCTGAAGTTGCTTTGAGTCCCGTCCAAAACAGTCCGCCAACACAGCTTTCTGAGAAATCCGCTCTTAGCCGCCCCGAAGTAACCCCTCGACATTCTATGGAAGGCGAGTCGTCAGCCCCCAGAAGATCAACATCATCAAGCGAGAATGAAGCTGGAGATGGCATGGACGAGAAAGCTGCCATGAGCGGTCTGCTTCGTACTATTCAGAAACCACTTTCTTCCATCGGAAGAATGTTCTCGGACGACCCTTCCCCTTACAGTGGGCCCGCGAGGACCCCTAATCCGGGGAATACGCCACGAATGACTCCATCTCCACGAGTAAGCATGGACGGGCTTCAGCCCCCACACCGGAAGCCCAGTGAACGTGAATCAAATGCTAGGAATAGGATGACAGCTGAAGATGCAGCTGCAAGACAAGCAAGTGCCGAGGCTGCAGAAGCACATCGCCTTCAGCGCGCAGAGCACGAGAATGTTGTAGAAACTCTTGCAGGAATGTTTCCAGATTTAGACAGGGAAATCATTAGTGATGTGGTCACTCAAAAAGAGGGAAGGTGAGGATTAGCCCCTTCAAGAACACTCCCCTAAAGATTGTCATACTAATTGTTAATTTAGGGTTGGTCTGGCAGTCGATGCATGTCTTGCCCTCAGTTCTTGAACGAGACACGAAATAGTTTAGTATCATGTTATCACGTTTAATATCTACAGGTTTTATGCATTCAGCGGGTGGAATCATAGCGTTGCGTGGTCGCATTGGCGTTTTCCTCGCTTTGAATCTTCTGGTATATCCCTAGCGCAACTCGGCTTCAGAAGATCAGTAGCGAGAACGAAAGTAGAAGATACAAGGTGGTGTTTATATAGTCGTAATTACTTTGTCCGAAATAATGAAAGATGATCATGAAAGCCTGGCCGTACTTTCATATTGAATATACTTCAGATGGAGATCAAAGAACCGTATATACCATCTGAAAGATGGACATATATTTGATAGCGTGCAAAAATCTCGGTTGAAATTGCTTGTGCTATCAACCAAATTTTGTCTCGGGAGGTATTTTAGTATTACCATGATTTACTCATTTCCAATATAACTGAGGATATATCTTAATCATGACCAAGAAGAAGAATAAGAGCCAAAATAATGGCGATTCCCCAGAAATCCAGGTTCCCGCGGCTTCTGCGCCATTACCAGCATCAACTACATCAACGAAGACGAAAACCAAAGATACCAAGCCCACGCAACAACCCTCAACATCTGCACTTATTATTTGTCGCAACAAGTATGTCAATTGTTTACAATATCGATCCCCTATTACAGAATTATGCGCAGATGTCATGGCTATTTTGCAGATGCCATGCCTGAACTTATGAGGCGAAATTGTGCATCATCATTTTTTTCCAATTTGCCTCAATGCGCGTCCCGCATTTATATTTAAACCACCCGACTAATATTTTTCTCGCAGACATTGGCGTTATATCTCTTCTTTCCATGGACCATGGCTACAATTGCCCCCTGAAGTTCTCGAAGCTCTCGCGAATAATAATTATGCCCTTCCTCGACCCCGACCGATCGACCCCGCGGTCTTCTTCGATATCCTGAAAATCCGACAGCTTGTTGACGATGCCACGAATCTCGCAGTGCGCGCCGCCAGTGGTGTGACATCTTCTTCTCTCTCGAACTCCTTGAATGCTGGAAATGGCTTATTAGGGAATGGGGGGACGGCGCTGGGTCTGGGGATTGGGGGAGGAGGAGGGAATGCGAAATTGAGTAAGGAACGAAAACATCGAATGCGGGAACAGGCTACACAAAAGTTATCCAAGGCATATCATCTGGATGAGATCGCATGTAGCGTCGCGACGATGCAATCTGCTTCTACACTGGAGGATGTAGCCCAGCTTGTCCTTCAGAGAAATCCCAATGATTCGGATGCCAAATACGTTCACTTTTTTCACGAGAAGATTCCTTCGCGGCAGCTCGCAGAATGTACAAGTTTAACACCATTGGATGAAGTAGTAGCAGATAGGCCGAGTGAAGGCGAAATATTAAGAACTCGAGCCGTTACAAAGATATTCAAGGAGGATTTTGTGGGAGCGGCGCAGGATCTTACTTCTGCTTTATCAGTCTGTAGATATTATCAGAACCAGCATAAGGCGGGCCGACAGCAAATACTGCTAGCAAGTGAAGCCACCGCAGAAGCACAGCGAAACAATGGTGGTAGATGGAGAGACGAGTTCAAGTTAGATGAAGAGGACCACCCGAGTAGTCTTGAGACCCAACTTCTGTTTCACCGTGCTGGTGTTTACTTAACTATTGCATGTCAACACGTTAATGCTGCTCTAACACCTTCGCCCCACCATCACGGTGACTTATTTACATTCGAGGCTATAGACAAGACCATGAATAGTCCCTGGCCCACCAACGGTGCGACAAGTAATGGAGAGAAAAGTAATGGAACGACAAATGGTGTGAACGGCACGTCAAATGAAGAGCCCGAGCTGTCCGCGGCTGATAAAG
Source organism: Botryotinia globosa (assembly GCA_014898425.1). Taxonomy (NCBI): domain Eukaryota; kingdom Fungi; phylum Ascomycota; class Leotiomycetes; order Helotiales; family Sclerotiniaceae; genus Botryotinia; species Botryotinia globosa. The sequence goes on from RCSZ01000009.1 coordinate 1,251,901, forward strand.
AAGCACATCAAAAACGTCTGGAGGCACGGAAAATTGTGAAGACAAATGCAAAGAGGGCTTTAAGAGATTATGTAGCATATCTGTCGCATCTGGATTACACCCCTGGCCTTCCAGCTGAGATCACCGAAGAATTCGTTCGCAAGGTAAACTTAGCTGCGAATGGTTACCAAATTCCTCGACCACCTCAAAGCAAGCATAGTAAGCGGGGCCTTGATTTAGAAAGCAACGCGTCATTGAGTAATGGTCAATTGTCCGACGCACTCGTACCTCATGTTGGCCATAACGGAAGAAGTCGTCCTCAATCTAGCACTTCTCGACCACCGGATTTGCCTTCTTTACCTCCACCCAAGGTCTATCAAATCTCTTCTCTATTCTCTTCTACTCCACCAGCCGATCTTCCTCCTTACCCAGAAACGGCCACAGCTCTAACAACCAAGCAACAACTTCGCGCATCCCAATCCGAGGCAGCCCAGCACATACTCGCCCAGGCCGATTGTCATGAAGCCCTCACATATCACCCCCTTCTAACTGATGCCCTTCATTCCCTTTTACTTTGTCACTGTCTTGTGCAGACCTCCGCCCGTGAACTTCAGCGCCATGCACATATGGTTGCGCGACTTGCTCGTGTTTGCGACGGCTACCCCATTTTCCAAGCCTCAAGATCGCCGTCTCGTGCCGACTGGATTGAAGTGATTCGCCGTAATGACAATTGGATTTCTCTCGCCGCATCATGGGAAACCCTTTGCGCACCCGCGCCGTTACCAGGCCAGAATCCGAGCAATCAACAAAAAGAGACAGCCGCGGAAAAGAAAGAGAGATTAAAGCAGCAAGCTATCATGGAAGCACTTGAAGATGATCGTGTTCATGATGAAGCTAGTTTTCATGCGGCAGTAGCGGCTAGGCAGAGAAGACAGGAAGAAGAAGCTAGGAAGGCCGAGGGAAGAGAAATGCCTAAGAGATGGGCGCAGGAAGATGGAAAAGAGTATCCTATAAGTACTGATAGGGCTCACGCGATTGTTAGATGGATCCGGGAAGCCCCTCCTGGAGGTGATGGTACTGGGCTAAAGAAGAAGAAAAGAGGTGTCAGGGGGAAGGTAAAGAGTGGTGTGAATGGCCTTAACGGGTCAGAAGCCGCCACTCAAAACACAAAGCTTGATAGGGAGGGAGAAGGCAATGAAGAGTTCGAGAGGATTGAGGAGGAAGTCGACTGATTGCCTCTTTCAGTCCGCACTGGATATCAATTTGACACACAGTTTTGGACATGCGGCAAATCATTATGAGATGAGGCAGTCCGAAATCTACAATTATGTGTATATATATTTGCGATTAGCGTGTCGTCGAAGAGAAGTGACAACTCTTACCTTAGCGTACTTGTTATAAGTTGAGAATGCATCAATCAAGCCACCAAGCGGCAAAAAATGATATTTCAGCTATAAATTCCACAGATGTTATCCTACCTCGAGAATAATAACAGGGGTGAGGAAGCGATCTACATTGCATATCGCGGGCGCCCTTCACTCGACATCGGTCCTATCCAATTTATCCGTAGAAGCCTCTAGTCGTCTTTCCCTGTTGTAGAACTATGGTCCCATACGTCTGGATTGACGTCGTATTTATGGCGAAAGTAACGGCGGGCCTGTAGATCACGTCGGTGCCTGGCTAAGTGCGGGGTTTCTTGTCATCTTTACATCTTTGCATAGGTGTTTGTGCCCAGGTGATATTATAAGCAAGAGATGGGGACGAGTTCTATAAAAGGTGGGTTGCTCTTGCTTGACTTTGGGATAATGCATTGCTTCGTTTTTGATTATATACTTGTATTGAGATCTCGAATCACTGAGAGTACTGAAGCATTGAAGTATTGAAACAAAATTACCGTCAAGTGAGAGCAAAATGGCGGGAACGATCGACCCCAATGATCCGAGGAAACTGACGGATTTTAAATTGTTATCTTTTGATGTATATTCGACGTTAATCGACGAGAAAGGTGCGTTTCTTGCTTCTCTCATTACCTCTTTTTACCATCACAACATTAAACCAGATTCCCACAAGCACCGAATCTTACTCCCTCCATAGCAACTAAACCCCTCTTCTCCAGGTGGGCTCTTTACCGGTCTCTACCCCCTTCTCTCCCGACTCCCCGAACCCCTCAAATCGAGCTATCTCGATTCCCGCGCCTCTACCCTCCAAGCCTTCCAAAACCACGAACACCAACTCCAAAAAGTCACCCCACACTCCCTTACCCTTCTATCCTACATCTCGCCTATCTTTCCTACGCGAAATCTCTCTCCCTCACCCCTCCCTCCTCAATCTCCACTCTCGAATCCGAAGCCCAGGAATTCTCACAAAAGATTCCAAACTGGCCCGCATTCCCCGATACCGTTTCCGCGCTGCAGAAACTGCATAAGCATTATAAACTCGTCTCGTCATTCTGTCGAATATTAATGAAGAGTCTATAGAAGGGACGATCAGAAATAACATGGATATAGGATGGGATGCAGTGTATACGGCTCAGAAGATCGGGAGTTATAAGCCTGATTTGAAGAATTTTGAGTTTTTGATTGAGCATGTTGGAGAGAATTTGGGGGTGAAGAGGGAAGAGATTTTGCATACAGCGCAGAGTGAGTTTTCTCTTCTTATAATGTTGGAGAGCGAACTGGACGAGAAGAATCTGGAGAATATATAAATGGGATAAATACTACTGATGATGTTAACCTAGGTTTGCGAGCCGATCATGTGACCGTGAAGAAAATGAATATGACTGGAGTTTGGATTGATAGGGGAAATGAAGGTCAGGATTATGAAAAATTGAAGGATGAAGTCGCTTATACATGGAAGTTCAGCACTTTAGGAGAGATGGCTGATGCAGTGGAAGAGGCGTTCGAGGCCCAGGGAAAGGAGGTATAGATAGGTACCAACATACAGCAGTAACGTGCAAAGCATAATATTTGGGTCTCTGGATGCATTCCATGAGTAACTACGTAGTACAGTTCGTGACTTTAGGATTTGAATGATAGATATATATATATATAAAACCCTTGGCACTGTGAAGTCGATCCCTTCTGTAAAACCCAAAACTCAACACCTGACACCAAGTAATGATTTCGTAGCTCGTTTGCTCATCTCGATGTGGATATCAAATAAAACGGAAAATCGCAACAAAACATTCAAGCCCCGCCGGGGAGCGTGGCTATGATACAGACGTTGTTTTCTACAATACAACCTATAATCGAAACCTAGCCACAAAAGTCATCCATCAAATAGATTATTGTTCATATTTGATGGGGTGCTCATATTGTGGGACGGGATTCATAAAATTGTTAATTTCCGTCAACCCTTCAGTCTCTAAGCTGTGCATCAATTCTGTTTGTTGTTCTTGGCTCAGACTACCTGATCTCAGTCCTGCTTCGAAGTTGTCTTGTGAGAACAAATGAGGCGGAAAGTTATAGTATTCAGGTTGCGGAAAATAAGGCATATTTGCTACTAATGAATGCTGCATTGATGGTAGTGGCGCTTGAGGTGGCATTTGATGCTGCTGTGTGTTTGAGACTGGACCCCAAGGCACAGGATAAGATTGCGGTTGTTGTGGTTGTGTAAATTCTGGAGGAAAGTAGCTAAATCGACGGTCGGATTGCCCACTAGAGGGACTTACAAAGATTGAGTTGGACCGAAAGGATGGTTGCAGTGGAGGTAAGGGATGGCTGTAGTCATATTGAGGTATTTGCTCTGGCATTTGGTTGAAGACGTATCCGAATTGTGGGGGGGATTGATACGGATTGTTATGCTGCGCATTTTGCTGCGAGTGAGGAAGTGAGGTTGATGTTGCGCTGGAGTGTTCGGATGCAGACGGCGAGTTTGCATCGGTCAGCGATGGGGAAGTGGCAGAAAAGGATGAAAGCGAATTATCGCCAAGTTCATAACTTTTGAGACATGCCTTGGTGAGAGTCATGTAAAGTTCTGATGTCGCTTGAGTTCCTGGCCACCGTTCGCGAGAACATGCAACGATGTCCAAGGCTAAAGAAATATGCTCTTCAAGCTCTTCCTTTGTGTGAAGAGCACGAACTTCAGAATACGAAATAGACCATAGTACTGTGTTTATGGCCATGAAAAGCGATAGGAGAAATGGCCATGTCAAGTCTATCATGGCGGTTTTTATTTGTTCGCTTTGCGTCCTGATGTTGCTTGAAGCTGCATCATAGCACATTATCGCGGAACGATAGGACGGCTGGGGAACTTGAGGTGAAGGACGAAACAAGAAGATTATCATTGTATTGTACCTCCCGTTAAACCTAAAAAAAGTTTATCAGCACAACCGTGTTTTTGGGAAGACTAATGCTCGAATGGGCTAAGCTGAGTCGTATTTAACTGTCATTGAGTTGGAAAATATTGCCTACCAGGTTTTACTCCATGCCGGCTTTTCAGGAGATGCCTCGAGCCAATCTCCCAGTTTCTGAAGCATCTGGGCATACCAAGGATGCTCCTCATTCTTCGGCTCGTTTCTTTTTCGCAAATAAAGCGTTCTCCGAATTTCTGCTTGCAACAGTCTCATCCGAAAGAAGTGGATGGCTAACCGCTTCTTATCTGACATGGGACCAGGAAGAATACCATCAGCGGTTATGAACTCATCATCTACAGTTTGGAAAAACTGTATGTCCAAATGATCTCTCCCAGTTGCGAAAGCATTCGGTCTGCCCATTGACTGCGCTAAACCAAGCTCCATAGATAAAACAATCCAAGCGAGCCTTCGCCGCATGTCCAGCTGTAGAGGATCAACTAGACCAATAGATACGCCCTGAGTAATGGTCTTTTCCTCCGCTAGACCTAACTGTTGGCACAGTCTCGTAGCAAGTCCGACAATATAATATATGGCAGTGCGAGTGGGAGTAAGCATAGAATATTGAGCGATCAGAACAAGACACTGTAGCGTCTTGATGTCTTTTGCTCTTATAACATCTTCAATGTATCCCATAGCAGCCAAATAATAGCTATCAGCAAGGCCTGCATACTGCATGTCAAGCTTTTGCATGCTTATAGCTAGGACCATGCGAAGGACAAAATTCTTATATGGATCGTTATCTCCATCATAAACTTCTTGAAGATGCTTGGTGAACGTAGGCTCGTGTAAAGTAGGGAGCATATACTGGGCTGTGTTGTGGTTAGCGAAAATTAAAGGAGTCCAACGTAACAGTGCGGATGAGGGTATAAGCCAAAATTGAGCTCACAATCAGCAATATGTGACAAGGCTTCTTCGCCAAAGCATGGTTAGCAGCTTGAAAAGACACGCATGTTCTTGAGACTTCACTCAGTTCACCTTTATCCTTCAAATTGACCATTGTTATCACGAAAAACACAGATGCTATAAAGCAATTCACTACTCGGCAAAACAAAAAGATCGAAAGAAATTCATTGACTGACCTTTCTGACTAAATACCTCCACCAATTTATCGGTCACTAGGCGACTTGGTAATGTTGGCGCCGGTACAGCAGATATCATAGGATAAGATTTCTTTCGTTCCGAGGCTATATCTGGCGACTGTGCAGGACTTCGACGTTGCCGCACTTCAGGCACGAGCTCTCGTATACTCCTGGTATCTGTGTATTTCTTTGCCTCCTCCATCACTATCCGAGTCATCGCAATGCCACTTGAAGGCCCTAAGTATCGTGGCGTCTCATCATCTTCGTTAAGTCGGATCAAGCCTCCCGGGCGTACAATGTCTTCCGAGTCTGGAGGGTTCCCCTCTTCTTCAACCAATTGACTAAGTTCCATCTCAAGTGCCCGAACTTTTTCTTGCAATTTTATCACATATGTCCTAGAGATTTTCTTGCCTTTCGTTGTATCGAAGTACTCGCATACTGCCCCCGCACGCTCGCAAGGCAAGCATCGTGGTAAATTGGGATCACACCTTGTTTTTCTCTGAAGAACAACAGGAACATCATCAGTATATCTATCCTATTAATTGATAGAATGGCTAGTGTATTACAAACCTGGCGGCATCTGCAGCAGGCAGTCAAGGTATGTGCGATCCTCGGTGAACCATCCTCGCTTTCATGCGAGCTCTCTCTTGCGTGAAGGGACTTCGCATCGCGAGCTCTATTGACAGAGCCTAAGGCTTGTCTGAATAGGTCTGCTGTGTCCATCGACAAAGTGATAATATTAGATAAGAAGGTCGGTTTTGTCGTTGTAGCGCCAAACTTTTGTAAGGCTTATCATCGTTGAGGTGGGTTATCGTTGAGAGATCGTCACCAGAATTAAAGTTGTACTGATCTAGGTGCACTATCCACAATTGAACAAACAAAACTCCAAAAACACCTGACGTTGTTTTAGTCAAAGAAGTCTTTACTCGGAGCCATGAGAAGAAGTTGTGGCGAAGAATAATGGTCGTTATAGAGGCATCTTAAGAAGTGGAAATCTTGACCGTTAGGAATTTAGGATGGATCGCAATATTGTATGGGTAAAATTTGGGAATTAGGAATGAAGGAAGCCATCCGAGTAAAACGACTTTTGAGAAATATCCCCGCGATCAAATTGTGGCCCAGTGGAGCAGGGGAATTAAACCTAGCACGTACGCCCTCGAGGCCCTCTACTTCCTAGGTCAGATTTGTCGATACCACGGGGTTGCAAGAATATTGATCTATCATACCAGGCGGGCATACAAAGTGTCTCGAGAAACTAAAAATCCCCTGCTTAATGCAGGACACATCTGATAAGTGATGTTGTTCCAGTTCTGGCCCAGTTCTGGTTGCAATTGTATACGCAGATATCCTTCATAGGGGGTACGAAGGTTCAGTTTGAGAATTGGTCTTGCAGCTCGTATTAATAAGAGCTTGGTCTCCTCATACCTATAGGAGGTGAAGATTGTAGCTAACACACCTATCGAATCAGACACTTCCCTATATGTGAATAGAGAGGGCCTGGGTGATATTAAGACAGTCTAATCGAGATTCCAGTTTATTCAATGATTGATCCAACGAATTGATGTTAAGGGGGTAGGTAGTCGGTAAGGTATTGAAGTAATCAAGTATGTATTCCATCCAAATTCTAGCCTTTTGAATGATTACATATCTTACCGAGGGACATTGAGGGGTGGATATTACGAAGTAGGATGTGCCACAATCGGACAATTGGATTATCGAAGGATTATTGCTTGCTATTGTATGTAGCATTATACCAAAGCTCGAGACTCCCAAAGACTTTCTTCCAAGGTTGATTAGAAAGCGAAAGAGATACCGTAGTGTTACTTCGTTCATAATCTTTCCCTCGGCCGCCCTGCCTGTCCTCCTTTCCTTCCTTCCTCTGGCTTGTCGTATTGCCGTTCGAAACAACAGAAGAAAGCAACCATCGTGCTTCATTGAAACACATGCCCTGCCCACAACCATGAGGCGTCGGATGGTAAGCTGTATGTATTTACCAGGTAGTGTAGTTATGCACATTGGGAGGACCGACAAGCCGTTGGTATCACGATGACCAGTATTCCGGAGGGATGGAGTGAATACACGCTCTCAGCGATTGAAAGTAGTACAGCCCCTACCTACCTGGATATTCAGAGTAAATTCTTTTTATAATCATTGAATGTCCTGATCATTAGATTCAAGAGTTGAAAGCTCCTGATTGTCGGATTACAATCCGAACTATTGGAAAGTTTGATTGGTATCGGCTAAAAGAAGTAATAGACATTGGCTTCTTCTGGAACGGTTTGACTGCAGATATACATACCTACTTACCTACTTACTGCATTACAGCTAGTTTACTCGTAATGTTTTCTCGATCGATTTTTTCGGATCACGGGATTAGGACTTACACATCATTCTACACTATGCCGATGCACGATACACGCTCGAGACACGATAAGAGCTGGTCGTGCAGGAATAAGCGGCCGTTTCTTTCTTTACCTCCAACTTCCAAGGCTGTCCTTGTGTCTGCGTCTTTGTTTTCTTTCAATTTTTTTAAACTATCCTGCCAAATTTCTGCCCTGCAACTTCACCTACTCCGTACACTCTAGTGGGGCGTAGAAATCAAAAGATCGTCAATCACGAATTTTGCCTGCTCGTAAGATTTACCGAGTACCGAAGGAACGGCTGTACTCAAGGATTCTGCAGCAATCCATTGAAGTCTTTCGGACCCTCCGAGCATCAAGTCACATTAGACTCGAATCCTCTACCTCTGGGCTCTTGGCTACATATATAAGTTGGATCGTGAAAGAGTAATTTTCGAACGCGCGACGTGCTAATTTGGTGGAGGCAAAAGGCGACTTTTTTTCGACCTTCAAAATAATCATTTCTGGGTGTATCATCAAACGGGAAGTCGAGTAGTTAAGGCGGCCAGCAATTTCTATTCATCTATCGATAATCAAGGGCTTGAATCCTTCCTGATTGCAACTTTCCCTACACCCTTGGACCCCGCTGCGAGACGATCCAGACGGATTGATACTTCTACTTCCGCTGCAATTTTAGACAGAAATTTTGTTGGCCAGAGTTCCGCTTGTTCAGAAGGTGGGTTGAGTAATTCCACTTTCGTCTGTCTTTGTGGATCTCTACACCCATCTCAGTGCGGAATGGTTGCTGTTATTCATTCGTGCATGATACTGCCTTACCCTATGCTATTTGCTCGTGAATTTCTAGATCCGGCTCCATGGCAACCGTGATAGATTTCTATCCGAGTCACGCATTCACATGAGAGAGAAGCTGTTGACAGGTAGTACCTTGCATAAATGCAACATGCATGATCTTCCGGAAGGTGCTTGGGAGTACAGGCTCTCTTTCTTTGAACCTGCAGCTTTCGTTTCCAGTTAGGATTTTGAGTTGAATCACGAGGCCTTATATTCAACTGACGTTCTGTAGCCACCTCTTGATGATAAGAGGGATATGACATATCAATAACAAAAATTCTTCACTGAAATTCCAAATATCGAAAGATCTAGTGCTAGAGTAAGGATGCGTCGCGCTGGGCAAAGCGCCGCTGATACCCCGCTCCTACGAGTATCTAGACCAGTCTCAGCATGTTCAAGATGTTAGTCCATCTACCAATAAGTATAACTCCATTGGCTAATACATACTAGGTCGAGCCGCAAAAATTAAGGTCTGAATTCTCCAACCTCAAGCGTAGATTCACTAACATCTTTTGAAGTGTGATGGGAAATTACCTGCGTGTACTGCGTGTGAGAAATCTGGACGACTGAACGAATGTTCCAGTGCAAATGATCAGTTTGCGAAGGGGAAGGAAAGGAGGTAAGACATTATCGCAATATTGTTTTTGCATATCTAACCGTCAAAGTTATGTTGCTTCTCTTGAATCACGAGTCGAGAAACTCGAGAAGCGCCTGGCATACGCTCGGTTGAGGAAAGCATCTGTTGCGATGCATGATGTTGATACACCAACGGAATTTCCAGACCGGAAGGACTCTCTGGCTACTATTAGAGCCGCGATTCATGGAAAAGCAGCTAGAAGGAGGGAGGTTGCTGATGTGAATGAATTGGTCTCCGACTTTGGCTTCCTGTGAGACACCAATGCTCCTCATATCTGGTAGATTCATACTGACAGCTGCAGATCTGTTCATGCTACCACGCGCGATTTTGAATCATCAACAACCAATATGACATTCGCCAGACTCATTCTTTCGGCGGCTAACCATGACGAATTGCCTGAATCTGATTCTCTACAATTGCCACCAAGATCTGTGGCGACAGCATCGATTCAATATTATCTCGATAACATTTTCGCTCTATATCCAATTGTCTCTGAGACAGCTCTATTCAATGCATTAGATAAAATTTACCAGGGTGGCAGTCAGCCGGTGACTGATTTTGAGCATTGGCTATTCTACATGGTCTTAGCCATATCATCCACCGCTCAATCCCGAAATTATTTAGACTCCAAATATGAGGAGGGCGTTTCTTGGGCTGGCCGTGCTCTTGCCTACGCTGATCATGTTCTCATGCCTGGCCATGTCTCCCAAATCCAGGCCTTGGTACTGTTTGTTCAGTATGCAATGCTGGATCCAGCCCACTTTGACAGCTGGCAGTTGATGGGGTTTGCTTGTCGGGCAGTTGTCGATTTGGGATTTCATCAGGACCCGCCTAAAGAACAACAACCAGACAAAAAAGCATTAGATATGAGGAGGAGGATATTTTATTGCGTCTACTCGCTCGATCGGTAAGCAGCAAGTCTTCATTTGAAAAAGTCCCAATGGATATTAATGAGACCAGATCTATCAGCATGGTTCATGCAAGAGCCTTTTCCTTCACGGACGACTCATCTAGCGTTGAATATCCATCTATATCACCCACGTTTCCTCCGATGGGTCAGGCAGATTCAATAGTTGGCCCCCATTCTATGGATTCCGCACATCTTTTGTGGCAGTTACGACGTGCCCAGTCAAGTTGGTACCAAGAGTTGTTTCAGTCCAGTCGAGAACCATTGCCACAAGGCTCAACATATCTCTGGAAGATGTGTCAAGAAATGCGAGACTGGTCTAACTCCTTTCCCGACTCACTCCCGCTTGCCTTTAAGGATTTCTTTGACTTGGAATTACTCTATAGTTACGTTTATTGTCTTGCCCCATCATGCCGAGTTCACGTAGTATCAGATTATGCAAAAAAATTGATCTTCGACCACGCCATAACATATATGCAAAAGATTTTTCCTATCAGTCAGGATCCTATCAATAAGGCATTCTATACCTATCATGATGCTCTGCGAGTTTATTTCATTGGAAGTCAGTTAATGGCGGTGCTATCAGACAGTCAAGATCAGGTATTCAATGGCTCATACAACACTGGTGGAACGAGCTCTCCACCACCGGCTCTTCCGATAGTCACTGGATCTGATCACATCGATCGGAGCCTCAACTGTATAAACTACATCAAGGAAACTTTGAGGACGTTTGGTCAAAGATGGGAGGATTCGAAGGCACTTCTGTCGAGTTTCGACGCTCGAGCCGAACCAATCATCGCAAGCCTGCACGGGAGAAAACAGCAGCAGCAACAATATATCAAAGAAGAGTCTCCCATTGATCATAGCCCGAATTATATGCCACCACCTGGCTACGATCATAGAACTTATCAAATGAAGCATGAGTGGCAGAATATGAACCCAATATATCCGGACGCCTCAGGATTTGGCGGAGCCGGTCACGGAGCTGGAGCGCCCGGCTTGTAGAACAAATAAAGTACTTGACCAGCCGTCAGCTGCGGACTCTTTCTTCTAACTTTGAGAATTAATTATCAATCTATCGATAAATTATGACATCACCATCGCTTGAACTTCGCAGCTTCCTATAATGGAAAATCTGATTATTATGGAAAGAGTGACCCCAATTTCTCAGCTGTTTACTTGAACATGCTGCTCGTGCCTTCCTCGCGTTCCAAATTTCATTGTTTACCCCTTAGGGTCCCTTAGGGTCAATCTGCTTGCCTACGTCTGTCTGTTCCTTTCACCAAACTTCTATTCATCAGCAATCTTTCAGACACGGTTGTGTCGTATTGTTAACACACTTTTGGAGACAAATATCGTTTTCAGCATTATAAAAGTATTTTACTTTACCATATCACTTTTACTCTACTAGTATAAGCTAGCCAGTTGGTTCATCCGTCAGAATGCCGCCGTTATTTTCGTGAGTAAATGTGTTCTTTTGAAAGTATGCCTTCTGACATTTCCAGACCGAGAAAACCAAAGGCACCTAGTCGTATCGATACAGAGCAGCGGGCTACCAACTCGAACTACTACACAGCTTTCAAAGTCGTCCTAAAAATCACCGTTATTGCTCTCGTTATTTGCATTGCGTTTTTACCAACAGTAGCACTTCGTGACAAACACGGACATCATTCTGACGAGGTTCTTGTTAAAAATCCGGAATATCCCGCCAAGTTTGATGTCTCGACTGAACTTGAACGCCAAGTTACTCATGTTCCACTTCGCTTCGTGAATTCCGCGAAGTTACTTGTTCAACAATTACGCATTCGTGACTCGATATTGGGAAAGTTGACGGATGTTTCTGCTAGCAAACAGGTCGAACAATCTGAGGTCGTTACCGATGCTACTACTGGTGGTATTCAATATGGGGATTATGCGCTTGGTGGCCCAAAGTACCAACCCAAGTCCGAAATCGAACGATTACAGCATTGTTCTCCAGAGATCAAAAGCAAGAACGGAGGGAAATGTATCAGACAATTGCCTCTTCTCATTAGAGACGATGATCGTGTAATTTCAAGGCGTTGTTCTTGGCAAGCGCGACGCAGGCACGGCGGAAGGTGTCTCTCTCATGAGTGGCAACCCACACCTCGCTCCTGGATCGTGGATGAGAATACTGCTCTTTCCTCAATTCACACGCTCATGCCCACTTCTACTCATACGCCTGATGTCACCAACTTTTGTTCCTATGAAAGTGGGGTCAAGAACGATGGAAGATGCCCCAAAGGATTAGTAAATGGTCTAAAGCCAGCAGAGAACCAACCAATTTCTATTTTGGTCAGGCCACCACCTGTCGATCCCAGTAAAAAACAGCAATCACGGGAAGCAGCAATAGATGAGGAGACCAGCGTCAACTACAGACCCTATAAGGCAGATTGGTGTAGACATGGTTGGGTCCGTACCACTGATGGTTGGTGTATCTATCGAGGTAGCTTTGAACACCAGACGGTTAGACCGGAAATTTTCAATGATCCACCCGCTTTTAAAAGATTGGTATATTCGAGACAACAGCGTCGCGAAGCGATAAAAAATGAACCAACTAAACTCGAGCCCAGACCTTTTCAGGCTGAATCATGTCCAGAGTTTTGGGTTCATACCAATGACGGTTGGTGTTACTATCGGGGCTCATCGAGTAAGCCGTTGGGGTTTTGGGGACCCGAAACGAAGAAGTCATTACCTTCAGGGCAGGAACGTCGCGATGACGGTGTGAGCAACGAGGCCAAAGAAACAAAAACTGTTCAGGGCGACTCATTTCATTGGATCATAAACTATGACGGTATCTGTGTTCCCGAAAGCACACTATGGGCGAATGATGACGATCCGGGATTCTATTCGGGAATTCATTCACCATTTGACTCGGGGCTTGATACAGTCGATACCATAAAGTCAGTTATTCCAGAAGACTGTATGGGTGCAGTCTTTCCGGCTTCTTCGTGCCCATCTCCTTGGAAGTACGATGATGGCTGGTGCATATGGCTCGGTGATAGTATCGATTCCGATTGGAAGAGGTCATTTCTAGAGCCTGTTGGGCTAAACACCCAACGTCGTAATAAAGCTGAGGGCCAGAAGACTCAGGTTCCTTCTTCACTGACTAGTAACGGGTTTCCATCTACCATAGAACCTAAACTTTCTGTTGCAACATCGTCATCAAAGCATCCTGCGACTATCGCTACTACACATACTTCTAGTCCCCAATCTGTCTCCCCTGCCATCTCCTCTACTAGAACTATCTCTTCCGCCACAGTCGGAAAATGTGACACCCCTTGGATCCGTACTATGGATGGTCGGTGCTTCTTTGATCCAAATTATGAACGCAAGCATCCTCATGATCCATTGTCCCGGCCGCAAAAGACAATCCGGCAACGACGCGGTGAATCCATAAGTGAAGAGCGTGAAAAGCGTGATGTTGCTCCCAGTTGGCAAGCTGAATCATGCGAGCCGCCCTGGGTTCGTACAGATGATGGTTTGTGCGTATATAGACCAGACTACAAGCAAGGAACACATCCCTCTTTGCCTAACAACACAGAACAATCCTTTACCACGAGCCAATCCAATGACACAACACAACCCAGTAAAACGGACCAGCCAAACGCCACGGAAATGTCGAGCGTAACAGATCAATCAACTGCTACAGCACAACCAACTCTCATGGAGACAGTAACCAAAATCCGCCACTGCATCAATGACTTACGAGGAAATCTTCAATGCTTTGAAGAGACATCTGTACCTTGGCCTACACCTACACAGGTTTCATCGACTCGTCATCGTCGAGGTCTTTGGCCCGCCGATTGGGTACCACAAACACCAAGCGACTGTGATCGTTTTCTCGGAAACACATTTAAGCACTACCAGTGTCTCCAATCGGTAAAACACAAAAATGTCGGATTAAAACTCATCATGGCTTTCCTGCTTCTAGCTGGATTTGGTTCGCTTGTATTCCTCATTATTTCTTGTGTTAATCGAGCTGCACGGCCCAGAGCTCAGCCTTTCAGACAAATGAGCGGGACTATCGATGCAAATGGTATGACTCAACATTCAACACCTTTGTGCAACAATTATCCTTGGAATAACAAAAGAGATGCAAATGCAATGGACGGAGATCGATGGGCTAGGGGTCCGCCTGCTTACGATCCTCTTAGACAATTAAGTCCAGAGCATTCGGGTAGTCTAGTTGCCTGTACCAGGGAAAATAATTGCGCAAGTGGTAGTTCGGATTCGAACCAGAGTTGGGTTAGAAAATTGTGTAATAAATGTTTCAAGAGTCGAACCAATTCGTCAGCATCGGATAAAGAAGCACATGCTGGGAGTTTGGGGAATGGGTTGAGGAAAAATAATCACAGGATTGATACACTGAGATTGCCAAGTGCAAAGTTGGCGACGGTAAGAAGGGCAAGTGGATTGCCGAGTGACGAGAATGGAGATGTGTTTGTGGGTGGAAGTACAGAGACGGTGGTGATTGGAAGTGTAGGAAAGGGATCGGGAAGTGCGGTGGGTATGAGGGGTTCGGATAGCGGTTCTGCTGAAATTCTAGCTGAAGTTGCAGCTGCTGGTGCGAGTGGTTTGATGAAATTGGGAAATCTTAGTGGTGATACACTTGTGGAGCCGGAAACGGCGATGTTGGAATGTAGTAGTGGAAAGGATGGAAAGGATATCGGAATTGTGAAGATGGGTGGTGGCTTGAAGACGGGAAATGGGAATGCGAGAAAGGCGGACTTTGGGGGAGGAGAGGAATTTGAAGAGGTGCGTGGTTGGAGGGATATTGAGAAGGTTGAACCGTTGAAGGTTGAGAAGATTGATAAGGAGAATGTGAATGTGAAGAGAATGGGAGAGGTTGAGAGAAAAGGTGACGAGGTGGAGATGATGTTGATGACGGTTGTGGAGGAGGAGAATGATGAGAATGAGAGAATAGAGGAATTGGAGAGGAGGTCTAGTATTGTTTGTGTTAGTGGATGTTAGGTGTGGGTGTATATGTACTTATGGGGGGACGATTGAGTATTCCTTGAAAATCGATGGATGGAGATGGGGATTGTGATACCTGCCATTTGTTTATCGTTTTGTTATCGGGAGTCGGTGGACCGTGATCAGGAGATTACAAGTTTCCCCTTTTCCTTTCCTTTCTGCTGAATTATATTCCTATCCATAGAATCCAGAACAAGAAAAGGAAGAAGGAAAAGTGTGAAGAAAGTGCGAGAGGATGGCGGAGTATTGGTTATTTGCTTGACTGGAGCAGGAAGATTGTCGTGTTTCTACGGGAGGTTGTTCCTGTATTCTCTTCTCTTGCGGTTTCTTTTCGTTTCGTTTCGTTTCATTTCATTTCTTTTGTCTTGTCTTGTCTTGTTTTGCTTTATTTCGTATTAGTCGTTCGTTTAGAGTAGATTTATAGGGTTGAAATGCTAGATGCTAAGTATTAGCTATAGAGTTTGGAATTGACATAGATTTCTACTCGTTTACTCGTTCACTGATTTACATGCTTGAAGAAAAGACTGGTGATTGCATGATTGACTTTATCATAGTGAGGCAAAAGAGGAGGGAAAGGAGGGTGATGGATGGGTGGGAGGTTTCTCCTGATGGGAGGGAGATCTTGATGATTTCGAGTTTCGAGATTTGCAAGCAGTACCTATTATCATTACTGGGAAGGTGATGAGTACCTCGTGGGTATACATAAACATGCACGCTCCTGTTCAATATCATACATTTTGGGCTTACTTTGGTGAAATATTCTGCTGCGTTCTGTGCAGTTTTGATTTCTTTTGCAATACTATCACAGATTATGTATTTCTTCATTTCTTCGTCCATTTCTATCTATCTATCCACCACTTTCTTTTCTGCTCTCCCGTCTCCTCTCCTCTCCTCGCGCCTCCATTCCCGATGTCAGCGTAAACAGAAGATGAGAGATAACTAAATAACTAAAACTGGGGTATCAAAGAAGAAGAAGAAGCCTCTCCAAATCTCCAACGAAACACCCTCCCCCTTTCCCCCAAAAAATTATAAGAAGAAAAAAAAGTATGGTATATTACATTGTATTGTGGGAGGTAATACCCGCTTGAGTAAGTAGCCACCAACCAACCAACACCCTGCCTAACCTTGGAATATGATTCCCCTGCCTCCTTGAAATTATTGCCGTGCCGTCTTAAATATGCGAATATCCCATTTTGCTGTTGTTCCCATTGCCGTTATTGCTCGACCCGTTTCCCCAGCACCATATTGATTGATGGTATCCCGTCGTCTCCAAAGAATTAAGAGAAAATATTAACATATGAAATGAAGTTGTTACCGTTCGCATGGCGACATGGCGAAGAGGCAATGGAGCCTTGACTCGAAACAAAATCAAAAGGCAAGAAAAAGAATGAATGAGAGCGCAGGCTATTAAATAGCCCCCTCTTCACCATCCAAAACCCTCCTCGCAGCATCCAACCTCCGTCTCCAAATTCTCGAATCGTAATTCCCCGCTTCCGTGTCCTGCAATTCTAAAACACATTTACCCAAGCTAGCGACTAACCGCTCGACGAGAATTTGGGCATCTTTAGAGAGCATCTGTACTGGTGATGTTCGTGTACGATTGCGGTTATTCTCAAGGGAATCAGAACGGATTGGGTGGGGATTGGTGCTGGAGGCAGTGCCAGGTGGAGTAAAGGCACCGAGTTGTTCTCTAGGTTTGACGGAGAGAGGGACGCTACGTGTTGTACTGGCAGAGGTCGCTGAGTCGAGGGAAAGGTTCCTGGAGTGGACGCCAGGTATCACATCAATATCGTATAATCCAGACCCTCGAGCTATTCCAATATCGTTGTAGTCCTTGATGACGGTATTTCTGGGGGGTAAAGATCCAAATGTAGACCGTTTGGTTGCGATAGAAGTGGTTGTAGTTGGCTTATAGGGAGCGATTGTGGGTGAGTCCGGGGCGTCAATTTTACGAGCATCGGTAATAGGAATAGTTAAATCGAAAGGATCTTCATCTTCATTATATTCATCATCCTCCACGTTTGACTTGGCAGTTGCAAAAGTGGCTAGGGTTGAAATCGAAGTATTACTGTCAGATCTAAGATGTACCATGGAAGATCGCTGGCTGGGGTCATGGCCATTCTCTACAAGTGGCATTGGAACTGAAGGCCCTCGGGTTGTTTCCACAGAATCCTCTGAGCTGATGCTTCCTCGTCTTTCTCGGCTCATCGTACCCATTGCGCTGTACAGGAAGAAATGTTCATAATCGAAGGCATCTTCACGGTCTTCGTGTGATACCTGTTCGGTTACCGATTCGTGATAAATTGATGCATCACTGTTGTCATCGTTGTCAAATTCGTCAAATTCTGAACGGTCGTCACTGTAACTATCATTGCTTGAAACTTCAGACACCTCTGAGCAAGTATCATAGCTCTCCTCCTCCTCAACTACCTCTGTTTGATTCTGATGAGTAGGGAACCCAGGTGGCTTTACCTGGCCCTCATCAACATCTTCATATATACTTGTAGCATCCGATTCGGCATAGGTCGGAACCTTTTTTGCAGATACTTGGGTTGGCTGTGCAGTGTATCCATTCTTCGTAGGGTCGCCATTCTGGATCACATTCCACTGAACATGATCTACTACTGAATCTGTCTTGGAAACGACATCTTGACCATTAACTGCTCCACTATACCACTGTTCTCCTGCAGTAAATGGACTAGGAGTACGTAAACTTTGGAGACTGCGACGCTTCATATTGTCATTTCTAGCGCGATCTCGCAAAGCGGACAATCTTCCTTTCAAATCACTCATTTGATGTTGTATATCCTGCATTCTTATGCTTGAAGTCGACGAAGAGCGACTTAAAAGTCCTTCTCGGGCAGTTGGATATTCCCTGTCAGTATCAGTCTTGCCATTAGTCCTGCCGTCAAATTCAGGAACGCCATCCTCGACCAGGGGTTCAAGATGCGATGGCTGTGAAGGAGAAATCCTGCTGTGTGGTGAAGATTGCCCGGATCCTCTTGGCCTTCCATTTTCATTGCTCTCCTCCTTGATCGTGCCCGGTGAAAGTGGCGATGCTGGTTTTGGTGTATGCGATCCCATGGAACTTCTAGCCCTGTATGTAGCTGCCGCGCTCGAGGCGCGAACAGGAAATGCTGTGGCTCGCGAAGGAGATATGTTATTCTCGCTCCAGACCCTCGAATGACCAGGACTCGAAGCAGATGAATCTGTATGAAAATTGGAAAATGATCGTTGTCTCGAAGGAATACCACTGATGCGCCGATCGACTTTTAGGAGAGATGGATTGGTTAAAGGACTACTACTGTAAATCGAAGGCATGGAAATTGATGGCGTTACAATAAGAGAGCTGCGGGCTCGTGTTAAATTCCCTTCCATATTCTAAAGAGACGATTGTCAGTGTATGAACTCATTTTGTGACTTGATAAAACTCACGTTGAGTCGACGTTTGGCATTCAATAGAATTTGTTCCGCTCTCCTACTCAAAGCGGCACTCGAATTCTGATCATCTTCTCCCTCTCCAAAATTCCCTTCCCTGCGCGACAATCTGCGTGTCTCCTGTTCCACGAGTTCCTTGCGATAAGGATCCGTATACGATTCTGCCACGCTCTCCTCATCATCACCCTGGAAATTACTATCATCTACACTGACTGTATCATCGATGTCTCCAAACATGGCCGATTGTGGTTCCGACGTGACAGAACTGGTAGATTCCACAGATATTTTTCTCTCGTGCGTCCCGGTCTTGGTTCCCGACCTCCTCAAATCATGCCCCAATGGTGTTGAACTTATGCGATGACCATTTTGAAGCTGCTGTTGCTTGATGAACCTTCGTTCAGCAGGACCCGGTAACTTCTTTCCTGGCGTACTTTCCACCTCTGTGACCTCGCCTATATCTGACAACATTGTTCCATTCCCATAGATAATTGGCGTGGTGGGCGTCCTAGGCGGCGGGCCACCTAGATATTCTGAATTATTTGATCGTTGCCATGAATCCCCCAACGAAGAAGTAAATTGAAAAGATGTATGCCGCGATGAAGGTTCTGAGTCGTAATTCGTTTCATTATGTAGTGGGAGGATCATGTCTGGTTCAGTTAAAGTTGGACTTTGTGAACCAGGTCGAGGTGGATAAACCATGATTGCTGTAGTACTGGAGGATTGACTCTGCATGATGGCCTAGTTCCAGGCACTACCGCGAGAGCTGAACAAAGTTTCTTTTGATCTCCTCCTCCTCTCGAGCTGGGGGAACTTTGGAACAATATGTTTGTTAGGTACTGAGTCTGACAATTGACCATCCAATGAGATATATCTATATTTATTTTGACAGGTTTTTTGTTTTGTTTTTGGCGCCAGCAGTTGTTGGTAAGACTATTTGTTAGTCGGCGATTATTGATTCATCGATTGAGCTTGCAAGTGTGCTATGAGGATTGGTTTGTATGGTAGGATTCGGGGATAGGGGCCATTCGCTTTCTTTTTGTCTATCCAATATCAATCACAGTTGTGCGAGGTTGCAGTCAATTCATAGATTCCTGGTGAATAGTTACCAAATTTGAGTATTGGATATTTTAAGGAGGAAGAGGAGGGAGAGGAAGAGGAGGGAGAAGGAGAAGGAGAAGGAGAAGGAAAAAGAAAAAGAAAGTGTAGGGGACAGAGATGGAATATCTATGTATGTATGTATGTATGTATCTATGTATGTATCTATCTATCTATCTATCTATGCTCTCTCTTCACAATCCATCTACCAGCCTACCTAGTCATAATGATTACTTTTATTTCTCCCTTTCCCTTTCAATACTGCACAGTATTGCATGCATTGCATCTTGCATCTTGCATCTACACTGTAGCATCGAGCATTTGTTCGCATATCCCCACGCCAGACTATACAATCTTGGGTAGGTACATATTCAACAGACAGACAGTTCACGGTTCACAGTTTGCACTGAGAAGCGACATTATTTCTCCGTGGGTGGTTTTGTATGGAGATTCATATGACTTTGGGACTTGTAAGTTGTCACATTGTACTCACTCTGTACTCCGTCTAAAGAAGTTCCACCAGTTAATTTCTCATACAGTAATAAGTAGTATTATGTATCCCGATGATCTTCGTCGGTAGTGAAAGTGGAGGTGGAATTGGAATTATTGGCATTGGCATTGGCATTGGCATTGGACCTGGACCTGGAGCTGGAATGTGAAGGGCGGAGCTTGATTTAATTTTTATATTACCATCATGTTTATACTTTTTCATCATTTATTATGTGTTGATTGTTTGTTCTGTTCTGTTCTGTTCTGTTCTCCTGTTCTGTTCTCTTCTCTTCTTCATCTCTCTTCTTCATCCTCTCAATTCGTCCCACCAAGTGACCGACCACTATACTCTCTCTGCAAGGACTATACTCTCTCTGCAAGGTACACAACAGATCAAGACCCGGCTTATTGTAGGCACAAGGCACCTTCTATTCCGGGCCACACAACAGCCCTTGACGGTCCAATCCTTGTAAAGCCACATTGATATACAATACTGATGTTAATCTGGTGATCTTTACTCAAGAAGTTCAAGGACAATTGAAATTTGACTCCATAGGAAACAAACATTGAAGCAATCAAATTCTAGAACTTGAAGGAGCACACGGTAGATACTAGATACTAGATACTAGATACTAGATACTAGATACTAGATACTAGATACTAGATACTAGATACTAGATACTAGATACTAGATACTAGATACTAGATACTAGATACTAGATACTAGATACTAGATACTAGATACTAGATACTAGATACTAGATACTAGATACTAGATACTAGATACTAGATACTAGATACTAGATACTAGATACTAGATACTAGATACTAGATACTAGATACTAGATACTAGATACTAGATACTAGATACTAGATACTAGATATAAAATAAGATTAAAATCATCGGATTTCTACAATACAGATCACCAAACCTATATGCCAATATATAGGGAAAGAAGGGTCGACACCGATTCAACCATCTTTATATAAAAACCTCCGAAATTGGATTCAATCACGCACATCGGACTCAACTCGAAGCGGAATCTTTTTTCATCGAGTAATATATCTCATCCATGGTTCAAATATAATTGCTTGCATGAGACTTTGGAGATAAAGAGTCATATCAATCATTAAATACGATGATTGCGACATGTTTTATAAATCATTTCAACAAGGCTGAATGAAATATGTATTCATCGGCATAGTATTATGAGTTGTGGGGTGTGAAATCTGACTGCTAACAAAGTAAGATCTTACAATCCTCTTTCCAATTGATGGAACTGTACATGAGGAACTTTAACAATATCCGTATACACAATCCCAAATTTTAAAGACGAGATTTCATACTCAAACTCATCCATTTACCCAAACCCATCCATTTACCCAGACCCATCCATTCTCCCCAGAACCTCTCATCCCACGAACCCCCCTCCTCTCCACCAACTTCCAAGCCCCCCATCTCCTCATCATGACCCCCATCCCTATCCCCTCCTCCCCCAACCCCTCCTTCTCTATCCACCCCTGCACCGCCGCCGACCTCCCCTCCATGCTCACCATCTACGACCTCGCCTTCGCAACCGACCCCTTCCGCCTAGCCCGCTGGCCCTCCTCCCAGGTTTCCCCCTCCGTATTCGCCTCCTGGCTCACCAAAGTCTTCACCAAGTATCTCCATACCCCTCATACACACACCTGGAAACTTGTGGAAAATTCCACAGGGAATATGGCAGGCTGGACGCATTGGGCTGAACCGCACGTGGTGAGTAGAGAGGAAGAAGAGCGAAACAAAACAGAAGAGGAGAAGGCAGAGAGGGAGAGGAAGGAGAGGGGAGAAGCAAAGTTCCCGGAAGGTTCGGTATTGGACTTATGTGAAGCGAAGACACGGGGCTGGGATGGACTGAGGGAGAAGTGGTTTAAGAGAGAGGAAATGTTTTGTATGTCACGTTTTCCTTGCTTTTTCTCCAACTCTCTTTGTTTCTTTCCATGCTCTCTATATTCTTAAGCGAATGCTTTCATCCCTTTCATTGTACTTCGACAGTCCATTCCATTCGCACAGCATGGATAGATACCTCGTTTCAAGTCCACTTGACACCACTCTCACATCCCTTCTTCCATCAACACCCATCTGACACCCCCAGTAATCTACTTCCTCTCCATCTCTCCCAGCTACCAGAAACTCGGCCTCGGCACCCTCCTGCTCACCGCTATCACAAATCTCGCAGATGCCCAGGCGAAAATTACTTATTTGGAAGCGACAGCCGCAGGGTATCCAGTGTATGTGCGCGCGGGGTTTAAGGAGATGGGTTGTATGGAGGTGGATTTGGGAGGGTATGGGGTGGGCAGGAATTGGGCGATGATTAGAAGTGGGGGAAAGGCGTAGAGGAGGGGAAGTAGATGTTATGGGATGGGGAAATGGGATGGGAAGAGAGATACTAGGTAGATAGATGAAAAGATGTTATCTCTTTGCATTACTGTATTGCAATAGAGATATACATACAAAATCTTAAGATTCATCACACGTTTTGCTTTCTCGCCCAAAATATCTATATCTGAAGGTAAATCCTCATTTGATTACTGCATATATGGCCAATGATGATAAATCAATAAACCAATATCATCCATTACGCAACGTACCATCTAATCCTATACTCCAACTCACAAGATCGCGTATCCTGTTACGATATCAAAACAATGCAATATTTACTCCAACCAGGACGCTGTAAGTTTCTCATACCGAAATCTTCATACGTTACCCAAAAACGTTCCCTTTGGATCTGATTTCGGGTCTTGGCTTGGGTTCGTGATACATACCTATTTCGACAGCCTTTATCAATATTCCCAAGCTTGGAACCCGAGCCAAAATTCACAAATAGATATCTTCCCACCACAACCAAAAACGCACCGCCTGCTTGAAACCACCGAGCTTCCCTCTCACAAGATTCCCCTGCCCCCTACCCCATTAGTGCAAAACTCTCTCCCAGGGTTCTCTCCACGGCACCCCCAACGCCTCAAAAATCGCCCGCTCATCTCTTCCCTCTACCAAGGTCCCATCTGTGACTTTCTTCCTACTCTCCCACTTTCCCCCCTTCATCCCACCTCTCATAACATCTCTATACAAGCCCCGCTGATTTAACCTCATGCCTTTTTTCCCAGCCAGTAAACGCATACTGCGATTAAAGATATCGTCACCGGTGAAGTAGATGAGTGCTGCGCCCATCTCGGACGCAGGAACGAGGAGGAAATCGATGCGGCGCCAGGGGTTGGAAGGATGGGATTCAGAAGAAAGAGAGGGAGATGAAGGAGTGGGGAGAACACAACATCCGTGCCATTTCGAGCCTTCGTTATTATGCGGTACGGCGAGGGCTGCAGTTAAAAAATGGGAATCTGTGAGAGACTTTACGAGAGAAGAGAGGAAGGGAGCTAGTTGTGTTGTTTTGGTAGTGTGGGGTCTGGAAATGATAATATCGATATCGCCGGATGATTTTGCGCCGCGACGATAGGAACCGCCGATTGTGATTTCGATTTCGGGATCAAGAGTTTTAGATGTTTCGACGATGAATTTACCCAATTCTTCAATTTCGTGGCGGGGAATCCGGAGCTGTAGATCATCGTAGTGTTCGATGCCGATTTGTTGACTGGGTGTGAGTTTGATGTTGTTTTTGAGATCGGCAAATGAGCGATGGCCTTGAGAAATCCATTTTGATGCCAACTTGTAGTTTACGCCATATATGCCCATGAAGGTTTTGAGGATTTTATCGTCTGGTTCTGCTTCTGCGTGGTCGAGACGCCGGAGATGACCGGTGAGGACTATTTCTTCGATTTTTTTGGCGATGCGTTGGCCAATTTTGGGGATCACGATGGCTTCAGAGAAGGTGCGTATGAGGGTTGGCTGGTTTTTGAGTTGGCCGCATGCTTGCATGTAGGAACGGGTACGCCATTGATCGCCGATTCTTTCATAGTAGTCTTTCATTCGTGACAGGATTCGGATTGTGTGATCGTTGGGATTGGGTTCGTCGGAAGCGGTTCCCCCGGTCATACATTGAAAGTTACTTAGACTTCCTTTACCCGCAGGAGGGGCTGTTCGACGGGTTTTGACAGGAGCTTTCAGAGGAGAATGACGATCATCTTCTAAATCTGATTCATCTATGGTATCATCAAATCCACTGAAATTTGATATTAGGTCGTCGTCAGAATTGTCATGATCGAGTACACCTTCTGTTGCCCTAGCTAATTCGATTGTTTCATTTAGTATACCAAAGTCTGCGTATTGTGGATTGGAAGAAGATGCTTGAATAAGGTGCTGTGTCCTCTCTTTTGTCAAACGATCTGGATCTGCTCCCGGTAACTGTGATCCAGAAAGTGAGGTTGAGGGGAAAGGAACCGGTCTGACGGTTGGTATTGAACGTTGACTACGCTCAGGTGTTTCTTTTAGAGGCAAATATTCCCACTTGTTAGGTTTCCTATTACGGGGTTCCAATTGTAAAGATTTGTCTGACTGCTGTGACGTTGATGGCATTGGCATCTGCTTCTTTTCGATAACTACATCCGGATTTTTGACCTGATATTTCTTCCCGGTTGGTTCATAGAGAAATTTCTGTTCAATGCAATCTAATAACCATTCCTCATTTACCATACTGGCTCCATCCGGAAGGATTCCAAGGTAGGTCACAACGTCCTTGCGCGTCAAGGAGTTATCAATGATAAGATGCGTGATAGGCTCGTTTATATCTCTAATCCATGTTGCGCCGCGCTCTCTTGCTTTGATGATGCGAAAACGTCTGACTGGAGATTTGTCATCGTTAGGAAGGAAGAAAAAATTAAGACCTTGAAAGACCCGATCCTTTGGGGGAACAAACTTTAGAGGTTTATCTTTCTTCTTGGTGGGTTGTTTGGTGGCTCCGTTCTCCTGGGTATCCCCTTTTCTCTTTTTGCTAAGCATTGATGCGATTCCTGTACTATTGGTAAGAACTAAGGTAGCTGATGTCGGGTTTGATGTGCTGCGTTGATCTTTAGTTGGTCTTTTTAGTGAACCATCTGCACTTCTTAAAGACGACGAAGTTTCCTTTTCAAAAGAACTACCGGTAGAAACCGTAGCACGCGATTCGCTTCGAAGACCAGACCTCTTACGAGGTGACTCAAACAGTTTCTCCATCGTACCATCTGCCGTATCCTTAACCGTACTTACACTCCCTTTTGGCTCCGAACGAATTCGCTGTAATGTGGGAACATTTTTGAGAAGCGGTTTATGTAGCTTTCGAGGGGGTAGTAGGTTTGGATCCTTGGGTAAGGGAGGTAGCAAACTACGCTTTCTTTGTGATGGAGGATCCAAAATGGGATTCTTGCATTTCTTCAAAAAGTCTCGCGATTCATTGAGCTCTCCTTCATCTGAGTCCGAGTTACATAAAGCATAGAGCTGTGTGAAATAGCTAGCTTTGTCTGCCTATTTCTGATGTCAGATGAGAACATTTGGAATCCTCCGTGGCGTTTTACTTACCATGGTGCGTAGCAAATAGAAAGGCAAAACAAGTAGCAATATCTATCCATAGACTCTTGAGATGAAAACATGAGAAGCTTTATACTTGTAGGTTTTCCAAAAATCGACGACAAAACAATGATGTGTGATGTCTCAGAGTGTGATTCCTTTGTTTTGATATTGCGCCTGGTGATCCCGCCAAGGAAAATGGACGCTAGTACTAGGTTACCGAGATACCGACCCTTTCCCTTCAGCAAAACAACATCAAATTCTACTCCCTACGACTCCAGCCAATCTTGAATATCCAAGAGTACGAATTATGAAGACATCTAAACGTGTGTGGAATGTTTGAACTCTGACACTACTTCAATCCGGCTCTCAATCCGGTATCGGCACCTCTAAGATCTCGTGCCGTCCCGTCCGCCCCTTTCCTTCAGGATTGCTGACTTTCGAAAGCTCCTATCGATACCTATATCATACTCTCAGCGGCATTCATCCGATCATGAATCCTGAAAATACGTTTTCCCACTTCCTTGACCTCCCTTTGGAGCTGAGAGTACAGATATGGGAGCTTGCTGCTTTTCACAAACGCATTTTAGAATTGAACTACGACATCGTTGATAAGAAATTTGTCAATTATGGTCCACCTCCAGCCATACTTCATACGAATAGAGAATCTCGTAAAATTGCTCTCCGATCCTACAATATGTCATTCGGTACAGAGACACAGCCAGCGGATATCTATTTTAATCCTGTTTGCGATACTATATACTTCAGTTCGAGGCAATATGTGGACGAAGTGATGGCTATCGCAAAGCACTTTTCTATCCAATCACCGTTTCTACCCTACCATCATCGGATTCAATCAATTGCTCTGGCTAAACAATTTTGGGGGGCAGCTGGTTACAGCCTTCCATTTCATCTTTCTCGCGCTCTGGGAAGCATTACTCGTTTCCGTTCGGCTTTTCCGCACATGAGAAAAGTCATCTTAGTGAGAGGAATACCAAGCGAAGAAGAAGTTGATTCGTGGGACCGCTATTCAGGCATAACTCTATTGGAGTCAAATATAGACGAATTCAAAGATGACATTTTGAGCCTTGTTATGTATGCATTTGCAGAGGATGCGAAGACGCGACCGGACGAAATAATCGAGGTGAAGGTGATGGAACACCCTCAAAAGAGATGTGATTCTCATTTCCCCGATCAAGATCATTTGGTTCTTTGGTAGGACATTAATATCTTTGCATTCCAAAGCACCAATAGCAATCATGCGAAGATGATGCAATACAGCACAGCACTTATCTGTTGGTTGATGGTGTATCATCATCTCATTTACCAACTCGAGCTATGCAAGAGTTTCGACTCATGAATATAAAATGTACACCAGAGCAGGTACTCCCGGGTTGTACAGCTCACATGCATGTCAAATAATTTCTCTGTTACATATGTGGTGTTGGGCGTTCGGACGAAACACAGAGATACCCCCTCCTTGTTGTTGTGTTGAGAGTAATACATAAATCAAAAGTAACCTGCAGCTTGCAGAATCTGACGGATTTCCACGCATGTAAATACTCACTTTGGATGCTCATGTGGCTTTATCCTTTATTAAATATTCTCGAGGAGGTGGTGGCCCTCAAAAGACTGGTAAGATGGGTAGAATTTGTGTAGATGTATTGAGACGACTGGTGGACCAGAAATTTAATCGAATCCCTTTGAAATTGTGTGCAACACGTAACACATAACGCATAACACACACATATAACCAACAACAAAAACAAGGACTATCTCAACGATTTGTTAATTTACACCTTTACACCTCTACATATTTACACATTGTACAATGGGAAAACTTGGGTAGCAATTTAAAGCAGGCGTGACGCTTAATTAACCGTGTCTAGGTACGTACCGTCCGTACCTAGGTATGTCCTAGCCTCCTAGGTATGTTTGTCACTCCAATACATACACTAACCCCGCATTACGATCTATTATCCGGAGTCGAGTCTCCACCATGGATGGATTATGGCAGGGAATGGAGATGTATCAACAGTTCTAGTCCAAAATATACCTCCTACATACATTGCCACTCGTAAGTACGAGTATGGTGTGGTAGTATTGGTGCATGTTTCGCCATTTCATATTGTCCATCAGATACTTACTTGAATGCACATACATATGCATTATGCACATTAGGAGTTTCCATGATGAGTATCTACTCCGATAAAATGTTACGTGTAACAGTTACGTGCAACAAGGAAACTTTACTTGAAGAAGAAACCTGTACCAACGCTCAGTTTCTGTTGGTATTGGAAAAGAATATGAGTGAGGAGTGAGCATGCATTAGTGCGCTTGGTCAAAGGCAATTTAAAAAGATATTGGGGTAATATACTGGGGTAAAAAGACTTCGGTTCCAGATCCCATGTCTGTATCCCGTGGACTGAGAAAATGCCTCCTTTGGTGGAGTTGCAGGTTTGAAATCTCGGTAGGCCATTTCGAACCAGAGGATTGGGATTATTCTCGTCTCTTATTAGGTGGAAATGCAAATAAAAGCCACCACTTGTTTTGTCGTTTTGATTTGATTCGCGGATTTTCTTCATGTGGGATTGTCCGCTTGTATTGATCCACCACAGAAGCTTTTTCTGGAGTTTGGGGGATTGCAATTGTCATCCGCTAATGTTGGAAACCTTCAAATCCATTGGGTCGAGATTCTGCCCTAGCTTGGGGCTATTCTTTCCCCGTTCGTTCGTTTGCCACTTCGAGTTATAAGCTTCAAGGGGGAGCTAAAATCGCTGAGAATGGGGTGTGGGAAACGGCCTTGGTAGGTTACCATCCTTGTCGCATCGAAACCATGTGCAGGCACAATATATATACGACCGTAAACTGCTCAACATGCGATGCTCACGCAATGAAGTGTGGGTGGAGCCTTGTAAGAAGTTCTAGCGGTCGATCTTGTCTCCTCCATTTTTAATTGACACTGTTTCCACTTCTTCGTTGTAGCATTTCTCTTGTATCAATATCGATATCGATATTGTGATCTACCTTTCATTTTATAACTCATAAGGCTGGGTCCTAGTTGACCAAAATGGGCATCTTCAATGCAGATAAGACGAGAGTGTACAACTGGTAAGGTTTACAGTAATTTTTTGACAGTAGTAGTGACCTAACGCTACATAGGTATATCTCGCTCGTCGCAGCATCATGTATGGTGCTATATGGATATGACGCCTCTGTATACAATTCCGTACAAGGCTCAAAGAACTGGGTAGCTTACTTCAACGATCCAGTATGTTTCCCTATCAAAGAGTTAGCGTCTGATCCCGTCTAACAAACGATCAAAGGATACCGAAAAGATTGGTGCTGTCAATACTGCCTATACTGTCGGTGCTATTATCGCTGGATTCTTTCTCGGTGGTCCAGTAGCAGATTGGCTAGGTAGAAGATGGGGTATGGCAATTGGTTGCTTCGTGACTATTGTCGCTACTTTCATCCAAACGTTTTCTCCTCGAGGTCAACTGGGATGTTTTATCGCTGGTCGTGTGATTATTGGTCTTGGTCAAGGTGTTGCATTGAGTATGTTTTTTAAACACTTCTGCTCAAGCCTCTGCTAATCATATATACAGCGGCGGGACCTGTGTACATTGGTGAACTTGCACCACCTGAAATTAGAGGAAAGATCATGGCCTTTGTGAGTTTCATAATCACAAAATTTGGCGAAACTCGGAATGGCAGACTAATATAGACTTATTCCAGTGGCAATTATTCTATTCAGTCGGTTCATTCATTGCTTATTGGATCAACTTCGCTTGTCAAAAACATGTCAAGACGCTTGGGGAATGGGGTAAGACTCTCACGATTCACTTTCACGTTTCTTACTTTTCAGATGTGTTCACACATCCATTTTCATCTATCCTTTCGCTTCAAAACCACATCAACTCATCCCCACCGCAAACTAACACCCCCACCCCACAGACTGGAAAATGGTCGTCATCTTCCAAATGCTCGTCCCCATCATAATCATCACCCTCCTCCCCTTCATTCCCGAAAGTCCCCGTTGGTATATCCAACACGGTGGACGTGTCGACGATGCCCGCGCCGCCCTCCGTCGCGTGCGTGCCACAGAACAAGACGTCGAAGACGAAATCCTCGTGATCCGCGAGGCCCTCGAGTTCGAAAAAGAAGCCATTTCCTCCTCCTATTCTGCGCTCTGGAAAGATCGCTCAGTCCGAAAACGTTTGATCCTAGCTTTCATTCTGAACATCGGCCAACAACTTACCGGACAAGGAACACTGAATACATACAGTACTGCGATTTATAAAAAGGTTTTCCCTGATGCTAGCACGATTGCCTTGATTAATGCGTTGAATGCTACTTTTGGAATTCTCTTCACCCTGAATGCTGTGTGGACTGTTGATCGCTTCGGACGTAAATTCCTTCTTATTGTAGGTGCGATCGGTATGTCGCTTTGTATGTTGATCGTCTCGCTCGTGGGCACCTTAACCCCGAATACTGGCGCTCATGGAGATTCAAAGTCACATCCTGTGGCCATCTCGATTGTGTTCCTACTGTTCCTCTTTATCTTGTTCTATAAACCCAGTTGGGGTGCTACGGTGTGGATTTGGACCGCAGAGGTCTTCAGTATGAATGTTAGAGCCCAGGCGGTGGGTATGTCGAGTCAGATGCAGAAGTAAGTGATGAGTTCTCTCATCCTGTCTACTCTTGAGATGATCATATAGATGACTAACATTACACAGCGTGGCAAACTCCATCTTCCAACAATTCTTCCCAACCTTCCTGAAGAACCAAGGCTTGTGCGTTCCTCCTTCCCTCTCCTTTTCTCACATGACTGACCCCTCCCCCATAGTAAAACATTCTACTTCTTCTTCAGCATCAACATCTTCCTCGCGCTGTACGTCTGGTTCCTGGTCCCCGAAACGAAAAAGGTATCGCTCGAAGAAATCGACGTGTTGTTCGGTGGTTCCAACCACGTCGAGAAAGGTGGTAATCTGCTGCACGTACATGATGCGCATCATGCTTCGCTGGGCGACAATGTGGCGACGGGAGGGGCGGTGGAGATGGGAGGTGGGAGTAAGGGGGGAGAGGTGGGAGAGATAAAGGAGGAGGAGATCAGAGGAGCGAGATAGGGTGGGTAGGTTGGAGAGACGGTACGGGGTTGGCATGTAGGTTGAAAGATGTAAGATGAGAGGGATGAAAAGTTAGGATCTGAGATCTGAGATTTTGATGATTAAGGATGGGGTTTGGTTTTGGAAGCTTAGCAATGTTTGGTTTGGGCTGGTTTGGTATGGGATAGGATGGGATACTCAATGGCTGGCTACCGTCCAGACCAAGAAGAAACTGTTTACTTTCGTTCTCTATACCCATGTCGTCTCGCAATAATTATGGGTGCAAATAGGTTTAATTTATGATAAATATCATTATTCAATTAAAGTCTCCTTTTTACAATCTAAATACACTATATCTCATCAATATGAATAACCCTTTTTAAGATCTGTGAAGATCCAACTGTGAAGCTATTTACTCCTTCGGTTCAGGTTTGACGACGATCGTCGGTAAATCCTTGATATCTACATGCTCTTGCGTTCCTAGATCTACCACCCTTACAGCTTCTACCCCCACAATCCCTTCCTTTAACGCCATGAATTTGAGTTCAACTTCGTAACATGCGGATGGTGCAAGTGGCCCTACACGAGTATCCGTACTTAGACAAACTATTTCGCTGGATTCCATTGCTGAATTTCGCTGTATGGCATATATTATATTTTCATCGAGGACAGCATCCGCAACTTTTGGATCCCGACGTGCGCTGCCATGACCAGTCGAAGGAGGGCGTGTTATACGAGCTTCAGTTCGACGTCTTTTTGGTAATACCAGCAGAGCAAGCTTCCGAGGTCTATCGGATCGATTCACTATGAAGATTGACCAGATGAAAGGGTGACCTGGGTAGATAGGAGATGTAGATGGAGAGGAAAACGTCATGGTAACGCCAAAATCTGGGACAGAATTTTGATGCCGATGGCGTGTTGGAATGGTCGCTTCGATTGTTGGAAGAGCATCGGGATGATTAATTGCAAGAGAGGAAATCGTTGGAATGCTGTCAAACGTTGCGCCGATAGACAGCGCAGAAGGTCTGTGAGGA
This sequence comes from Botryotinia globosa, assembly GCA_014898425.1. Lineage (NCBI taxonomy): Eukaryota > Fungi > Ascomycota > Leotiomycetes > Helotiales > Sclerotiniaceae > Botryotinia > Botryotinia globosa. The sequence continues at coordinate 1,283,686 of RCSZ01000009.1, forward strand.
CGTTGAATAGGTTTCGTAGGTTGACCGAAGCCATTATTAATAGGAGGTGTAAAGTCCAGGGATGTAGACCATTGCATCACTATCTGTGGCTTACAGACAGTAGTGACATTGGCATTGGCGGTGATAGATATGTCAATGGCTCGAATTTGAGACTTATTAGTAACATCAATGTCATCAGGTAATATCCGATAAAGGAAGCTAATATCGTCTTGAGGTCGACAAGTAATTGGAAGCGCTAGCCCAGGGATTTGGTTTAAATCTTGTACCTGTCCGCCATGCACCTTCAATTGTATATCTGTGAGTATAATGTCACAATTCACAAAGGAGGTAATATCAATATCTAGCGAAGCTATTACTGAAGTATTGTTGGGGGTACTGCTTGGCCTGGAATATCGTACACGGGCATTTATAGCTGGGTATACTTTAATCAATTGCCGTGAGATGTTCCTGAAAGGTCGAGCTAAGTCGCGAGCGATTTGCGCTGCGGGTGCAACTCTTGCGACTCGCAATGCAGATAATCGTGGCCTGATACCATTTAAATATGCATCACCACTGAAAGCTTCAAGTAGATTCAAGCCCGATGGGATCTGACTTGGTAGATATTCCTGTCGCAATGCATCCGTGTCAACCTGTTCCGCTGCTTTGAGATTCGCCGTGGCCGCGAACACCATGGAGGGATTTTGCAAGCGTAGTCGCGGTCTTGCAAGAAATGCAGATAATTTCCATATCAAAAGTATATGACCGTCATTATTGATGCCATCAGCCTCGTTTGAGCCTTGCACAACTATTAATGGCTCATCATTTTCTTGCACAGAGCCCTTGTAAATCAGTTCACGCCCCGCCGAGCTATCTTGATGCTCGCCATTCGAATTGATGACCTGGGCTTCCACGTTGATTATAAGTCTGTTAAGATAGGATCGGAGAGATCCTTCGTCAAAGTAGGGAGTTTGTAAGACGACATAAATATTAACCGTTTCATCTAACATCTACGAATGAGTAAGATAGAGAGCTTTTCCAGTAACTCGGGGGACTAACCAAAGAAAAGAGCTTGCCTTTGAGGAATGGCAGCTAATGGAGAACCATTGCCCTCATCAAGCTTTTCTACACTCCCGCTCAAAGCCTCCTCTATTTTCAGATCGCTGGCCAGTGGAATGATTGTGTCCAAGATTGAGCTCTCAGTGAACTCCAAGCTGCTCCTAGGAATTGGCTCTTCTTGCGATTCTTCCATCATTGTGATAAGCCTTTAAAACAAAAATAAATACAATAGACTGTAACTTGTTATATATTTGTAAATCTCATAATGTGTTAAGGAAACGAGTATGTGTTATGACGTTGGAAACTCACATGAAAGGAGTTCTGGATGGTTGTAGTGGCTAGCTTCCGTACTGAAAACGCGCTAAATAGCGGCCGAGCAAAATCGCGAACCTTTTTTTGGAAACCGCAAATGCGATCTTGGTCTGCGATTTTACTAACAACTCAACCAAAAATCCGTTTTCTGCTTTCAGTTTCATCAACATGAACGGAATGAATGGTCATGCAGCTGTTCCTGCTCTCTGGCAGGAAGCGCGAAATGCGGATGGACGGGTTTATTATTATAATACAATTACGAAGGCGACGCAATGGACCAAGCCAGAAGATTTGATGACACCTGCAGAGGTATAATTCTTGTCTCCCTAAATCTATCAGTCATATAACATTTACTGACAAGCTATTTAGCGTGCCCTGTTGAATCAGCCATGGAAAGAGTATACAGCGGAAGGGGGGAGAAAGTATTGGTATAACACTGAGACGAAGCAGAGCTCATGGGAAATGCCAGATGTATACAAGGAAGCTATGTCAAAAGAGGCTGCATCGCCTGCAGTCGCTGCTGCACCGTACGTCTTTTCCGAGAAGCCCAAAGAATGTGATTCTAACTTTGATTTATTATTAGGGTGCCAACTTTCGTCGCAGGAGGTGGATTCTCGGCTTCTCAGTATGACCAACCACGAGACAGAGAACCTTTAGGGGAAGCTCGTCAAATTGCATACGGCAATGATGTCAATGGAAGTCGTGCTCAAGCTTTTGTGCCTGCTAATAATGATCCCGATTATTCCACTTTTGAAGAAGCAGAAGCAGCTTTCCTCAAGCTTTTGAAACGGCACAATGTCAAACCTGATCTTACATGGGAAGAAGTTATGCGATCAATCATCAAGGACCCTCAATACCGAGCGCTCAAAGACCCCAAAGACCGAAAGGCCGCCTTTGAGAAGTATGCCATTGAGGTTCGCCTACAAGAAAAGGACCGTGCAAAGGAGAGACTTGAGAAACTCAGATCTGATTTTGCTACTATGCTGAGAAGCCATCCAGAGATTAAACACTACACGAGATGGAAGACAGCTCGACCAATTATTGAGGGAGAGACGATTTTCCGCTCCTCGAATGATGATGATGAAAGACGTCAACTATTTCAAGATTATATCATGGAACTCAAGAGGGCCAATACGGAGAAAGAGGTCGCAACGAGAAAAGCTGCGATGGACGATCTTGTTGATCTTTTGAAAGGATTAAATCTTGAACCATACACAAGATGGTCAGAAGCACAAGGTATCATCCAGTCAAATCCACGTTTCCAAGATGATGAGAAATTCAAGGCACTCAGTAAATCGGACATGTTGACTGCTTTCGAGAATCATATCAAGTCTCTTGAGAAGACATTCAATGATGTTAAACAGCAGCAGAAGACCCAAAAGTTCAGGAGAGAGCGTCAGAATCGAGACCGGTTTGTAGGCCTCTTGCGAGACCTTAAAGCTGGGAACAAAATAAAGGCAGGAACAAAGTGGAGCCAAATTCATCCTTTAATTGAAAATGATGACAGGTACGTCGATATGTTGGGTCAATCCGGATCTTCTCCTCTGGACCTGTTCTGGGATGTAGTTGAGGAAGAGGAACGCGCACTGCGTAGTACACGAAATGACGTTTTGGATGTTCTTGATGTAAGTTCAATAGATCCTTCATATGGTGAAACCTAAACTGATCAACTATAGGATAAACGGTTTGAACTCCAGCAAAAGACTCCGTTTGAAGAGTTCCTAGCACTGATGCAGAGTGATCGACGAACTGCTAACATTGATCGAGACTCATTGTTGCTAATATTTGATCGGGTTAGTACTCTTTTGTTGGACCAAACTTGCCTTTAGCTAACTGTCGAAATAGTTACGTGAAAAGATTTCTCGAAGAAATGAGGATGACAAGCATCACGCAGAGCGCCATCAACGCCGAGCTGTGGATAACTTGAGATCGTACATTAAGCATCTCGAACCTCCTATTCGCATTGGCGATGAATACGAACGGGTTCGTGCTCGTTTTGAAGGGTCCGAAGAGTATCTTGCCGTGACAACAGATGAACTCCGTCGCTCAGCTTTTGACAAGGTAATTCGCCGGCTCAAAGAGAAAGAGGAAGACTCTGAAAAGGATCGAGCCAAGCGTCGTGATCGAGCCTCGGTCGATCGACCAACACACAAAATACGCGATAGAGAGCGAGAACACCGTTCCTCCGGATCTACCCGCTCTAGGCGTAGCCGCTCCCCAGAACCTGACGCGTATGAAGCAGACAGGCGAAAAGCTATCGCAGACCGCGAAAAGAACTACCGAAAGGGTGGCATGGCTGATACATTACTTTCTCCAAATCGTCGTGATAGGCGTGATCCTGATGCTCATGATCGTGAACGTGACCGGGATAGATTAATGCGGGATCGTGATCTTGACAAACCTCGCAGTAGACGAGATGATTCAATGAGTCATTACGAGCGAGAAAGGAGAGACCGCGAGGATGAGAGAGAGAAACTCTACAGACGACGCGGGGATCCTCGAGGTAGCATCGATGAGTTGCCTTATGGGGACGAAAGATCCAGTGCACCAAGAAAGAGGAGAGAAAGCGAAACGGAAACTCGCAGGGATAGTAAGGTTCGTTACAATTCATCATTATTATTCTGTTCCTTTCCCCTCGAAATGAATGTCTTTACTTTCAAAACTAACACCAATGTAAAAACAGAGAACCAGAAGAGAAAACACACCTAAACAACGTGAGCGCTCCCCAGTTCCCCCACGTGAACGGCGTCACAGGACTAGGTCACCACCTGCTGCGAAAACCCCCGCCAAAGAAGAGCCTGCTGTCCACTCAGGCAGCGAAGAAGGCGAGATAGAGGAAGAATAGAGAAATCGATTGGACCTTTTTTTTTGCGGTCAAGGTCAAGGTCATCATGCACCAATCAAATTGAAGAAAATTCGCCCTACCTGTACGTATCCGCACGCACCGTACTTCTATTTTTGGCTTGATGATATCGGCAAGCAGGCAGTTCACGATCGTGTTGTACTTAGACAACGCAAGGCATTGTCCCAGTTTGATCAACGGGGATGAGATATGAAAGAGGGGCGGAGTAAAGAGAGAGATGGAGGAAGCATGAAAAATTCGGTGTGTATTGTTTTCTTCTAATTATCTATTGATTCTTCGCATTCAATATCCTCTTCACGAATGACATTCATCAAGTTTGTAGAGTAATAAGTTTCAATTATTGCCATGTACTAGAATTGAATTGCAATTTTATTGCATTGTACCTCTTCGCTTTGGAAATTGCCACTCGTGAAATGTTTTCACCCATCTTGACGGCATGTCATCCAACGTCTTCAAATGCCCCTCAATCTACTTCTGACAAATCAGCCTATGTTTGATCTACTCACCAAATCTTGGCGGTCGTCAAAGTAGGACCAGGCATCAAGAGGATAGACTGCCGTCACCCTTGTTAGCCGCCTGGATCATCATCCTGATCGGATGAGCTTTCCTCCATTACTATGCCTTGCCCATCGCTTTTCCTAGTCTCCCGAAATGCCGACCCCGTAACGCCGTGCAATGCCTTTTCTGGAGGGGGAAATGAATCTTTCTCAAAAACCTCTTCAACTAGTAGCAGCTTTGTCATCCTCATCCAAGAAGAACTAGAAAATGTTAGTAATCATACACTTGAACTAACAGGAATTGGTACTCACGTAGTTGCCGTTCAACTTTTGCTCCTGGTCCAATTGGGAGTTGAGTTTGTTGATACGAGGTCTGTAGTTAGATGGATCACGACGGAAAGTAACGTCGAGGTTCTTCAAGAATTTGTTGCAACCAGTGAGTAACGACTCGGGGGTATTGGCGCGAGCATCGATACCAGGCTGGCCGTCAAAGACAATAACACGATCCGCGAGGTAAGTAGCCATAATGAAATCGTGCTCGACGATGAAAGCGGTCTTCTTCGAGTGCATGATGAATCTCTTGATGACACGGGCAGCAATGATACGCTGTTCGGAATCGAGGTACGCAGAGGGTTCATCAATAAGGTAAATGTCTGCGGGGATACCAAGAGCAAGGACGATAGCCACACGTTGCAATTCTCCTCCGGACAACGTCTTGACTTCTTGATCGATAAATTCTTCGAGCTTGAGAGGCTTGACGACGTCGGTCTGGAATTGAGGCAGAAGGAAGGCAGTCTTGATCTTCTTGAAGAAGAGTTGTCGGACTGTTCCCTCGAACTTTGGCGTGATCTTTTGAGGCTTCATACTGACCTTCATACCTGGAACTTTTTGATTGCCGTCGGGTTGAGTGGCACCAGCAAGCATCTTACAGAAAGTAGTCTTACCAGTACCATTCTCTCCCATCATGACGACAATCTCGGAATCGGTGAAATCACCTGCTTCAATAGATAAGTGGAAGTTACCAAGAGTCTTTTCCATGGATGGATATTGGAATGCTCGAGATCTGTCTGCCATGAATTCATCGGCAGCCTCGGCAATCTTGAAAGTTAAAGACTCTTCTCGGAATCGCAAGTTTTCAGTTGGGATGTTACCATCCAAGAAGATATTGATCCCTTCTCTGACAGAGGCTGGGAGAGTGACAACACCATAAACGGCGGGTTTTCCGTACAGAACGCAGATGAAGTCCGACAAATAATCCAACACCGAAAGATCGTGCTCAACGCAAATAACATAATCATCAGGTCTCAACAATGATCGAATGATTTGAGCAGCGCTAAGACGTTGCTTTACATCCAGGTACGAAGATGGCTCATCGAACATGTAGCTAAATCTCAGTCAGTAAGAACTTCTGGGAAGGTGTCAAGACCACGTACACATCGGCCTGCTGCACACAAACAGTTGCAATGGCGAATCTTTGTAATTCTCCACCGGACAAAAGATTGACGTCTCGGTCCATGATATGATTCAACTCTGGAACAAAGTCAGTACAGTACTGCCAAGCTTGAATGATTGATAACAAAGCATACCCAAAATATCGCAGACCTCCTTGAAATTATCCATCGTTGCAACACCTTCGATCAAACCTCGAACAGTCTTGTCTGGCCCCTTGATGGCCCTTGGAATTCTGTCAACATATTGGGGCTTCACAATTGCTTTCAGATCGTCTTCCAAAATCTTTGTGAAATAGTCTGTATTGCTGTAAGCGGACGTCAAGAATTATTGAAGATTTGAGCAACAAACTTTGTAATTCAGAGCCACGGAAGTATTTGATAACATCTTGCCAGTCGGGTGGGTTGTCATATCTACCCAAATTGGGCTTTAACTTTCCACTGAGGATCTTGAGTGCTGTACTCTTTCCAATACCGTTGGAACCAACCAATCCCAAGACCTGTCCTGGACGTGGTGTAGGCAATCGATGCAACTTGAAACTGTTGGCGGAGTATCGATGAGTTACGTGAGACTCCAGATTTGTTGGCAGATTGATAATGTTGATAGCACCGAATGGGCACTTCTTGGGGCAGATACCACAACCAATGCAAAGATTCTCCGAGATGAAAGCGATTTTCGACTCGGGGGTAACTTCAATACAGAGACGACCACTTCGCACGACCGGGCAGGACTTTTTACATTCTTGTCTACATTTCTGTGAATATATGATTAGCAACTTGCAGAAAGTACTGAGAGGATTAGACGCGTATATTTACCTTTGGCTTGCACTGTTCGAATGGTGGATAATGTCAGTGATATTCATATGGCGGGGTATGTGGTGGGGCAAGGTTCAATGCAAAATTTGTCGCACCTTGTCAGTACTGATGATAGCAATACTAGAGGTAGGAGAGTCAGCAAATTGTTGAGGTGTAGATGTTCAATATCACAGAGATGCGAGCTATATTGCTCAGGCGACATTGTAAGTGGGAGTTCGTACCGGGTAAGTTTGTCAGACATCTTGGATGCTGTTGCTCTCACAGAGCACTACAAATTTGTGGGAAAAAAGAAAAACAGAGAATTCGCTGGGAGACGCGGAGATTCGTTGATGAACTGGTGCTTTTTTGACTTCCAAGGTTGTCGTGCGTGTAGTGAACAGAAATGCTGTAGAGACCTTGCGTGGATATGAGGTTGGTTGGTCTGGATGTGATCATGAAAGATTAAAAAGTCTTTGGTGTTCAAATTGAAATTCGATTATTACACGATTGATGTTATTGGCAGGAGCTTAATAAACCTTATTAGTGTGGTTTCAATGTAGAATACCTTTGGGCGGAACCACTATTCTCCTTTGTATCCACCAGAAACAATAGATAGGACTTGCTTGCACTTCAGACGAATACCTAGATCACACCAAGCGTTTAATAATGAATGAATGTTCAGTTCAAAATTATATGTTCAATTGCACAGTCTGTATTCCTTATGGAAACGCGGGGTAGAAGGATTCATTTTCTTTCCATCTACGTTCCATCTACTGGTATGAATGACATACCTAGGTATATCACAAGCAATGAGGTGTTGTCCTTCTCATGCATACCAGAGTCAAAAGAAATACACCATGTTCAATTGATCCAACTACCTAGGTAGATGTGAGTTCAAAACCATATATTAATTCGAACTGTCAGTTCTATCCAAAAAAAACCCTTGGATACTCATATTCATTCTCTTTCCCTCTATCAATAATATCGATTTTGACGGCTTTAATACCCTCTGTTTCCCATCAATTCCATTATCTAGATCCCTATGCAGAGACAAAACACAACAACGACCTACCAAACACGAGGCATCTTCCATTCTTGCTACCAAAAATGACTGTCAACATCAAGATCACAATTATGTGTTGATGTTTAAAAGTACGTATCAAATCAACCAACCAATGTATTCTTGTAGATATTCATCTATATGCTAGTTTCTTTCTTAACTATCAATCCTCCTAGTTTGTAGAATATTTGCTCATTGCTAAAGAGTACTGTCATACTGTTGTATTCCCAAGAATACAATCTTTAGCTTTGATGGTTTTCAACATTGTAGGGTTTGTCCGGCCAAAGTACAATGATATCACGTGAAACACCAAAACATCCTAGCTTCTGCTCGGCTAAGTACGGTAGACCTGTGGTTCTATCCTGACCAACTGCTCATGTCAATCATTATGGGAAATTCATCACTGATTGTGTAGACCTTCAGATCCGCTCTCCAATTTTAACGTCCGAAGTACCCAACATCACGACCATCTACCTTTCTCTTCTTCAAATTAAAGATTGACTCTCAATTATTTTGATATCAGGGGGGCCTTATTAAATATGGCTTGTAAGTTTTCCAATTTTCCCACAAATTCCACGCAAAACTATGGTATACCTATTCCCATCATCACAATGCATCTGCCATCCTCGAATGCCATCATTTCCATCTTCCTATCTCCCCATGCAGTCTTCAAACTATATAGAGTCCCCTGATCTTCACTCATGTCACTCTCTCGTTGCTGTTTTCTTGCCCTTGTCATGCTCTTCGGCACACAAAGCTCCTGTGAGCTGGCCTCAATCAAATTGTATCATTTCCATCGACTTTCATCGCGAGATTGCTATCAAGCACACGAGAATGCGCCGATGACATTCAGTATGTCGTTGTTGCTGGGCTCATTGCAATCTTGGTGTATATAGGATCGCGGCTTCTTTCCCTTCACGGGCGTGTAATTGTCAGAGTTTTCACCACACCCATTCATGGGGTCATACTGTTCATAATAGCTAATATCGTCGTCGCAGCCCCGCAGGATACAATCGAAGTCATGAACTCGACATCCCCGTTACATATGTCCAATGGACACGATGAATCATTTGCAAGGTCCTCGCCATCAAATGATGACGCACCAGGCGAAAGCGAGTCAGAATTATCCGATGTTGGCAACCCTACCGTCGATGAACCCTCACCGGCCTCCTCAAACCAACAACCAATGTTTGGTGGTCAAGATTCCGATGCAACTGAAGACTCGTCACCTGAAGATCAAGAACAATCTGATGACGCGGATTTTGATGAAGAAGAAGCTCCTGCGGCTGCAGCTTTCAATGGCCAACGATCAGAGCGTTCGAGCACTGTCGAGTCGTCGCGTCCTGCTAAACGCAAGCCGGGCGTCACTGATCAAGATCGGTACATGCTAGAGAATCCCGAACTATATGGTTTACGGAGAAGTGTAGGAGCTTCCCGATCTCACATCCCTCTTAAACTAGTGCTAACGGATTTTTTGCAACTACAGGCGCGTCCAGCACAAACTCGAACTATTGTATGTCGTTCCCGAGTCATCCAATCAATATGCGAATTACAATACAGTTGGATATAAGCGCTGACTATTATAGGTTGAGTCTGATGATGATGAGGAAGAAGAAGAAGAAGAGGAAGATTCCGATGCCGTTGCAGCTCATAGGAATAAGCGTAGGAAGCCAGAGCGCTCCCAACAATGTAAGCGCCTTCTTGTCGTAGGTAAACTGGCTGTGGCAGAAAGTTGATCTCATGTACAGCTTCCAAACGCCAAACACCAGCTCTGCAATCTGCATCTGCCTCCGATACCGACGAAACAGAGGATTACGGTAGCGTACGAGCACGAAACACTATCAAGAAAAATCGACGCCGCCAATTAGAGACCGGCAACATCGCTCTTCAATATCAAGAGAAGCGGTGGAACAGCCGTCGTGCTGCGCAGGTCACAACCGGTGCTTACCAAGAAAGCGATCCCGACTTGGAAGATGAATCTGAATTGATGACCCCAATCCAGTGGGCGGAAGATGTCGAAGATACCTCACCATATATCGATGTTGTCTTGAAGCACAAGATTAAAATTGATAGAGATGTAAAAGATGAGAACCTTACGAAGGACGATTTTGAGTACTATATCAAATGGCAAGGCAAATCGCACTGCCATGCTACTTGGGAGACAACATCCACTTTGGCAGGAGTTCGTGGTTTCAGACGCCTCGAAAACTATTATCGAAAAATCGTTATCGATGACATCTACATGACACAAGGTGCTGAGATACCACCGGAAGAGAAAGAAAAGTGGATGCTCGATAGAGAGCGTGATGCAGATGCCCTGGAAGACTACATAAAGGTCGAAAGGGTTATTGGCTCGCGAGAAGGTGATGAGGAAACCGAATACTTCATAAAGTGGAAGGCTCTATACTATGAATCTTGTACATGGGAGACTGCCTCTTTCATCAGCGAGAAGGCTCAAGATGCTATCGACCACTTCTTAGATCGCAGCTCCAGATCTCTGGTCTCAGACCGAAAGGAGTCGAACCCAGACACCAGAAGCCCTCACGTCCCTATTCGTGAGCAACCAGATTACATCAAGAATGGTCAATTGCGAGATTTCCAGATCACAGGTCTTAATTTCCTGGCGTACAACTGGTGCAAGAACAAGAATGTCATTCTTGCTGACGAAATGGGACTTGGCAAGACTGTCCAAACTGTTGCTTTTATGAATTGGCTCCACAATGATAGAGGCCAAGAAGGTCCACATCTTGTTGTGGTACCTTTGACAACCATTCCTGCTTGGGCTGACACCTTTGATAATTGGGCGCCAAGTCTTAACTATGTTGTTTACAATGGCAAAGAGTCATCTCGTCAGATCATACGTGAGTATGAACTGTTAGTTGATGGAAACCCCAAGCGTCCAAAGTTCAATGTCCTACTCACATCCTATGAGTACATTCTGGCCGATTCTCTTTTCCTGTCCCAAATCAAGTGGCAGTTCATGGCCGTCGATGAAGCGCATCGTCTGAAGAACAGAGAATCTCAACTATATCTGAAGTTGCTCGATTTCAAGGCTCCCAGTCGTTTGTTGATCACCGGTACCCCGGTTCAAAACACTTTGGGCGAGTTGTCGGCCCTCATGGACTTCCTCATGCCAGGCGAATTGGAAATTGAAGACAACATGGACTTAACTGATGAAGCTGCTGGTGAAAAAATTGCTGCACTCACCACCAAGATTCAGCCATACATCCTTCGCCGGACAAAGCAGAAAGTCGAGAACGACCTCCCTCCGAAAAGTGAGAAAATCATTCGTGTCGAGCTATCAGATGTTCAGCTGGATTATTACAAGAACATTCTTACTCGCAATTATGCAGCTTTGAATGAAGGTTCAAAAGGTCCAAAGCAATCGTTGTTGAACATAATGATGGAACTTAAAAAGGCCAGCAATCACCCCTACATGTTTCCAAATGCAGAGGAGAAGATCTTGAAGGGTAGCGAAAGACGAGACGACCAGTTAAAGGGTTTGATTGCCAGCAGTGGAAAGATGATGCTCCTTGACAGATTACTTGCCAAGCTCAAAAAGGATAATCATCGTGTTTTGATTTTCAGCCAAATGGTCAAGATGCTGGACATCCTCGGTGACTACCTTCAACTTCGTGGTTACCAATTTCAACGCCTTGATGGTACTGTTGCTGCAGGTCCAAGACGCCAAGCCATCGATCACTTCAACGCCGATGGAAGTAATGACTTCTGCTTTCTCCTTTCCACACGTGCTGGAGGGCTTGGTATCAATTTGATGACGGCCGATACGGTGGTCATTTTTGATTCGGATTGGAATCCCCAAGCTGATTTGCAAGCCATGGCTCGTGCGCATCGTATTGGTCAGAAGAAGCCTGTAAGTATTTACAGGTTTGTCTCGAAGGAAACCGTCGAGGAAGAGATTCTTGAGCGTGCTCGTAACAAGCTCATGTTGGAGTTTATTACCATACAACGAGGCGTCACCGATAAGGAGAAGAAGGAGCTGCGAGAAAAGGCCGCAAAGGCTGGCAAAATTGATGATCCTAAATCTTCCGAGGATATTTCCCGTATTCTCAAAAAGAGAGGCCAGAAGATGTTCGAACAATCTGGCAATCAGAAAAAGCTTGAAGAGCTGGACATTGACTCGGTCCTTGAGAACGCCGAGGAGCACCAGACTGAAGTACCAGAAGGCATTGTCGCCGATGGTGGTGAAGACTTCCTTAAAAGTTTCGAATATACTGACGTCAAAATCGACTTGGAATGGGACGATATCATTCCAAAAGATCAGTTGGAGGGAATCAAAGCTGAGGAAGAAAAGCGAGCTCATGAAGAATATCTCGCCAAGGTCGTCGAAGAGAATGCACCACGTAAAGCAGCCATGAAAAATACGGCTGAGATTGAACGAGAGCAACGACTTGCAAAGAAGCGCGAGCGTGACCAAGTTAAGCAAGAAGAGCTCGAAGAAAAGAGGGAAGCTCAAGCAAATCGTTTGGATCCAAAACGTCCTCTCAACGAAAAGGAAACGAGAAACTTAATGAAAGCTTACCTCCGTTTCGGCTCTATGGAAGATCGTGGCGAAGAACTTGTAAAAGAAGCTCGTCTTGTAGGCCGCGATGAAGACTTGATGAAAGCTACACTGAAAGCCCTCACCGAAGAAAGTAGCAGACGTCTCAAGGCAGAGACCGAACGGGTTGAAGCACTAGAGCGCGCAACCAATAAGCCATTAACCAAAAAGGATAGAAAAGCGGTGTTGTTTGATTATTCCGGAGTCAAGAGAGTCAACGCTGAGACTATCGTGGAACGTCCAGGCGAAATGAGAATGCTAAGAGACGTTGTCGGAAACTGCCCCGATTTCAAAACCTTCCGCGTCCCTGACGCTTCCAAAGGGGCCCATTACTCATGTGACTGGGGTGCAAAGGAAGATGGCATGCTTCTTGTCGGGATTCATAGGCACGGCTATGGTGCTTGGACGCAGATCAGAGACGATACTGACTTGGGACTCGGAGACAAATTGTTCCTTGAAGAACATCGAGTAGACAAGAAAGAAGAAAGAAGCAAGGCTGATGAAAAGGTCGCCAAGGCTCCTGGAGCCGTCCATTTGGTCAGACGAGCCGATTATCTTCTATCTGTTCTGAAAGCCAAGTACTCAGATAACCAAGCTGCCAAGCGTGCCGTGGAGAATCACCATCGAAACAACAAGAAGCACGAGCGTAATGGATCCAGAAGAAGCGAGGCAAGAGGGTCAGTTTCTGCTTCTCCTGCCCCACCGATCAAGAAAGCATCTCGACCATCTGATCACAGTAGTCGTGATCGAGAAAGGGATAGAGCACGTAGTCACAACTTCAGTGATTCCCGTGATTCTCGTCGGGAGAGTGGAGGCTATGGTTCTTCAACGCCATTGAAAAGAAAGTATAGCGACGGAGACGATGAAAAACAACTAGAACGTCGCCCCAAATATCGTAAATCCGACAATGGCGAGCCTGCGCAGAACGACATGCTTCGTAAACTCTTCAAGCCAATCAAGGAGAGCCTTCGACGTCTTCAAAACGGTACAGCGAAGAACATTCCCAACAAAAAGGAGCGTGCTACTGTCTTGAAGGAGGAGTTGTACAGTACCGGATTGTTTATTGACTCTATCACTGCGCCCAAAAAGGATGGGTCGGTCGACAGCAAACTGAGAGATAGCCTTTGGTAAGTTTCTCCTTGACGTCTCTAACAGTGATATATTTACTAATGTTATCCAGGGAATATGTCATGACTTACTGGCCCAATCCAGGACAATCCACACAGGCAGTGGCGTCCATGTATTCGAAAGTCAGGAGGGACAGGTTAGAGTCAAAGAATTAAGATATGAATTCGTAATGTAGGTGTTTGGGAAAGTGCTTTCACCTCACGTCTAGAGGAATTAATGTCTTGAGGAACGTGTTGCATGGGCGTTTAGATGATGGGAATTCATTATAGTTTACATTGGCTCAAATCACGGCATGGGCTGGCGTACGGTTTAGTGGGTTATGGGAAGTTATTTTGGTGGGCGGAGTTGATAATACTCATTGCATGGGAGACGGCGGGGGGGGATCATTGTGCGAATTGCACCGGCGTTTTGTCAGGATCAAGCAGCTTTTACTAGTCAATTGATCCACGAAACAACACGAGAATATGTACAAAAAGTGCGAGCGTTGAATGAGCTACAGAAGGTACTTGGTGCCACTTACTCAACACCACGATAGAGTTAGCTACTTATACAGACTTTGATACAACTACGATGAAGTTTCAGTTAGAGAGATGAATGTTTGCGATATACTAGTCAGAATTAATAATGTTTATATGCGTGAATAACGAATGGCAATCATTTCGAGTAGATTGCTGGGCATACTAGTATGATAGTTTACTTTCGACACCTCATTTCTAGGTGAAAGCGTTGGTGCAAATGCTGAAGGTGACTCATAAGCCGATTCATATTACCTTACTCTACGTACATTTTCGAATCAACCTTCTCAAAATCTCAATATATTGATTGGAGTTCAAACCCATCAGACGCTCATCTCGACAATTTCCGGCATTTGACCTTACTTCCTTCTTACTAGGGTGATTTCTCCACGCGTGAGATCCATTATTTAATTAGTCTCTCATCTTTTTATCTGGGTACCTAGGTAGTAATCTTTTTCTAGATAAAACCTAATATTCACAACATAAGACACCATCAAAGTAAAAGGTCTGCCAGCCTCATATTTCTTTGTTCATCTATATATACATCATCGAACGATTTCCCAAAGTCGTGTACTACGATAACATGAATCGAAGTTGTACTGTAACCTAGAGCTGATGCTCATGTTGCGTTGCATTTCGTGCGTACTGTACGACTCATGAGGTGAGGGAGGATGCGATCCTAGCACGATTGCCAGTTCTAGGATTATACTGGTCGCTTACTGCAGTGAGTTTTGCCAGCACGATTGGGGAATGTCACTGGCCACTGGAAAATGGAGATTCTTTGGCGGGGGCAAGGAGATAAGAGGCACAGTAGTGTGGTGGATGGGACGGATTGTGATGTGGAATATGCAATCTTCGATTTATCCGTAATGTGATGCGGATACGGGGTAAAGTGTTTCGAAGGGTGTTCGCTGGCTGGTCAATGAGCCAAACCCCAAATGTATTTTGTTTGTGGAAACAATACCGAGTTTGCTTGTCCAAACATGCTCTGATCTTGTACCGAGTAAGCTCTAGATCTCGTGTCAAGTTTAGGTCTCGTTGGAGCCTAAATGATCAAGTGACAGTTGTGCAAATATTTCCGACGGCGAAGGAAAGTTTTCATAATTTTTACAACACGAAAGCTAGGAGCTAGGGACGGGCTGACATGCTGTACAGTATGATTGTCGTGGATATGGACCACTCACGACACCTCGCCGTACTTGTACTTCAGGAACGAGCGTATAATTTCCATTTCGAGGACGAAAAGCGAAGGACGAAGGAACATGTCAAACATCCTTAAGTAATAATAGCAGCAGGACCGGTATTCGGTATTCTGTATATTCACCGATAGCCATGGGCTCGAATATTGATAGTCCTGCTAGTCCACCTGCGCAAGTGCTCGCGAGGGCTTGGCTTGGCTTGCTCGCTTACAGATCACGGATGCAATTTCTGCATGGCTAATAAATGGTGCTGGGAATAGTTGGGGGTTAAGCTTTTGCAAATCTAGTATATTTGCCATGCCGTTGTCAGTCAAGAACCCAAGGCTCTTGTCTATAGAGCTTGTTATAACATTGATGAACTTTTATCACTTGCTACCTCTTAAACCCTATTATCATCTTTTGCGTTCACTAGCCCGTTACTTTTTATATCGTTTAACGCTTTTCCCCACATGTTCCTCCTTTATTCTCGATTATGCCTTGCTCAGATTTTTAATTTCTCTATAATCCGTCCTACAATTCGGTCCGACTTATTCATTTTACAAGGCCTTGAGCAGAAAATCTACCCTGCTATAATGTATCGTATAAGCCACACGAATTGTATGGCTTACATGACACCACTTCACCCCATGCACCCTGTCCCCCGCATATCTCAACCCCGACAAGTCGATCTTCCCCACGAAGGCAGCACCTCCGCGTTTTACTACTCAAGGGATAATTTAGTTTGGAGCCAACCTCTTCCTTCAAACTGTTTACCACAGCAACAATCATGTATTAGAGTTGGTGGAAATCGACGGCGAGTGCGGATGAGGGAGGGATAACTTGCTCCGTGCTTGCATTGTTTTTGCTTTTATTGCTAGTGTTTCCAACTCAACAGTTGTGAGATTTCTTTCTGGATAGGTATAGTATAATAAGCAGCTTCGGTCCCAGTTGGCTTATATCTGTAGTATAGAAGAATTTCGCTTCTGAAAACAAGTCCGAGTAGTGTCATTTCGGATTCCAATGTTTTTCGAATGACATACTATATCATTTGAAGTAACTGTTGTATTTTTAATTGGCCTTTCTAGAAGGACAAGCGAATGTCAATATATGAAAATTGACTTCAGAACAACACCTCCGCATTCTAACACGCAGGGAGTTGCTTGGTCTGAAGTCCCCGACTTACTTTAAACGGTTCAAGGAAGATAACTGCAACAATTTTATATATCCCCGGTTGCTTGGCAAATGTGTGAGAGGTTCAAAGACAAAGATTTTCCTGGAAAGAATACGGCGTACAGACCGCGTGCACACAATCTCAGCAAAATGGCTGCAGCTTAGCAGGGGTAGCTCCTTTGTGATTCCTTACTTTTGACGGCTCAAGGAATCCTTTCTGATTCATCGCCTACATTTTGACTGGTCAGAGTAGGTCCGGTTAAAACAATCGATTTCAGCAGTGACAAGCTTTTGCTTGCTGAATGCATACATAAAGTGTGGAGAAACCCCAGAGCTTTGCAATCGATTCTTCTGATCTCTGTTGAGATAAACGAGCCTGTATCTTCAATTCTCATATAGGCTGGCAATAACAAGTTTTCATATCAATTGAGTAGCAACAGTCTTCATCATGCCTGGAGGAGCAGTTGTTCATGGCACGACCGATACCTCTCGGGTAAGTAATGTTTCCTCGGCCATTCCTCGCCATCGTGTATCTTTGTCGAGTTCTATCGAGGCTACTACTTCGACGGCAACATCTCATCGATTCTTCAAGTTATCAGGTTTCTGCCTTTATATTTCACAATGCTGATTTGATATTGTATAGATCGAGGCGCCAGTAACTGTCAAGGCATACTTGATGTAAGTTCCTTATATCAATTGCTAAACTTTTGAGTTCAAGAACAATGACTGACTTTTGCCAAGGTGTGCTTTTGCAGCATTCGGTGGTATTTTCTTCGGATATGATACAGGCTGGATGTCTGGGTATGTTTCCTGACTGTTTAGATGCTGTATTCATTTGCTGATATTTTGAAGTGTCTTGGCGATGCCTTATTTCATCACTCAATATACTGGATTACCACAACCTCCTGCAGATGCCCCAAAAGCCACTTTGGACGCGTTCGCTGTCTCTGCTAGCAATCAGTCTTTGACAACCTCTATTCTTTCTTGCGGTACTTTCTTCGGAGCTCTCATTGCTGGCGATATAGCCGATACAATTGGACGTCGTATGACTATTATCGCTGGTTGTGCAATCTTCTGCGTCGGATGTATCATGGAAACCGCCTCCACTGGTCTAGGTCTTATGGTAGCAGGTCGTCTAATTGCTGGCGGTGGTGTTGGATTCATTTCTGCTATCAGTGAGTCTCATTAAGTATCAGCTCTCAGCCTCAACTTGTCTGACCGGTCATCAATTATAGTCATCTTGTACATGTCAGAAATTGCTCCGAAAAAGGTCCGAGGTGCCCTTGTCTCAGGATATCAATTTTGTATCACAATCGGAATCTTACTCGCCAATTGTGTTGTGTACGCTACACAGAACCGGACTGATACTGGCTCATACCGAATTCCTATTGCAGTTCAATTTTTGTGGGCTATCATCTTGGCGATTGGGTTGTTCATTCTTCCCGAATCGCCCCGTTATTTTGTCAAGAAAGGACGTCTTGAAGATGCAGCCAAATCCCTAGCCAACGTTCGTGGTCAACCGATCGAGTCTGAATACATTCAAGTAAGTATAACCGAATTCACAATGCGGGTATGCCTTTCTAACATGCACATAGGATGAACTTGCGGAGATTATCGCAAACAATGAATACGAACTCTCTGTTGTACCACAAACGTCATACATTTCCCAATGGACCAATTGTTTCAAAGGTTCGTGCCTTCGGTCGACCCGAACCCTTCATCTTGTACTTACATACGTGCAGGATCTATGTTCGATGGTTCCAGTAACCTTCGAAGAACTTTTACTGGTATCATGCTTCAATGTATGCAACAATTCACTGGTATTGTAAGTGGTTTCTCTGTTTCTCTAATTCTTGACATCTCCAAGTCACATCATTTTATTCATCGAAAAAGCTATCGGAGTGGATTAGTACTAATCTTTACTTCACAGAACTTTATCTTCTACTTCGGAAATGTCTTCTTCAAATCCCTCGGAACGATCAAGAATCCCTTCTTGATTTCCCTCGTTACTTCATTGGTCAACATGTTAACAACCCCTCTCGCTTTCTGGACAGTCGAACGTTTTGGTCGTCGCAGCATTCTTCTCATTGGAGCTTCTTGCATGATCACCTTCCAATTCATTGTTGGGATCATTGGTGTCACTGCCGGGGAGGCTGACAAACATAACAGCTCTGCCGTATCTGCTATGATTGCTTGTAAGTACTTACCAGCTCATATTCCAATATCACTACAATGCATACTTGATTCTCTTATAACATTCACATCAAACTAACCCACCCAGTCATCTGCCTCAACATCGCCGCCTTCGCCACCACCTGGGGTCCAGCCGCCTGGGTCGTAGTCGGCGAGATCTTCCCTCTCCCCATCCGCTCCCGTGGTGTTGGTCTCTCCACCGCCTCCAACTGGTTCTGGAACTGCATCATCGGAGTCATCACTCCATATCTCGTCGGCACTCAAAAAGGTGACGCAAATCTCGGCGCCAAAGTGTTTTTCATGTGGGGTTCCCTCTGCGCGTTAAGTTTATTGTTCGCGTACTTTTTCGTCTCGGAGACAAAGGGCTTGAGTTTGGAACAGGTGGACAGAATGTTGGAAGAGACGACGCCGAGAACGAGCTCAAAATGGGTACCGCATAGTACATTTGCTGGAGAGATGGGTTTGGCGGGGGATAAAGTGGTGGAGCATGTGCCGCATGCGGAAAAAGGACATGCGTCTGATGAGGCCGCGACGGAAGTTAATAAGGATGTTGTTTAAATTCTCCTTTACAAATCTGGCTTAAGCTTCCATTTATGGCGCCAGGATAGCTTTTGTGCGAGGGTGGATTAAATCTTTCGGTGAATGAAGTGGAATGAGTGGGTAGATGCAGAATGGAGGTGTTGAGTTTGATGTATACAGTACAGCACTCTTTCCTCGAGTAGATATCTGGCAATGTTTCACAAGTAGAGTTGAAGTTACTATACCCAATAATTATTCTGCTTCCTACATTATGTTTCTATTGATGTTTACTTAATTTCATGCTTGGTTATTGCTATGGCATATATTGCGTCTTTCTTCATATCGCTATACGATATTTCCGATGGTCGGTAGTTATGTTTCTAGTTGCATCAATACACTATATCGTAAATTCTCAAATTTCTCACTTGTTTTCTTAAGGGTTGTGTATATTTCCTTCGGTATCAACTTCAGCATTGTGATCCTCCTTGTACATCTCCCTATGCTCCGCTCTTCGGAGTTTATACTCCATCCTAATGTATAAGGGTCAATATATAGTCTAAAAGAGAGCACATTGCATGAAATTTGTTTATTGAATATCCCACAAGGAACTAGACAGAATGTTGATAGGAACAAAATCGACGAGGTTCGATGTCCTGTTAAGAGATCCATGGGTTTGAGGTATTAGTGATACAATACTTGTGACTTTCGACAGTAAATAGGGGAGGTTGTTGTCGTTGTTACGCATATATTTCTGGTTTTTTGTCACTGGATTTGTGTCATCGGCTGGATTTTCCACAATGGTTGTCAATTTATTGCACCATGAATATCTCCATTGCGTCTCAGATTCTATATTCCATTTCGCATACCTCATAACTCCCAACTCGGTTCGGTCCATTGGCCCCTTTGAAACATTTGAGAAGTCGCCATCTGCCATGAGTCTGTCAGATGCTTAAGTACGAAGCATTTTTGCGGTTTCAGAACGACTTTATGGGGGTTTCATACTCCTTAAATTGTGTATGGATAAACGAGACAGAAGAGACGTATTGAGAGGCATGAAACCATTCGCATAGCAGATTCACTACAAAGTTGAGGATAGAACATATTTTGATCTTCGAGATATATAAGTCACTCTGATCCTTTCACGCTTATCTTTCCTTCTTCATCCCCGTCGTCCCGCACTTTTCCTTTACTAGCAACCTACAAGAGAACCAGAGATCTCGAATGAAGCATCATACAAAGAGAAATTGATGGCTTTAATGTGACCAAAGGACATGACTGGGGTTGGTTATAGCAGTTGAAAGTATCAGAGTGGATGAATCTGCGATGTGTGTCTTGAGAGTGGTGTCTTGAGAGTGGAGAAGATGAGTATACTTATAGTAAGGTCGGTGACGGCAGTGAAGGGTTATTATTGCCAGAGGTGAAAAATGGAAGTCTTGTTGTTCATATCCCTTGATTCCCGTGGGAGTTACTGTCGAGTTTCGTCATCTTGGCTTAAGGGATTAATCCCATGATGTTAAAGCCTTACTATCTCTCTCTTTCTATCGCCAAACAGTCTCCATACAAGGCAATAAATAGCAACCCCGAGTTTCTAAGCCTAGGTTATTTCTCAACGATCCATCTTCTCGTGGTATACTTCAATACTATCCCTACAATTCCAAGTATAATATGGATCTTCGTACTCTCTGATATGGAAGGAAATAAAGAGGGAGGAATGGGAGAGTGGCTATAGTGTATATTTTCATGAGCATAGAATGATGAATATTGGGGAGTGATAAAAGGAGTATTCCATGTGCTACGACTTTCGTAATCGAAAATGATGTTACAGGTGGTAGGCACCTGGGCAGGCATATAAATATTGTATAGGAGTGGAAGAGTAAAAACAAAAGATAGAAACAAAACTACTTAGAGAACAGTCAAATAACAATCGATTTCAAATAGAGAAGCATACGCTATTTTGAGCAGAGATGAGAACATGAGAGTGGTAGAGGGGTAGCAGGCATGTTTCCGGATACCTTTTGCTGTTAATTATCTCTGGCTATGATCCATGGCGAAAGAAAGTACTTTAACAATTTCAATTTCATTGAAAGTGAAGCTGGACTCTCGTTATCGAGAACTTGGGAAGAATCATCCATATCATCTTGGAGAGGTAAAGTGGAAAAAATCACCCCATTTGATACCTGCCTAGGCAGAACACAGATACATGCAACCGCTCCCCTGATTTCCTACACAATTGTAGAGAAAAACGAGTATCAGAATCGGCTAATTCTCTTCCCGCCAATCGATCTTGTTGGGAATCTTTACTCAACCAGAGGAAGCCTATATAAACTTCCAAGTAAGTGGTCCTCTGCAGTAGATGAACACTGTAAGCCGAAAAGATCGCTTGTGAGGGAGTTTTGTTGATCAAAGAGAAGAAGTTAGGGAATAAATCATGTTAGTTGTGGGGAATAAATGACGGAGGACAAAACGAGCAAAATAGGTGAGTTCATGTTGCGTTGTATAAAGTAAAAGAGATAATATTTTAAGGATTAGGTGGCAAGGACCAAGATAATGGTCCTTGCTTACCTAATCTACGCTAAGCTAATTTAGTGTATATGCACGTGATATGTGCTAAAAGTGTAACAGTTCAGGACTAGAAAGACGGTATACTTTTGAATGATTGTACGTGCTGATGACGATGCTGACGACAATGACGAATGTAGTCAGAAACGCAGAATAGCGACAACAGCCTATTTCAATGGCAATATAAACCCAACTTTCATCCATTTATTAGAGACACTATCCCATCATATCCTAGATGACCCTCTCAAGAAAAGAGATCACTAGTACAAAGTGCCCCTCTATCTCCTACCCAACCTACACTTGCTGGAGGTACATATCTTATTTTGCTTATCCTACTCAATATTGAAGGCAAAGGTGTTTAAATATCTAGTACCTATAGAAATGCTTGAATTAAGTGGGATCACACAACTCCCAAGTTATGACAGGAAACTGGACGATCCCCCGATAAGCAAGGAGCTATGCTTTCACAATGGTGAATTCTTTTGGTCAGACATCTCCTATTCAATGAACTCTGGCAATACTGGAATACCACATGTCAAATACATTCACTCAATGACTTCGATAATATCCAGACTAGACACTATATAAACCCGAGCGTCGGAATTGGTGGTAAGGACAGGTGTGGAGGTGTGCAGCAAAAGTCGCTTATTCAGGAGCTTGAATCAGAATGGTTTTGTGACCAATACTGGGAATTCTTGATATCTGTTGGAACTCGGTGGTCTTTAGGTTACAATTTTCTTTTTCGGTGAACGGAAGTTGAGTAGGGTAGGAGATCTGAATTGTGGTTAACTCTCATGATACATTATTTCTTACCGTCAAAAAATCACCACCATCATCACCATATTCTCAACATCTCACATCTAACTCCATAGCATCCGTCTTGATCCTCTTAAAAAAAACTCAAACACACGAACCTCCAAACATTATATCTCATAAGTAGATCTTCATTCTTCCACCAGGAAAGCCACAGAAGATGGCTTTCAATGTCCATGTACAATCATAGGTTTATCTTGCATATATTTCTCAGTATACACTGATTCCTCTCAAATTTAGAACTTCCAGTTTCAAACTCCATGAATGCGTGATATCACGGTTTCGATATCTTCTCTAGCCATCAAAAGCAGGGCAAGACATCGATCCTACCCAAGTGAATCACATGCACAATTCTGTACAGAAGATTCGTAGAGCACCACGATTCACCACAGTACTCGCGTTACGAGGACTCTCCATATCAATCCACCACACTCCCCTATCCAAACTTGAATCTAAACGAATCACTATAAAACGACCCGATTTCTTGAACAAGCAAATGATACAGAAGCAAGACAAGTACGAGGTCACAAGGCAACGGCCAAGGGAACTCTAGTCCGACTCCCTTAAACTACGAATCTCACCAACCCAATCCACCATAGCACTAGCCAGTGAGTGAAACAAAGAGACGAGAAATATATTTGAAGAGAAGATAGAGAGTGTAGTGATAGTATGAAGATTTAATTGATGATAATGAAGTGATCATTGTTATCATCCGAAATAATGTCTCACCCTCTCCTCAAATATCAATCTACCACTGCCAAAAACTCCATCTATCATTCTCTCTGACCATCGCAAACCAAAATTCTTATCACCGTTTCCTGAACTCTCTCCGTACGAACCCCAACACACGACGCGAAATCTTCTCTCGAGCTGTTACGGAGGCAACCGGGAACTTTGAATCAACCTTGACACTCGTTCTTCTGCTGCTCTACTGATAGCATACAGACCAACTCTAGAGAAGGAGTACAAGTCTAATCCATACCTTCCGAAGCAGGGAGTACGTCCTCACTTTCCATATGACTCTGTATCCACTTCCAGAAAAGCAGTCAACAAAAACAAAGAGAAGAATATAAAAATCCCCTGCCCATTTCTATCCCGAAATGCTCTTCTTAAATACATGAGGATTCAACACCGCAATGTCCCTTCCCTTGAGATAGTGTTAGGGATTTCGCTTGGTAAGGTAGGGTACCCAAGTCATACATGCGCTTACTTGCTTGTACGCTCACATCTCGTGACGACCCCTCTCCCTCCCCAACTCCCCAAGATAAGAAGAAGGATCAGTGAAACCAATCAAACCATTCACATTCACATTTAAATCTCAAGACATTCATCTTTCAAAGGCTGCGTGCAACACACAAAGCATTGTATCATTACACATTCCCCCACGCCTGTTCCCAAAGTTACCACATATATGTATGTACAGAAAGGTATCTCGAGACCTTTTATTGCGTGTTTACTTTAAGACAACAACGTACTCTGGTTTTCTCTCCACATTCCCCTATCATTCGCATTTTTTTGATCTACCTCCATAATCTGCATCCTGGCATCTTTCACTTTCTTTGCGTCTTTTCGTCACCGATTTCTTAAAGTGAAACCTCCCAGCACACCCGTGAAAGCCCATATCAAGCCTCTATACTCCCCAGCAATGCAAAAAACCAAACCAATCTTCCTTTCCTGTATTGATCCGACTAGTGATCAACAGAAAAAGAACCAAGACGCCTGCCATTTATTCGACAACATGAACAAATGGACTTCCCCAAAAAATCAAACTTTAGGAATACAATATTATTTGTATCATGTTTGCATGTAAAATGCTAAGCCCAGACATAGAAACCATCCGTGAATCCATATGTGTGATAGTGAAACCCAATACGCCGCCTGTAATGTGATTTGGAACCATGTCATGTCATAAGAATTCGTATGATCATGAATGGAAGAACGCCAGAGACTCCAAACCCTGTGGATCTATGACAGGAAGATACCAAGCCGCCTAATATAGAACATGAATGTTCTGTAGCAGTTGAATGATGTAACAAAAAATGGTCCTATGTACAAATAAGGAAACAAAAAGGTGCTGAATCGACCTCCAAATTGTTTTAATCAATGAGGTGGTCCATTTTGTTAGGTTTAGAAGGAGGGGTGATCGTTTCGTTGCGATCAAAAGGAGGACTTCCAGGAGGACTCGGAGTCTCAGGAATAGTGTGTGTGTCAGATAGAGGTGAGGACGTAACTTTCTTGGAAGGAGTAGTATCTTGACGAGAAGTAGATAGCGGAGCGATCTTTCTAGGGGAAGTAGTCCCTGAACGAGTAGGTAAAGGTATTGCTACAACGGGCACAGTGGACTTTAGATTTGGAAACAATGCGGAGGTAGGAGTAACTGAGAATGGATTCTCCAGTTTTACTTTGTCCAATTTTTCCGGTTTCGAGGGCAATTTCTTCCTGGGACTGCCCTTCACATTCTTGCTTTCTTCAGTACCCGATGGTTTGGTAGTAGCCATGGAGAGCTTCAGGGTTTCTCCAGGTAGAATTTGCTTCTTCGATTTTGTATTCGTATTGGGCTTTGGTGGTGCCCTTGGTTTCTTGACCTTCGCATCGGCTGGCGCCTTCCTCTTTGTTGACTTTGTTGCAGCTGCCTTTTCTGATGGTCCCGTTGGTTTGGTAATTGCCTTCAACTTCGAGAAAGCGTTTGTGGGCGTCGGCGATTGCACCCTTGGACTGGCTCCCGGGGTGGGGAATGCATCCACGGCTGCGGTACTGCGGGCAGGCGTAACCAGAACCTTATCGATTCCACGTGTCTTTGCACATGCAACCTCGTTGAGACTCAAAGGATATTGCCCGAGGTCTTTGTCGTCCCATTTTGGCAATCCTGCATGGCGAGCAACCTCATCGCACTCGCCCCGCACAATCATATCCCAACAATCCTTGAAATCTGGGCCACCAGGCTCACCATCGAGGTTTATCCAGGCAGTAAATCCATTCTTGCGATCCCGAGTTGTACTACACATTTCCTTGACCAGGCGCCGAATTCCAGGTATCTTAAGACTCGTACCGACAACAATGACTGCGTCGGCCACTTTCTTCAAATCCGCTGCGCTGACTGCACCAATCGCCTCTTCGTCTGGATTATATTCGTTATATAGAACCATTCTAGGTCGCATCCGGCCGATTCCGTGTCTTCTCGAACCTGCTGCAATTCTGACCGAGTCGATTTCAACACAATTACCGCAATCTGGCGCTTCGGGGCCTTCAAATTGGGCCCCATCGAAATCTTCCAAGTGACCGCATTTTGAGCAAACCATCTTGGCCAAACCGCCGTGAAGTTGGATCGTCTTGGGCCAGGGTCCTTTACTATTCAATGGAACCGTTGTGGCAAGGGGCTCCAATGAGGTATCAATCCCATCCACATTCTGACTGTAAAGTCGCAATAATCTGCCTTCTTCTGCAAGCGTTGCTAACATATGGTGAAAGGGGGTTGGTTCGGCGTTTTTCGTTAAATGGGATAGTTCGCGAACCATAGAATGAAACGAGGTTGTCGAAGAATCATCTTTGTATACCGATGCGTCGAATAGTTCTTTTCCAGACGATTTTAATTTATGTTGACTTCGAAGGCTTGAGAACAAGCCAGTGGAAGATCGAAAATCGGGTACTATGATATTGTTAGCAAGGATTGGAGTTGTTGGAATTAATCTAACATACTTCCAGCGGAGACCGAAATACCAGCACCGGCCACGACCACAATCTTCCGCTTGCCTCGCAAAACCCTTACCAAACGCTTCATTTGCGCATCTTGCTGTGCAATTTGTTCTGGCGACCCTTCCCCAAAGTGGCGCAAGTCGAGATACTCGGTTGTTCTGGGTTTTGGTTCTGTAGATTTTGGCTGCGTCATCTTACGACGTTTGGCCGGGGGAGGACCATCGCAATCCGGAGCATCACCTGCCTCGGATGGGACTCTGGTGTCTGGTACACTACTACATGGCGGAGAAGGGTAATCGACGGCTGGTGAAGGCGATGATGGTTCTGATATGGTGCCTATGCTGGAGAGGGGCGAAGAGAGAGGCGACGATGAGCTGTTCATGGTGCTTTCTGGGTAATTGGAGGATGGGAAAAAGGATGAAGTATTGGAAAAAAGGGGAATGTTTTAGTTACTCCGAGTAATCATTTTTTGGCTTGGATATATTTAGGGAAAAGTGATCGAGAGCCAATTCCGAGTTGGATTGGAAGATGATTGTTGGGTTCGATGTTGGTATTGGTGTTGGTGTCGGTGGATTGAGATGGATTGAGATGGTGATTAAGAAAGAGGAAGCAAGGTCATATTTCTGGGAAAGTAGGTAGGTAGGTAGGTAGGGTAGGGTAGGTGGAGTACAGACAGACAGACAGACAGACAGACAGAGTCTTTTTTAAGTTTGATATAACCTTACCACATACATGTATTACATACCACATACCGCTAGTCAGTTAATAAGTAAGTCATTCCATCCCGGATGAATGGTTTCGCCTAACGATGAATAAAATGTCTTTGTGACTACAGTATTGATGTATCTGACAACAGAAAATCAATCCCCTTTGAATTCCTATTCATGAATTCAATAAATATGAATGAATATCACATAGATAGAAATATGTCAATAGGATTCATTGTTCTTATCATTGTAGAGGGGGATTCTACCTACCTACGCAGGACGGAGTACATGAGACCCTTGATAAAAATGAGTAGTAAATGTCTGGAATATAGATATCATAATAATAAGTATTACTGTAATTATTACAGTACAATACTATTAGGGCTTCCAAACCCCTTCTTATTTTAACGCCGTTTGCATTTGTTATTGTTTACTCTGTATATTACCTACTGGAACGATGCTATGACGCTTCATTCCATTTCTTCATTCACCCAGCAACATCACATCACTTAAATCATGCTTCACAGTTCACACACTTGGGATCCACTCAAATGAATCAGATTGCATTTCTCCACCTCCCCACTCTAATCCTTACTAGCTTGCTTATGCAACAGGCGAGGGTGGAAACTTTTGAGAACAAATCACTTGAACAAGGCTGGAATCTTTCCATCCCTCTCCAAGTGCTATTTTGAGGGAGACATACATCCAGCCTCAGCCTTATCATCACTTCCCATGCCTACCTCGTCGTGACCATCATCGTTATCATCGTTATCATCTTTATCATCTTTATCATCTTTATCATCGTTATCATCGTTATCATCATCATCATCATCATCATCACCATCATCACCATCATCACCATCATCACCATCATCACCATCATCACCATCATCATCATATGTTCTTATTAATCTTAGTAATTTTTAGAAAGCAACTTCACATTCATTCATCAACACTCACTTTCTTCTCCATTCTCTTGATTTCACCATCAATATTTCGTCCCCAAACCTACCCACGAAATCTACCTCATTTCCAACTCCCACCACACATTACCAAAAGGTGATGCCACTCATGATGGAAGACGTCGATAATATGGAAGTCGATATGGACGACCTCTTTGGTGACGGCACGGGTTTGTCTTTGCCATCTAGACCACCACCATCAAAAGAGCTTCATCAGAGGGTCGATGAACTGAGAGGAAGCGGATGTTGCCAGTAAGAAAGAACCCCTGGTTTAATTTGTATTTTGACCTACTAACCTGACTTTTCAAGAGGTATTGCCTGGTCAAAGTGGGGAAGCATTGCCTCTATAACTCCGAATGGATCTGGTCTAGAGTTAAGGAATCTGAGGTGTCACCCGGAAGATGGTACATGGGGTTTAAGTGAAGCTACAGTAATACCACAGTTGAGTAGCAACCTCGATGGTGGGCCGTTAAAGCATCTTTCCTGGAGTCCCACTGGCTCCGAGCTAGCAGTCATTGATTCCGCTGGTCGTGTGACACTTTTGCAAATATTCTCTTCTCTAAATAAACCTATGATGTGCCGTCCTTGTGGTCCAGAACCAGCGGATGATTTACATGCAGCTGTGGGTTGTTTCTGGCTGAATTTAGGTCCATTTCAAAATCGATCTGTAAGAACCGCCCTGTGAATGATTTTGTACTATTCTAACCAATTCTTCAACAGGCCCCTAGAGTGCAGCAAGGGCCAGCTATTAAGGAAGCATCGGGGTTTCGGTACGATGCCTCTACAGCGCCCAATCTTGGACCTACACATCCCATTCCCACCAAGTCGGCATTCTTATATGTCACTTCCAATGGATCTTTACGTCTCTTGTGGCTACAGAGCAATGGCAAATGGCTCGAGTCACACACAGAACTAGAGAGTATTATTTCATCTGATGATTTAATCACC
Source organism: Botryotinia globosa (assembly GCA_014898425.1). Taxonomy (NCBI): domain Eukaryota; kingdom Fungi; phylum Ascomycota; class Leotiomycetes; order Helotiales; family Sclerotiniaceae; genus Botryotinia; species Botryotinia globosa. The sequence goes on from RCSZ01000009.1 coordinate 1,312,642, forward strand.
CATGCAGCGATATGTGCAGAGAGAAGTAAACGCTGACACGTGAGCTTGAGAGAGATCTTCAACTAATTCTATCGCTAGGCCCGTCCCTTTTAATTGCGCTTGCTACTTCCTCGAAGCAGTTGCGCATATTTCGAGCTGTTATACACTGGGGACTTCCTCAAACGCAAGAAAAATTAAACCCAATGACAATGACCTTGAATGCAACGCTACAAACCAAGCCTCTTACTGTAACGAGCTGGTTGCATGATGTTCCAGGTGATACTTTGAATGCATCTCACCTGGAATCATCAATGGTACAGCTTTCTCACCTAAAGTTTTTATCTCCAACTGTAGATAATAAAAATCACATAACACCACCAATTGTTATGGCGGTTCGTTCTTATCTACCTGGATCGACGTCTCATTACAACCAAGAGGTCTATTCCACTGTAGATAGGTGGGAGTTTCGGGAAAGGCCACAACAACCAGTACATTCTGCCTTTGAGAATTTGTCATCGCGTAAGAGTACTGATGGCCCACAACCGACAAAACCTGGGGTAAGTTGCATGCTTCGGTCTCGATAAACTGTGCTCACATTTCCTAGGTTATTGCTCAGCTCAAGAAACTCGAAAGTTTTACAGTAAATAAAATTATCGTTGCCGTGCAAACCATGTATCTTGGAAGGGTCATTAGCTTTGCATATAGTGATAGTTCGGTCGATTATCGTGATCGAATCACTATGATTGAAACGTTCAATGATGACGATTTAGATCGGGTTGTTCATCTCTCTCAAATCGGATTTTCCTACACCGAAGACGAGCCTTGTAAGTGTCCATTCACCATAAAAAACCATCTTCTAATATGTTTTTAGGTTTACAAGTTGCGTTGTCTCCAAGTACTTGCTCGTTGGTGCAAATAAGAAACGACGGCAAGGTCAAATGGAAGCAATTAGATTATCATTTGGGAGATATTGGGTCAACAATGGAAGACCGTATGTTGATGATTCGTTTTGTCCAGAAGCAAGAAAATGCTAATAAGACATAGCACGGTATGCCGCAATGATAGCTGCTCTATCCATATCTTGTTCTACATCAGTCATTATGTCTATGAACTATGATGACATTATTGCTACTGCTCACAATCTCGCCAAAACGAAAGACAGTAAGTTTTTGGTGGGTTGGTTACATTTTGTTCATTGACTGACCAATTTTAGATCTCGCATATGACTGGCTCAATGAACTAGCTAAAATTCTGAAAATCATCGCTGATTATTCGGAAGAAGCACATTATGATGTACTAATACGGAATACCATGATACAATTATGTCTTAGCATCCAGAACTCGCTAGGCTTCACAGGAGAATTCAATGCTCGTAAATTTGCTGGAAAATTCTCATGGCTCGTTTTACAGTTGCGCAATACTGTTGTGCTTGTCACTATGGCTGCAAACATGAAAGTTCCTGGTCCAACTCATGATACGAAATCAACGCCCCTTGATGATCCAGGTATGCAATATTTCTATCTCATTAATGCGGAAAGCTAACAAGACTTCTAGAGGTAATCACTGCCCTTGCTGGTTCTGTTCGCTGGGTTCTCGACCTCATGGCCTGGATAACCGACACTCTCCTCGAACTTCCCAGCACCCTTCCAGAAAATCTTTCCGTAACAAATCCCACCAAACTCTCACTCCCAGAACTTCTTGCCTACCTCCATGCCACCAACAACGTAACCCTCCATCTTCTCCTTTCTTCTCCTACCCGTGGCTTCCTTACAGCTATCTGTCGCCGCCTTCAACACCTTGACTATGTAGCTCGCAAAGCCATCGCAACCAATACCAATCATCCAAGCCAAGGAGGACAAGGACAGCAAAGCATTTCCCCGACACTGAGGACCGCTTATGTACAAATCGCTAATTTAACGAGTAACTGCATCGTCCGTATCAAAACATTTGAAGCCCTTCTCTCATCCCTAACCTCCTCAATCAAATCCGCATACATAAACCACAAACCGCCTCTGTCAGGAAACACAAATAATAGCACAGGTCCTTCGCGCAATAATCTCGAAATAAAAATGCTTCTAGGCGGCGAAATCCCTACAGCATTTAAAGCAGTTATCATCGATCTCTTCAGAGGCGTACAGGACAACGAGCCTAAGACTCAAAACGATTTGGGAGCCAATGCAGCAGCACCCGGTTACTTATCTAGCGTTCGTCTCGAAATTGATCCTGCAAATCTATGGTTCGCAGATTTTACAATGTTGGAGGTGGACGAGGATGAGGAATCGGTGGCGAAGAGAAAAGGATCAGGGGTTACGATGGATTGTTTTAGGAAAACTTGGTTGATCAACCCTCCCCCGACTTCCTCTAAATCATCTCTGAATAAAGCAATTGCAAATGGAAACCCAATGGATAAGGATAATTCTCTACCGACGATTCAGGGAATGGCTACACCGCAAGGAGCAGGGGGCAGTGGTAACACAAACGGCAGTGCTAATGGTAATGCGAATGGGGGACAAGGAAGTGGAAATACAACAAAGCGCTGGAGAAGATGTGCAAGATGCGCATCGGTCATGGAAGACGTGCTGAGTCAGAGACCCGCGTTACAGTGGCTGGTTATGCAGCAGAGAAGATGTTTCTGTGGAGGCTATTGGGATACGCTTGTTAATGGGGAGATGGTCGCGTAGAGCTTGAGATTGGGATGTGATGAAGTATGTGATGGAGTAGAGAGGATATAAGAGAGCTGAGAGAGAGAAGAGAAATAAAGGGAAAGGACTAGAGCTGTGAGATTGTGGCAGTTGTAAAAATTGGCTGCAATGGATGGATGATTGGATAACTGAACCAGGGTTATAGGCGGAAACCTAAATTGTATTTTACCTTGACGATAAAAAAGAAGACATTTGTAATACATACATACACACATCCATACACACATCGAGCTTCTCCTCCCCTTTACCATCTCACAACATTGGACATTCAAAACCTCATACTCTGAAAAATTCAACTGAGATCCTCAATTATTGATTATTCTACTACCAACAATCAACTAAACTAAACTAGCATTATCATGATATAAAAAGAGACACCAAAGATCCAATAGAGCTTTGAGATAATTCCAATTCCCCAACAAGAAGTGTCTTACATTCAAAATCGTAATTTACCATTGGGCAACATAACTTGAAAGCAAATCTGTTAGCCTCCCCTCCCATGTAGTAACCAGCCCTTGAACTTGCGTTGCGTTGCGTCGCATTACGTTGCATTAAAGAAGATCATTACCTTTCCCACCCCTACCATCCCATCTAACTTGATTCATTCCATCCCCCACCATATTTACAACCCCCATCCTATCTCATCTCGAACCCCATCCCGAGCTCTCTTAAGGTAAATTGAAACCCCCATTGACCGCATCCGCTAGCTCACTTGTACCCGGCCTATTCATGGCATATCTCTCATAGGAATCAATGTACAATTCATCCGCACTAGTCGTCACCTTGACAAACTCGTTGTTCTCAATCGCATCAAACCAGATCGCCCAACGACTACCCGGTTGCGGATCTTGCCAATCTCGATAATGCTTAAGAACACGACGGCAACGGAGGATCCATGGTGCAAAGTGAACATCGGTGTAAGTAAGTGTTGGGCCGAGGAAAAATGGTCCCTGAGGATCGCATACATCTACGATCTGAGAAATTTCATCGCGAAGTTTTGCGCTCAATTCTTCTTGCTTTTCATAATTTTGGGATTGAAGAAGTGCGTAGAATGTGGGGACAATTTTACGATCAATCTAGACAATTGTTAATGGATTGAACGAGAAAGGATTACAGAGACATACGTGGTCGGCCCAAAGTCTGCTGTGAGCTTTAGCTCGCGCATCCTGGGGAAATAGAGGTGGACCGGTTTGAAGGTCCTCGAGCTATAAGATGTTAGATGGTTGCCATATGATTATCGAAGGCTGGGAACTGCTTGAAAGCCAGTATAGAGTTGCCAAAAAATTGTAAGGCTTACGTATTCCATCAGGACAGTACTTTCACCACAACCCCAATCTCCATGACGAATAGCAGGAACCAATCCTCTGGGATTGACCTCTAACAAAGATTGAGGCTTTTTATATGGATCAACTTCAATATATTGATACTGAATACCTTTGGCTTCTAAAGCAATCCAAACTCGCTGAACAAAAGGACTGGCGCGGAATGTTAGTTCAACACAGGTATCTATTGATATTGCATGACTTTTATGCTTTATGTAAAGTAAACTTACCAAAAGCAACTGCCAAATAACTTCAAATCATTCTCCTTGGTATGTTTCTTCACGGTACTCAAAGCTATGCCACTGGCTCTCTTGTGATAAGTTTTCTGTTCACAACTTGTGTTAGTAAATTTTCTAACATATATGCAACTATTGCTTTCTATCCAAAGGATGTACCAAAAGAATGGGAGTAAGATCTTCTGGGCGAATCTTTTCAATTCATGTTCCGAAGGCGTTCGATATGGAGAGAGAAAAAATGCGTGAGGCTTGATATGATGTATTATACATTACGCCACGAGAAGGGACGGGGCAGAAAAGGGTAGGTAGGTAATCGAGGCCCAAAGATCTGCAATCGCGAAACGCCCTGTGGCTGCATTTCTTGCGATTGCATTTCTCCATGTGATTTTGGCTGGATAGCAACAATGATAGAACCAGAGGATCTTACCTGGGTCTTTTTGTCCTCCTTCTCTCTCTTTTGAAGAAATCGAAGAATGCTGTTCTTCTTGATCTCATCACTTCTCGCCAGATCATGCTTGTGAGGTCCTGCAACACCATCACCCTTGCCGTTGCCACCGTTTCCATTGACACGCTGAATTTCATAGTATCGTTGACCTGTGGCGCCTGGATGATTGGGTGGGATGTTTATGTTGTTGAGAGGAAGGGCAAATTGTTGTTGGTGAGGTCCAGCTTGCGCAAAAAAGTTGTTCGCTTGGGATGGATCTGCCGATGCGCCTCCATCTGGTTGAAAATCTGACCGCAACATAGCACCTGGAAAGTACTCTGTAATCTTGATTTTGACATCGCACAGATCTCTTTCTCGCGCAGTGCGCTTTCGCTTCTTTTTGTTCGGATCATCGGATTTGGCAGTTCCTGGGGGCCTACCTTTGAGACGACAATCCCAGTAGTGAGAAACAAATGGCTTGCGCTTATATTTTTGAGTTGACCGATGGGAGTAAACGTTATCGACATGAGGAAAATATGTATTATACCTAAGATTGAGTCAATCAGCGAAATTCCACTTCAAAATTTGAGTCAATGAACTTACTCTTCTTCACTCAAAGTGATCATCTCATTGACATTAAATAACTTCTCTCTCCATGCCGCCAAATCCGGGGGATTAGGAACAATCTTGTGAGAATGATGTCCAATGCTTTTCTGATCTGTTTCATCAGGTGTGCCAAATAAATTATCATCCTGCTGCAAATCTTGTGGCAAGCCTTGCTGCAATCTGCCAATTGGGTTATGGTGAAGAGAGGGACCTGCAGTCAAGATTCCGAATTGTCCTGGTCCAGGATGTTGTTGCTGAGGGGTATGGGGGCTGCCATTATTTTGAATGCTATTTTGAAGTCCAGTATTTTGAATGCTATTTTGAAGTCCAGTATTTTGAATGCCATTATTCTGAACATGCATTTGAGGGTGCCCATTGTTTCGTTCAAAGGGGATTGGAGAAGGATATTGATGAGCAATAGGATGTCCTGCATTTGGATCCTGCAAGCTTCTCAAGTCTGGGTGATAGACAGAATTGTTATCATCTTGGACCAGACCCGACAGATCGAGTCCTGCCTGGGATGTAAGAGTGTGGTGGTGAAGATGAGGTTGGCCATGCTGGAGAGCTTGTTCTGCTTGTGGTTGCAATTGTCTGTATGTTGTGGGTATCTGCTGGTGAAGACCTGAATTAACTTGATCCATTCTGAAAAGCAGCACGGAACATGCGTGTTTGGAAACACAACACTCGCTGCTTTACTGTAATATGATGCTTTGGCGCGTCGCCGCTATCCGATCTACTTTTGATTGTTAGAGTGGAGTTTCGTAAGCCAGAACTAAAGAAGTAAAGCATTGTTACAGCCCTGGCTTTTTGAAGGTGCACTGTTCAGAGAAAGTCTTATCCGGGGGTTGGATGATCTTCGGCCGTCTTCTATCTCCCACATCCAAGTCTTCTGTCTTCCACATCCAAGACTACTCTTGAGCTACTGTACAAATGTACTGTTCAAACTTCAAAAGCACACAAAAGCACACAAAAGCACGAGGGTAAATTCTTGAATGCTATACAGGTGATCTATATGACGGATTTATGTATCAGGTAAATTTCAAAGTCATGATTTGCTTCATCGTCATAGTGGGAAAGCTAATTTCATCGTCATCGCTCAAATTTCTCAACAACCTTAGATGTCTCAATCTAAGAATCGTCTCGCACATCTATATATAATCTGGCTGTCTCATATCTATGAAGATCCACATGCAAACTCAGCGACGTCTTCGGATTCTAAATGGGGTTTGCGAATCTGGTGGCATGACTCCGTAACCAAAATGCTTCAAATCAGGCTTTGGTTTCCATCCATCAGCCACCTGTAACTCGATATCAAAAGAGGTAGATAGCACTGCAAACGTCAAAAGTATTTGATGTTTCGCAAAGTGCCTGCCAGGACACATCCGCTCCCCAGACCCGTATGGAAACCATTGGCAGCTAAGTCCTTGTGTTGAAAACACAGGAGCAGGTTCTGATTGATTTGTCCAGCTCGGCTTCTCGCTATTTTCCTTTTCGTGATGGTCTTTCCCCGGGCCTTTCAGTTCTGGATATTTTAAAAATCGTCTTCCCCAGAACGTGCTCGCAGGATGGGATCCTCTGGCTCCCTCTGGGTTCCATAGTTTTTCGTTCATGTGTTCGGTATAATTGCAGACCGCAACATCAATGTTTGAAGGGACGGTCCAAGTACCAAGTTTAGATTCTTGCCGAGTCTTTCGAAGCATCAGCACCGAAACATACATTCTCAGAGTCTCTGCATAGATAGACTGTAGCAAGGGCGAATTGATTATCTTCTTTGAATCAAACGAAGACAAGCGCTCGGCCGTGTTGATAGCCTTTGATACTTCTTTATTTGCACCACCTGATAGGTCTTCTGACTGCATGGTTTCGAGGAGAAACCAGAACGTTGCTCTCACGATGTTCGAGTTTAGCCTGGAATATTCAAGTGTCAGTAAGAATTAAGATCCCACCTGATGATGGAGAAGATAGTAGGAATAATCAAAGTTACCCGAAGAGCACAGCGAAGTCTGACGCAGCACAAGAATTATCATCCCATTCCTCGAATTGTTTGAAGACCTGATTTCTCAAGCCCATACACTTCAATCCCGATTTCTCATTCCACTCCGGCAAAAAGCAAGCCTGCTTCTGCCCACCCAAAGCAAATAATCTCCATTTCCGAAAAGCTTGGATACATCTTGCACGCACTTTCACAGCCTGTCGGTTGAAGATCTTGGGGAAACCGCTCAAGAGGAATGGTATACTTTCATCAAAGCTCCAGAGATCCTCTGCAAGATTTGGATTCTGACTCAGTAGATGTGGGCCAAAGAATGCATCTGTGGTGGTTTGAAAGACAATATCTCGGACGAAGATATACAGATCAGAAAATTCAACCCACTCCTCAGTGATTTCACTCTCTGAGACCCACTGATATAGATTCTTCTCAAATTGCTGCACAAACGCTGTATGGGACGAGGGTCTACCGAAATCATGCGTGGCCTTACGCTCCAGGTAGTTGAACCTTTTGTCTGGTGTGATGAGACTGCTGGGTATTGCTTTGCTGCTCACTCCGGAGTCGTCCTGGCTCGCTATACTGATGGCTTTCTTTGACACATCAAGCATTCTCTGAAGGACCATAGACTTCATGGGTTCAAAGTCAAATATTTTGGGGTTTGATAGTACGTGTTGAATTTGGTCTTGTCCTCTGGCGATCCAAAGCTCATAGAATGGCAGTTTGAAACGAAGCAGTTCTTCCGGGGAGGTTGAGTCCCTGGAAATGTTAATAGGATAGGTGGACATTTCCGGATGTTCAACACGTACGATACTATCGATGCTAGATCGGTGAGATCTGTAAGAAACACCCGTAAATGTCCAATCAGGGGGTTTGTACCAGGTGCTAGGGGTGGTTTGGTTCTATTGTTGTGCCAAAATATTATGACTACCAATACTATACTAACAATAATTGGTATCCACATAATGTCAAAAATATAATGGAAAAAGCTGGAAGTCGAAACAAAATTAGACTTTTGTTGTTACTGATGAAAATGAAGAGTCAATGAAGTCATTTTATATGTATACCTCTTTGGCACAATAAACATTAATCAAGGTGATTATATAATCATATGAAATATATAAATTTCTAAGTATAGTTGACTTAGTTTTAGCTTCTGTATATTTTGTAAAATTAACATGATTCTATTTTGTACGAAATCTGTGGGTTTCATTTCAAAACCATCGAGTTGGTGGTGTGCTACTTTGAAGGACAAAAAAGGAAACACGAAGCGAAGAATATGTATTTGCAATGCTCTCCAAGGCTACCATAACATTCTCAGTACTCATTATTATGCACTCGATGCAAACAAAAGGCGCTGTCGGGGATCTATCTGCTTTCATATCAAGACATGTATCTCATCCAGTCTACCTTTCTGCTCGGTGCGAGATATGGGCGCGGTTTGGGATATTTCCTCCCATCTCATTGAAGTTACGACGCTTAAGTGTAGGTGGCTGCATTAATATAAATGGTCTGATCTGTCACCTGTGCATGATTGTAGGTATGCATCCATAGTGATGGTTGCATTGTTGGGAGTGATTCGACATGGCGAGGGTTTAGCCTTCTTCTTACGAGCAAGGATATCTCAACTTACCTTCTGTTCTTGTAGAATAGTTCGCATATGAAATCGGTGATTGCGCCAATGCAGGTGATGGAGACAGCGGATGATCTATGTTCCTTCTTACGAGCACACTTTTCTCGGTCTCCTATTCTAGTCGGTGTATAAGAGCATGCATATGCAGTATGAACGTTGGTGGTTGCGTCGATACAGATAACACAAGGATAGAATGATGAAATCTGCCTCCCTTCCCTAGAAGGGCAGCTCCAGCTTTGTACCCATGTGGGTAGTTGGCTAAGTTCGGTTTTATCTTGTTCTATAGCTGAGATGAGATACTTTTGGGCAGACCTTGTTGAGCCTCTTGCAGAAAATATTGACTCAAATAGATATTATACTATCTTTCAGCTGGGTTTCCAATTTATTCAAGAGATTTTCATATTTTCAAAGAATAAATAATATGCACAGCAGTCAATTTGTCACAACTTGAATCAAGGATTAGCCACACCAAGTGCGTGGATACTTATGATAACTTATTTTTTATTTTATTTTAAATTAAAGTTTTTGATTTTCAGAATTTCAATTAAATAATATTGAAAAATATTCAATCTTGAGACTTTCCTGCTAATCAGCCGTTAAGATCTCTACAATATCTTTGATATCTCTGCAGGTCGCCCGCAAGTCAAACCACATCTATGAGAGTATTATTGCACATACTTGCTGACTCACTTTAGTGGTTTCTCAAGGTAGAGCATACGGATATCATTCATGGGATGCTACGATCGGAGACCTTACGAAACCCGTTCTACTGGCACAATGCCCTATCAACCTATTGCCATCCGTATCATTTCTCAATTCTAACAACTTACTAGCGGTCCCTCATTCTTGCCGCAGGTACCGGTCCCTTGACTTGGCTGATCAAACTGTCGCTCTTCAGTCTTATTTACCACGTTTTCAACCCGCTGGCCTACGTTCGCATACTGGCACTGGTTGGAATTGTTTTATCAGCCTCATATTATATCACATCCACTGTTATCAATGTGTATTACTGCGGACCTCAAGGTGGTGGAACTGATCGACTTTCATACTTAGCGGGGTTAGCATCACTCACCTGCGGTGACCCAGCCGGCGTTATCCAGATTTTTAGCCCAACTACAGGAGTCGTTAATCTCGTCGTTGATATTTATCTCCTGGCCATTCCTCTGGCGGCAATCTCGCATCTGAATCTACCGAGAAAACGAAAGATGGGTGTATTTTTCATATTTTTCTCCGGAGCAGGGTAGGTGACCCAAATTTTCCGAATATAACCATCAGATCACTGATTCTTACATCTCCAGAGCTTGCGTAATGAGTAGTCTTACGCTTTACTACCGCACCCTAGGGTTCAGCCATTCGTCATCATCTGATACTACCTACCAGATAGTATCGGTTTTAACGGTCTCGTAAGTACTCGTGTTTTTGGTGAGAGTTTATGATGCACATTAAACTGACCTATAGAAGCACGGTTGAATATACTGTGGGTGTTATTATTCCATGCATGGCGCCGTCTGCGAAGGCTTGGAACCATACTTCCGTCCATATCACATCCTATATGAGGTCCAGATTTGGAGGATTTAACACCATGGACGATGCTCATTCAATACTGCACTACAGGCAAATGAGATCAGGAGCTAGGGGTCATGAGCTGCCATCTTCGATGAACACTGTCGATGTAATGCTTCTCCAAATTGATCCTAGAAGTTTAAAAGACCAAACTGAAGTTGAAAGTACACAATCATCCTAGATTGTGTGCATTTGAGCTAGAGGTGGAAATGTCGAGTCGGGTGAGTGGATATCTGGAATCTTCTTTATATCTATCCTTGTATGTAAGACGTGCTTGTTATGACGGCCAAATGAATTGATGTCCTGAATTTCAGGGTATTTCGTGATGCTCAGGAAATGAAATCGTGACAGGTTAATATTCTAAACGAGAATGGGCAGAACCTCCGAATTATAATTTTGTCTACCCATCTGGAATGCAAGAGGGTTTCAACAGAAACCCTCTTAATATTGAGATTGCGAATGATGTATACAGCTCTACCATTAATAACTATCATACTCCTCGCATGCAGTACCTAAGTCAATATTAAATTCGTGCCTAATTCGTAACTTGACAACCCTAAGGTAATTTATTTACCAGAACTTTCAAGGGTAACTATAGGCCTTCAATTTGGCATCTTTAAATTGTTATAAAAAATATCATTGTTGCAGTGTGCCTATAGTAGCTAGCTACATATCTGTAACCTTACCAGCAGAAAAATCAGACACCTTGTGGGGGTTCGTAAAAAACAAAACTTTTACAAGTCTTCAGCAGATATTGGTATCACCTTATCAGAATCTGACACCAAAACCCTCCACTTTACGTTTTCATCCTCACTGTGTCTAGGACTGATTGTGACATTAATATCCTCATCTGGTGCAGCTGTTGTCTCCCAAAGAGCGGCCTTGTTGGAAGTGATGTGATCCCATTTTCCGTTAACAGGTACGACGTCAAACCGTAGAATTAACAGAGCAGCAAATGCCAAAATTTCGGTGGCTGCAAAATGACGACCAGGACAAAGGGTCGTTCCGCCACCAAAACCACGAAAGGCAATCGGATTGTGACGTTTGTTCTCAGGCAAGAAGCGCAGGTGATTGAACGCTTCAACATCGGGACCCCAAGCAGACTTGCTGGTATGCTGAACGGGGCCTGGGATCAGCAAAGTATTTCCCTTCTTGAGAAGATACTTGCCGTCGAGCAAGAGATCCTTCATGACCATCCTGGTTGACATACCGATGGTGTGAACTCGAAGTACCTCTTGCAATGTGGACACTAATATTGGACAATCGACTTTCACTCGTGTCATATCGATAGTGCGAATTGTGATGATTTTGCCGTTCTTCGTAGTAGTAGCCTCGTCGAGAACCTGGGAAATCTCCTTTCGGCAATCTGCCAATATTGATGGGTCGGCATATACGTGGTACACCATCCAGAAAGCACTAGGTGATGTGTTGGAAAGCAGCCCAATCGTATTTCCAACCTCAAATCTTGCAATATCATCAACAGGCAGCTTATGTTCCGTGCTATGATTGAAACGAGCTTTCATGAGAGCGGATGCCTCGTTATGACCGCCATTTTCAAAGTATTTGTTAAAAGCTCTGGTCATGTATTCACGGGCCTGATAGCACTCTCGGGCTAGTATCGATGGGAATAGATTCATAAGGAGAATAATAACCCCAGGCTGGAACTTCCTGGATAAAGTTAGCGACTAGACTAGACATGTACGGACGCAAAGTTTCTCCTCACCAGAAACCATCTGCAACAGCAGGATCTTTGAACGGGTTTTGGGGTCCATAAACTGAGTCGGTCGTAGCTATTGCAATTTCGCGCTTGATAAAGTCGAAAAGCGATACAACAAGTTTTCCTTTGATTCCATCGATTGAAGCAGTAATATTCTGGGCCATGATACGATTCATCGCATCAAGTTCAGGCCCTGGTGAAAGCGGCTTGTGAATCGTTTTGTAGAATGTCATCGAATAACCCCAATCGCCCTCTTCGCCGTTGGTATTCGTATTGAGAATGTCATTCGCAATCTTGCTTGATCCGCAGACACTCATGGCTCCCATAGCTTCCAGAGGAGGGAATGCCAAGTCTTTGTATTGTCGCTGAACGACAGGAATCAGCGACATGGAATTGACAACATAGAGTCTGGCTCCTGGTATCCGGAGAGTGTAGATTGGTAAATCATGATTGTTTCTGTAGTTGAAGGTCAGAGACAGGTTCGCAGATACGGTATTATCCTAGCCATCAAGATTCTAAACCAAATACGAAAGTCTTTAACGCACCTTAACTCAATATAAAATTTAGATTTTTTCCGCGATAGTTGGATCATTGTACCGATAAACGGAAGAGATGTTGAGATTAGTGGAGGTTCACTCTCGTCTTGGGTGTAATGAAGGAGCGCATGGAGAAAGCCATAAACGGCAATCACGCCTGTAGCAACAATAGCAAGAGTGCTAGGCATATCTGATATCTTCACTTTCTGATGCAGCAAATGAATAAACGAGCTGGCGGCAGATGGAATGAAGATGTTATTAGAGAACTTGTTCAGCTATTATCGCAGTAGATGAGAAGATTTGCCAAAAAGCTTGATTTGCTTTTGCAAGAGCACTTATATTACTGCGCTCTATTACAGCTTGTCTAAACGGAAAGATGCATTCCCGAACTCTCCAACAAAGTGAATTCAAAGATAGATTACTTGCTGCGCCTTTCGCGTTATTTGCACCCTGTCTAGCCGAGCCAAATAGTCCGAGTGGTATTGCTTGATTAGTTAGGTTTTCTTTGCAGGTTGAATTTGGGGCTATGACAGATTGTAGTCTCAATGTTTTAGTGACATTTATTATGTGCCACACATTTGTGGATCTGGCATGCATTAGTGTACACCCTACCGAGTATTTAAAGGGGCACAGCAATAATGGCCATTATTGGTGTGGTAGGCCTTCCCAGCCTCGCCAGCCTTTGGTTGTATTCAACCGGAGCGTCGAAATAGTCAGCGAAACGACTAGGCCCCCACAATTGACTTAAACCACTCCAGGCAGCATTTCAATATAATATGATATTCTGTTATCAAGTGGGGACAATTCACTTTCCGGGGATATTCATTTTCCCCGACTAGAAACTAGTCAACTGTTTATAAGAGCTGACTATTACTATAAGTAGCATTCGGGGCTATTTAGCTCCGACTCTTTTAACGAAGTTATATTTTGTAAAATTTGTCAGATCCCGCATTCACCCGAACTGATATATTTTTAATGATTACATATATATATACTATTAGAGAGTATATTCATTCCTCATATTCCCTTTATTAAGATAGTATAAAAAGAAAAGAATACTTATTAATAATTACTATATGTAGTAATTTAATATGATCATTCGTAAATAACGATTAAAATTAAAATTTAACTCGTCTTATAAGACTATAAGTCGAATACCTCACTTTCGGGCTACCTCTCTTTTGAGCCACCTTTTTATATCAAAAATTACTTTTTGACCTATTAATATCTCTATCAATATTGAATATAATTTAATAAAAATTTATATTTATATAATCCAAGCTATTTTAGACTTATATTAATTTTTTAGATTTATAGTATTTTTATGAATCGATTTCTAAAGCTTCAAAATATCGATTTTCAATTTATATAGAAATCATATACAAATTTAAAATTTTATAAAATCTATAATAACCTTTAAGGGAAAATAGCTAAAAAAGATTATAGAATTTAATTATAAGTTTATTAGATATTTAATTCGAATTTTTTTTTTAAAAAAAAGAATTCCTTATAAATAAATATTTAAAGGGGTACCCTCAAAATTGTAGGAATTATTTATATTACTCTCAACTCATTATATATTATATCTCTATATTTATTCATTTTTTTTTTCTATATAGATTGCCAGGTGAGATTTGAATTTTTCAAAAAGATATATAATCGTTGTTAGTTCGAGAAGGATACGGAAGACGCATAATGTAGGTCCTGTATATCTAATTATATTTTATCTAAAGAGCTAGCTAAATGGGAAAGTAGTAGGCCTTTCAATTATATAAGTACTACTAAAAGAACTAATCCCTTTCACATTCGCTTAATCCTTTTAATACAGTTGTCTTTGTATTGGAGTCATTCCCTTGTAGTGAATTCTCTTATTCATAAAATCGTCTTTTAATAATTGTTGTTAAAAAGTTATTAAAGATTATATAAAAGTTTTAAATTTGTATATAATTTCTATATAAATTTGAAAATTGATATTTTCAAGCTTTAAATCTCAATCCAGAAAAATCCTAAAAATCCTAAAATTCTAGTATAAGCCTAGAATAGCTTAAATTATATAAATATAAATTTTATTAAATTATATTCAATATTGATAGAGATATTCGTAGACTAGAAAAGTGATTTTTAGTCTAAAAGGGTGGCCCAAAAGAGGGGTGGCCCGAAAGTAGGGTGGTCGACTTATACCTAGGTATGTTTCTATTTATGTTTCTATTTATGTTTCTATTTATGTTTCTATTCTAGTTTCTATTCTAGTTTCTATTCTAGTTTCTATTCTAGTTTCTATTCTAGTTTCTATTCTAGTTTCTATTCTAGTTTCTATTCTAGTTTCTATTCTAGTTTCTATTATATTGAAAGGAAAAGTCTGCTATCTGAAAACTTCAAACTCACTTATTAAGATTCTAGAGGGCTTATTAGTCTCCTTTACTAATTGAATAGTATATTCTGTGCTAAAATACAAGGCGATTCATCAAAACCATGGAGCCTCCACCACCGGACTCAGTGCTACAGACTCAAGAAGAAAGCATACCCAATACCCCCAAATCGTGGCAGTTTTATCTCATACTGTTTTCACTCTCTTTTATCAGCTTTGTTGCCGCCCTTGATGGCTCGATAATCGCCACAGCCCTCCCTAAAATCACAAATGATCTTTCGGCTGCCGAAAACTATGTGTGGATTGCGAACTCTTTCCTCATTGCTCAAACAGTTGTTCAGCCACTTTGTGCTCAGATATGTAACATATTCGGGCGCCGCACACCTATGTTCGTCTCGATTTCTCTCTTCATGCTTGGGAGTGGGCTCAAACAGCTCCACGATGCTCATAGCCGGTCGTACCGTTCAGGGCCTCGGATCCGGAGGCATCATGATGCTTGTTGAACTCATTATCTGCGATATCGTCCCCCTCAGAGAAAGAGGAAAATACCTCGGCATTGTCATGTCTTCGACCGCTATCGCTGCCATTTTAGGACCAGCTGTCGGAGGAGCTCTTGCTACAGCAAACTGGAGATGGCTTTTCTATTTAAATCTTCCTATTGCGGGGGTCACTATGGTTGTCATGGCCATATCTCTTCGCCTACATCACAAGAAAGAATCTACGTGGGCGCGAGCACTCTTAAGAATTGACTGGGTGGGAAACTTCATGTTCATCGCCTCTCTTTGTTCTCTGTTGATCGGCCTTATATTTGGTGGATCTGTGTTCTCGTGGTCTTCCTGGCGAGTAATCCTCCCAATTGTGCTTGGGGTGCTAGGATGGATAGGTTTTCACTTGTACGAGTGGAGACCACCCAATTTTTGCAAAGAAGTCTCCATACCCCCGCGCATCTTCGCGAATCGAACTTCATCAGCAGGCTTCTACATCGATTTCATCTCCTCGGTACTACTCCAGTGGGTATGCTTTTTCTGGCCTGTCTTCTTCCAAGCCATCAAAGGAACCTCTCCTCTTCGAGCTGGAACAAACTTCATTCCTTATGAGGCTTTTCTCATTGTGACAGCTGGCATGGCTGGCGGGATTCTCTCCAAATTTGGACACTATCGGCCATTGCACCTCGTTGGATTCGTTCTTAGTATTCTTGGACCGGGATTGAATATCATGTTATCAAAAACTACCCCCAGAGTTTCTTGGGTCATTTTCCAGATGGTCGACGCCATTGGCCGAGGAATTCTGCTGCCTACCGTTCTGCCTGCGATAATGGCTTCCTTGCCTGACTCAGACGTGGCTACAGCGACAGGAGTGTACTCATTCTTGCGTAGCTTTGGTTTCATTTGGGGTATCACAATACCCGGAATCATCTTTAATGCGCAATTCGATCGCTACTCCATACGTATCAGCGACCCTGCCGTCCGCCAAGAACTAGCAGGTGGGCGGGCCTATCAGTTTGTCAGTGGTACTTATATCCATTCCCTGGAGCCCACTATTCGACAACAAGTGATTTCGGTATATCGAGAAGCGCTAAAATCAGTTTGGATTGGCGCTGTTGCGTTCGGATGTACAGGGCTTGTTGCAGTATGCGTGGAAAGACACATATCACTCCGAACGAAATTGGACACACAGTTCGGACTTGAATCTGATAAGTTTGGAAAGAACCAAGAAAAGAAGGTCTCTGTACCAGAGGACATAGAAGTGGCGCCGTAGAGGGACGGAGGAACAAGGCAAGAGAGTTTGTGGACTTTAGTTACACGTCTCGCAACGACTGAGAATTTTACCTTCTGGCTCTACGTAAAAGACGCGAATTTTTCCCGCGACGGACTAATTTCGTCATATTCTTTTGTAATTAATTCCTCTCTTATAATGACATACTTCAATGAATGAGGAAACCGTCTTTCTTCAAGTAGTTGATACCACCGATGTGATGAGGCATTGATGTGCATCCGCATATGCTAGAGCTTGCTTTGTATTCCTGTGAGGAGATTCAGTACTCGTTAAATATTGCATTGGTAGTCTCTATTGGCAGTAGTTACTATATTCAGTAGCTCCCAAAAGTCATTCCCGTCATGCCGATGAAGACCCAGGTCACCTTCAAATGTATCTCCAAATATACTCCCTTTCAACTCAATCAATCAATTCCACCACTATTATAGGGCCTACCCTAAAAACCAGTATATATTTGGAAAGCCCTTACTTGCTTTAATCTAATTACTTCTTTTTCAATTGTTTTATCAATTTGTTTAAGGCTATGTAAGTGTTACAATCATATACTAGAGTATATCATAGAGGTTAAATAACTAGAATAAGAAAGCTAAAGAGGAAAGAGATCTTTGAAGAATCTTTTTATTTTGTATATAATAACAATCGTCTTAGTTCAAGCTAGTCTTGAACTAAGATGTCACGTGATATTCATCATAGCAAGTCGACCGCTCTACTTTCAAATCACTTTTGTTTTGGACTATTTTTTTATATCAAAAGTTACTTTTTTAATTTATTAATATCTTTATTAATATAAAATATAATTTAATAAAAGTTTATATTTATATAATTCAAATTATTTTAAGTTTATATTAAAAAATTTATATTTTTAAATTTTTTCTGAATTGAAATTTAAAGTTTCAAAATATTAATTTTTGAATTTTTATAGAAATTATATATAAATTTGAATTTTTTATATAACCTTTAATAACTTTTTAATAATTATTCACATTAAAAAAATTATATATTTTTTGAAGATTTTAAATCTAAATCTATATAGAAATTTCAAAAAAAAATAAAAAAAATAAATAGATATAAAGATATAATATATAGTGAGTTTAGAGTATGTTGGGTTGACCTAGTAAGAGAGTATATATATAAAAAGCATATAGAGTTAAAATGATATTAAATTAATGTCTGAGGGCATTGCTAAGCTATATATACTTTTATTAAGTTATATTCAATATTAATAAAGATATTAATAAACTAAAAAAGTAATTTTTAGTGTAAAAGGGTGGCTCAAAATAAAGGTGGTCTGAAAGTAGAGTGGTGAAGTGATTTCATAAGGTTTTCCCTCTTGGACGTCTTTTGGAAAAAAATACTGGGTCCCTTGCTTGAATATCAATAATTTCCTGGAGGTGATGATTGGCGTGTTTCTCTTCCCGACTTACAGCTCGTTGTCCAAAATAAACGAACCTTCAATACATTAGTAATATTTGATAATCCTGAGCTCTGTATTCACTAGGGGGTGATAACCCAAGATGTACAAGTACCTACCTGAAGCTATATATAAGAGTATAGCTATGTTTAAGAGTATACTATATGTGAGTGGTAGAGAAATCAAAATCTGATCTTCGATACCAATAATGGTACAGGCTGTACTTTTGAAACTTCGTGATATAGGTGGAGGGAAATGTTTTCTCTACTGATGTGATGGCCGAAGAAGTGGATATTCCATGGAATAGAAGCGGATAACTATTGCCACTGCAGATTAGATAACTACCGTTATTTTTTTCCTATGCTTGTCGTTGTTCATAATATAAAAGCAGTCCTCGATCCCTCAATCCATCCTCTGCTCTATCTCTCGTAAGCAGGATTACCTTGATGACTGCTCTTGTCTCACTAAGAAACATAAATCCAGGGGAGGAGCTACCTAGATTTCGTGAATGCTATACTTCTTCTATCGAGCACAAATTTGCAGTACCAATATCCACCGTGGTAGGGTAGAAATTCGAGGAAGGATTACAACCCCACTGCTGTTCATTCACTACATTACTCAAATCACTGAATGACAATTCTGATGTGAATCGAGAAAGAAGTAGTGTATCAGACTATCGGGGCTGAGGTCTAGCGGCTGAATATTGAGCATAAAAGCGTAGAGACTTTCATTAGAAATTCTCTTCCACTCAAAGAACACGGAGGGCAAAGCTATCAAAAATCTAAGATCGAGTATCTTCCTGATCTACCAGACTCTCTTATATACTATCCGAGGGCTTCTGAACGGCATTTTTTTTTGATTGCCAAAAGCCAGGATTGAATTCATATTATTGTCTATTGTGATACTAAAACCACACATCCAAATCACCAAATTTTCACTTCACTTTACTTCCGAAAGAAAAGCATTCCTGTCACTAGAACTGGACACTCTTGCTTGTACTTTCGTCTCAACTAAGTTCAAATCCCGTTTTCAAGACTTCTCGCACCACTGCGAATATGCAGATGAGAATATATAGCTATGTGAACACCTACCAGGCAAAGATAAAATCCGATGGGGGAGGATTCCACAAACTTCAGAGCTTGAATCGAAGTTTTGCATAGGATCTTTTCTTAGAGCCACATCAGCCAGAATTGGACTGCTATTCTTGAGTAAATTTGAGATTCTAAGAACTTTGGTTCTCCGTTCTCTTATACGAGTCTTTCTCCAAATTCTGATCATACGCGTGCTAGTATATTTGTATTCAATTGGATCGGCAGACTTCTGTTGAGCAATGAGAATGGGAAATCGAGTAGTAAATGGTGGCGCTAGTGGATCCAGAGGCACTTTTTTTTCGTACATAACAGGGAAGAAGTGCTTTCTCAAGATCAGATGGTAGAACGAGGTTTCCATGTTGATGGAAACATGCTTCCCCACAATCAGATGCGTGATGGAGATTCATCTATTCACTACGATATGCTTTCTCAGAATTAGACGCATGATGGAGGCTTCCATGTTGACAGAAATAGGTACTTTTCGTAGTTGGATCAGTTGCTACTTACTGCCGAGTCGTCACATCAGGAACGGCTGTTTCCTTTTAAATCCTCACGCTTAGAAGTAAAGAGTGTAGGTATGTCTGTATACTACTCGGGATTTGAGGAATGGCTTTGATAAAATTTCTGTCATCTTTCCCATTATGCTGTCACTATTCTTCAATCAACAGCAGAGTTTGACTGTCAATTCTTTCAGGGTTACCGCCTGAATTCGTTGCATTACACCCAGTCCACAGGGTAAACAGCATGCATATCTACCGTATAGTTCAACAAAACCGCTGTACGAAAGAAATGGGAATCACACTCCTACTGGACATTCAGAATGTATGCAAGATCCATAACTGTAGCTTCAATTAAGAAAAAATATTATCAATCCACTATGGTCTCTTATCAGTAATGATTTGATTGTGTTGTGAAGCCTCACTCACAAGTAGCGATGAATCGCAGCATTCGCGTGCCCGTACATTCACTTCCTTCGTATTTTGCCCCAGAACTCAAGTCTTGACCCCTGCACAAATATTAGGTACCTCATTAATGCGGAGAAGATATTTTGTGAATATCTCCCGGTAGGTATATAAAGAAGAGCTAGATAGCTCTTTTGCAGAGATACATCTAGCTGTAAAACCGGCGCGAAATAATTTCAAGAGCTGTGTACCTACCACCAGATTCCGACCCCCTAATCCCATCAAGCGAGACAATAAAAGAGCAAAGAAAACGCTGGTAGGGCTCTGATGCTCAATCGAATTCTATTTTCATCGTCGATTCTGTTTCGACTATCACTCACATGTTTTTGTTGTCCTTCGGACCGATTTCTTCTGTTTTCTATCTGCATAAGTTGCTCCTAGGAGGCAAGTCTATTTATACATGATTACACTTGCATGAAAATACGTGCTGGCTGTACGTGTAACATTCCCACCGATTGTTTAGCTTCAGTCAGGCATAGGGATCGTTGAATTGATCTTGTATCTCAATTCTAGTGCACAGGATATATCATTAACTCTTTCTTTTATACACATTCCGTGTAAGACATGCTTGGAAGCTATCCTGTATATTCACTATCTTCCTTCTTAAGCTCGATATGCTGATTCTTTGCGTATAATACAAGGAGATCTTGCTCAGAGGATCAGTGAATATCGAGAAGCTAATTAAAGGCCAATTAGCCGCGCTGTCCTGTGCCTGGAACGAAGGCGCAGACTGGGTATTTATATACCGTATACAAGCCCTACGTCTAATTAGTAGAGTCTGGGAGTGAAGCCCTGATGCGACAAGCCTTGAAGCTATCCTCTTCTTTCTAAGTTTGGAGAAGAGCTGAGATTCAGGGGAAACCCTAATTTAACGTAGAGGAGGGAGAAATAGCCATCTTCTCTCTTATCATCACTCATCTGAAATCTCAACCCTAAAATCTTCTCATCACTTTATACATCTCATGACTATTGTCAAACATGCATCCCTACTATCATCTCCCATAAACGTCACAGCACTCCAATCTTCAACAACCCAAACCATCAAAACACCCCGCCAGACCAACATCTTCAAGCAAAACGCCACTCCACACCTTTCAGCCCACTCACCTCCTCCCCAAACCCATATCCTCTTCCCCTTCTTCTTTCTGCTCCACCCACCAATCCTGCTGGTGTTGATCGTGGTATCCTTTCCACCGACTCCCAACCTCAAATTGAGAAGAAAGCATCCCTTATAAACACCTGAATCCAATCTCTCCTGCGAGCTTCCGCGCCCATCAAGCGAGGAGAAAAATGGGCCCGGGAAAAGTCGGGATTCAAATGAGGGGTATCGACTCTATCAGGCTCTCAGCATTACTGAATGGTTCAATGCCGTAGCTTGTTGCAGTGAATTCAATCGCTGTGTAATAAATAAGTCGTTTCATCATGTACCCAACTGAATGCAGAGGAACTCAGCATAGGTACCTATATCAAGAACCAATCCTAAAGATTTCGATCTCCTTCAAAGAACCCATCATACGCGAGTGCTGGCCCAAGAAATCCAAGGTCAGACAGACATGTCAACTTCTGGAGAGAGTATATCCGAAATCGCAAAGCAGTATGCTCCGAAAAGTGAGAATCTGCAAGCTCATTGCAACGGCGCACCCCTCAAGTTAGATGGGGATCAGAAAGCTATCGAAACTCTATGTCTTTGATGGAATACTGAAGAGCTCGTTGTTGATAACGGTATCTTAGACGACGAAAATATAGCACAGCACAGCACAGCAGCAACAAAGAATCTTTCCGCGAGGATGCTGCGGACGAGAAGCAGATTTCAAGACGGAAAGCCACGCACGCTGTCTACTCCAACGACAATACCCATATAGATCAACCGACCAGTATGAACGTTGAACCATCAGTACGCATCCGATATATCACATTCCACAAACATCCTTCTCGCCATTTTCCAACCTCATATTGAATCGCACTTCCCGTTTCCATTCCAACGTATAATGCATACCTACACCAATATCTACCTACTATCCAGCGCATGTAAATCGAGAAAGAACACACCTTCCTTCCTTCCCATTGCCGACAACAAAATGATCAAGGTATCCGTATCCTCATTCAACTACAAACCATCTAGATACATCGTATCTCCACTACAATCAAGTAAATCTACGCACCACCCACACCCCAATAAATAGTAGCGAATGGGGTACTCAACTACCCTATCCTTCTATTCCCCTATCTCTCACACGAAAACATGCGTTTATATAGATAGGCACAGCAATTCCTTCCAGAAAATTTCCCACGCAACCGAAAGGAATTCTTGACCGTGTACGGAACGGAAGCGGTGTAACCTTACTGCGATTTCAAGACCTACCTACCTAGGTACCTACCTATTAATAGTACATGCACAAGTGAATAGAATACGATTATAAACCTAGGTACTAACCCAACCCTTTAAAGAGTCTCAAGAATCTCCCAGCATAGAACTCTCTCAAGATCGAATAGATTCACGAGAAGCAAAGAAAACGGACACGACGTCCTGTCTCGTCCCGTTGATGATCCTGGGAGTGACCATAGTCTAACCATTATATTAGCACAAGGGAAGCTCATCTTACTGGGTGTGATATTCAGGGGGCTCGCATAAGTTCATTTCGTGATAATCTCATCGTCTTGATTGGCAGTCATTTTCAACTATTGTCGTTATTCAGAGTTTTTGTCACTCGATCGAGATATGGTGAATCTTGAACTTTGTGGGTACTTTCTCGTGAACAATGTATAAACATCGGAGCAAAGTAATTAACTCGATTGATTCTCAGGTATAGCCTTCATATGGAAGGCTATCAAATCACGAAAATATCCACTAAAGCCATGGTATCATGCCAACCTATCCGTTCCTGGAACTTTATAACGCCGTGTTATCCTTAGCATTATCGTAAATCATCATCATAATAGCAACCACCCTTTCATTTCCTCAGGAGATCATTTTTGTAGTAGGGGTGATGTAGTAGAGAAAGTAAAAGATCAATCATCAACATCTACCAATGCTTCATAACTAAAATCTGCTCCTGATAAGCCATCAAGACATTCCACGTTTCCTTACGCTTCATTCCTTCCCTAGCCCAAATATCTTCCAGAGCAGTCGTTCCATTAAAGTATTTTACGAACTTAGGCCACAATGCTTTTGCCTTTGGGTCAGTCCAACGCTTACCAATAGCTGCAATATACATTGTCTCTACATGGCTAGCCTTGTGGGGGTCGACAATGGCATAGGATGATATGTATTTCAAGTGCTCTGCGTTGTTCAAAGAAGGATGTTCAGTGGCTTCAGGGACGGGCATTTTCGCGAATTCGTCTTCCGCGGCCTTGGCTTCTGCGACTGTCTTAGCGGCGAGTCTTTCAAGGCGTGCAGCTTCGGCTGCCTGCTCAGTAGTGAGAGGAGCTGTTGGGTCGAGAGCTGCCGCCTTCTCAGCATCTGTAGCTTCTTCAGAAGAGTTGCCTTCTGGAGATCCGGGCGCGGTATGAACAGGCGGGTTCTTTGTTCTCTCGATAGCTTCTGCCTTCAATTGATATTCGACCTCGTAGATGATCTCAGGCCAGACCCAGATCCAACAAAAGGTTCGCAGATGAGTAACCCAGCCCCCACGAATGAGCCATGCAAGCATTTCCATATATTTTTCACGATGACTCTTGGAGGGAACGAAAGACTTGTAGGGGCGAGGAGCATAGGATATTTGGCCGAGAAAACTTTGTAAAGATGGAGCAAAAGGAAATGCTTTCTTCCACTGCTGGCTTGCTGTAATTAACTTGTGCATATCGCAGTTTGGAGAAACGATAAACATGTCGCGGGCATGAATAGGTGGAATGGCAATTGCTTTGCGCCAATAGATCAAATGTTGTGAGAGAGTAAGAACCTCATCGAGACCAACATTGTTTGCTTGAGCGACTTGTTGGAAAGACAAAGTAGGTTTGGCCCATTTAATAACTTGGATTAAAGGAGCGGAAAGCTCTGTATCTTCAGATGATATCTCCGCGATAACGTCAACCTCATCCTCAAGAAGTAGAAGTGCAAAATGCTTATCAAGCTGCGTAGGGTCTGGATTACCTTCCTCATCGACAAGAGGGTTGGCACTAGAAAGTAATACGCCGGGTTTTGCACGCTCGTTGGGGTTTGGAAAGCTCATCAAAAATGTCGGAATTGGGATGTGAAGAGACAAATCAATCGGAGGTTTGGTATCGAGACAAACGGTGGTGATGGTATTGTTGACAACAGCATCGTAAACGTCGCGCATTGCATCTGCCAATGTGGATTTGACCAAGATTTGGCTCCATAATTGACTCATTGGGCGCTCTATCAACATGTTAGATTGTGAAGTAAATTCATGCACAAGAAGAACTTACTATCTTCGCGGGCTCTCTCCTTCATGCCTAGAATGGTCTCAGATTCTTTCCAAACATAATTGCTCTGAGCTTGGGCATGGTTGAGGGCCTTGTTGAAAGTCTTGATAACATGCTCATAAAGCTCCTCGATTCTCTCATCTTGTTCGTGCCTAGGTAAGCTGATGACGAAAACCACGTTAAACATTGTCATTTCTCCATGATCATCACCGTCATCCAAACTACTGCCCTTTTTTGCTTGACTGCCGCTAACCGCCTGACCTTCTTCTGCTTCATCTTCATCCTTGGCTACCTCTTTGCCCTTCTTCGACTTTCTCGGCTTCTTCCAAAATCCATCCTCGCGGATGTGCAAGGGATAGGAAACAAAGTAGAGATTGTCAATGGACAGCTCAAACTTCTTTTTATGGTATGGGCGTGGTGGGGTCAAGATACTCGCAAGATCGACGGTAGGAAATTCGCCGAATTGTTCCCAAGGAACGATTTGTTCGCCGTCTCTGCCTTCAAGGTGGTCGTCGTTATCAATTTCCACGTGACGCGATCTGCTGCCATTTCCACCATTCCCCTTTTTTCCATTCAAGTTCAATTTTCCAATCTTTGAAGCAATTGGGTCTTCAAGATCGGAGAAGTCGTCGCTATCATCTTCATCGCTCCCTGTTCGCTCTCCGAGCTCGCTCTGATCAGTTTCTGTGCCATATCTATAATTGCGTGGTGGTGGAGCAAATGATGGTCGAGGTGGATAGTGAAAAACAAAATGTGGTCCTGTTTGTGATTTGATAACAAGAGCGACGGCGATTAAGCCGGAATCGATGAAAGGTTCAGATTTGTCCATACTGAAAATTCTCCCTTCAAGATTGTATGGAGGTAATGAAGGTTGATTCTTGGAGGTTGTGGCTTGCTTTCGAGAGCTTTGTTTTGGCTTGGTAGGCATATTGATCAAAGAGGCCCGTGCAGAGTAGAGTGCTGGCCCGAGCTTCTGATATATATATGGATGCTGTTAGTAATAATTATTACTCCTAATATGAGTTCTGAAACCATTTAGAAAAATACATACAGATTCTAGATTGTTATTGTTGGGGAAAGAAAAAGGGATGGAAGCTGAAGTTACTGCTGTTGTTTACAAGTTCTCACAGTTACTTGACTTTGGTAGTCTAGCCGAGTTTGAAATGAACTATGAACTTGCTTAGTCGTTTGCTTAGTTGTCTTGGTCGTTCGAGAACCACTGTCAATAACAACCATCACTTACAATTTCTTCAATGGCATGGACATACAGCTTGAAGTAGCAATGATATTCGAAACAACTGATGAAATGTCTACAAGATAAGAGTGCTAATTCTTTTCCAAAGGGAGAGGAAAGATCCAGTCTACAGGTCTGAGCAGCATGAGGTTCCATAAGCTTCCGTCTTTTGACTTTACTTTACCCCTGATGTTCTTGATATATGAACCTGTCTATCGTACTAGAACCCGTTTTCAGTGCAATGATGCAAACCAGCTTCATGATTTCACATGAAAAATACATCAACAGATCTGGGACTCCTCCTCTCATTCATGGACGGAAATACTTGGTTGCCAATAACGTTGATATCCACCGGAGAGAGATAACTCAGTCAAGTCAACATCATGGATATACCTCAACCATTACAATCGCAACATGTACTTGATTTACTGTCAAAGAGTGAAGAACACAAGATACACCACCATTTCACCACCAACCTCCATGAACCTAACTACCACGCCCAAACCTACATCTTCACCCACCTCCACCCGTCGACCAGATGTCTACTACTGCCCTCTCCTCGGTCCCCCCCATCGCCCCTTTCCTTTCCCAACAGAAACTCATCTCAAAAGAAAGATATCGGTAGAGGAATCCACGATTATTAACCCACACATAGCATCAGTAAAAGAGCACACAAGTCACGCCTTCTCCCGAAAGAAACCTCCACAGAACTTCGCAAATTCAAAACATCGCCAACGATTCCCAGGAAAGAAAAGAACTTCAACCATCTGCAACTTTCAATTGTAGTCCACAATCCCAAATGTCACACTCGAGATCTATATTCCCATACACGAGAAGAAGGCGAGTGAAAGACAAGCAGAGATATCTGGCGGGCACTGAATCTTGATCACCAAATGAACTGAATCTATAGACAAAACACATCGCGTTCCTATGATCCTCTACAAGAACGATTTCTATTCACAACCCCTAGATTGACGCCCTGAGTCCAATAACTCCAAACAATACAATGGTTATCTCATTCCAAACCCGAGCTCAGGTCGCGTGGCGAGGTCTCTGAGCCAAATCTCCGCATAGTCACCGCAAACTCATCAAAAACCTTGGAAATCTATTATATAGCAATCCGGGTTTCAAAACACGCACTGATTCCACTATATCCGCCCCAGTTCCCTACCTCCCTTAACCACGTATTCGATTCTTTCCCATCCTAATGCAAACCATACCCATCCCTGGTTCACCGTGTTATGTCTTCGATCTCGACATCATCGCACACACTCCATCACCACCTACATAGACTTCCCTCCCTTTTCACAACTCAACTAATTCCACCCCAGTCCACCCCAGTCCAAAGCTCACCACATTTTCGGGGACCGGTACTAACTCGGATCAATGACGGACCGACCGAAGAAAAGTTTTCGGCAGAAATTTTGTTCTAGGTTCAAGCACTAAAATTTGAAGTCCAAATCGTGATGGTGGTTTTTGAAGTCAAGCATTGAATTTTCTAACCTCTCCATGTATCAAAAGGATAGTGTAATCAGATTTATTTGCATAACAACTACAATTATTACTTTGTGTCATGCCCACTCAGATATTGATATAAACCCGTATACATAAACACATCCACCATTTCCAATCTTCACCTCACACGCACAACAATTTCTTCTTCACATCCCAGAACAAATCCAAGATAGCAATGAAAAAGTATAAAAACCGATCAGACAACCATCAAAACCCACCCAGAACCAGCGTCCTAAGACAACCAGTAAAGGGACGAGATCATCACCACTTTCTATACAATCAAATCTGTTACCAGACTCAATCGCCTTCCTTGCGGAAAGTGCGAAAGCAAAAACGGTTTCACTCTAGGGTTTCGAGGCTCGACTCATCGTCTCGGTTGGAGTCTGTGGCTCTTGTAGAGAACACAGAAGAAGGACGTTTACTAAAGAAATGATTCTTTGACTATTGAGAAGGGATGATTAGTATGTGTTGGTGGTGGTGGTGGTTGTGGTGGTGGTGGTTGTGGTGATGGAGAGAAGAGTGAAATAATGGGGGTGGAATGTACTCACAGTATTGTCGATGAAGAAGAAAAGCAATGGGGGAGGGAAGAGGTGACTATATAGAGATAGAGAATGGTCTGTGCGCAACAGAATTTTCACGGAAAATTAGTGCAAAGATCAGGTGATGTGTGCAAAAAGGACAATATGGAACGGATGGGTTTGGTAGGAAGGTTGGGCACGAATCAATCGGACTTTGTACCAGCATATGGCAATTTCGGTGATAAGACTAGTATATTCCCCAGTACCCGGTATTCAAATCTACATCTACTTCTATGAATAAACCATTTCCACATGGAGGGATGGATACTCACATTCGCACTCACAATGTCATGAAAAGTCTCTGGACTTAGG
Organism: Botryotinia globosa; assembly: GCA_014898425.1. NCBI lineage: Eukaryota > Fungi > Ascomycota > Leotiomycetes > Helotiales > Sclerotiniaceae > Botryotinia > Botryotinia globosa. The sequence goes on from RCSZ01000009.1 coordinate 1,340,974, forward strand.
TAGCATACGGTATAATCAATTCGTTCTATTTGTTCCTTTGTTCATTCATTCAGTCATTCAGTCATTCAGTCATTCAGTCATTCAGTCATTCATCCAGTCAATCCCATTCACATCCATATCAGCATCACCATCTCAACTCAACTCAACCATCCACCCTCCATCCACCCTCCATCCACACCACCCATCCAATAAATACTTTCCCCTCCAAATTCCCAAATTCCCAAATTCCCAAATTCCCAAATTCCCATCTCCCATCTCCCATCTCCCCACTCCCCCACTCCCCCACTCCCCCACTCTCCCTCCCTCCCCTCCCCAAAAACCAAAGCAAAGAGAGAAAGAAACAAATCAAAGCATAAAACCATTCCAAACAATCAATCCACAGCACCACACACAAAAAGAACCAAACCAAACCCCCTCACAACCAACATCCATCCATCTATCCATCTATCCATCCATCCATCCATCCATCCCACCTCCAAAAACATTCCCATCTTCAACTCAACCCCCCACTAACCAACTAAATAACTCAAACCCCCCACTCACACCGCCCGCTCCAGAATCCAAAATCCAGAATCCAGAATCCAGAATCCAGAGGTACCTAGGACCTAGGTAGGTAACACAAAATTCCAAACGCACAAACGCACAATCTCATCATCTGCATCTGCATCTGCATCTGCATCTGCATCTGCATCCTCCCGTATCCATCTTCCAATCCACAACCAACCATAGGATCATCACTCACACACTCACACATATCATCACATCATCACTATTCCCAATCCACCATATTCTCTGCAAACTCAAAACCTCAACAAACTCACAAACTCACAAACTGCTCAAATAATTAACTCAATAAATAAATAAAATTTATAACCAAATCAAATCAAATCAACCCAACGAAATCGACACCTCAAAGGGTGAAAACAAAATATCAAAAGAAAAAATCTCCCAACTAAAGCTAGGTAGCGACCTAGGTAGATCAAAATCATCAATTCATAAATAGAAAATCTTGCCATGACGCATTCATCCATAAAAATAAAAATAAATCTCCTCTCCAACATCCCATTCCATCATTCCCAGTTTCGTAACAAATCATCCATCATATCCAAATGCGTCATTCCACACTAATGTACCCTCCCGATCCGTCATCCATTCAATCCTTTCGTTCCACTTCGAATACCCGCGCGTTACTAGAAAAGTGCTTGTGTTTCCGTTGGCCGAATGCGGATAGGCATATGTACGTTGTACGCGGTACTTGATTACACTATGCATTGCGCCGGACATAAGCTGTTAAGCTATCCTTCTTAATGGCGATGGGAGCGAGCTAATATGGAGAAAATATACCAATCAGTTATGGTTCTTATGTAGATAAATTTGGTAACAATGTAAAATGTAGACTGGGACTTGTATGGGTATGTATGATCGTTATAAAATTTCTTCATCTATCTTTGATCATGTAAAATGAAGAAATAGTAAAGTAACGAAATGACAAAGGAAAATATAAAGTCAAAAAATTTCAAAAAGAACAAAAAAAAACAACGTCTGGGTGTTATGTAAAACATGTGAGAGAGAAAATGAAATTCGTCAAGGCATGGAGAAACTCTGTGATGTGTCGTGAACTCATAATATCATCCTTGCGCCGAAGAAAGACCCCCAAGGCAAAACCAATCATCATAACTCCTTTCTGTAATATCGTTTGCTGTTTCGGTTTTTTCATGAAATGGTTTTAGGCAAAGCTTGAACAAAGGCATTGTGTTGGGTGGAAGCCAGAAAAAGAGCGTAATTGGTGTGTATGTGTCGGTATATGAGATGGTCGGATTATCTTTCATATCCAACAGGAGCTGGTAAACCCGTAGAGTATGGATTTCCATCATAGTAACGAGGACCCGGATTGTAGCGACGATCATCATATCGATCATCGTAACGACTGTCATAAGGCGGAGAATATGTGTCGCGAGAATCTTCTCTTTGTCTTCTGTCACCATTCTCCAAATGTCTCTTTTGTCTCTCGAGACGTTTCTTATGACGTTCGCCCTTTTTCTCTCGAAATTCTTTACATTCTTGTCGTATCTCATTTGCTTCCTTGATTTCCGAAATGGCTCCTTTGATACCGAGTGCTGCAATACCAACAGATGCTGCATCTTGTAATGCGGCCTTTGCTTTAAGCTTCCTTGCCTCCTCTGGGGTCATCTCTCCTTCCTTAACAGCCTTGTGTCGCGCATCACGTGCCTCCATACTTGCGTAGACATTATGTGCTGCATGAATCGTGGCAACAGTTGCCAAACCAGCTGTAATAAGTTGCTTACCTTTCATCTTTTTAACCCTCCTCTCATCCTCTGACGACGAAATCAATGAATCGTCGCTGTCATATCCATTCTTTCCGTCAGAAGCCTTCTTGCTTCTCTGTCCATCCCTCGCTCTACCACCTCCACGACTGTCTATACTTCCACGAGAGTCGGCGTGACGCGGGTTGCCATACACATCACCTCTTGAGTTCTTAGAGCGTCTTGGACGTTCTTCGTAAGAATCATAGTCATCGTAGTTATCACGATTGCGGCTACGGCTACGATCGCGGCTACGACCGACTTCATTGGCAACAGCTCCGGCTCCAGCTCCAATACCAAGAGCAGCCAAACCCTTTCTTGCCATTGAGCTGACACTCTTGCTTCTGCTACGCTTGCTACGATCTGGGGATGGACTGCGGCTGTAATCATCTCTACGCCCCCGAGACTGAGAGCGGGCTCTAGATCGAGATTGGGAACGAGCCCTGGATCTAGATCTGGAACGGTCAAGTAATTTCTTGCCAGCGATAGCCCCAAGACCTGCAGTTGCGAGAGCAGCGAGACCGGTTCCACCACCTCCTCCTCCACCTCGGGATGAAGAGCGTGCTCGAGATCTAGATCGAGAACGTCCAGTAACAGGATCTTCTTCGACATCTTTTCGTGATCCGTTAATGGCACGATTTCCAACGAGACCTCCAACAACTGCCTCAAGGATATGACGCTTGCTCTTCTTGTCAGCATCTCTGTCGATAGCCGCATCAATACCACCAGCTCCGATGGCTGCAGTAAGGATACGCTTTCCTTTCTCACCACCCCAGGCTCCAGGCTCATTTCGGACTCGGAATGCTTCGGCAGCACCCGCTAAAAGGGCAGCTTTGGCAGCTTGTTGATACTTGGCAGTGCCCTCACCTGATCTGGACTTTGATCTGCTTCTCTTGGAGCTCGATTCCTCATAATAGCTGTCTCCGCTACCTCTGCGACCTCGATGATGCTCATCTCGATGGTGTTCGGCGCCCTTTGCGGCAGCTCCTAACCCTGCGAGAGCCATAGCGCCCTCAACAATTGACTTGCGGCGACCCTTCTTTTTCTCAGGCTTGGCCTCCTCCTCTTCGGAGTAATAGGATTCTTGAACTTCACCATTTCGACCTCTATGAGCAGCATATTTCTTAACTTTCTTTTCTTTATTTCCATGTTTGTCGTAAAGTTCTGTTCCTTCGTAGGCGGCAAAAGCACCGGCAGCTCCGACCATAGCAGACGCTATAGGGTTTCGCTCGACTGGTCTACCCTCGGCAGATCTTCGATCCCATAATTCCTTTGCACCAACCGCTAAAGCAGCTCCTCCAACGGCGGCTACAATTTTTTCGTTTCGTGAAAGCGATCGTTTATGTTCGACTTTGGTATCTTCGTAATAATCACTTCGTCGATCGAGATCCTGAAAAGAGCGTCGTGGATCACCTCTGCTGTCGTCAAGGTACTCGCCGTAGCGGCCATCACGCCCTACGGAACGAGATCGGCGGGCTGGCGCGCCGTACCTAGACTCACGGACGGTCGTTCGTTGGTCTACATAGGCACCACCTGCTGGCGGGGGAAAATCTCTTCTCACCTCTTCGATTGACAAATCGCTATCTTCACGACGAGGTTGACGTATGAGATCTCTTGTTTGAATAACTTCTCTCTCTCTTTCTCTAATCGGAGCGTCGGGAGCATGAGTTACGGTAGGAGCGGCTGAGCGAACATATGTTTCTTGAGTTTCGACGTAACGTGGCTCGTCAGCATATCTGGGTTCGCGATCATGTTTTCGATGACGATGGGAGTGGTGTCGACGTGGTTCTTCGACCGTGTCGTACTCATAATCGTAAGAAGTCATGATTGATGATGGATGGCGGGGTTATTCTCGATTTGCGACAGGAAAGTGCTTTGCTGGCTGTTCACTTCTGAGAAAATTTGTGAGGGACCGCACTAATAATTAATTAGGCCTTGTGATGTCGATTCTCATAAGTTTGCTACTCTGGACTCTTGGTAAATGATTTGAGTCCGCAATAGACGACGATGTGAATAATTTTGTTTTTGTGTGGGAATTGTTTTGGAGTGAGAGTTGTGGTGGAATAAATCAAATCACAACAGTCATAGCCCAAAAATAAGGGTAATGAATGTCGTAATATGACGAGTGAGGGGGAAAACGAATCAAGAAGTGAATGTCGGTGAGATATCCAATAACCTTATTACTGGGTACGAGTAGATAGTTACAACTTACAGGGCCAGGGAGATAGATACAGTACTGTACTAAAAATGAAGAGTGACCAAAAGTTACAACACGGGCAGCGCTTGAATATCATACGAAGGAGGTGGCTGGAGAATGGGAATCAAATAGAGACCTCGGGAGGCAATGAAGTTGTTGTGTTGGGCGGATCTATCGGATATGTATGATATGGATGTATGATATGTATGATATGTATGATATGTATGATATGTATGATATGTATGATATGTATGATATGTATGATATGTATGATTACGAGTTTGGTATGAACCACATGATACCTAATAGCACCCAGGTATGTATACATTTGATAAATTATCCACAATTTGGGGGAATTCTCTCTTCTTTCATTTGGCGCGCGGTTGAATTCCTGAATATTAGGTTGTTTTGATTATAACGTGACTTGGAATACCCAGGTAATACTTTACGAACCTTTTTCCAAGGGACGTCCGGGGGTTGGCCTGGTCTTGACTCTTGAATGGCTTAGCTACCTACCTAGCTGCCTGTAGTAATAAGAGCTGAAGATTTTCCAAGTTTGATGCAAGATGATGATGGATTCAATAATATCAATAATATGGATCATATGGATCATATCACTCTCACCAACCGGAAAAGAAAAACATGGCTTTGCTTGTTATCCTACATCTGACAACCCCTCCAAATTCATGGAAAGATCACTCCACCACTTTGAAACTGTTCCAACCATCTAGAATCTAGAATCTATATCAAAGTCCCAATACTCGACGACAATCCTATCTTGGGAGTAATTTCCGTGTGTTGGAGTGCAAGTATGTACAGTATGTGTGAAACCTGTCTCGAGGATATACTTGAGAGCGTGAGGGTGACGAGCTTATCATGCGTAATATTGGCGGGGTACTTGTACGGAGTAATAAACGTTATCTATCGTCACCTCATTGGGTATCTTCGAAGTTCGGGCTCAGCGCCCAATCAGTTAGTCACAGCCTCACAGGATTTCATCTCTTTGCCATTGTACCTTGTACCGTCGTGCTTGTTCCAACTTCCGAGACCATGCCACAATACTCTTCGGCGAGAGCGAAGAGAGGGAGGAAGCTGATGACCGTCTTTTGTGGGAAATGCTTGAGCCGCAAGTACCGTATCGTGCGTGTGTCTTCCATTTGATGTTCTAATATGTTCTTAACTTCTTACATACTTCGTACGCCCAGGGTTAACTCAACTGCGCCCGTGGGATGAGATGGAGGGGCTGAGATCTAGTGTTGGCTCTGCGGTAATAACTGTATCACGAGAACAAATGATCGATAATCCAATAAATTATAAAACCCCTCTCTGCTTTTCCCAACAAAAGAAAACATCTGTTTCGTGGCGAGAATGTATGTTACTTGTTAGATTACTAGGTAGTAATTAGCAGTAAAAGTTGAATCCCTTGTCATACGGTCATACCTTTCCAAAAATTCAATTCATAACTTATAAGGTTGATGGCTTTCTAGCTCCTAGCTCCTAATTAGCTCCTAGCTTCTAGCTTCTAAATGCTAATTTTCTAACTTTCTAACGTCTAAGCAAATTCCCCCAGAATCAAATAAAGGGGGGCGGGCGAGACCGAGGCCAAATTCATTCCTATACCGTGCTTCAAGTAGCATACACATATTCCGGATAGTCAGGCTCTAAGTCAACAAGGAGCTTCCGAGTATCAATACATACCTAGGTAGAGAGCATCAATACATTGTAGAAACAGTACATCAAGTGGAGTTACAACCCCGATATGACATCATATTTCTTGAAGATTCGAATTATGGAAAAACTTCCATCGAACAGCTCATCAGTATTATGAAGGATGTCCCGGAAAACCATCCATACATACATACATAGCCGTAAGGTAAGGCTCGGAAAGGCCCGAATCATGAGATCAAAATTCAAATTGTATTGGTGATAGTCTACTCGAGTACTGTGTAGTATATATAGTATGTAGTGATCATTAGTCAAATGATGCTTGTTTGATTAGATCTGGAACTTGCCCGAATCATTTTCTTCTTCTTCTCTGCCAACATTTAGTACGCCGAGTGGGCTGTGTCGGAGTTCTGGCATTGAGGCTTGTACTTTCTATCGCTAACGAGGTTTTCCTTCATGAAACCCTTGTAGAGAAATCGTGCATTACTGCAGACATCACAACACCCAACACTCAACACTCAAACGAATTCTCTATCCGTGTACAAAATGACACACAACTTCTTAATGATTATCAAATGCCAAAATGTTTCCAGATTGTAGTACCGGTATGTCAAGTTTCGTAAAAAGGGAGCTTCTCAAACGAAGGGTTAGGTACCATGTGCCGAAGTTATATGTCTCGACTCTTCCTCCCAAGACCAGTTGAATCTTGCAACTAATTTCTACCCACCCATCTTTGAAATGATATGACGATAGTCTCTCGGAAGAAAAGTACCTCTGAAAGCTTGCTGAATATATTCCATGTCCAAGTTAGACTGAAACGTAGTTGTCGAAAGGCTGATGGATGATGTACTGCGTGCCAGTCTGTCTTTGGGAAGATCATACATGCAGAATGCTTCGAAAGAGGGATCAAAGAATTTCAGGTTTATTCATGACCACCGAGATATCACGGACAGGAGATTCAAGCTGTTCAATCACGTTGAACTACTCTCCAGCCGCCAAAAAATGGTGTACCCATTTTCGCAGTCGAAGAGTAATACCCCTTTCCTGAGTGCCGGCACAAGCTTTACATCTTGAGAAGAAGAAATGACCAGCCTGGAATCGAGATCGAAAAAGTTCGATCAGGGGACCATAATTCAAGACGAAGATACTATCATTTGTTTGTTTGCTCGTTTGTCTAGGACAGGACCAGTCCGTAACATCCCAATGTCTAATAGAGTTCTGGTCTCGCAACCAGATGAGGTCATGCGACGATAGCTAGCGCATTAAAGCATCGTAGAAAGCCCAATGCTACAATCACTGCATCTTTCAATTCTTTTTATATTAGTGACATCAAGAAGCACAGTTGAGAATATCCCTCTACCCTAAAATTTTAATGATCAAATATTACTCTCGTCCAATATTATCATACTCACGTGTTATTCACGTGCCCTCTTCAATATCAAAAAGTCTTCTTGCACATCTGGGGACCTTTCTAACTTTTGCAGTTGAGATAAACTTTTGATTTTGACAACAGAATTGGAATCTTGCATGTTTGGAGATCTAGAATTCAAAGTCTTGGGGGATTCAAAAGGGAAAAGGGGCTTGTCGTGTGTGTCTTTGTTTAGGTACTCTGACTTTTTTTGAAACATGCCGAGGTTTTGATACTACAATGACTTTGATGGATGGAGAAGTTCACCATTGAGAGCTCTCGTCGTATGCGAGAAGTGAAGTTGCAGAGCTCGGACAGCAAACTGGATTGCGGGCGGTACGGATGGACAGTGGATGAGTGAGCCTTGAAAAGACTTTGTTGCACGTCGGAAGTTTTTAGTTCAATGTATCATTCTGTATGTTGGTCAAACTTTGTCTAAGAGATGGCGGTGAGTGGCCGAAGTTGGATTGCGCATCTGAACCTGAGCTCAGTGTTTTAGTAACATTGCGATCGTTCGTCTATAGGTAGATCTTCTGGTTCGTGATGAGTGTTTCATGTGAAGTAAATTATGGGAACTTTTCTTCATATACCTAGGTACTAGGTACCTACGATTTTATCATAGTACTACTTTGTGTCATGACATATGACTTGGTAAGGGATGGTACTGCGAGCACTTGAACTTTCATTCCGATATTATTGCCATATCATCTCACCGATTCCAGACTTCTCATCCCATCTCACCCTTCAAAATTTACCCAAAAGCACCTCAAATCCCTTTTGTTGCACATCTCAACTTCCTACCACAATGCGCTCACGCATCTACTGGTCCAAATCTCAGTTTCAATCTCCACACTCAATCCACTAGCTTCCCGTAGGGCTCCCGCAGCTACCACTAGCTCACAATACCTCAGCCCTACAAGATTTCCCCAGATTCCTCACAATTTCAAAGAACCAATAACCTTCCGATCGCAAAGCTCAGGCCCCTTTGCGCGCGATCGCACATTCCTGAGAGTCTATGATAGCCACTCATTCTTAGCGCTCTTTCCTATTTGGGTCCTGAAACTTGACACTTTTTTGAGATGTGCAACAAAAAATTTGGAGGTTTGCGGAGTGCTTGAGATTGGTCGGTTGCTTACCTGGACCAAGCGTAGGGCTGTGATGGCTGGTGGCTGCGGTGTATTCACTTTGTTTCGGGGTGCAGGGGAAGGTGAGGATGTTTCGTGGTAGATTCGTCGGATCTTGTCTCGTCGTCTGCGGCTTTTGGTTTTGTTGCATGTCTGCATATCTGAATAGCTTCATGTTTGTTCTTGAGAGGGGGAGTTGATGATTTGGATCTTGCGTTCGGGACGTGAAGGGCATTGTCCGTATGTTGAAGTGTTCACGAAGGGAAAATCCATTTTCCTGCTGTTGCTGTTGCTGGCGCCTATATCGTCTCATCTTTTGATTTCGTCTTCAATGGCTATATTCCATTCATTCACATGTCACTTTCTGTGTGATATCATCTTATCTACTCAGTTCTTTCGAAAATCTTGCTCCACTGTTAGCTACATAGTAAAAAAAAAGTTTTGTTGCATGTCTCACTCTTCACTTTTACATTGTTTTTTATGTCTTATCACAATAAGTTTTTAGCAGGCTAGACTATTGTCATGTCTTTGAGTGAATGAAAGAAAGGCTACATTTTAAGTCTTTTGGGTAATTGAAAAAGATCAATAGATGCCTACTTCAGTAGTTGGCTGTCTTGATATTTCATCTCGATTTGAGGCCGTGTGTTAATGGTCGAATGATTAACGATCAAATCGATTGTCGATTGACTTCGTATAATTCATCCAATAAGCACGTAGATCTGCTGGAGCCTCCATTGCACTTTCAAGAATCTCTCGTCATCCTCAAACCGTGGGGGCCAAGTACCGCCTTACCAAGCAGTAATGCTACACTTTTTATGATTCACAGCCTCCCGAAACCATAAAGGAGACTGGCTATCACGATTTTATAGCCGAAGCAAGCGGCTGCCTCATAAAATTGTCTTGCCAATCAATTTTTCCAAAGCTAGCTGGATTTGGTCAATGGGTGCAAAATTCTTATCCACCCACCCTGCAGTAAGCAGCATTAGCCCATTTCAAACTATCGAAATGCAACGCATATGAATTTCGAAACGTCTAGAGTACTTGGAGCCCCCAATATATCTAGCAGCATCTAGTTTGATTCGAGGGCTTGATTAAATCAGGAAAATCGATTCGAGCCATGCAGCATTTTCGTGAGGCTCAAGATGTTTCGTCTGTGAGGCTTCTTTTCTAGGCTTTTGGATGACCATGAATAGATTCGATTTGAGATGAGCTAGCTTAATCTAGATAATGATACAACGAGGCTGGGTATTAATGGCAGTTGTTTTACTTGCGTCTGAAGGGTGTGTTGTGGAATCTGACAGCATGGAATATATATAGAGAGAGGGAGGGAGGACAGCAAAGTCTGTATCCACGCATATACATATGTTTCTTATTTCATTTCGAGCCCTGAAGTGAACTAAACACAACTTCCTCTTAGCCAAAATGAATTTCATTACACGATATTCACACATGTATCTCCTCTGTCTCCTCTACATACCATCAGTCCTCGCAGACAATCCTCAAAGTAACGCCTTCAGCGCCGAAGCCTCGTGTTATTCCCTCCCATATGGTGGATGGGGCTTCTTCTCCCACATCCTTACATATTACACCGTGATCGTCATGTGTTGCCACAAGAGACCCGCCACACCGTGGATAGAATCCACTCCAGACAGCACATGGAACAAAGCAATCGCGATTGTAAAGCTTCTCTTTACACTCATACCAGCCATCAAAACCATGATTACATGCAACCACGCCTGGTATACACCCTCTGCACTCCATCCCCTCTCGCGAAATTCTAACTCACCATTTCCCAGGCAATTTGAAACCATTGCGGCAATGAAATTAGCTCTCTCGCTTACCTCGGGCTTCATCGCCATCTTCCCTTCTTTCTGGTGGCTCCTCCTCTATCTCCCCGGCGTCGTCGCCGGCACAGCCGGTACCATCTCTCTAGCCTCATCTAATTTCTCACCTCGAATGAGCACCATCACTGCGGTATTTGGGGGCGTGGGCTTGGCAATCGCCATCGCAACTGTATTCATCTCCTGCCTCCGGTTCTCGGGCAGAGAGAAAAACCCGTGTGGTACGGGTGCATTGATCGGACTTAGTGGATATGCGTCTTGCGTGCCGATTTGCTTGGTTTTCGGTGCGCTGTATTCGGATTGGGTGTTGGCGATTGTGGCGGATAATTTGATGGGGTATCCATCTGGTCAGTCGAAGAGCGTGCAGGCGCTGTGGGTTTTGTATATGGTTGGGAAGAGATTGAATTTGTTGACGATTTGAGAGAGTGGGTGATTATAGGTGGTTGACGGGAAGAGGGAATCTCTAATGATTGTGGTAAGGTTTGGTATTCTGATTCGAACTAGTTCTTATTTGGGTAAATAGTCATGAATAAAGTTGTCATTAATTTGAAACTCAATCCAGTATTCATTTGTCTCATTGAGATGAGGATCTGGAGATCCAGATGCGCAATGAAATCTTCGCAAATCTATAATCTCGCGAACGCTACCACCCTAACATTGGTATAGTCAGATCTTGAGTGTATTTATCAAAAAGCTCAAATTATTGAGTTTCGTCAACCGTTGAAATATCTTGCTAGGTCTATTCGATGTGTCGCCTCCTCCCCATCACGAAAATTTCATTTCGCAATGGGCACCCTCCTGTATTTCGCTAATCAGTATCTTCACTCCAAGGTTGAAGCAAAGTTGCTGGGAGGAGAAATCTTCACGAGTAGTCACAAAATGAAGGTAAATTCTGGAATATCCCAAGCAAACTTGATTTAACACGCTCCTCATAACATATCGAATTCTTCAATACCCCAGACCTCTCTATAAACCCACAATCCTTCTTCCTCTCACGCAACCCACAATCCCTTTTCCTTATGCCATTCCTCGATACTAAACTCCCCATATCCCTCATAAACATTCTTCTTTCCCTCCGGCCACCTAACATATTCCGGCTTACTATCCCCCTTCACACAGACCATTTCCTCTGCAATTGGTAGTTCCGTATCAATTGCACTTGCAAAAGGATGAATTAGCTCCGGCCATGTTTTGTCCCAGAGCCAGAGCATCGATGCACATTCGGTGCAGAAATTGCGTTCGGATGTACATTTTTTTGCGGTAGGTTTGCCACGGTCGGCGGTTGCAGTGTATTTTCTAGGGGAGGTTAGAGCAAGGAGAAGAAATAATATAGAGAAAGGGAGGAAAGGTAGGAAAGGGAGAAAGAAGTACTTGATGTGTTCTTTGCCCTTGGTAATCTCGAGGGTAGAGGCAATACCGCCTAGATTAACGCATCCACCATAACCCCCACATTTGCGACAGATGGAACAAGCGCAGAGTTGGTATGGAACGGGAGTCTGGGATTGAAGAGAAAACTCTACGAGGCCGCATTGGCAGCTTCCTTCCAATTTCCTGAGGTAGATATTAGCACGGTGGTTTAGAGCTTCGAAGAGGGATAATTTGAATGGGGACCTGCATTGGCATTTTGAGTACTTGAGGCAATATATGAGATTAGACTAGTTAATAAAAAAGCTATTTGTAAGTATTAATATGGATTTTTCAATATGAATTTATCACTACAAATGTCATCGATGTTGACCCCTCATTAGAGCTCCAAAAGCTTACGTCATAAATCCGGGGTAAAATTATCGGAACAATAGAAAATCCTTCTCCGATCAAGTGCATGCAAATTATCGATAACATCGAATCATTTCCACAGTAAAACACGCATCAACAATCATGAGTACATTTGGAAGCCCGGGTGGGCGCATGGTCAATAACAAACCTTCGCCGTATGTTACTCTCATGATTTTCTGGTTTGTGATTTATTCCCGCAAAGAGAGAACTAACAATTGGATTGGGAATACAGACCAGAAAGAGGAAGTTTTCCGTTGGATCATGATGGTATGGATCACTCTTTTTACGTGGATACGGATTCACGAGTGTGCAAATCGAAATGCCTTTGAACTGTGGAATGTCAGAACTATATACTAATACGACAATGCGAGTACAGGCGAATGCAAATCAGTAATGCAAAGTTATCTCAACTGTATGAAGAAGGTTCGAGGCATGAATGATCCAGAATGTAGAGATCTGGCGAAATCATATTTGTCGTGTCGGATGGATAGGTGGGTCACTGCCTATGATACATATTCTGGGTTGGAAATTGGGATATGGATGAGGGTCTAAGATATTGAGGACTAATGATTGGGATGTGCTGTAGGAATTTGATGGCGAAAGACGAATTCAAGAACTTGGGGTTCGCAGATGAAAGCTCAGAGACGAAGGGTGCGGATAAGAAGGATGATGCAAAAGAGGGTGGCGACGATGCAAACAAACATAAGAACGAGCTAAGGTGGTGAGCGTGGTTGTGGATTGGTTCGAGGCGAGCTGAAAGGGAACGAAGGAAATACTAGGCGATAGGGAGGAGGAATCTTATCATCATCTGTAAAACTACAGCATTGGGTCGGCGTTTTTGGGTGGAGCTATAGGAGGGATGTCTGTCAAAATGTTTGAATAAAATGCCAAGGAGATTTACTTCCACACCTGCAAGGGAACATTGTTTCGATTACATCGACATTCCATTCTGTTTTCCATTCTGTTTTCCATTTGATTGTGCTGATAGTCGTATTTCAGTTTCATTGCTATTCTAAACCCGAATGTCGCTCATGTGTTGCTTTGGAATTGACACCGCCATAGGGTCTAGATTCTAGCCATCATAATTATGATCTGCTATGTTGTCCAACAAGCCGAAGGTTCAAACGCAATATTTTCAAGTGCGAGGCCGTCAACAAGTGTAGACGGTAGATATTTTATTTGCCAAAGCCCTCTGTCATATGGAGTCGAAGGTCAAAATATGTACTTATCCATTTCTGTCATGTCCAACAGGCAATCCAACTCGAACCTGTTCAAGATGTAGATCGGAGGACTTCACGAAGGATTGTGGAAGTCTGATAATCTTGGTTTACTGGGGGATAAATAACGGGTTTAGCATACCGAATAGTTATGAGGACTATTTCTCCCAATTTTCAGTTTGCAATGATATGTTTTGGATGTGTTTGCCAGCTGAAGAAACCGTCAATATTCGAGTGTCACACTGATCAGCCATATTCAATTACTTTCTTTCAGACTTTATTATGTATGCATCATAATACTGTAAGATTGGATTTTTGGTCGAGCAATAATAGCTCTAATAAATTCATGCAAAAATGGAATATTAGGGAAGCGTGAAGTAATTACGGTGAAGGGGGGCTACCATCCTCAAGTACTTGGGGATAGCTCCATCATCAAAACGACCCTAAATAGACAAACTCAAATAGCAGTGAACCAATGAAACTTCCACCCAAACTCCCAGAATGAACATAGCTTGTCTTGCCGTGCTGGTGGCTCTTGACCATGCGACTATAGCAAATGAACAGTCTCAGACTTAACTAATCCCTGGTAACGGTTTACGAGCACGTCTCGTAGTGTTACCGGTATTAATTGGTTGAGGAACCAGCGTATCACTTCTCGGCTCGCTGCTCTGCCTTTGAGAATTATCTTCTGCAAGAATAGATCGTGCTCTCTCATGTGTTGCTTTGAGTTCCCTAGACTTTGAAATAAGGTCCTTTACTACTTCAGTCTTATTCGGATTCTTCTGACAATTATGCGTTTGCAGAATTTTACTATATCGATCGACGGTGGACTTTAAATCATTCTCGATTTTCTCCATTCTTCTCGTGGTCTCCCATATCTCAGGCGAACACCCATTCGCTTCTTCAAATGCTTTTTCATAAGCCGTTATACCCCCTTCTCTCAGCACCAGTCTTTCTTCCTTGAGATCTTTTTCTGTATTCTTGATGTGTTCCACAATCTTCCTGTGGGGATATTTTTTGAGATGCTCCTCGATTTTTTCCATGTATCCACCTATCTTGGCGCCCCCGTTCAGCGATGCATTGCTCTCGCGTAACCTTCGCAAATGATCTAGTAATTTCGGTAAGATAATACCAACATCTTCCGCCAATCCGGGCATGTCTGCAAAACGGCTGAGGATAGGTTTAAGATACCCCAGCTGATTTTGATATCTGGACGTTATGTCAGATCGAGGACTTTTGCAGTTGTCTTGAGATGAAGCTCTCGAACCTCCCCTCGATGCCTTTTTTTTATCATCTCGATTATCTCGACCATCTTGATCATTTCTCCCCTCTTTGCCTTTAAGATGAAAGGGGTTTTTGTTAAACATTGCTTTACTCCCCAAAAACAAAGCTGCTTAATGCAATGGATTGAAAAATTTGAATAACAATTTATGCACACAGCTATATTGAATTGCATCGGGAGAGGGTTTAATAACTAAATCGTTTAGGTGTATGTTCCAACAGATTCTGACAGTGCTGGGAACGAATTTTCAAACCTAAAACCTCTAGAGGTATACGCACCGGTGCCTAGACCTATAGTACAGCCTTGGGACTTTTATGAGACCGGTTATCACAGATTGTTGCCGCCAGCGCTTACGGCCCCGTTGAGGTCGCTTGTGGTCCATCGCTAGACTACAGCGGTACACAGGAGTGGGTTAAAGGAAGATTTGGTGCCATGGAAAAAGAATATAGAAGTATGAAGAGTTATTGGCTAGAGAAATTTGAAGATGAAATGGTGTTGGAGTCTATAAAAGATATAAAGTTACTAGAATTTAGAAGATTACAGACATGGGTACCGAGTAAAATGGACTTTGTTGTTATATAGAAAAGCTTCCTGCACTTATTACAAATTAGATTTGATATTAGATTTAACATATTGATTATCACAATAGTAAGTTCAACGATAATCGGATCTTACTCCCTTCCACCCTCGCTTAGTAAAAAGGATTTTTACCATAGAGAACAAATCACGAGAGTCTGATTTCGAGTTCCCAACTTGGGCCATGATGGTCGTACTCAAGAACTGCTGCCTTGTCTGCTTCGATGGTGAAAACAGTGTGAAAAAAAGCCAGACTCAAGTTGGTTAAGTAGTAAGGTTGTGAACGCCGAGAAGTAAAATTCACATGCAATATTTCCGACTAGGAATTTACGGTAAATTAATGTCAAAAGTAGGTCCAATTCTCGAACCTGTCCCAAGCTCCAAATCTCCCTACCAGCCTATGATCACTAAAATGGTACAATTACGGGTATCTCCATTTCATCTTTTCAACCCATTACGCCGACTCTTTGAGCAATCTCACAATCCATTCGCCTGACCACCTCGACTTCTCCTTCGAGTGAGCCGGGCCGTGCCTCCAGTACCACCTTCACTAAAACTTGTGCCCAGGCCAGAATCACTTCTCCTACCAGCTTGCCAACTCCCTTCCCCGTCTTCATCTTCATCGTCCGCATCCCCTCCAAGCGGCAGAATCACTGCCTCTTCCAATATTTTTTCTTCCTCTTCCTCTTCTTTATTGATGCCTACCGGTGGATATATTAATGGCATTTGACCCCTTACAGTTGGAAATGTTCTCGGAGTATCTGAAAGATCTGGCTCATCATCCGTTGCCTCTTCTTTGATTGCCTCTTCATTTTTCGCAATCTCTTGTCCCTTTCCAACCCTTTCTTTCTCCCTTCCCCCAAAAAATAACTTCAGGATTGCCCATCCAAAAACACACCCTAGCATTTCCGTCCCCCAAAATGCGCCCACTCCGATGATCGCACTGCTAATCCTCCAATTCCACATCCACCACCGTAGTCCACTTAATTTCGCTCTCATAAATATCCTGCATGCATATATTTGTACTTCGCCCGAATCTTTCTCAATGACCACTTCCACTGCACTTGGTATATTCTTGTTTCCTCTTGGAAAACTAACCCCTTCCGCCATTTGCACAGTAATTTTCTCGTCTTCTCTTTTCCATCCGAGCACATACAGTGGTGCATTTACCAGCTTGCCCAATCCAGATACCAACTCACTTTCGTACGTCAGAATTGTAGGTCGCCGGGAAGAGAAAAGTACATCTTCATTCTTAGTAATCCTTGACAGAGGTAGTAGATGTTCGACGCCTGGTATCAAGCCAGGGGTTTTATAATTAGGTCCTAGGAAGTTCACATGTATCATAAAATTCCCGGCTCTCAGGTTCAGTGGAGAACGTGGCATGTGTAGTTCGAGTTGAATATCGTATCCTTGACGTGTTACAAGGGAGTTATCTAGATGTACAATGCCGTGTGGATGCTGGCCTGGTCTGCATTTGTTCCCGCGTTAGTATATCTCGTAGTCATTTATTTATTACGTCCACAGCAATACCGACCACAGGGCTTTTTAAATGAAATGATATACGCACGCAAATTGTAACCAAACCCTCCTTTCCACCCCAAGTGCTGGCACCCAGCTCCAATATAATCCCGCATAAGCTACCACAGCAAACCCAAACAACACAAGTGATGTCGAAACAAATAATATAGTATTGAGGTATGTTTTGCGCGCCGGTTTCGAGGTCGCGATCGCAATCGGCTTACGAATTATGGTATCCTATTTGCAGATGTATGGTTAGCAATCTGAAAATGGGAAATGGAATAAGTTTGTAGGAGTAAAGCTGGTGCGCGGTGATGAGACTGGGAATAATTACCATTGTTATGGGTGAACTTGATATTGCATTACATTATTTGTGATAAGAACCAATATGAGAACATGGAAGTCTTTGAAGTGCAGCTTGACGCGAATGCGCGTTCCGCTGTGAGGTTGGTGGGCGATGTTTACAAGACAACGCTTGTGTGGGATAATGACGTCGGCTCCAAGTAACCCCTGCGCTTAGCTTGTGATAAACTCCCGGTGAGCTCAGTTCCTGATGGTAATCTTGTGAATTTGACTGCAATTACGATCTTACCTGGGATACGTCGAGAACTCACAAAATTAAATAAAAACTTGCCAAACTGGACCTTTAATAACGATGAACTGTTAAAACACATACACGACCTGTATGATTCCCCACCTTGAATAGTCTCATTACTGTCGCAAACAATCAAGCTCACAAATCTTCATCTGCGCCATACAATAAACTCGAACAAACGCAACGCTCTGGGCACAATGGCTTCCCAAGCTGACATGCAAGACCTTCTCCGTCTGCTCACAACCGGCCGTAATAAAGTCCCAATGCTTACAGCAATGCAACGAGTTAAAGCCCTACAAATGGCATCCATAAACCCCTCCATTTCAGTCGTCGCATCCACGCCTCTTGACACTCTCCAGTCCGCGCTTTCTCTTGATGAGAAAGCTACGAAGTCTCTAATTACTGTTTGTAAGAATGCTAGTAAAACTGCAAGCAAACGACCCGCGAGCGAGACTGATGCCGCAAGTAAAGGAGCGGCGAAACGAGTCAAAACATTCGAATCGGCATATTCTTTGCCAGTCGAACAAACGGAGGAGGAGTTAGAGAAGAGTCTGGAGCTACCAGAAATTGTGAGAGATGAAGAGAGGATTGAGAAGACTACTATTTATACGAATAGAGCACCTCTAGTATTGGCATGGACATTGCAATTATTGAAGTATACGATGCCGGGGCAGGGGCTAAGTGGGAGATTCAGTTTGGCGCAGGCGCTGGTTAGTGCGAACAGTAAGAGTAAAGCAGAGAGCTTAGGTCTGAAAGGGAAAGGGAAGGATGAGGATGAAGGGAAAGGATGGCCTAGGGTAAAGATCATGGGAAGAGAGATCGGCGTCTTGAAGAGAGGAGGCTATGAAGGGCCGGAGGAAATCAAAGGAGAGAGTGAAGTTAAGAAGGAAGAAGACAATATTGCGGTTAAAAACGACTTGAATGATGAATGGGCCGTCTCCACACCCATAACATCTAAGGGTTCAACGTTCATTGCTCGCTCGATATCTGTATCTTCATCCAGTCAAGCTCGCACCCATCTTCAAACTCTCCTTAAGGATACCTCCATCTCGAATGCAAGCCATAATATTACAGCCTTCCGTGTTCAAGGTGGACATGGAATCATCGAAGATTGTAAAGACGATGGCGAATCAGGTGGCGGCAAATATATCCTGGGAGTGCTTCAAAATAACAATATAGTTGGGGTTCTGCTTGTTGTCTCAAGATGGTATGGAGGTGTTATGTTAGGGCCTGACCGCTGGCGGATCATGTCACAAGTTTCTAATGATGCATTGTCACAACGCTTAAGAGTCGCGGGAAACATCAGAGGAGGAGAACAATTATGGGGACTAGATATTGAAGCTATTAGTTCGTCAGGTGGAGGAAGCATACCTATTCATAGGCCTGAGGGAGCGAGAAAATACATCCTAAATGCCTTTGCTTCGCCACCCGCAGATGAGAACGATGAGAGAAGAAAGGGCAAAAAGAAGAAAACTGCGAAAACTTTAGCTGAAGAAAAAGAAAACAATCTAGGATTGCTGATGGGAGCACTAGATTTGTTGTTTGAAAGTTGGGTGGAGCATATCGGAAAGGAGGAGTTGGATAGGAGAGCTTGGGGATGGTATGTGCAGGTTAGACCAGAGGTGGAGAGTGGTGTTGCAGGGTGGGGTGGAAAAGGGGTTGTAAAGTTGAGTGACATATTGGCATTAAGGAGGAACTCGTGAGATCGGTAAACTAGTGAGTAGATTCCTCTTGCTATGATTGATACTCTGTGAGAAGAATGCGCATCAACAATGGCGTGAACAACTCTTGTTAATGAAAATACCTCTTTGGTTCTAGCTAGCTAACTCTGCACCCACAATCTGTGTATTTTATACTGGTACCTTTCCCTCCTATCTGTTTCGTCATAGGAAACAGTTCTTCAATTCCCATCTTATATTCTGGACTGAGTTTACAATTTACCGGATTGCAAGACAGCATAACGGTCAAGTAGTCTACCACCTATAGCAGAATGCAAATTGAAAGCGACGACTTTCATATGTTTACTGTGTGGTAACTGTCTACTAACTAGATGTTTGCTTAGCGCTCCAGTTTGAACTTCTGTAGCTCTTTCACGAATGATGAATCTTGACCGTGCTTGCGCTCGCACTCGCGCTACCAACATGAAGCATATCCAATGTCACTGAGATGGCGTTGAATGGCCTTGGCGCAACCGAGCCTAGCTCATACCTAGTAACAAGTTCATCTCACCTCGTTATTATTTCAAGAGCTCCGCGGTAACGGTATAACTACCAGATTGGAGAGCCCGCGTTGGTCGCTAAAGAGGTGCCAGATTAACCTCGGTTAGGCTAGTAGCCTATATCTTCCTTCTGCTTTATTTCGACATTGAGATGTTGCAAAGCAGATAAACAATATTTTGTACCCTAAGGCAAGAGTTTAGCTTCAAGTTATTTAAGCAGCGGCTCCAGCTGGTGAAAGCGCCTCTCAATACAGATGCATCTATCAGTCTTTGACATTGACCTTCGTGGGAAAATCATTCGTTGTTGGCACGGAGTATTCTGAATCTAGAGGTGCCTCGTCCAAGCTCAGTAAGTTTGTATGCTGCACCTGTGTACATTCATCGAATAGATTTATCATTTTAGTTTCATTCTGGGAAGAAGATGCTGTGAATTTATTGAAAATGTGAAACACGGATTTCTGTCCCCTTCTCAACTCCAACAACGGGGTGATCTTTATCCTAGTGGCTTTTCAATAACCATGGTTGGAGTTGTATTCTTTCTTCGAATCTGAATACCTGTCATTGTTTCCGCAATATTGAGTGAACGAATCATGATAAAATTGTGAATACCAGTCCCAGTAACTATCACTCTCACTAGTCATTATTTCCGTGATATCGAGTGAAGCGATCTTACAAAAATTCAATCATAATATAGTTATGATTACCAACATCTATCGCCATCTTCAGCCATCATTTCCCCCAGATATTGAATGAATCAATTTGGTAGATTTTCGAATCATGATATGAATCAATGCCCTGATAACTATTACTTAAAACCACAGCTGTGCTCGGAATCTCTCCCGCTTCCTTCTGTGGAAGTTCTCGCATTCACATGGAACACAGCGAAACGTCCTCGAATCCAGCATTGTTTCTCAACTCAACACACCAACATATACGAATAAATAAGAATCGTTTTGGTCATGATACTGACTTCATCTTCACCCATCTCCACAAACATCAAATCAAATCGAATCAATCTGAGACTGCAGTGAGTATAAAGCAGAAAGTGAGTGACGATTTGTGATTTTAGATATCCCATATTCTTCGATTTCCGGAACCGCTAGGCGAGGAGAATCAAGTAGTCCATCTCATACGTCTCAAGCGAACCCGTTACAGTAGAACTTGGTTATACCGGAATGAAATATTTGACCAATCAAATCCGATATAAATAAGATTCCGGTATAAAAAATGATAGTCTAAATATCTCCACCAAAATTATATCCGATTTCAGCTCTAAATCCTGATATTTTCGAAAAAAATATTATGTGATAATATTTAATCAAGTTTACTAATACCAAAAAGCTTATTAAGCTAAATTCATTACCAAAACTTATATCGGATTCTTGAAAAATCAGTCCGATATTCCGGTTTTATCTAAAAATCCGGTATTACTATATAAAAAGTAATCAAATCAGGAATTTTTTTTAGTATATCCAAGATTCCGGTATATCCCAATCCAATATAGCTAAGTTCTACTGTAATAGGTAGTGTGTGAGTAACAGGTGAATAAATGATCTTTAGTCATTCATAACCTACTACTACGGAGCTGATTCTATAACAAGGCCTATTTAAAGTTTCCCTTCCTGTAATTAGCTAGTTCCTTAAGTTGAATACACATTGACAACAAGAACCTACATCGTAGGTCCTATTCCATACGTACTCTTTTCAAACCAGCAGATAGTATCAAACAGAAAAAGTATCTTTACTTATACTCTCTTTTATTAGCTAGTATAATAACCTTTGTAGTGCAGTTAGCAACAGTCATTTGCAATCAAATGTCTTTGAGACCTAGATTTGACCAGATTGACGATGCAATTTAGATTCTAGATGGTTTCAAAGCACAGAAACATAATCGACAGCCTCCCCCATTCCAGCGCAGTCACCCAACCACATGACCCAACACCCCCGTCACCGGATCATACCCCCCAAAAGCAATCCCCACCGTCTGCGCCGTCACCTCCAGACCCTCAGGCAACACCTCCTCATTAGCCAACACCAACTTCTCGATCATCACCGCCAAGCTCGCCAAATTCGTTTGCACAGCCCCCCTTCTCCAGCCCTCCCGATACGGTAACCGTTCCTCCTCAAAGAAAACCCTCACCCACTCTACATCCGCGATGCCCTCCACCGGATCCCCCAGCGTACTCAAATACAACGCCGTCTCTCCATAGCTCAACACAAAATGCTGAGCCGAGTATGAAAAGTATGGATCGTGCTCCTCTTCGTATTTCACACGTGCGTATTTGGCGGCCGCGGCCACGGGGATGGATGTTTGGGGGGAGGTGAAGAATGAGAGGAATTGGTTGAAGATTGTTTGGCTGAATGAATAGTCATCGTGGTTTGGAGAGGAGTAGTAGTCGGCGCGGGAAAGCGATCCGTCGTGTTCGATGGGAAAATTGTGCTCGTTGAGATCATCGAGGTTGAAAGATGTAGCGAGGAGATTGCCTTGAACTGAGAGCAGACCGGCGGTGCCAATGGCAGTGGCAAAATCGACGCCCACGCTAGATTAGGGATTAGATTTACAGTGATCAATCGATGTATAGTACAGCTAGGAGACAATAGAGAAACCATACTTCAAAGCAGTATCTAACGCGGTGATAACATCAGGAACCGTGATCCCTTTTCCATCATGCGGGAGAAATCCATGATTGGCGAGGGAGTTCATCGCAGGACATGGAGAACGAACATCACCTGGACCAGGTGGTGACCAAGTCGTGAAGCTCCCTTGAGCACGTGCAAGGAGAATTGGCAACGCTGCTGCCAAGAAGATTATTTTACCAAACATTAGGTCTGAAGGACGTGAACCAATACTAGAAGAGAATCAATATGAACACGGAAACGAGAATAGGGAAATGTATGGGTACTGAAACATTTGAGCTATGTAAAGATACCCTTCATCAGCTTCTCGACGTCTACCTGAAAAGTTTATCATTCCCCTTTCTTTCCTAGCACGTCAAGCAGATATATCACGTTTGTGAATATTTTTAAGCTCGGCCACGCTTGTGGAGTCCCCAATTTCCCGCTGTGGGGCAGCTCTGAACTTGAGGCCGATTAGCCATAATCAACTTTCATCAAACCAGAATCAGTGATTTTCAATCACAAAATGAGGAGATCTTTGCCAACTGAATCGAGGGTTTCTCCACAATGTAATTCTAAGAAGCGCTGAGAACGGCAGTTTGTTTTGACCACATCGTCATAATAATAAAAATTAATCCACCCATTAAAGATTGTCAAGAGTTAGTCTCGTGGGGGAAAAAAGGAGAACCATCTTCACAAACGAATGTGATTTTTTCCAGAAAAATATATTGAACTCCATTTATGATACATAAAAGTTTGCCGCCTTCCCACATAACAGCAAGTAAGCCAAACCATTCCCACGCCATATGTCTGTTTTTCCCCACGCCACCAGATTTTTTGCCCACCCTTAAATTTCTGTCATACAGAAGGTAGGCAAGGAAACATTAATCATGTAGTATGCATTAAATAAAAGTTTTTGTCGTTCCCTGTTCCCACCATAAGTATAGCAGATCTTGCAAAAATCCCAATTCCTTTTACTCGCTATGCAGTAGACAAACCGGAAAGATCTGTAACATGGAACGCCGAATGTGACCTGAGAGGTTATGTAACAATGAGACAGATCTTGAAAATTTCAATCACTGGTGCGACACATTTGTATGTTTGTGCCGGAATCAAATTATCCAGATCTGGTTTAAGGTGTGTAACTTTATCTTGAGAGAGAACGTTGCACGATAACAGCAATCCGCTCAGCGACCTGATTAAAATTCTGTCAGTTATTTGAGCAAAGTGAGAGGACCGCGGATCTTACCTCTGGTGTCGACTTGATATATGGCAAGTCAAAGAATTTGTATTTGTTCTCGTTCTTGGCGAGTTCGATGACCATGTTAAGCACGCCCCAAGGGATCGGCAGGGACACAAATGCTCTTTCTAACAAAACCCGAAGAATTTGTTGACTGATATCCGACTCCTCTTGATCATTGACGTCATTTCCGAATAGTTCCAGGAGCGCTTGCACGAAGTAATTTGTATGGGCGTTGGGGAAACGAAGTTGGTTGACCATGCTGGTCAGAAGATAATGTCGCGCTTCTGGGTTGAGTTCGTGAACAAGCATCGAGAGCAAAGCAGCATCGGTAGAACCGCGAGCAAAACTATTGAGCTCTCCCTTGTGACTTGCTCTCGTCACAGCGTACATACAGATGTGTAAAACGATAGACTCAATCAGCTGCAAGTCAACATTGACAGGCACAAATCCTGGGCCGCTCACTTCGGTTTGCTTGCGTTGTATAGTATGGGTAATGTGAGCCACCGCATCTTCCGAAGGGCCACTTTGTAAGGCTTGTTCGAGAATCTCATACAGACCTGTTGACTGTAAGGTTCCCTCGACATCAAGGCTGGCAATCTCTGGTGATGTGCGAATCTCTTCAATACGTTCAATTTTCAATCCTGGCTGTAATGGATCTGGCAACTGAGTCTTTGTTGGATGAGCGTTGAGAATGAGATTCAACAATTGAACACAATGACTTGGCACGCTGGCACATAACTTCGACGAGTATGCAACTACGAAGTCAGGATAATCATGCTGTAACACGAGAAAGAATTTGAGAACTCCTTGATAAATATCCCTTGCCGCCAATGTCAACTGCAATGGCTTCAGTAGCTCGCCTGTATAGGACAGTAAACATTCCGCAAGTTTTGCAAACGGTTGCCACCCCATATCATCCGGAAGTCCCATCAATGGTACAAGGAAGAAGCGATGAGAGATCAAGGTCATCCAACCGTACACAAAGCCTGGGAAGTAAGCTGGTTGAAGTTTGATGAGCTTTTCAGCGAATGTCAGAATGATTTGGTGGTTCTCCGTTTCGGACAAATCAGTCGAGAAAGTATTCAAATGACAAAGCACGGAAGAAAGAAGTCGTGTAAAGACCTTTTGATTGAAGCCCTCGCCCCGCATGACATGATGATGATTCAAAACCAATGTTATGACTGATAGAACTGATTCCAAGAACGCGGCTTTGTCACCCTTCACTTCGCCTTCGCGTTCATAGCCCCTGACCAGTAGAGATATAAGCTTTGCCAATGCATCAATAGGGACGTAGGCATCATTAAGGAAGCCATGCATTTGAATTTGTTGTTCAAAACGTTCGACTGATGTATCAATCGAAAGGCGCAAGAAAAGGCAAAGATCCTCCTTATCGTTGATAAGCTGCCTGTTATACATGTGGGATATGAATACCAGCGCTGCCCTCTCCGGAGCAATGGGGTTGCTGAACAAGTGAATCCACTCCTCGAAGACATATTCCATTTGATCTTGACGGAAGGCAAGTCGGTCATTTTGACTGCGACCGACGCTTTTTGGAAGGGCAGAAGCAGCAAGCTTCTCCTTGAGCTGCTGGCCAACTTCCAAGTTAGGCTCTTTTGATATCCATTCAAAAGCGACTTCCAAACTTTTCGCGACATCAGTATACAGCGCTAGTGGTCGATCACATAAGAAAACCTGCTCCAAGAGAGAAAGGAAGAATTCCAGGGTCCCTTCTTTGCGCTCCGCCAAGGCGGTAGAGGTGGCGAAGTCGACGCGTGCCCAATCAATCATTTCAGCCTTGACCAATGCGATAATCAGTGGGACGTGGAGAAGCGCTTCTCCAACTTGCTGCCCAATGATCATGGAAACACGAACAGCACAACGACCACCAATCCTGATAATGTTCTCAAGCACATGTACTAAGCACTCAATCACCAAAGTGTTTTCACTTCCACTAAACACTATTCCACAGATTTGCTCTGCAATCCAGATGTCATAGGGTTCTTGTCCTTGCTGGCTTCTGATGATTAAACTGTACAAGGCATCCAAGATCTCAATGACGGGATGTGGTCGAGGGAGATCCATATAGTGCTGCTCAGGAATATCGGCAGTGGTTTGTTGCAAGTCAGCCAATAGCCTTTGCACCTTCTCCGGCAATCCTTGGGGGTTCATGGCCATACTTGGCATTCTTCCGTTGGACAGAGCAGCTGAAGGCTGGCTGTAAGGGGCTTGCTGGTTATTGACATGTGGAATTGTAGGAGTCTCAGCCGGCGCTGGAAGGTTTGGAACCGTGGGAAATTGATCCCGCAGAAGATCATTGGTGATTGACGTTGTTGCATCTGAAGCTGTAGCAACGTGGGTCGTACCGGCCAAGGATCCAGCTACCGAACCTCTGTCTGCCAGAGGAAGTAGTCTAGGCTGACGAGCGAACTCATCGTAGATAGCCATTTGCTCCTGGTTAAGGCCAGACATTGACGGCTGCAACTTATACGGGCTTGGAATGGTCCAGGCCCAACGACTGAGTTGAGGATCAATATATGGATCATCTGGTCGTCTGATGTGGTGAAGGCGCCGAGCTTCTAGTTCGGGCTCTAGTATCTCTTCGATTTCAGGAACAGCGCGTTCCTCAGCCTTCTTTTCGACCTGGCTACAGGCTAGATCGAGGTTTGAATTTACACACATGATTATGGTACCTTCAGGTAACTGATGCTCGACAGATAATGTTCTAATGTAATTTGTCATGCTTGCACGCAACGGCTCTTTGGAAGTGACTAGAGCGAGGCTACCGGCAGTCTTCTTGACCATGTTGATAGCTGCAGAGCGTACACGAGCTTCGTTGGGCTCGGTTGCAAAGTCCTTGTGAATCATTTGAGCGGTCGAAATAGCAGCAATGGTTACAGAACGTTCTACAACCGGCGAAATAATCTCATGAACTGCTCGGGTGATTGCAGTTTTGAGAATATCATGCAGTTGGCGCGTGTTCACCATGTCGTTGCTAGGGGGGTAAGTAAGAAGAGGTCCGAGATCAGGCATGGTAGAAAGGATTTCTTGCGGGGAAAATCGGCCACTGGCGATTCCGCCTCCTAAACCATTCACAGAGAGGTTCTCGAATCTATCTAGCCCATCAGGTACTGCCATTGGCTCGGTGGCCTCCTCAATAGGTGGGATGCGGCTCTGGAATTCTGTGGAAGGCTTGATACTCTTATGATCCAGACTCAAACCTTTACAGAGCACCTCGATTTCAAACTTGAGGTTCAGCTTAAGCTCTGCGTTGTGGTATAATTCGATCAAAAGATGAATGATATCCATAAGCCACGGGTTTGGCGGTTTGAAGACGACCGAGTTTCTGCCTTCGAAGAGAACCTTGCAAACGAATGGGATGACAACAATGAGCCTTTGCGTGTCACAAGCCTCGAGTAACAGTTGCTTGAAAGCAATGTTCCTGTGCTTGACGGGCTTATCATTAGCAAGTGTCATGGAGCCCAACCAACCACCAAGATTCTTCAAATGCGTGCGGTCGATTGAAGATTGCAAAGTGCTTTCAGCATTAAGCAGCTTGGAAACACTGATAAAAGTCTCTCTTAATAGCTGGCTCCATAGGATCTTGTCTTCGAAAAGTTTGACTAGCTTGAGATATAGGACGTGGTAGTTCGGCTGAACTTTCGCTCGTTCCTCCACTAAATGACCAGCGAACCACCTTTGATTTGTCTCATCAAGGGCGCTCTTTAATTCGACGAACTTTGATTGTACGTTGACCTCGGTGATGTTGTTCAACAAAAACTGCACTTTGTCTTGTGCTTCGGTGTCGGGGTCTTTGAAGTCTGCATTTGGAGGGAGAGGGTCCACGTTGATAGAGTTGAATGGTGGTGCCGAAGGTTCAGCTGAGAGCAGTACGTCGATATTGCCATTTGTAATTCCACCCCCATTCATCAAGTCGTTGTGCCCGTTGCGCAACATCTCTTCTTGTTGGTCGTGTATAACATTTTGTGCTCTTTTCCAGGGCTCCGTGCCTTCGAGACCAGGCACTTGCAGCAACTGATGACAGAAACCAGGCCATTCCGATAAACGAGGTATGAATTGCAGTAAAGCTTGCAATCCGAATTTGTACATGGATTCTTCTGGGAGGTGATCTCGGACTGCTTCAAGAATCATACCTAGACCAATCTCCAGAGGTAAGTCGGCAATTAGCTTATTTTGGATGATACCACCGAATAAAACAGCGGTCGTTGCGAGAGCCTCAAGCGGATAGGTAGAATAGAGGGTGTATTCGTCAAAAAGACCATGGATCATACAGGCAAACACATCTTGCTGGTAGGGTTCATGGGCAGATTTGTAACCAGCCAATGCATCAACGATTTGCCGAACCTTGAGCTCTTGACTATACATTTGCTTGTAATGCTGTTCCATCATGTGCTGTGCGTTTTCGCTTAGCATGTTGGTCACCAAGCCGTTGCTATCAATGATTCGGTCTAGCTCGTCGTCCTGACCATAGTTTATCAAACGAGGGTAGGCGGTGATACAAGTCCGCTGTACGGCGATCAATTCTGCGGAAGGCTCCTTTGGTAAAATTTCCTCCAAGACATTCAACATGGCGAATACAGTTTTAACAGGTAGCATTATACTGTGTGGTTGCGAAGTCTTTTGACACACAATCTCGTGTTGAGCTTTGATACTCAGGAAAGTCAAGAGAGCCGTGCCAAGTTCCTCCTCTCGTGGCGAATTGGTAGCCTTCCAGTCTTTGATATCCAGATAGCTACGGGAGTGTGCTAGGGCAGCAAGATCGAGGCCGAAGCCGTTAAGCATAGAGGCTAGTTCATGCAGCCACTCATGCTTTATTGCGTGCTCTAAGATAAGAGGAAGCTCGAGAGGTGCTTTAACATGCGCGTCCATCAAGCGTTGTGCCACCCAGGTCTTATCCTTTCGCCATAAGCTTGCCAAGACAAAATCATAGTGGCCATCGACCCTGAATAGAAAGCGTTCGAAAAGATTGTTGATTGTCTCCACTGCCAACTCAGGCCACGGTCGCGGGACGCCGAATGCTGAGACTAAGAATATGTCTAGATTTGGTACAACCACTTCTTGGAACAATCGTTTCGCTTCAACGGTTTCCGAGTATTGGGTCTCTCTGAGGGCAACGATGAAGACGGATGTCAATGTGACAACGGACACGAGCGGATGCCTTACTGCCCATTCAGCACGTTCTCGAACCTCTGGCTTAGCGTCGGCATAATCGTCCAGCGTGAATGATGGCCGAAGCTTTGGAATGGTGGAAGCATCAAGCTCGTGTGGATTTAAGGATGCATATGCGCTGATGAAGGAGAGCTGGGTTTCAGTGTTTTGCCAGACGCCACCAAGCAGTTGTGGAATAATTGCAGGGTCTTCAAGCGCAATTGGTCGAATAGCTTCGTAAACTGCGAGAAATTGTTGTGGAGTTATCCTCAGATCTGGTGTGTCGAAATGCTGTACAACTTGCAGCCAACTGAACCCTGCGGGAACTTCTTTCCGAAGACTGCTGACGAATATTTGCGGAGAAAATGTAGGAGTTCGACTGATGGCAGTATATAGCAAGGCATCAGAAACTTGTGCCTCATCAAGATTGATATCCCCAGCATGTCGAATATAATTTCTGCATGTATCCTCGTCCGACGTGAACGCCGCTCCAGTTTTTTGTATGTATAATATTAGTCCATTCCCATCTGTGATTATCGACATCAGGAAGAGCGCTGCGAGAACTTCTGTGGGCGCGGGAATGTCTTGCTCTGGATGGTCGCGAAAGCGGTAGCTGATGGCTCTAAACAGTAGAATTTGCGCTTGACGATCGAAATTCGGTGGATGACCTTGGATAAATCTATCGACTATCGTAGCGAGGAAGGATGGTGTGAGATCTTCTTGACCTTGATTCGCCTGAGATAGAGCTTCTACGAAGCCTTGATAATTTGCTGATAGGATAGCGTCGGCTGTACAGTTGTGTTAGCCTTCAATGGAAAGGAAAGGAAAAGATGGTGGGACGGGAAATGACTTAAACAACCTTTAGTTTTAAGATCTGGTCTTGATCCGGTTTTGAAAGCAAGTGCTAGAATTGTCTTCTCGAGCGCGTCTAGCTTGAAATGGTCCATAAAGGTTGAGAGGTCAAAATCACGAAAGATGTCTTCGTTCCCCGTCTCTATGGACTCCGCAATCTTCCCAGCCTGGTCGACATCATGGGCAACCTTGTGTACCTCATTTACTAAAATCTGATAGTTGCCTGAATTGAGAACAGGTCGATTAATGCCTGGAAATATCTGCGGTGCGTTGCCAACCACAAGTCGGCTGAAGTACTTTGAGAATACTTCCATGCCGTGCTCATCAACTAGCTATAGCAAGCAAGCTTCGTGTTAGATGGAACTTCAAGGTGATAAACAAATAAGAGCACATAGATTACGTAGATTGCATACCTTTCTGAGCTGTTCAGCTTGCTGTTCCCACTTTGTGCGATCTTTATCTTCTTTAATGGTACCGAGTAGCAGGTAAACCTGAGCGACGACAATTTTGTTGACTCCGCTGCCACCGATTGGACTGTTTGTAGATGGACTTGCGCCAGCACTGAATGTACTATGATGCGAGCCGTGAGGTGAATGACTAACTCCTGTCACAATTGTTTGCGCCGGTGAAGGTGTGAAAGTCCCCCCTCTTGAATTCACCATCGAAGATAGTTGTGTTTTGGCGCAGACCCACTCCCGCAGAGCTACCTCTCAATCTTGTTCAAGATGAAAGGTTGATCTATCTGGGAGGAGTGGACATGGATGAATCGGATTTTGATAATGCGCAACAAGATGATAAGGTTCAAACTTCAAAGGGAAGGAGGTAAAAGGTTTGTTGTTAAAGATTGAATTTGTGAAGGCGATGTGTTCAGTGGGGGCAGTTCGTTCGTTCGACGAGGTCAAGAATTGCAGGTGAAGTTGGATGTTCGTTTTCATCGCCTAACTGGTAAGGCTGTTACGGGATTGTGTATATATGTAGTATAAGCTTGGCATCGAAGAAACGACGACCAAATGAATACGAGGTAACCAAACTTCTTACCTTCTTACCTTGTTTACCATCTTCGCCTTGTTAACCATCTTCGCCCTCACAAATGAATTCTTCCCTTCAAATCGATATAAAGTGATGAGAATCCCACATTCGATATAGAACTGTGTTTATATCAGTCGAATTATCATGGTATATTGTACCTACCTACCTATCAATTGATTGCTCATATCAAAGTGGTCACAATTCCGGCCTGCCCCTGCCGTCCTCTCTCCCAATAGAGGGAGTATCATCCGAATCTCCCCCCCACATCACCATGACAACGATCCGTGAGCTGACTTGGTTGGTTAAATCAACAAAGAGTCAAAGGGTAATTAATTATACGGTCTGGTGGTCTACGAGTATCGTACTTTCATTAATTAATTAAACTCCGCAATTAACCCAATCCACCTCTCTGCATACCGATCATTTCTGTACCGAGTAGATTGATTGTTAAACAACTTTCCAGCGTACAGCTTTAGCTTTGCTTTTGACTTCATCCATTCTTTTTTCCATCACCTCTCAATATCTCTAACTGATAACTCTTTGCCCTTCGAAGGGCTGGGCTTGAGAGTTTCCTACCACACAGCGAATTGAGCAACCAACCCCTTTAATACTAGTCAAGATGCCGGGAACGATATCAGATGGACCCTCCGTGACCATGAGTTTCGCAAACAATTTTTGGGGGAAGGATGACGCTGGTGTTGAGCCATTGATACAGCGTATGGTCCATGCGAAACAAACTTGTGATGAATTGAAATCTTTCTATAATGGTATGTTTACCATGATTGCGCGTTGGGGCGTAGCTAACCCGTCGCATAGCGCGTGCCGCCCTCGAGGAGGAATATGCTCGCAAGTTACTCCAATTATCACGAAAACCATTAGGATCTCAAGAGACAGGAACTCTGCGCCATTCACTGGATGTTCTGAGGGGGGAAGTCGAGGCGATGGGAAAGGCTCATCAAACAATTGCTGGGCAAATGAAAACAGAGCTAGAGGAGCCGCTGGCGGCCTTTGCTGGTGCAATGAAGGAGAGAAGGAAGATTGTTCAACATGGCACAGAAAAACTATTAAAGATCAAGGTACAACAGACAAATCAAGTCAACAAGGTAAAGGATTCCAACTTTGAAGGCTGGATAGCTATTAACTCAATGGCAGACTCGAGACAAATATGAACAAGAGTGCCTCAAGATTAAAGGATACCTCGCGCAAGGGCACATGGTAATGGGTCAGGAAGAACGAAAAAACAAAGCAAAGCTCGAGAAAACTCAAGTGAATTTGGCTACGTCTAATACCGAGTACGAAAACGCAGTCAAGATACTCGAAGAAACAACAGGTCGCTGGAATAGAGATTGGAAACAGGCTGCAGACAAGTTTCAAGATCTTGAAGAAGAAAGACTCGACTTCATGAAGAGTAGCTTGTGGAGTTTCGCAAACATCGCTTCCACTGTTTGTGTAAGCGATGATGCCTCTTGTGAGAAGGTTCGCCTGGCGCTTGAAGATTGCGAGGTAGAGAAAGACATCATGTCTTTTATAAACGAGTGCGGGACTGGGCAGGAAATTCCGGATCCGCCAAAGTACATTAATTTCTGTCGCGGTGATGCCGATTCACAATCTGAGGCTTCTGAAGACGACGCTTACTCAGTAGCACAATTTCAACGGACCATAAATCCAGCGTATAGAAGTTCTTCGCCACAACCATCTACCTACGAATCTCACCACGACCCTCAATCGGCTCTTGCTAAGGAGTTATCTCATGAGGTTGAAACACCGAAGAGCCGAGAGGCAACCATCACTCCTCAGAAGCTTGCACCATCAATTTCGACCCCGGACAGATCACGACATGCCCAAGTAGAGGATTACGAACCAGAGCCACCTATACAAGCCCCGCCTGCTCAGTTGGAGTATCAACAACCAGCTCGTCCCAGAGCCCAATCTCAGGCTAGTTATTCTCAACCGGGTCGAGCTCGCCCCCAGTCTCAAATCGATTATCAACAACCGGGGAGGCAAAGGCAGCAACCTCCACAAGATTATCAGCAAGCCGAAAGACAAAGGCAGCAAGCGCACATCAATCAACAACAGGCAGAAAGGCAAAGGAAGCAATCCGTTGATTATCAACAAATTGACAGACAACAACAAAGCGAAAGACAGAAGCAAGCACAAGCACAGGCTAATTATCGTCAACAAGAACGCCCAAAGCAAGCTCAGCTTGAGTATAAACCTCAGATTCTGCAACAGCCTCAAGTGGATTATCAACGCCCCGATAGCTCCAGGTTACCGAAGATGGACTGGTCGAAGCCAATACAAATGCCTTACGAGCAACAACAAGGTCAATTAGTTCCAAAACAGGGACAAATTGCTCAAGTGCCCCACAATCCTCATCCCACGGATGGCATGACAATGTTGTGTCGAACAGGGCCCTCGTCAGCACCTTCGGATATGAGCTCCGCCGCGAATAGCCCAGTACGACCATCCAGTCGCGATTCCCAAAGCGATTATTCGAATCCTACATCATTCTCAAGCCAAGAGCCTCCAAGTGGAAAAGCTTCACCAGTAAAACAAAGCGCGCCGGTCGTTGAGAAGCCGATCCAGAAGAAAAAGAGTGGAATCTTCCATAGCCCCTTTCGAAGAAAGAGCACCAAGAGCGGGGAAGAAGTTGCTGTTGCGAGACCAGCTCCATCAAATCGCAATACATGGTCCGGTCGAAATACCAGTGTTCAGAGTACTCCAGCTGGGAGACCAAATTCGAGAATGATACAGCCAGCGCCACAAACTATGATGCTGACTGACCGACCCAGCAATAGCCCAGAGCCCGTTGATCCAAGGGCCAACTTTCAATTGAACATCGGAAACAACGTTTTTGATGTTGCAGCGCCGGAGAAAAAGAACAAGCTTGCTCAAAGCACCCCTGCAGGCCAAGCAGCAGAAGAATCTGATCCCATAGCTCAAGCTCTTGCTGACCTCAAAGTTGTTACTAAAGCTTCATCTACTAGGGTGTCTGCAGATAAATATCACGGAGTGGCTACTCCCGCCCCGGATGCGGCGCCTACATCCAGACCTATCGGATCTCAAATGGTCAATGGGGCTTTGATGGCTGGTATGCGTGGCACACCCCCACCATCTTACGATCCAACTCCTGTTGAGAGACTTGGCCTTCCATCCCCCGCCTTCACTTCAAAGTCGATGCAGCAAACTCGTCAAAAGTACGTCGACCAAACAGCGAACATGTTTAGTCCTCCCCAACCAAGACCAGATTCACAGCAAGCTGGGTATGGCTCACGTCCCGGAACAAGGGGGTCTGATATGCCTCGCACTACATCACCAGCGCCCGCTAGGAGTATTTCCCCTCGACCTGGAACACAGGCCGAAATGAGACAAGCTGCCTCTCCCAAATATGCTGGAAGTACTCACTCTCGTACCGGATCCGCTCCTCAGCAAAAGCGGGGCTCTGATACTTATTATCAACGAAATTCCCCCAGCATTTCTGCTCGTGGCGTCTCGCCAGCCCCATATGCACAACAAGAAAGGCCCAGCAGTAGCCACGTCAAAGCTCCCTTTCAGCAACAAGAGAGACCTAGCAGCAGTCATGTCAAGGCCCCATTCGCACAACAAGATAGACCTTCCAGTAGCCATTCAATGGGTATGGTAAATAACAGCATGGCAATACAATTAGCCTCGGGTCATGATGACGGTTACGGCTCTCAGGGAAGAAGTGGTAGTAGAGCTAGTGCCGGTTCGAGAGCCATGAGCCATTATGGGAGTGGAAGTGACCAGCAATTGGCAGCCCGCAGCAGAAGTAAAAGCGTTGCGGATGTCCGTCAATTCAATAGTCAGGGCCGCCCCATTCTACATTTCGGTAATTTCCCCTAGCCTTAATCATTTGAGTAATACTAACGATCTATTAGCTCGCGCACTCTATATGTATCAAGCAGCTATCCCCGAAGAACTTAGTTTTGCAAAGGGTGATATTCTTGCCGTTATGACGCACCAAGATGATGGATGGTGGGAGGCAGAAGTAGCTGGAAAGAATGGCCGACCGGGTTTGGTACCAAGTAATTATCTTCAAAACTGTTGAGCTCATGGACAGATTCGAGAAGATCGGAGTAGTCATGATCGGGCACGAGGCTTGGGTATGATATGAGAATTTGTGACTATGATAGTTCATGAAATGATGATGCAATGTACGCAGTTGGACGATGGATGATGGACTGCACTTTTATTTCTCACTTTCTTTCTAATTTTTTGGATTCACACATTACGTGTTATATTCTTTCGACTTCTAGCGAGGGGATGGAGAGGAGAAGGGGGGTTCTAGGTTTTTTTCTCAGCCAGCGAGAGCGTGATGAGGATGGGCGGATTTGTGTTATACCTTTTTGATGAATGAGCTTTTTAGGTTCTCTTGACGTTATTGTTTGCTGTTTACAAATTGGAGGGGCCACAAGGAAAGCAATATTGGAGACGGAAGATTGAAGAACATAGGCATGCAAGCACATAGTCTGATATAAATATTATTTTTGATAGCGGGGAAAACGAAACACATGATATTTCTCTTTGTAAGGTTCGTTCCGTGATTTTGAAGTTGTAGCATCCCTCAAACATACCAAGCATGCTGAAATGGCTCCAGCCATCGTAGGTACTTTGATGACTTGTCCATTGAATATCTGCGCAACCATGAACTGGAGGTTATTTTTTTGAGCCGTAGCGAGCATTTTCATAGCAGAAATCGAATCTTCGCCAAGATGATAGAAAGTATCATTAACTCCTGTACTCTCCTCACTCGTATCGAGCAATGCTACCTAGATTATGCGATGTTTACATGTACTTTTTCGTTGATGGAGGGAGGTGGAAGTTTCTTAAAAGTCTCATCTAGCGAGGTACCTAGTTGCTGAGAGTTGAGAGTGGCGGGAAGCTGACGTAGAGACTTGCGGTCTAGTTTTCCCGGGGAAGGTACAGGTTTGGAATCGAGAAATGTATAAAATAATATTTTGGAATCGTTGCTGTTCGTAAGCAAGGAGATGGATAGTCACCAAACCGTGTACTTTCCGAGTTATGATGTTCTTTTCCCCTTTCTTTCTGGAATTGCAAGAAAGCCACCAGACTTGGATTTTTCACCAAGATCGCCAGAGGGTAGTATCTCAATTATAACATTGACGAGGAATGGTCCAGGAATAGCTTCTCGTATGTATCATTCTATCTGCCCACGTTCGAAGCGTTGATGTACACGGAAGAAACACTTGGGCCGTCGATCACGAGTTCACTGGTCACACCAATAGGGTGAAGTCTTTCCTGATTCCTTGGATCTATAATCCAGCGTCTATAGTTGAATGAATGATTTCGGTCGTACGATGTTTCTTGGATCTGTGTTTGGCATTGATCTAGTGTCGATCGCTGAGTGCGGACTACTTTCTGAGGGGCCTTGATCATTCTTTAGTGTCACGCTATGTGCTCAGGTTTCAATATCGGGTTTCTTGAGAGACTGGCGGCTGAGCAGCAGAGTTGTGAATGTCGGCAGAATATCCGGATTCAATAGTTTGGCTACCGTTGACGTGAAGTTAGTAAACGTCACGCCCATTCGGATCATCGATCCCGTTACATCGTTCAAACGCTCTTCTTCTGATGATATACAGCTGCAAGGTCCAGCAGTCAAACCAGTAAGTTATGTCTGAAATACTTAAATCAAATGTGCAGAAGAAAATTGATCGTATGGTTTGCTCAGAAATTGAGATGTATACAGTTAAGTGGTCATGCTAATATTGTTAGCGTACTAAGCTTGAAGCTGTATATGACATTGATCAATATATCTCTTGATCACTGTTATAAAGTTATTCTCATTTACGTCTGGCACTATTGATAGGCAAGTGTCAAATAATGAAGATAAGGGGGCCGCATTTCTAATTGATTGTAAAACGTCAGTGAGAGGCAGAAATTGGCTAGGGTCTTCCTCTTGGAGTATCTCAAGATGTTCAATGATAGATTGCAGCACTATTCTCCTCAGCTATGAAGCCTGCGCTAATCTTTCTAATAGTTTTGAGGTCAAGGTACTGACTTGCCGGACGTTTTCACTTTAGATGTATATTCTCTGGGAGAAATGAGTAGACAAAGAAATGATCCTGTTCGATGAGAAGGTGAATATTTCACAGGAAGAAAGGACATCGGATTATCCTTCAGACCTACCACTCGGAATTCCTGAACCAGGACTGACAGGTGCCATGCGTTTATACAATGGCGAGTCCTGCACTGCGTAGGCACCGAGCGGCAGGACAACTGAGATAGCGTAATTCATCTGGCAAAAGCTGATAAGAACGGTTGGTATCTGCAAGATATTCATAGTGGCAGTGTTCTAACAGAAGTTGACGTATTCCAAGTATAGGCTCAACTCTGAGATACATATATTATGTGGATAACACCAACATACCGGAACACTGACTTCTATAAGATGTCTAGATTTCGAGCTTCCTGAATAGGCGAAGTTATTGAATATCAGGGCAGGGTATGAGATAAGAGAGTTCAATTATTGATTCTTATATCTTAAGACACAAGATCAGTAGTGATATTTCAATCAATACTATATTATCAGGGAAAACATATCGACCTCGTCTGTTCGAGCCCTCTGCTTATGATTCGTTCTTCAACATTCCGAACTCACTTTGCAATCTCTAAGTCCTTGAATAAAAATGAGTACCGAAAGACAGCAGGATGAAGAGTACACGAACACACCTGTAATTGACTCAGCATCAATTGCAACGGACGAATCAACTGAAAAGAACCTAAAACCCTTATATTTCCACGACCCCAAGAACCTCCAGATTCCAGAAAACGAGATTAGACCAGAGGATATACAAATAATCTACCCAAGTGTCCTGGACTTCAGTGTTATATCGATATCTTTATGTCTATGTGTTTCTTGTCGGTCTTGTAAGTTGTCCCGACTCACGTTCCTTCCAACCCGCGTGCTGACGTGGGACTTCAAGAGATGCTACCATTCTCACTACTGCAATACCACGAATCACAGACGAATTCCATTCGGTAGCTGATGTTGGCTAGTATGATGCTGCATTGTGAGTTTTCTCGTGCGTTTTCATGCTGGAGATATATCTACTCAAACACTACAGCCGACTGACATCGTGCATGTCTCAATTATCCCAAGGCAAACTCTTCACTCACTACAATGTGAAATGGGTATTCCTTATCAACATAGTGATATTCGAGATTGGAATTCCCAATTCCGGAGTGGCCCCAAGTTCTGTGGTTTTTATCATTGGGCGGGCAATAACCGGTCTCGGCTTCTCTGGAATTAGCCAAGGTTGTATGATGTATAAAGACTAGCAACATATCCATCCTATCAAACTTCCAAGGCTGATGATGAGGTTTTTGGTATTATTGCCATGTCGAAACCACTGAAGCAGCGGCCAACTTACATCGGGCTCATCAGTGCAAGCGAGTTCTTTGCGACTGCTGTCGCTCCACTACTCGGCGGAGCACTCACTTCCAATTTATCATGGAGATGGTGTTTCTATATCAATATCCCGATTGCTGCTGCTCCGGCAGCAATTTTGTTGTTCTTTTTGAAGCTGCCAACTCAAGTAGCTACACGCCACATGAGCCAGAGAGAAAAGCTTCGCGATCTTGACTCTCTAGGATTCACTTTCTTCGCACCTACAGTGCTATGCTTGCTGTTGGCTCTGCAGTGGGTTGGTTCTGCTTATGCTTGGAGCAATGCGCGCATTGTTGCGCTTTTCATTCTATCGCCTTTCATTCTATCGCCCATCCTCTTTGGGACATTTTGTTTTATTCAATCGAGAAAGCAAGAAAGGGACATGCTGCCCCCATACATCATTATGAAAAGCGCCATTGCAGTGGCATCAATACAAGATACAGTCTTTCCCTTTCAACTTCTCGTGCTATCGCCGAGTACCATGTAAGTTAGAATTGCCATTCATGTCAATCAAAGACTAATTCGCTCGCTAGCTTCCAATATGGTTCCAGACAGTTCGAGGCACTTCACCACTTCCATCGGAGGTCAATACGTGAGCTCTCGTAATATCGGTGCTTGTATTCGCAGTCCTCTCTGGTCTAATCACATCTTCCACAGGATCCTATAAGCTGATTATGGTTCCCGCCAGTGTGTGCGTGGTTACAGGAGTGGCGTTGATGACAACTCTCACAGTTAGCTCGCCGAGCCGACTATGAATACCATCACTCGTACTGCTGGGAATCGGGACCCGCAGTAGTATATCTGCTCCGTCCATAGCAGCTCAGACTATCTTGGACCCGAGTGACATGACGATTGGCATGGCTATCAAGAGCTTTTCTCAAGATACTGGGGCAGCATTGTTCATCAGCATTGCGCAAGCGATATTTTTAAATCGACTGGTTAGTAACTTGAGGGAAAGAGTACCGTTGTTAAATCCCTCGGATATTGTTCAGCTTGGTGCCACAAACATATACGGTGCTATTCCTCCGCAGGACTTGACAGGCGTTAAGATATCTTATAACCAAGCTGTCAAGAGTGCCATGTACGTATCTGTGTCTTTGGCCGTATGCATGGTAATAGCAGGATGTGCGGTGCACAGAAGAACCAAAAGTACAGCATGAAGTGTTTCTCTGGTCAGTTTTCCTCCAGGGCTTGAGGCCATTGTTCTGTAAGCCGTTTAGAAACCTCTGGAGTGCTGGCCCAACAGTTTTGATAATCTTATAGGTAGAGAGAGATATTTATCTAGCCAGAGACTGTGGATAAACCCAGATATCGAACCCATATTAACCATATGCCACTCTTTAATCACTAACAAGCCGCGAATTAAACGTCTTGATCGTCGCTAAGCTTGCAGGATATCAATACCGAATAGTCTTTTACTCTCTTTAACATTGCAAGTCACTAAGGCATGACGAATTCCGGTCGATGGCTATTCATGAAATGTCAAACCTTTTCCTTTCTTTCCAAGATTCCACAACGGAAGAAATGGATTCGAAGATATGATATCGAGAGTGAGGATGCGTATATTTGGAATTCTACCAAGGTCAACTGCTGAAATCTGCCTCGTGCACACAGGAAAAATTCAGGAATACTTTCTATTGAGAGGTACGGACTAGGGCCCGAAAGATTTTGCCCTTGCTAGCTCCAATAACAGGAACGTATTGTTTTGACATTGTTTACTGCCAGCTGTCATCGCTGATGTGTTTAAGTCTTCGTAGTGTTGATTGCGACGCTGCGGATACGGAGATATGGCACGGGGTGGTAGGGTTTGAGAATTTCGCTTGGCGCTTTTGGTGCAGCTATCTAGGTAGTATTGTTATGAATTTGCTGTGACTACTTTACTTGATAGATTGGATTTGCATATATTTCGTTGTTGATATAAATCCAAGAGCTTGTTGGTGGAAAAAAATTCATGTCTCTGTATCTATTAATGATATTGACGGCACCTCGTCGAGTATATATCCCTCCTTCGAGCCTTGAATCCTCTCGATCAACTTTGTCTTATTCAAAAGGGTGTGATAGGTGGTGTGTATTCGTCCATTCATTCATAAATGTCTGCTATTATCGCTAATTTTGAAGCAGTCAAGTCAAACGAATATCTTTGCATTCGAATCTTCAAACTTCAAGAGCCGCGCCAAAAATCGATCCTGATCTCCCTTCTATATCCACATTCGAAAAGAAGTACGGAGCATTTACGTGAAATTAACACTAGAATGCCTGAAGTCGAATTTGATTTTCCATATCCATGTCCCCAGGACCCTGACATGAAGAACGCAGTTTGGTGAAACTACCGGAGGGCATTACGAAGAAGTCGAATACCAAACTTTCAAATCGATCAATGATGACAGATATATGTCACGGCGCAATCGAGAAGATAAACAAGGTAGCATAATCGTGAATTCAGGAAGAGAACACT
Source organism: Botryotinia globosa (assembly GCA_014898425.1). NCBI lineage: Eukaryota > Fungi > Ascomycota > Leotiomycetes > Helotiales > Sclerotiniaceae > Botryotinia > Botryotinia globosa. The sequence continues at coordinate 1,381,505 of RCSZ01000009.1, forward strand.
GCGAACGCTACTCGACAAAAGAGCCCAAAGAGATTTTATTCTTTACAAAGGGCAGGCAGTACTTGTAATGGACACATATTTCAAATTGACAACCGCAAGGACTAGCCAAGAGAAGGTTTGATAAACATCTAGAGTTGCCTTCAAATCCAATATCCTTTTCGTTGTAAAATCACTTTCGTTACCGATCATACTAAAAGCTTAGGTGCAATCTACTTTCTCCTTTGCCCCCTCCTCTTTGCTTGAATTGCTGGTTTTCATAGGATATTTACTCAATATGTTCCTCGAATCTTCGAACCTAACGTTTCCCTACAAGATAGCACACCTATTACACAAATACCCACAAGCCCTGAATATCGACTCCTCGTCTAAATTCATGTGTAACTGCAAACCGGCAGTCTCAGTAAATCTTCCATTAGCTTTTTCTATTAAAGATATTCAAAGCTATATACTCCAAAACATTGCTCCATATTAAACACTTCAAAAAACTATCGCTAAATAATCCCTTCAGATATTTATATCTTTTAGAGTATTATCCCTAATCGCTTTGTTTATTAACTATCATTTTATTCCAAAAAGATTTTTAAAAAAAGGATTAGATTCTAATAATGAATCAATGCAAGATTCGTTTGCTATACGAGCTGCGCTAGCTAGCCCACAGGAACGCAAGTTGTAGAGCTCATCTCCAATGTGTATTGGTACTTGAAGCCTATCCTAGGGACTCTCTCACTTCTCAATTGATAAATTTTAACTAGAGTAAGACAGCCGACCACCCCGTAGCGTCGCGCAAAAATGAACAAGAAATCTAGGTAGTGACACCCGGGGGGGGAGAAACCACATATCCATAGCACTAGCCACCCACCCATCACATGAGAAGAATCTGTCATGAATATGTTCTGCTCTACCAACATGGAAAACTTTCGTAACTCCACTCAGACTTACTCACATTTACATTCACATAATTCACAAGGAACTGGCCACATATTTTATTTCTTGATATTATTCATCTTGACTGTTTTCTGCTCATTTGTATGCATGACCAACCACCCATCCCCATACGAGAAGACGTAAGGCCCACCGAATCTCTGTCCACCAGGAGCAGTAGAGTGAAGGGAGCAGTTCTTACCAAGGTACCACCCACCACCCAGCTCTGTAGCCAGCCATGAAACCATAGTGCAGCAGGCGCTCAGGGTATTAAAAGAGATCTTTTACAAGACATACTGTGATGTATGCAAACAACCAATCAATCCATAAAAACAAGGTATCCCATGTGAAGACTCAGGTTAACAGGTATAAAAATCATACTGATTATGTGATATGATATGATAAGCCTGCAACCCCTTTCACAAATCAACCAACGTACCAAATATCACTCGCTGCGTGTCATGTCATGCTTGTTTTCGCTTTCCAATCCATCGAATAGATTGAGAGATAGATGAGACACCCATTAGCGTGAAAATCATCATGCCATGATGTCTATATCAAAACCTTCAGTGTTCCTTCCATCCTATATGGTCCCTAACCATCATAACTCTTCTTCATCGACATCCTTCATTGCTGGTTCTGGGAGGGGAGTCTGTGCAGCTTCGGCTGCTGCTACAATGTCAAGATTACTCGAAAATCCTGCTAGTCGTTTATCCAGAGACTCATCACCGAGGAGACTAGCTCTATGTTTCTTCATAGGACTACCAACAAAGTTGTCGTCTGTGAGGCTCTTTCCGAACACATTGTTTGGTAAAGTTAGGCCATTGTTGTCTCCATCTGTAGCGGGAGTAGCATTGCCAGATGTATTGCTGGCCGAGTTAGGTGATCTGCCCAAGTTGTTATTCAAATTCCCAGCGGAATATTGGCGTTTTAACTTCAATCAAGATTAGCATACTTTCTTACAAGTACAATGTGATTACCATACCTTGATTCGTCCAACCCCATCTGCTAATTCTCCCTGAAACTTTGCATCTTCGGTACTCAAAGTCTTATTTGGATCATCCTTATCATCTACTTCTTCCATCTTTACTCCATTATCGTCGTCATCTTCATCGTCGCTGTCTTCCATCATGCCGGCATTTCCATTACTCTCCTTTTTAGATTTGCTGCGCTTTGCGGAGGTGTCGTTATCTCTAAAGGCGGAAAACCCAACGGTTCCAGTGTTACTCAATTTGCCAATATTTCCAAAGTCTAACTGTGTTGACCTTCGTTTCGCAGCACTGCTGTTTATCTTTTCCTGCTTTGAATTTGGTAGAATGCCCATCTTTTGCAATTGACCTGTGGTGACATGTTAGAGAGTGGTATTGTGACAGAAAACAGAAACAAAGCTTACGTTGACCTCGATAGAAGAATGTAAAGACCGCGAAAGGCTTATCGGGCCCATCTATTCCAGTGACAGTTTGTGTGCTAATCGATTTTGGGTCTAATGTCTTGGGCTTTGCAAAACTTGTGGTGTGATCAATATCTCCCTCTCCTCCTTCTTCATTGCCCTTCTCTCCTTCTTCATCATCATCATGAGCATCAAATTGTGGAGAGTATTCGCCGCGTTTGATTTCTCCAGATGCGAGTACCCGAAACATAGCAACCTTGATTTGTCCTGCAGCTTCCGGTAGAGCATCATCGTCGTCCGAGTCTGAGCTGAAACTTTCGTCATCTGAAACGGTCTCGACCGGCGATTGGTCATCTGCTCCGTATCGTAGAACTTCTCGTGCTGTGGATCTCTTTCTTGGTGTCATCATGTCTGCGAGTTCATCATCACTGCCAATTTCCTCCTTTCTGCGCCTACGACGCTTCTCGAACTTTTGTCGACGCTTTTCGATTCTTGCAGCGGCATCTTGTCCGTCAAGATCAAGTCCGTTCAACCATCGCTCTAGTCCAACCTCGCGGAACAAAAACTCTCTCTCAGCAAGTCCTCCTCCTTCAGAGTCTGGAACCTGAACCCATCGAGAATTTACCCATGTCTCTTCGCTTGGTCGTAAAAGAGTGGCCACTTCTTCCTTTGGTCTGCCATCAAAATAGATATATGCAGCGATTGTTTCATTTTCTGACTTGGTGATTGGTATGTAGGGACCGACTTGACCAGCGAAATTTGTCTTCTCGCCAAAGCCAGGCAAGCCAGTGACGGTTTGAGGCTGAGGATAAGGGTTCGCGGGTGTTGCTTTCGGCGTGCTGTAAGGAATGGGAAGACCTGGAGTTAACAACGTAATTGAGATAGCAAACTTTGCGGCTTCAGGTTTATTGGTGGTCGAATCGCGGGGAATTTTGGGTTGAGGGACGGGGATGTAAGTGTTAATACGACTGAATCTTGATTGTCGAGTTACTCCATATTCAGGGAGCGGTGATCCTTCAGCGTGGACACTGACAGCAATACCTTTGAAGCAAGGCATCTTACCTCACCGATACAATATGGCAGACGAAGCCGCACAGCCTGATATGTATAACTTATAAGTATTGTAATTTGTATCTGTATTTGTATTTGTATTGGTATTGATATTGGTTTTGGTATTGGTATTTGTGTTGAACGTGGGGGGATGGATTAAAGTTGAAGAGGCCGAGCTTTTGGAAAGCTCCGTCCGATTGTAGGTGATAATAAGGATGGGATGAGGAGGCTGAAGGTCTGGAAATGAAAATGGATGGTTGCCTCTAGCGTGCGTACCTTGTTACTGAAAGCCTTGTGCGTTCGTTGCGTTTGTTGCGTTTGTTTGAATGTTCTGGGTGGAATTGGGAGTACAAGCAAGCCAAAGCCAATGGTTGTTGTATTTGTATTTGGAGTTGGAGTTGGAGTTGGAGTTGGACTATCGTAGAAACTCCTTGACTTTTCCTCGAGGTGTAACTTGGTGCGATTGTATCTCTTTGAAGAGTGAGAGTGAGAGTGAGAGTGAGAGTGAGAGTGAGAGTGCGAGCGAGATTGAGATTGAGATTGAGATTGAGATTGAGATTGAGGATGAGGATGAGTACGGGTCTGAGTAGAGTCGAATGGTAGGTAGGTTGAATTACATGTCATGTACGACCAATCAATCACTCCATGGTAGAAGAAAACAATGAATTCCTCAAGTTTCGCTAGGCTGACGAACAACTGCACAGTGCAGACCAACAACAAGTCAAAAGTATCTATCGAAGAAAAGGAAGAGGGGCATAAATATGACTTTTACCAACAATACCATGTAAAATCATTAATAAGTCACCAGTGAAAGTGGTCATCACGAATGTATTGATGTGTTGGAACTTGGAGGGAAGACAATACTGCTACCTGGGTAATAATAAATCACACCGCTTCATCATTTTGATCATGGAAGAATCTTCAAACAGAATATTGTTCCTCAACAGGTGGTCGGTGGTTTGGCTTGTGGTCACAGTGAATCACTTCAGTTCAATTCAAATCCCGTGAACATTCATTTGGATGCGAGTATCCCGAGGTTCTTTCAGACAGAACTTGAGCCAAAGATTGATGATTGTTGCTATGTATAAAATAGAAAATATCAAAAGATTTCATGGGAAATCTTGATATCACCAAAATCGCCTTGATATCACACCCTGGTGATTGATGAAAATATCACCAACGAATCGTCCATAGTTACGATGACCCCGCCTCAGTATACCATGGCTTGCTAACTTGAGCTCTAAACATATGCTGCGATATGCGACAATCTGAATTATTCTCAATGTTAAAAATGCCTAAAAATCTCGATGAGTGTTAGCTAAATCCTTGTAAAGATTTCTGCAATGATAATGATGAAGAGCATTTGATTGATAGAGTCAGACTGTTGAGCTTGATATATTGATTGAATCGACATGGTTATTCAGAAGGCCGTTCTTAATGGAAGGTTTTGTCATCATACAAAAATGCTAGGAAGGAAGTGTGTGCATGCGGTAAAGCAAAAGAAACCCATAAACATACCATGATTAGACCTGACGCTGTCGAGCGGCTATTGTAAGTAATCAGTTTGGTTGAGAAAAATAGAATGTCAACATTGATTCGAAGTCAAATCCCCATCCAGATTCATATCAATCAGAGAATGCTCGGGACTTTGTATGGTTGAAGAAACTTACGCAAATAAGATGGTGGAAAGAGAAAAAGCATTGAATGGATTTAAAGGAAAGGGAAGGGATAAATTTTCGAGCTATTTGCCGACGTGACTAAGCTGTATTAGGTAAAGCGCATGACAGCCCAATTGTGGTGTCCACTCTACTGAAGTGTCTGGTGTCTGGTATTATTCAAAATCACCCATAGAAACCCCTCTATAATAATAATTTCCCCTCCAAAACCAGCAAACCAACATCACAAAATATCCTTTCTAAATAACTTCTTCTAAGAAAGCCTCATAAACTTAGAGCAAGATGGCCGGTACGTTAATTACTTCGCATTCCGAGTATCTCACAGATAGGGCCTATACGTTCAAATTTTACTTGATGCGATCCATTCGTTAATTTATCTACCTCTTCATGATTTGAGGCTAACTCCTATTCTATAGACTTCGAAAGTGTCGCAAGTAAGTTTATGGCATATTCCATCGCAGATGAATCAAGGCAGCAACTAGCATCGAATCGTCCCGAAATCTGTGTGCGATGATGCACGGCTGTTCTAAACTTCTAGCAGCGGCATGCTGACAAGGCCAACCATTAATAGAGCAATTCACCGAATACTACTACAACCAGTTCGATGCGGACAGAAAGCAGTTGGCTCCTCTTTACGTCAGTGCCAACATTGCCCCGGAAAGATTTCTTGCTAATAAGCTTTCAGCGTGAGAACTCCATGTTGACTTTTGAGTCCGCTTCTGTCCTTGGAGCCGGTGCCATCGTAGAAAAACTTGGAGTATGTTTCACTCCCTTCTTATGCATATCAATACTAAAATAGCCCGGTGCAGTCTCTTCCTTTCGAGAAGGTCAAGCACGCAGTCTCAACTCTCGATGCGCAACCATCCGGAGAACACGGTGGAATTTTGATTTTGATCACAGGAGCCTTGTTGGTAAGTCGAAAACTTGATGAGTCGCGCGCAAATAGAAGTTGCTGTGGCATGATTCATATCAGACGCTGACAAGAATCTTTCAGGTCGATGAGGAGCAAAGACCTATGAACTACAGCCAAGCTTTCCAACTTATGCCAGATGGAGCTGGAAGCTATTTCATTTTCAACGATGTTTTCAAGTTGGTTTTCGGATAAATTATTAGCTGGGAATGTTGGGTAAATAGGAGGTTAGTGGTTGACGAGAGGAAACGTTGGTCCATTTTGCAAAACTTTATACCAGGCCTTCTATCGAGAAGCAAGGAGAGGCAACGAAGTTATCAAAGATAAAAAGACATAAAAAGGCACAAGTCGATGATCCTCATATTTCCCCTCCATAAAGTATGCATCTGCCGATCAAAAAATATGTGGAGAGATAGATATCGTAACCCTTCCCCCTCCCCCCCCCAATAGTGTTGCACGAGCTTCAATGTTACCAGAGTGCGATGAGGTAGAAAATCTCGAAGATAGCGTATGAATTGGCCATATCTTCGTAATCATTTCTTTAGGCAGCTCTATTAAAGGTTCACATTTTCCTTTTGTTCATTTTCCTGTCCAAAGAATATCTCAATGGGACTCAGCCTCATTCAATCATTTCAGCCTTTGTATTTCTTCTTAAGGACTAGCGCCATACGCAGCTTCTCGAACTGACAGAACACGAAACAAGTACTGTCGGGTACTCTGTAAACTCGTAGGAATCAATTATTTTCAAATTTGAGACCAATACTGTACAACTCTTTAAACCGGTTCCCCATCAAAGCTCAAGCGAATTAACTCCGACATTCTGTTACTAGTCTATTGTATCTTGAAACGATTTATGTGTTCGCAAAGAAACGAAAACAAACATTGAAGAACTCACGAACTGTTGTACGGCTCTCCACATCAACTTGAACTTCACCCATACATACCCATACATCGACCCATTCAAACATTCATCAACCAAATCTCGAATAAAGCAATCATGACTATCGCAGAGGAGTTCGCAACGCGCAATTTCAGTATGGATTCCTTTCCTAGAGCTTGTATGACTTTAACTAATTGCGCTTCTAGGTATTTATGGTCAATGGTAAGAACATGCGACTCTTCCGAGCTCTCCATCAATCCCACTCAAGCCATTACATCATGAAGCATTATCGAATATGCATGTCAAATGTTGACGCAGCATATCCGTTTCTTCCTCGGATGTGCTGGAAGTTAGATGATGAACTGTTGAGGATTGTGGAACAAAATTTTGAATTAGGTCTGACAGAATGATACAGGACCGGAGTTGTATGCATACTTCTATGCTTTGCTCTAGGAATCGCGAACCTCTTCCACATTAGCTTGCTTATCGTCTTTAGTGCGCTATGCCTGTGAGTTTCAATTTCTCTATTTACTCAATGTGTCAAAACTAACAACTTCATTCTAGTGTGAGCTCTTTCCTCATCATCTTCATTGAGATTCCATTGCTTCTTCGAATTTGCCCCACATCCTCGACCTTCGACACCTTCATGCGCCGATTCACAACCAATTATATGCGCGCTGCTATCTACATGGGAATGGCTATTGTTCAATGGCTCAGTCTTATCATTGCAGCATCAAGTCTCATCGCTGCAGCTGTCCTTCTCACCATTGCAGCTGGCTTCTACGCATTGGCTGGTCTTAAGGGACAAGGATTTGTGGGAAGCAAAACACTTGGTGGTCAAGGTGTCGCGCAAATGATCCTATAAACCTCGAGCATCGGTAAAGAAAAAGAAGTGAATGGGAACAAATGGTTCAAGTTTGAGCGGGAGGGTGAGCTTTGGTCCATGGAGACGGGGGGGGTGAAGCGCAACTCTGAGGTTGGTTCACGAAACAGAAAATGGGAGAGCATGTGGGTTTGGTGCAAGGCGTCAAGGGTATGGCAGCGCATTGAGTATGGCTGTTTGTTTTCATGTTTGATTTTTTCAGCCCAGAAAAATCGGGAGTTTCTTGAGGCTTCAGATTCCCCCCTCTTGCGGGTGTACTTTTATACCTTCCATTTCTGATTTTCAAGACCAAAGTATCTCAGTGTATCTGGAATGCCCTGTTCGCATATGCTTTTTTTTCTCGTGTGGAGTTAGTCGGGAGATAATTAGGTATGGAATTCAATGGAATATGAGTTATGAAGCCTTTCTATGGAATTGTATTGAATATTTAGTATAGTGACATGATTTGAGCTTGTGGGCGAATGTAAAATGGGTATTACGAGATACTGGGTATGTCTTCCGCAGCAATGTGACAAGATTCAAGCTTTGTGTCACAATTACGGGATTTCATAATCAGGTATAGATCACGAGCTATTGTGAGGATCTGAATGACTTATGTCAGACGGAGCTGATATGCTTGTGATGCGTATGTCTGGCATTTGGGTGATGTGATGTTAGTTGAATATGAGAGCTCAGAAGGGAGTTTTGGAGATGGGAATCAATCTACGAAGTAAGGAAGATAATGAAGTGATGGTGATGGTACGTACGTACGTAAACAGTTCCCAGACCCCGGTGAGCCAGTCGTATCGTGCTTGTAGTGAGTGACCCCTCTTCTTCGGAACAATAATTCTTCCATTTTTTTCATCGCCCATCCAATCATATCATCAAATACAAGCCATACGCCATTTAAATCGGTTTGTCAATATGAATACAAATGGAAAGTTGACGATTGGCTATGGCTTAGTGGGGTGTTGAAATCAGTACTTTGTAGATACTGGCTGACTGACTGGAATCACTGGATAGAGTTGTGTTTCTGTCTCACCAAAACCCCACCTATGATAGATATACTCCCGTCACCCGTGTCTGGACTGTGTGTGGTTTGAAGCGTCGGTGAAGTGGTAAAGTAAAGTACAACGAGGTATCTGAGATAAGGATACATGTGTAGACTTTGGAAGAGAATTATATAGTTATATGTATACCTATATATATAGTTACTATGTGTGAATAATATATTGAAGTCAAGTGTGCTTTGAAACCCTACAATCAGAGAAATAATTACACTTTTCTTGATCCCTTACGATATCCTCTCACTAGTAACGATGACGATTTCCTAGATGTAGACCACGGTGGACGTATTGCTTGGGGTAACATATCCTCCCAGAATCCTTGCTTAGCGTTCAAGCCGGACAATATCAAAGAACCCAAATAAACCAACTTCATGTCGACTGGTAACAAATCTTGATACTTGACACCCCTCAATTCAAACAGATCAGCTTCGATGATTGAACTTTAACCTTTGATTGTCTTCGATTATTAGCACTTTGGTAGGTTTCCCCTCCCTTCCCCCCCCCCCATTGTCAACTACCCCTATCGAGTCGTTTATTCGCAGATTGTACAAAAAGCGTCGAAGCCGTCACGTCTACTGCTACTGTCTCATCTCAGTTGTAAGTCTACGGCGACGACTTCGAGTTTCAATTGGCAACAGTTGATTGTGCTGTACAACATGCCACTTGGATCTCTCAATACTCCGCAAGGAGAGTCTACTTATTTGCTTGCAGAGCGTATCACAATCTACGATTCGCTTGATGAATTGACATTGCTTGTTTAATATCTTGTTGGCTGAAGTTTAATCCAGTTAACTATCACTCTTTTGGATAGCACACAACGGGTCCTAACATTAACAAGAAATCCAGGCCGTTACATTTCCCATCGATTTTCACAACCTCTATACATTTAACAAACATGTCGACGGCGACCCCACAAGTACCTCCCAGACCTAATAAGTCCCAGGAGCAGGGAAACACCTCTTCTGGTGCTCCCTCTCTTGGTAGCAACATACCACAAATCCCTCCAAGACCGGCCAATCGACGTGCCGATCGCTCCGTCTCCCCTGCTCGTGAGAGCTTCGCGCGATCTCCTCTCAATGATATGCCTATGCAACAAAATCATGGAAAGTCCTCCTTGTACGCCATGAACAGTGCCAATAGCTCAACAACAGAGCTCGAGGTCCCGCACCGTCCATCGAGTGTAGCCCTGCCTTCCATCGGCCAAGAGGGCAATGAATACGCGGAGGTTTTTGGAGCCTCGGAGGATCTCAGCTCATCGCCAACTCAAACAAGGAATGTTGCAAACGATTTGAAGCTTCACGCTCCTAAGCCTTCTCATCCCGAGTCCAGTGCCAAGCAGAGGGTATCTGCCGTCACTCGTACCGATTCTGGTCAAGCTGCTGCATATGGCATAGGCAAAGCTGGATATGATAAAGATCCTAGTTCTCGATCTTTGAAGAACAAATCGAGCTTTGCTAGCAACGCTTCCGCCATCGAGCGTCCCCCATCGAGTACCGGTCATGAGGATGAGCATGGCATTCCTGAGATTGGTCAACAAGTTCCAATGTATCCAAATGCAGGGGACGTTCAAGCACCATCTCCATCCCCATACTCAACTCCTTACACCCCTGGTATTGGCTTCCACAACGACGGATCAAAGCGTCATCATGAGCGTAAAACAAGTGGTCGTGGAGCAGACATTCCACCAGGAAGTTATGGTCTTCACGGACATGGCATCATTCCACACGATCGCTTTGAAAAGGCTTACTATGAAAAGCACCCCGAGGTAAGTTGACAAGTGAATTCGGGTTGATTGCATGGCGTTTAGTTGTATGGACAAATTAAGATTACATGAGTATTTTATATTACTTAAGTGATCATCTCATCGAATAATACATGCATTCTCTTGCAAGTTAGATTCTAATCATATTTTACAGCTTTACAAGAAAGAAACTGCTTCTTATCACGGACCCCTCGGCGAAGGCAGAGCAGAATGGGCTATGAGCAGTGACGACTTGAACAGAATTGTTAGAGACACTGCTAGCAGAGGTGCTGGTCTTGGTAAGGTTTACGAATGTGCTATCCCCATATGATTCTAATCATGAATAGGCACATCTCCAGCAGTGATGAGTACTCCTAGTGAGCAAGTAGGATTTCAAGCTTCTGAAGAATATGCGTCTCGCATGTCCTCTCCTCGCCCACAATCTAGTGGACAACAGTCCACTGGATACAATGTTGCGCATTCTAATGCGTCTCAAACGCATATTGATTCGCCTTTGAAGAAAGAAAGCTTTCCTCTTGACGGTTCGAAGAAAGCCGAGTTTGAGGGTGCCTTGTCAAAAAGTCTTGATGATAAATCTGAACGTGCCTACGAGAGTGAAGCGGATCCTGAAGATACCATTCACGTCGATGCCCCTAGTCGTCGTTCTAGTAGAATAATCGATCCGGCAAATGAATCAAGCCCATATTCAGCGGCTGGTGGAGATGACGATGAGCTTCGTGAAGAACATGGATACAGCGCTCCCATTCTTGCTTCGGATGAAGTTTCAAAAGAGAATTTTGGATACGAGCTGCAACCTGCTGTCTCTCCATCATTTGAGCGCAGAAATATCTATGATGATCTAGGATATGGCAGCACTCCTGGAAGCAAACAGACTAGTCGACCTGGAAGTATACATACACCAGCAGTGCGAGCAACTGAGTCGGCCCCACTGGAAGAGGTACATGAATATGAGCCTCTATTCCCAGAGGATGAAAAATTAGGGGCCGAGGAAAAGCCTGAAACTGCGGCTGATCGTCTGAAACGCCCGGAGGTCCAAAAACGCAAATTCCCAAGTCAAGACGTGTGGGAAGACACGCCCAACAGCTTGCAATACACTGCAACAGTGTCCACGCCCCAACTTCCAGATCCGGATGAAGATAATGAAGATGCTCACAAACGATCAAAGGAGACTCCGGAGCAAGCATTTGCCCGACGACAGGAGGAATTGGCCGAGAGAGAGAATGCAAGCACAGATAGTTTCTTGCACCCTCAAAAGAAAGTGTGGTCTCATAAACCACACCTTGCTGCAGAAACCCGACCAAAGAATCTTCAGCAGCGCTTCCCAAGTAGAGATGTCTGGGAAGATACTCCAGATAGTCTTCAATTACAGACAACTGTTTCAACGCCCCAGACCCCAGAGGTAGATCCTATTATGAGTCCATTGGATGAAAGACCCACCACTGGTGCTGTCGTGTTTCATCAAGAGAAGGCAGCAGCCGGCTTTGGACTTGCGCAAGATGAAGGTCGCGCTACGACTGGTATCGCAATGACCAAACCAAGTATCCCTGCTCGACCCGTAAGATCAAATTCGCCTGATAAAGCCCAGCCAGTCACTCCTGATCGCCCCGCACAAAAGTCGAAGCAAGATGAAGCGGCTCCTCCTCTACCATTAAAGTCCAAGCCACAAATTCCTGCTCGCCCAGCAAAGCCTTCTACACGTGAATCGTCCGAGAACATTCCATTAACAACAGTTCTTTCGAATTCTTCCGCCAAATCGATAGGCTCTGATACTGGCGCTCCTGCCACTGTAAAGGCAAAGCCACCTGTCCCTTCAAGACCTGTTGGTGGCAAGATTGCTGCTCTGCAGGGTGGTTTCCTCGCAGATCTTAATTCACGCTTGAAACTCGGACCACAAGCTCCAAAGAAGGAGGAGCCTAAGCCGGAGGAGAAGGTTGAGGAAAAAGAAAAGGTTCCTCTATCAGATGCGAGAAAAGGTAGAGCCAGAGGTCCTGCCCGCAGAGCACCTGTTAAAAGTCCTGCCCCTGTGTCAGCGGCCTCTCAAGAATCTTCTGCTATCAATTTAGCAAGCTCAGTGCCCTCCACATTGTGGTACATTGATTCCGACGAAGTCTTGCACGTAGAATCCAAGACAGATCCTAAACCAGAGGAAGTCGCTTCATCCGCTACGAAAGCAACTGAATCTCCAACTCCAACTCTTGCAACAAACATTGCTGGAGAAAGTCTCCATGATTCTACGGAAATCGCGACTGGTGTTGAGAAGAGTGCTTCTCCTTCTTCGGCTGAAAAGGATATCCAATCGGAACAAAGAGACGAGATCAAAAAGGAAGAAGAAGTTGTTGCTGATGCTCATGCCAATGATGTTGTACCGGAGAAATTGAGTGATTTGCCTCCTGTTAAGGATGATGTTGGAGAGAGCATAACAGAAACTGAAGCGCAAGCTGAAGCTGAAACTGTGGCTGAGAATTAAGATGGTGTAGATAGAGAGGATATGGGGTGCATGGTATACGTAGTGTGCTAAGTAGTTGGGTTATCGGTGAGCTATAAGTCATGATATACAGCGAGAGTACTATTGAGAAATAAAAATCTAGTACTCTACTACTTTAACTTGTGTTGTTGTCTGCTGATATTGTGACCGATTCGTGGTTTGAAATCCTGAGTTAGTATATCTTGTGAAGACGAAAATTCTAAGGCTCTAGCGAACACAATAGTTATGACATTGTTCCAATCATGGCATGAAACCGATTTTCAAGTAGGTAACTAACTAACTCTTGGTGTGGCTTAGGAAATGTTATACTATTTTTTGCATGACGATTAGGAAGTTGGGCGGGGTAAAAATGAGGAGGAAGGAAGTTCTGTTCTTGTAAAAGAAGGTTGGGAGGGAGGGCGCTAGGAGATAGGTTGGAGTGGGATGTGTGTTGTGTGTTCGTGTGTTCGTGTGTGGGTTTGATAACTAATGGGGTTTAAGGGGAGTGTGGGTATAGGGTAACTATTTTTCTCTGGAATGACTTGTTTTTTTACTTTTTTCTGTTTTTTTTTTGTTTTTTTTTGATGGTTTATTGGGTTATTGGGTGGATGGTGGTAGTGGTAGTGGTAGTGGTGGTGGTGGTAGTGGTGGTGGATGGTGGTGGTAGTGGTGGTGGATGGTGGTGGTAGTAGTAGTAGTAGGTGGGGAGAGCGGGAGAGCAGGAGATAGATGGCTAGATGACTAGATAGATAGGGAAGTAGGTGCTTTGGATTATTATGGTATAGGATATGTATATGATATAATAAGTATAGAATAGGAATTTATTAGATTTGGGGTATGTTGAAGAGCTGGTTTTGAAGGGTTTGGTAGGGGAGTTTCGTTCTGGTTGGTGGAGGATTTAGGGTTTGGGGTTATGTCTTTTTGGATTTGGATTTGGTGGGTTGGGATCTGTAGATGAGGTGTGGAGAGTTGGATTTGCTGGGTTGTTTTGGGGGGGGGGGGGGGGGAGAGTGGAAGGGCTGGTTGTAGGGTATGGATTGGGGTTTGGGTTGGTTGGATGAGGTGATGTATATATACATGCAGACCTTCGGATTGTTGAACAAGAGTGTTCATTATTATGTGTATACTTTAGTTCGTGAGATTGGTATGGATTGGAGGATGAACAAAATTAGGGATAAGCGATTTGGGGAAGGGGAGTGAATGAATAAAGTTTCTTTTATATGCTGGGAAGTGAGGATTAGATGTACGAGATGATATTAGTTCTTTTTATGTAATTCATGGGGAATGATGATGTGAAATGAAATGGGTGAGTCAAGATCGACATGTCGAAGTATTCTTGGTTTTTCAGATTACTTGGCTTTGTATAAAGTTTATGGGATGGAGTGATGAGCAGTGATTGGTGAGTTGTACTGGGTAAGTGAACGCGCTAATATATGTTATTCTATGATTCTAGATAGAACGGGAAATAGATTAGCTGGTTATCATGCTTTCAAAATTGCCACAGATGTTAGATGTGCAACAAAAGGATACGGTTTTAACGCTAGGGTATGGGATGTGGAGCCAAGTGGGCTGTAGATGGGAAAGTGCAGGAAATTTGGAAGTATTGGTTGGTTAATTACCTAAGAATGCGCGTTGGGTACGGTCGCCGGATAGGATAAGTAGTTGTGGTTTCTTGGTAAATGTGGTGTCTGGAATGGGTATCAATAGTATTGGAGCGGTGGATGTTTTCTGGGTTTGATTTGTTAAGAAGTCTATTGAGGTGGTTCGTTGTCGATTCATTGTCGGAGATGAGGTGGCGGGTGTAGATTGATATTTCTTCTGAGAAGTGTGAGAATTATGTAGATCGATTAACTTCACGTGCTCTCGCAATAATGAGCCATACTTAGGACGCTTTGTGGTCATATGGTAGCCTAAAGGCTAGTCTATCAGTAAGTTGTGAGACAGAAGTTGCGACAAGTGTAAGTGATTGGATATTCGTAGGCTGATGGGTCCCAAGGTAAAACCGTAGCTCTATTGGTGAGTCGACCTTCTCCACATCTATCTATCAAGAAACACAATTCTTGAGATCTTCCTAGTTAGTGACTTGGTTAAGATTGGCCTGGTCCTTGGGCTTGAAATCTAGAGAGTTCATGTACTAATTGTAAGTTGTTGAAACTCCCACTTAGCTACTCCACTTGGTTATTCAGTACTTGCTATCTGTCATATCAGCTTTGAAGCTTGTGGATATAGAAATTGAGAATAATAAAGTACTATTGCAAAGCTTGTCCTTATCTGTATTTAGCTAGCTATGTTCCCCCCACCCGAAATGATTTTTTTCGTCTTATGACCTCTTAGCGACAACATCGTACTCTTTGGAGATATCGAGTTGCTTAGAGAGAAGAAACTACGGAGCCAATGTAGTTCAATTGTCAAGTCGTAACACTATCAACCGGTGATCTATTGGTTACTTTCAGAGAATTTGTGAGTAAGGCTAATGTTGATAATGCTGACCTAATTTTTTTACTTCCAAGTTTTAGCGAAGTTTTTGATAGCTCGCTAGTTTAGCCCCTTTTAAGCTTTTCAATGCCAAGAGTACGACTACCGGATTTTACTCCTCAGGTTTGAATGAGACTGTTTTGAGGAAGTTAATGTAATGAAATGTTGTGATTTAAGAGTTGAGTTTGTGATGTTCAACGTATGTCAATAATCTGAAAATGGTGTTGTGTTTTTTGAATTCTGGGCATGGCAATCAATGACAGGATGACCATGGCGCCAGGTAAGAATGAGCCCATGAACTAGCGGGGATTTGTCTGGGGAAATACTTCACAGGTGTGGAGGTTTATTGACTAGGCAGAACCGATAGCTTGGTGTGAGTTGGTCAAATTTAGTAACATTTAGGATAGAATAGTCGTCTTCGAAGCCTAGCCTTTGTAGTTCTGTAGACACGTCATATATTTTACCAGTTTATATAAATACCGTCTTCGCCCCGACTCCAGAGATCAGAGACTAAAACACGATTACCTAGAACTAATTATCACATTCTTCACGTGCTTTTATTAATTCTACAAAATCCTCTTACGCCTTTCTTTATCCCCTCTCTTCTCAAGAAAAGCCTCGGGGTATATTATAGTTCTTTCTATGTATACAAATAGAGCCCATAGCTAATGTTCATATTCAGATCGATCAACCACCTCAAAATGATCACAGGTGTGTCTCTGCTGCTACCCTTGGCAGTAGTTTCACTTCTCCCAGCAATCGCTCTCGGTGTCGACTATGGCGACGAGGTCAACCCCGCTTCCCAATTCAAAACGAAGACGATTCCAGATGGAACAATGCCTCCATTGCCGGACTTTGGGGTACTCGCAGAGAACCGTTTGAGTTCATGGGATGATGAGACTCTTACGCTCACTACTAATGTTTTAATACCTGGAAATTTTCTGGCAAGGAAGCACTTATCAAATGGGTATGTTTTTCCAGTCATCAGTTCTTTTAGGACTTTTAAGTTTCAGTAGTCTGGAAATTAGTTCGAAAAAATGAGAGGATCTATATTTTAGATTTAGTTAGAACATTCAAATGGTTTGAATTGTCGACGTCACCTCCCGCATTGAATTACTGTGGCTTCGTCCAGTCCGATACCCCGAACTATTGTTCAGCCTGAAATTTTTCATCATCAACGTAGTACTAGTATTATACACCATGGCGTATGCTAATTCTATTGTCATAGATACATTGGCCTTGCTGAGGCCTCACTTGGCCCATTTTTTGAAAGAGACTTCAATCAAACACATCGAGATGGAAAGCAGCCAACGGAACCATGGCCGGAATTCAATCCTCGTCAGAGTTTTGCAGGTATTATTGGATTCTTCGACAGACAACACAACACGACGGAGACAAATTATCCAGAGCTTCTCGATCGAGGTGATGAGAGTGTTATCTCTGGTATACCTCACTTCACTGATATATCTGTCACCGCTGGTGATCAGGTGCTCAATTCTACTGTGGATTTGGCTACTATTAGCAATTTTAGCAGTTCCCTGAATTTGATGAATGCCACCGCAAGCTGGAGCTACATATGGACTCCAAATTTGAATGGCAGTCCAAGCTTTGAGATTGAATATATGGCGTTCATTAGTGCGGCTAGAGTCAACGTCGCGGCTGTTCAGCTTACTGTCACACCATTGAACAACACAACAGAAAAGATCACTATAACTGATATCCTGGATGGTAGAAGCGCTGTTAGGTCATTTTTGGGGCAGAAAGGTCATGATGATGCTTCGTCTATCTATGTTTCGAATCACCCGAATGGTCTTCCAGATGTTTCGGCATGGACGTACTCTACAGCAAAGCTGTCAAACAGCAGCTTGAGCTCCGTCTCGCCAAGGTCTATCGTATCTCCTAACAATAATTCTATGACTATTGGACAAGAATGGAATCTCGAGCTACAATCTGGACATCCAATCACCTTTCAAAAATTCGTTGGAATTGCCTCTACAGACAAATTCCCCAACGCACAAATGACAGCAGCTCAAGCATCTGATAATGCAACAAGGGATGGTTGGAATGTGCTTTATAATGAGCACACTGCAATCTGGAACCAGCGTATGCAAAGTAAAATTGTTGATTACAGGAACCCTACAACCGGTCGTCTACCAGAGAACGATACTACGACCGAGGTTGATCAAATCAATGCTGCTGTTAGTCGATACATGATCCTTCAAACACTCCTTCAAGAAGATGGGAATGGTCTGAACGACAACGGTATTAGTGTTGGAGGAATTACTGCTGATCCATACGCTGGTATGACTTTTTGGGATATGGATATTTGGATGTTTCCCGGTATAGCTCTGACTGACCCTGATTATGCACTTCAAATGATCAAATACCGTGTCAAGATGTATTCTCAGGCCAAGGCCAACGCTCAAGAAGATTATGTACAGGAAAAGTACAAGTTCGATATTGATTCAATCTTATATTCCTGGACTTCAGGTAGATATGGCAATGCAACTGGAACGGGTCCCACATTAGATTATGAGTATCATATCAACACCGACGTGGCAAAGATGGTGTTGGACTATAGAAGAATCACTCGCAATGAGGAATACTTCAGAGAAGAATTATGGCCAGTAGTCGAGAGTGTAGGGCATACTATTGAAGGAGTATTGCAGAAGGATGACCAGGGAAAATGGAACATCTGGAACATGACTGATCCTGATGAATGGACTAACCACGTCAAAAATGGTGCCTTCACTCAAGCATCTTTCTTCCAAATCATGAACTCCATCATTTCCATTAAGAGGGAATATAATGAAACTATTCCACCCACTTGGCTCGACATAGCCGAAAACATCACTATCCCCGTTTCTTCCTCTGGAATTACTCTCGAATACGAAGATATGCCCTCCGATATAACCGTCAAGCAAGCCGATGTAACTTTGATGCTCCACCCTCTTTCTCTTCCAGAGTCATCCAAGCCTATAAATTACACGCTCGAAAGGAAACAAGCCGACCTTCAATATTACACACAAAAGCAATCGCTCCATGGCCCAGCCATGACATTTGCCATTAATACCATTGCTACACTAAGATACGGACGTTCTGGCTGCTCAGCCTCTACTTACAACAGGATGGGCGTATTCTCCAATCTTCGCGCACCATGGTTCCTAATGAGTGAACAAGCTAACGATGACACTAATGCAAATGGAGGATACCCACCCGCTTTTCCATTTTTGACCGGTCATGGCGGCACGATGCAAATCGCGTTCTATGGATATCTAGGTCTAGATTCTTCGCAAGACATTCTCACTATCCAACCAACCCTTCCTCCGCCCAAACAACATCTCAAGCTTAATGAGTTCCATTGGGCGGGATATACATTCAGTGCTAGCATGAATAACACTCACACAAACATCACATTTACTGGAATCTCGCCTTCTTCCTCCAATCCCCAGAACACAACTTCGGTTCCTCTGGTTCAAAATCTCCCTGCATCTCGCCATCCACAGTTCCAGTTCATGCTATCTCTCAATCAGACCCTCACATTAGAAAATGACATGTACTGGCAAGATCTCACCACGTCCAATAATCTAATTCAATGTCTTCCCATCATCGGATACGATCCCACCGAGCTCAATCGCTGGCCAGAGAGTGTCAATGATGGGGACGTAGGAACGAGTTGGCAGCCTGAGAATACCAAGGCATCTTCTATCTCTATCGATACAACCTCTGTGGCAGGCGAAAGAATAAAGACAATTAATGTGGTATGGGGACAACGAGTTCCTACCAGCGTTTTTGTTATAATTTTCAACTCCACAAATGCTTCAGAAGGAGAAGAATTTCTCCTCCCTCTTCCTGATCTTGATGCTCCAGATATGGCAAATGTTATCTCAATCAGAGACGTTGATGCGCTAGCAGATGCTATGTCTTTAGAGGATTCTCCAAAAGGCGATGGAGAGGAAAATTCTGGAGATGATGTAAGACTCAAAGAAGGTCACCAAACAACTTACCCACTACCTGATGATAGAATAGTGTATATGGGAGATACAGCTGTGCTTCAGATTGCTGGATGTATAGGCAAAACTTGCGGAGTTTTTGGAGATGAGGCAGGGGCTACTGTAGAAGAGTGGGAGATAATTGGTGAAGCTTAAAGTAATGCTGCGATTTTTGTTATTGGGTTTGGAGGGGGGAGTTTGGTGTTCATTACAAATGAGGCCACACTTTTAAAGCAGCGGGATCTTTGAAGTTTAATGTTTAATTCTGATGATATTCCCGTTCAATTATGTTTAATAAGAGTTGGCTGATCTAATCATTCCTTTTGATTCTGTTGTTTGAAAGCACTCGATTATGTACATTGTCCTGCTCAGTTTTTAGTGACAAGTGAATTTGCTTCTGGTCGTTGTATACAAGTGAAGTCAACCCACTTAGCAAAAACTCCACTATATTTGGAAGCAGTTCTTTACACCCATAGATATTGTGATTATATCGTTCATTCACAGCGATCAAGACGGCGATCATCGATGACTTGGCGTCCTTCTAAGACAATCCAAAACATGCGGCAAAGAGCTCAAATTCACTATCGAAAATCTGAAAATTCAAAGCTGCATACCTAGTCAACAGATTGTCTGGGTCTGAATTTCACAATCGGAAATCATTGTGGTAAGCACCAAAGCAATCATAATTCCAAAAATCGTTACAAAGTCATCTACTTCTTTCCCAACATATTCGTCAAATCCCAACCAAACATGCAAACGCGATATATACATACGCTAATCCGGTTCTGAATCTTGGATAGCCCCTTTCTTCCATGTGGCCAGCCGACGGCACGTAAATTTTAGCGGGGCTCATTGGCTAGATGCTAAGTTACGCAACACAATCTAAAGACTGGCTAAATAGCAAACATCACATCATGAAAGATTTTCCTCGGTGACGAATTGATATACATTGCCTACTGTAGAATCTAACTGCAGCATAGTTTTAGCTATGGGTCTCCACACTGGTTTTGACATGGTTCCACGCCTGACCGAAAGAACAGAAGATCAGAAGAGCTGGGAGTGCTTTATCCAAGCCGTCAAAGAACACTACCAAAACGATGATTTGGTAGAAGCAAAAGAGAACTTTATCATCGTCAAGGTAGACCGGGATCTTCTCCTTCCATCTAAGGGCCATAAGTTTCTGCGATTCTGTTCGAAGATTTCTGTTCGTCGTGCTGAGGGGGTCGAGGACTATCTGGATACGATAACTAAGATTGCAGAGGAACATTTTGGCTCTCGGGTTCATAATTGGGAGGAAGAACTTGGACAGGAAGGGTTTTATAGATGGGTCGATGTTTATGATTCACGGAAGTATTTTGAGCAGGTACATCAGTCTTGGTCTGCTTGCCATCAGTTGTATTTTCTAATGATATTTAGCCGGGTGAACCTAATACTTCGGCTGTCATTGATTCAAATGTATCCAAGAACCATTCAAAGAGTGGAAAGGACTCAAAAATGTTCAGTATCGAACAGGTGCCAGGAAAAGGGAAAGGCCTCATAGCTCGCCTCAATATCGGAAAAGGAAAACGAATACTTTCGGAGAAATCCCTTTTGGAAATCAGAACTACCTCAGCATCAGCATCCTATCTCGAAAGTAACATTTCCCAAAAAGTTAAGAGGCTTCCAAAATCAGAGCAACAGCAATTCTTTTCACTTCAAAACAACATTTGTAGGGGACAACCGTGTTCCGGTATTCTGGTGACGAATGGTATAGGTCGCGGTACTGGTTCTACAGTTGTTGATATATTTCCTACAGTATGCCTCATCAATCACGACTGTCTTCCCAATGCACATACCTACTGGAACCCCAAAACAGAGTGCAGAAATATCCACGCAGTGTGCCCCATCAAAGCTGGAGAAGAGATAACCATTGCGTACCGCCCCGGTAAAGGAGAACGCTCCGATTTACGACGTGCACATCTCAAAAGAGCGTACGCATTTGATTGTACGTGTCTTCTTTGCAGTCTCTCGCCAGCCAAGACTCAAGTGAGTGATACACAGCGTACCGATCTTATGTTTCTTAGACATCAAGTTCATAAGGAGAAACGATTTTTTGAGCACCCTAAAGAAAGTCTAACAGACTGCTACACCTCTGTCAAGATACTCAAAGAAGAAATAAAGGATAGGGCAAACATTTTGATCTCTGACATCTACTGGGATGCTTTCAATATTAGTATTGCGCAAAGTGATCAAGCGCGAGCGAGCTGTTTTATGGAGAGGGCTTATAGTGAAAGAGTTATGTGTGAAGGAGAGGATGGCCCAGATGATCAGAGTATGAGAAGATTGATAAAGAAACCGTCCCAATATGAAAGTTTCGCGCTAACAAATAAGTGGCAGACTGGAAAGAAGGAAGTACCAAAGGGACTCATTATTGAAGAGTTTGAAAAGTGGTTGTGGAGAGATGGAATGTAGACTTCTTGTATTACTGGACACCTTGTAGTATGTACTCTTATAGGTTATTTGAGTCTGTTATGTTGAGGCAGTGTAGGAGGTGGAAATAAGAGCTTTGGCTACCTAGGTTTACCTATTTTGATACTAAATTACAACAGTATAATTTAATGTCAGATTTCAATCACTTAATGATAGGGTTTGTAATTTTGATCTCATATCACAAGAATTAAGAGCACCATATAGCATGAGAGTAACTTACCGAAACATATCTACAAGCATGAATCGAACCTCCTAGAGCTCGGCTCAAAACTAATATTAAACCCACCTTAGGCACCATTTTAGTAACCAGTCTCAAAGAGAAAGAATGATCGTGATAAATAAAAACCCTTCGCCGGAGGTTGAAGGTATTAGGAAACATGTCGAGCACGAGTATCCTCCAACAACACTATACTCGATATCATTTCACTAAAACTGACATAGTGGAGTACATCGATGCAAAACTCGGCCGCAAATCAAAATCACCGCCAAATAACAAAAAAAAATGGAAGCGAAACTTTTGAGACGACTCGTCATTGTACTTCTTAGTACTTGTACTTATATACAGTTGCGAAACGTGTTCATTAATTCATCATTCATTCATTCAGCCCTTCCCAACCCGAGTCCCAAGTCCATGTCCAAGTCCAGTCCATTGCCAATAACGATACTGATGATACTCCTTCATTCCTTCCCTCCCTGGATATAATATGCTAGTACTCGAATAAAGTATGCCCAAAATACGCCAATGTAGTATTCCCGAATCAACCACGAAAAAACGACACTTGAACCTCCGAAGTTCATATACATACAGCCGTTAAAAAATTACAAAAACTCCTAGTCCAATTCAATATCCAGTTCTGGACCTCCCAAACTTTCTCTTCCCGCCTCTCTAATTCCCTTTGCAGTTACGAAGCGAGTCTTCTTCTTAACTCCGCCAATTGTATTGACTCGCTTGCGCTTGTTGATCGGGCTCAATCGAACAGAAGGTTTGGTACCAATGAGGCCAAGCTTCCTAGCATCCGGCGGAGACAGTTCTCTGTCGCTGCTTCTAGTATCTTGTGGGTTAAGTTGTGCCGGATTACGTCTCTTCATGTAGTCAGCACCGAGTCCTCCACCCATCATTCCTAATTTCCTACCGAGCTCCCTTTCTTTCTCTTGAGCTAGAAGTTGTTTTGTCATTCGGTCTTCCTTGGTGCTTCCTCTATGAAAAGCATCCGGGTCAAAATCAACATCGTCTAATAAGCTTACGGCGCTTCTTTTGCCAATGTAAATTTGACTATGGCTTTCTCTGTCATATTTCGTCTTTTCACCCTTCTTGAGTTCTTCTCGGCGTTGTTTGTAGCCCGCCATATCTCGAGAGTTGTATTTTTGTTCCGTTCCATCTCCGCGAAAATCACGTTTTGGGCCGAAGCTCATAGTATTGACTTCCATGCGGTTTGCATGTGTCTTGGTGAGAGAGAGATTTACGTGATAGTCGCAGAATTCGGTATGTCGTGTATTGACCCAGGTATCACAAGTTTTACCATCTCTTTTGACGCTCTTGCAATATCCTAAATCTCTATTTGTGCCAATTTCAAGTATTGTATCGTCACTTGAGCTAAGCGTAAGGCTGAATTTACCTGTGTCAGTTTTCCCTCTAGCGGGAGGCATAAATCCGGGGTTAAGGAGGGCAATAACAGTTCCTGGTGTGAGCTTCCAGAACTTTTCAAAGGCAGTCCTGAAGAGAAAAAGTTCGATTTCCCATTTGAGATCGGTAAGGGTAAGGACCATAAATTTGCCGCCATTCTTGGCTTGGTCCTGGTGCGCTCGTGGTGCAGATTTTGCTGCGATGGTTGCGAACACAACAACATCTTCTTCGATCTCGGGACCGGCAAAGTCTGGGGCTTTTACAGTCCTAAGTAAATCGGGTATAAGAAAAGTTTTCTTTCCCTGAAGGGTTCGAGTGAGTACTTGATGGGGAATGATTCGCTTGGAGAGATGGGAGGTAGAATATGGTTCGAACTGCGAAGTTTCACCATCGGAAGTATCTGATGACGCTTTGTTAAGATTGCTATTCGAACGCGTTCGATTCAAATTATCGAAAGCACTTCGCGCGGTCATATTTTTGTCTTGTGAGTCGGGTCTTCTATCACGTGAGTCTGGCCTGTTCAAGAACTTTGCTTCAGTGCCGTTCCTCAACGCTGAACGATACGTATCAAATGAACTTTGAGAGCTCTGCGAACCATTGCCGTTTCTGAAAGCTAAACGTTTCGAGGCATCAAAGGAGTTTTGAGAGTCCTGTGAACCTCTTCTCAGGCCAGCGTATATTTCATGGCTATTTTTAATTTCGGGACGTCTCGAGCTGTCAAAAGAGCCTTGTGGAACTTGGGCCTGGGGCCTGGCGGTTGTTTCATTGCTGTTAGTTGGAATTGAACGTAAATTCGAAGTAGTTTTATGCCGTCTTAATTCCCCGTTCGAATTGTTGAGAGAATTCAAGACCTCCTCTCGACTGAATTCTTTAGTGGGAGCAGGATGGCTAGGTAATTCGATTGCATTGGATTTGAATGACTCCATCTGCTTCTGATCTATATCGAATGCTGTGCTGCGAGTTTTCTTGATTCGCGCTGCCCTTTCCTGCCGCTCAGTATCCGTAATCCTGGCTGCAGCCATTCTTTCGCTAAAAGATTTCGGTCTCTCTACCTGATTAAAACTTTGCGATGCAGGTATGCGATTTCCAGTTTGAGACTGGCTCCGTTGTAGGAATGGCCCGGTTCGTTTCGCATTGTTAAAATCTGACTCTAGATTCTTCCTTAATCCCGGTGCTCTCTTGAGCGAAATATCTATTCCTTTCAATCCTTTATCAATACCAAGTAGAACCCTTCCAGGAGATTGTGGAAGTTCAGCAGGCTGAACACGGCGCGGTGGTGATGCTGGAACATTGATCTCGGTACGTGATTTTGGGCGTTGCGACGGTCTCTCTCTTAACCCTGCCGCTCCCAATCCTGCCAATCTCGAAGATGCTCTATTTGTCGCCGCAGAGTTTGCTCTCAAAAGACCCGATGTGGGCCTGTGACTCTCAAGTTGCTCGTTAATCTCGATCTTCTCGCCCTCTGAATCCGAACTCTGCTTGTTCTTCTTCTGCAACTGCTTTAAACGAAGTCGCGCTTGGATTTCCTGTAGTTTCAACTGTAAAGTTTCTTCATCGTCTTCGTCGTCGCCCGCCATCTCTTCCATGTACATATCGGCTTTCATCCGGTCTTTGCCTATAGCTTGTGGCGTTTGCGAGACAATGGGTCGTCGTTTCGAAGGGGAAGCAGTAGGAGAAAATCCTGTTGCGTATCGTCGTAATCGATCACGACCGCCGGGGGTACTTAATAGTGCTTCTCGGGGAGATCTTGGTGGCCATTGAGCCTCTTCAGCACCGCCTTTTATATACTCAGTCAGGAATTTTATACGGGAATGACAGCGCACATACCTTGGGACATAATGAGCACAATAATAATGTGCAAGTAACAGAATATGCAGCTAAGGAAGCGGTTTAAATCAATTCGATATCGTGATATCAATTCTCGCGAAGGATTGCTGTTTGTCATATATACTGCAAATTCGGGGTAATCGTTGACTTGTATTGCGTTTTGCTAAACGTCCATCTATAAAAATCTGCAGCGTAGAAAGTTGTAGAAGTCGGATCGCATACACTGTACAATAATCAACGAAATGGAAAATTGATGTTGCTTGTGCTTGGAGAAGGCAGTGAATCTGCAGCCGGATCGAAAATAATGTAAGATTGTGGGTTATCAAATGGTAAAGGCAGGAATACCATTTGAATTTATGATGTGATTGTCATTCGTTTGTGAGGAAGCTTGTCCATGGACAGGTATACAGGTAAGATTTTCAGCTCATTCAGATGGGAACCTTATTGAAGTAGTGTGAGCTTTATTTAACTTTGGGTTATCGTTCGCTCTATCGGTCTATTTCCAAATCCAGATGTTTGAATTGAAGCAAAAGCGCAAAACCCCGGATTTCAAAATAATCCTGCAAGCCAATAGGCGCTCCCTGCCTTGGACTTCAATTTAAAGCAATTGGCTTTATTGGTTGCTATGCATGACTAAGCCGACGCGCTCTAATGTAACGCGACAAGACGCGACTTCTTTTAAAGTGGTTGAGTCTCATGGCTGGAGATTCTAAGGTAGCTAGATATATATTCATCCAAAAGTCAAATACGCAACATAGTGGTTTACTTGCGACTCACTGAACGATTCTACAATAATTATACATACAATTATCTCGGATATGGTGGTTAAAACTAGAGGGAGACCAGCCACAAAAGCTGCAGCAGTGGAAACAGAACCTTCGAAAGTCGCCGATCCAAAAGCCAAATTGCAGCCAGACGATGTCAACCCCCCGAGGGTTTTCATATTACCAAAGGATATCAGTACAGAGGCTCGGATTATCACACTCGAAAATCCTAGATATGCAAAGGATAGTCGATATCTTGTATGCCCCAATAAAGGTTTCAATGAATTTACTCGAATAGCTGCGCCAAAAACCACACCTAAAAGCTGGTTACTTGTACCGGAAGACGAGTCGACGGCACCATTAGAGGACGAAATACCCAAGGATGAAACGGATGATAAAGAAGACCCTTCGTTCAAAGCACAAGGTTATGTCACGAAAGGGGCAGATCTATTCATTGCTACGCCAATTGACTCTCTATTCATTATTCTTCCAGCTCTTGCACCTGTTCCCACGACCAAAGTTTCGGATCCACCCAAAAAGTTATTCCTGGCTGGCGATGATTATTTTGACAAATTAATATCTGCGTCACCACATTTGGGGTCTTTCCTAAGAGCTGGCCCGTTACGATCCACGCTAGAAAAGAGAATGGCGGCAGTGTGCGATACAGTGGACGCTGGGGACGAAACAATGTTCAGAATAAACGAGGAAAAGCTATCCAAGGAACTTTTAAAAAAGGCCAAGAAAATGGTCGAGTACGGTCTGCCTGCTAGCATGGAGGAGAAACTCGTTAGAAAAGCACTGGACATACCAGTGCTGAGTATCAACCGTGGAGAGGAATCTACTCAGGAAGGGTTGAACGAGGAAGCGAATATATCGGCCAATTCAGGAACTTCGACTCCACAAATCGAGTCACAAACTACACAGATTACAGAGTCATCCACAGATACTGTAGCGAGTTCACTTTCTGAAGCTTCAACAGCAGCAACATCAATATCGGGTGATTTGGCTGATGCCTCTAAAGATGAGAAAATAAGCATACCATCAATCGATGCACCCGAGGGTGTTGCGGATCTGCTGCGCATCCGTACGGCATTCTTTTTCATTTGCTCGAATTACATAGCCCCTCACCTCAGTGACATATTGAAGAATGCTCTGAAATCATCAGCATCACCTGTCGACTTCACCTCCTTGGATAGCCATCTCGCATATCTAACGAAATTGCGGCAAGATGCTTTGGCGGCAAGATCTATGGGAGATTATTCGAGAAAGCGAGCAACGGTAGGTGATGACGAAGAGATCGAAACGCGCGCAGAAAAGAAGCGCAAACAAGACGAGGAGGATAAGAGGAAAAAGGCTGGTGAGAGCAGAGGTGTCAAGAACCTAAAGAAGGTCAACACTAGTGGTATGAAAAAGATGAGTGATTTCTTCAAAAAGAAATGATTGTACTTATTACTGCAAGAAATCTGGCGTTGTGGCAGGTTTGGGGTATGGTTTGGGGTAATGGTCGATCCGGGTTGGCACATCTGAGACACCATCATGTAGAATTTTGTAGCGAATGATTTGAAAGATTCATCGTACTCCTCGTGCTCTGCCTCGTGGAATACCTCGTCCAATACCTGATCCACCCCTGCTTGTGCCAGTACCTGTGCTTGAGCCGGTCGAGCTTCCACGACCATACCCTGACGAGCTAACACTTCCAGGTCTCAATACTCCTCCTCTAGCTCTGCCTCTTCCTCCTCGGGTCCCACGAGATGTTGTGCCAGCTTGTCTTTGCCGTTCTTCATCCTCGGCTCTTTGCCTTGCAGCCTCTCTTCTTCGCTCTTCCTCCGCAGCCCGACGTTCAGCAGCTTGAGCTTTCAATACCTGCTCGTTCTCCATATCTGCAATATCCTGACTTGCGCCCCGCCAATTTGGATTCAAAATCAATCTTTGATTATGCTCCGTCTGTGATAGTATGCGAATCCATGTATTAAGTAGCGTTGAAGCGGATGTAACCGTTTGTGAGACTGTCTGAAATAATTCTTAGCTATAATCCAATTCCCATCGTACAAAGTCTTCTTACACCCATATTTCCCTTCGCAAGATCCAGACTGCCCAGTACTCCTTCTATGAGTTCATTGATATTGCGAACTCCTTCCAGTTCCTTTTGTAGAGCCGCTTCTCTTGCCGTCTCAGCATCGTATTTTGACCCGCCACTTCTTTGCGCCGGCGCATTGCCTTCTGAACTCTTGCTTAGAGCCTTGAGATCAGCCTTTGAGGGTTTGGAAGGGGATGCAAAAAGGTCTTCATTATCTGAATCTGAAAGGTCTAGCTTGCCAATATCTGGGGTAGCCATCATGGACCAAGAAGTAAGGATAAGGACAAGGACAGGGTCAGTGTCGGTATCAGTGGGTCAGTAAGAAAGGGTGTGACTTTGAACCTTTCTAGAATCCTTCGAAAGACCCCCAAAGAGTATATTTTGACGCGTAAAGTCACGTAAATTGACAAATTCACGTCCATCTGGTCCAAATATTCGCTGTCATTCATCAATCTAACAGAAATTGTCCGAGCGTTGGGGACACTAATGAAAGCCTAAGGAAATCAACATGGCTGGGAATTCTTCTTTCAACCTCCTGGTTTTCTGGTCAAGACAGTAAACAAGACCAATATTATCATCCCTTCGACCTTATTCTTGTCTAATTCCTTCATTTATGCAATATCCTCATTTATACAAGAGTATTTTGATTTCTTTGCTTAGCATTTCAGCGTCATCGTCGTGATTTCACAAAATACAGACATTTTCGGTGCCACATCAACAAGCAAATCAACAGACAAGCAATACAACCACTACTGTACCAACAGCTGGTTTATTTACATCGTCGCTCTTGAACAATCTATACATATATCACCAGCTGCGGATTCATTTCACCTTTCGCTAAGAATCACTTCTCGATACCTTTCAATTCTACCCTCTCTTCCAAGAACAGAGTTTTGAGTAGAGTTTGAGCATTGGATTGAACGACGTTTACCTTACCGACCAACCTTGAAGGTTCTTTTTTGTTTGCGAAGATGGCTTCCGCTACGATGAGACCAAGTACACCACCACCTTCCAGTTCCCTCAAAACTCCATCAACACCACGATTCGGTTACGATGATAATTACGAACCGTATTCACCCAGAAAATCAAGTCGAGTAGCCTCAAGGGCAATTCGTAACGCGGTTACTCCACCACCTCCATCTATTAAACATAATATTCGCAACAGTCTTTCTACTCCGCAATCAACACCTCGAGTCGCTAGAAAGGTTGTCTTCTCTGGTACACCTCAACATATTCACTCGTCGCCGCCTAAATCTCCTCAAATTGCGACTAAAAGACGCGCACCTAAATCGTCTACCACAATTGCCGGCCGACAAGTTTCTGGCGCAATAAATCTCGGCAGCACAACATCCGCAGCTACAGCTCTCGGTCTTACTCCCAAAGATAAGCAAAAAGAGCAAAAAATGAACGACCATCAACGATCTGGTGCGATGGTTCGCGGCGACGGTATGCTACCAACACCTTCTAAAACCCCACGCCATCCCAAACAAACGGAGGACTTGAAGCAAGGAATTAATGCGGTTTCACGTACTCTTTTTACCTCGATCCATGCCGACAATTCTGCGGATGCGATGCCAAAACCTAAGAAGAATCGCAAGAGATACGATAATTTTGACTTTGGAAGCTCATCTGCAGATGAACCAATTGCTATATTCACCGACTCTGAGGATCGCATTCCAGAGGTTGACAGCCATGCCGATAACCCTTTCCTTGGTAGTAGCCCTCCACACAATACTAGAGGCAGAAGCCGCAAACCCAAGTTGATTCACGTTCCAGGAGAGGAGGATCAAACTATGGAGCAGCTTATGGGTCGCGAGGATGGACATGTTTCTAATTTGTAAGTCGCATTATCTTCACTCGCCCCAAGATTGTTTTTTAACTAACTACTCCTACAGCCGTGGTAAACTTATCTTTAAGAAAAATTCAAACGCCTCAGCAAGTCACAGTCCAACCCGAGGTGCAGGTCGTGCTGAAGTTATGATTCTCGATCAAAGCTTTGCAGGCGAATTCAATGGACCTGTTACACGTTCATGCAGACGTCAGTTGTTCACCAACAATCGCAGAGCTCCCGTCATTCCACAAGTTCAAGTCACCACCGAAGACGAAGAGGAAGCTTTGACCGATATCGAGGAGAAATTTGACACCGACGCGACAGAGAGTGATGCTGAATTACGCACTCCATCCCACAATCAAGGTCTTATGACTCCGGATGCACCAAGATTTGGACCATCATCTTCGCCCACTATCAAGAGAGCTACACGTGCTACAAAGAGATATGATGTTGTCGATTCTCCAGTAACTCCCCCACGCCGTGGCCGCTCCCACGTTGCTAGCCCATCCAAGTCTTCTGGAAGTGACAACAACTTCGAACGTGCAACCAGAAAGCGGGATGGAGAATCTGTTTCAAGACCTACCGAGGAAGTGAAGAGAGCACGCACCTAAGATTCTCTTAGAATTCCGGTCATGAATTTTTTATTTGTTGAAGGGATATTGGAACGAAGATTGAATGCATATTGGCGAACGCATGGGACGAACTGGGTGGGAGTTTTTCACAGAGGTTCTCGAGATATCTTCTCGTGAGCTTTCTTTGACTGCAGGAACCTGCAGTGTTCATTTCTTTTTATCGCCTACTTGATGCTTTTTACTTCTTAACGGTTATTCCTGCATGATTTGATGAGTTCTTCGAGGCCATCGCACATAGCAGAATTTGGACCCCTTCCCGCGCACCTCTTTTGTAAAATACCAGGCAATGGCGTTTTCAGTTTTCAGGCATAGCGAGAATTGGTCTACAACTGTACCTAACGAGATAAAATGATGATCAGGCATATTAATGAATGTTTCTTTTTGATGTGATTCGATTGTGATTGTCATGTATGTCATGTAAATGATGCCATAAGTACATACGTACCTAAAACCGGTAGTGTCAAACTTTAATAGCTCAAAGAGCCCTTGTATTGAAGCGTTTTAAATCCCTGACTAAAAAGATCCGTATCGATAAATATCCCCCCGCACATCCCACCAAAATATCAACAGCTCTTCTGAATACAACAACTTTTCAGACAACCACATTCAAGATGCATATTCTAGTAAGTGAAAGTTCATATTGTATCAAATATTGGTATTCTAATTAACAATTCATAATAGGTAGTAAATGATGATGGACCTCCCTCCAACAAATCCTCTCCCTATGTCCACTCCCTCGTCCAAACTCTCCAAGCCGCTGGCCACATAGTCTCCGTCGTCCTTCCCCATACCCAACGTTCATGGATAGGTAAAGCGCACATGGTCGGTCAAACCGTCAAACCCACGTACTTCAGACCCGGTACCCTTCACGAAGATGACGGTACAACACATGCTCGTCCCTCGAGCGATAATAAGGAAGAATGGGTATTGGTAGATGGCACACCTGCATCGTGCGTACAAATTGGTCTTTACCATTATTTTAAAGATAGAGGACCAGTCGATTTGGTTGTTAGTGGACCAAACTATGGACGAAATAGTACGGCGGTCTTCAGTCTGAGTAGTGGGACTGTTGGAGGGGCGATGGAGGCGGCGATTTGTAAGAGAAAGGCCATTGCGTTGAGCTTTGCATTTTTTACTAGAAATCATGATCCAGAAATTATTGCAGGCGCAAGTAGAGTTGGAGTGAAGATTATCGAGTATTTGTATAACAATTGGAGTGAGGGAGTGGATTTGTATACGGTCAATGTTCCGTTGGTGGAGGGAGTGGAGAAGAACAAGATTTTGTGGACAACTATGTTGCAGAACTACTGGGGAGAAGGAAGTTGCTTTGAGGAGGTGGACGGAAACGATGAGGATG
Organism: Botryotinia globosa; assembly: GCA_014898425.1. Lineage (NCBI taxonomy): Eukaryota > Fungi > Ascomycota > Leotiomycetes > Helotiales > Sclerotiniaceae > Botryotinia > Botryotinia globosa. The sequence continues at coordinate 1,413,535 of RCSZ01000009.1, forward strand.
CCGACGAGGAAGAAGAAAAGATCAGAGAGAAGGAAGGGCAGCAGGGAGAGGGGGGTGAAGAGGGGAAGAAGGCTGTCGGACACACACATAAACATTTCAAATGGACCCCAAGGTTCACAGACGTATACAAGAGTGTAGAAGAATCTGAACCTGGTAATGATGGCTGGGCTGTTAACGAAGGTTACACAAGGTATGTTCTATTTGAAATAAAAGACTTCTCCTGAGACTAACATTACTATAGTGTCACTCCATTAAAGGCAAATTTCATGCATGCTACTGCGGCGACACAGGGAGAGTTGAAGCTGTGAGTTATTAATGGCATACCAATAGAGCATTAGATATTGTTAGACCAATACAAGTTCCTTTCCACTCATTTTAAACGTACCAACATAATCAAGCACCTCTGACCAATCCTTTCGCCAGACCATCCTCAGACCCAATACCATCAATGTCGGATCTCTCCCTTCAAGAACCCAAGTCAAAACAACGTCATTTCTACGCCTATATCGATTATGAGGATTCCTATGTCCAACCGCTAATCCTTTCGGCTCTGAAGCAACTCCCTCAATCTTCATATACACTTCTCTCTTCTCCCTCTGACCTTCCAACTCCAGGATCACCATACCTCCATATTTCATCATACGAAACCATCCCTTTTGATGAAATAACATCGAAGCCTACAACCTCCCTTACAAACGCCTATGTTATCCGCAAAGCCCTCATTCGTAAACACTATTTGAGTGAAACATCCCACATATGGTGTGTTAAGAACCCTGACTCTATTCTCAAAACAAACATCAAGCGCGCAGAGCATTTCGAGGTCGACTACGCCGAGTTCTTAGATGATGCAGTGGTAGAATGTTGGGACTTGAAGGAAAGCTTTGCACGAAACGATGAAGTTGATGAAGACGGAGGTAGCGCCTCAGATAGAGAATGGTGGATATTAAAACCAGGAATGAGTGATAGAGGGCAGGGCATTAGGTTGTTTTCCTCTTACGAAGAACTCCTTGCCATCTTCGAAGGATGGGAAGAGGACGCACCTGATTCCGACGAAGAGGACGAAGAAATTGAAAACCATGACGATGAAGAGAAAGACTTTATCCAAACATCTCATCTCCGTCATTTTCTCGCACAACCATATATCCATCCACCACTCCTCCTCGCCCCAGATGCTGATACAACAGCTCCTAAAAACACTAAATTTCATATCAGAACATATGTTCTCGCTTCTGGAGCACTGGATATTTACGTCTATAAATCCATGTTAGCCCTCTTCGCTAGCTCAGCATACGTTCCTCCCTGGTCTTCATCCTCTTCCCCCTCGGGCGAAATAGATCTCAACCCGCATCTTACAAATACCTGTATACAAACCTCGGACTCGAAGAAAAATGCCGTGCATCTTCTTTCTTCTCTCCCTTTCTCCGCCTCTCTACATGAGAAAATACAGACCCAAATATCTAAATTAACAGCAGAGATTTTCGTTGCAGCCGCTAAAGAAATGAGTATCCATTTCCAACCATTGCCAAATGCGTTTGAAGCGTTTGGACTTGATTTCTTGGTGGATGCGGATGGAGTGGTTTGGTTATTGGAGGTTAACGCGTTTCCAGATTTTGGACAGAGTGGAGAGGAGTGTAAGGCGGTTGTGGAAGGATTTTGGGAAGAGGTTGTTGGGAAGAGTGTTGGTGGATTTTTTGGCGTGGGGTCCGACGGTAGTAAGGAGGGAGATGAACAGTTGGTGAGAGTTGGGGGTGTGGATTTGGGGAGGAGGTAGGTTGATGGATGTGATGAATTGGCTGCGGAAAAGTATTGGAATGGTTATCTACTGTATCATGTATTGGTTAGCTAGTGGTATGAATGTTCAGCTTTGTATATGCCAAGCTACATTATCTTGCTTTGGAGTATTTGGAAGAGAAACCTATCAGGCTCGATATAGATATATATGTACCGTTTGTGTGCCAACACTCTGAATTCTACAAATCCAATCTCACAATACTATCTCCTACCCCTTATTCTGACCTCGTTATATCGTACCATATCATACCATACCATACCATATCACATAAGTTACAATGAATATCCACAAGTTCCCTCTCTCCTCCCCCTCAATCCAAACATCTCCCATCTACACATATAGAAATCACTCTGTAACAAAAATCCCAAGATTTAGTCTCGAGATTCAGATTTATATTTGTATTTACATGTACATTTTGATTTCACTTCTGAGATGAGATGAGATGAGAAGAAACGAGATATAAGATATGCGAAGTTATCTTATTCATAACGAACTATGTATGGCTTTAAATGTAATATAGACTTTCTTACCTATGCTATTATATACTCTTCACAAAATTGAGACTCGAGAGGTTTATGTGGAACTGGGATTGGAATTGTGGAATTGGAATCTCATGTCTGATATTCTATGATGATGGGACAGGAGGGAGTGAGAGAGACTTTAATTTAGTATATGAGAGTAAGTGAGAACAAGAGAAGAATAGAAGGAGGGGCGCTATCATTACGAATTGTTGTTAATTCTCAGGACAGGTGGTATTTTTTTGCAGGGAATGGGGGGAGTGTGTGGGGTTTTAAATTCGAGAGTGTGTGCTGGGAATGCATGTGATGGGTTTTCAACATTGATCTGAGAATAGACATACATGATATTGGAGATTTGAGATACATGTATGTTTTGTAGACAAGATAAGATGAGATGAGATGCATATTCTAGTCCAGACTCCAGCGAGACGAACCTCTCGATTACACAGGAAACGATGATTGTCAGATATCCAAGGTGAAGAGACTCGGTATTTCAGACTTGTTATAATGTATCAAGGGGATTGAAGAGCAAAGCTGGAAAGAAGAGGGAACTACAGTGAGAATGGAATAAGGGAAAGAAGAGGAAACTAAGGGACATATCATGGTGATTTTTTGTATCTCTTAGCGATGGGTACTTAGTACTGGTTACGTTACTAATGGCAAGAAATCTTGAGCTGGCAAGTCGAAATAAGAATATAGTAGATAGGGACATGTAGAATTCGGAAAACAAAAATATGGAAAGTAAATTCGTGGACAAAAGATAGAAGAGGCTTGGAAAAGGCAGTAAACAATGTATGCAATGCTGGACGCTATTAGCTGAATGTATACTCCTGCCAATGAAGTGGTTGACGGAGGTCTTCAACTTGAAGTACGGTATGACAAGAATTCAATGCAGAAACAACTGCTAGCATTCACATGGTTCGGTATAAATCATTTACAATTCCTTTAGATCCATCGTCTGTTCATTTAAAAAGCTGTTCCGTCTTTCCAAAATCTCCCCCGTCACAATTCTCCTCTCAAAAGTAAAGGTAAAGAAAAAGCATTTCCCTATTCCCAAATACGCATCCGTAGATACTATCTAGATACAGTCCCCAAAAAGATCCACAAGTCATGACATTGAACATAGCATTACCACCTTCGACCCAAAAACTAGAAAACGCCTGAGAAACGCCAGGGCACATTCATATACACTCCAAAGTAACGCTCGCTCAGAACAAAGATACTGGGTATCAACTAGAAGGAGTGATTGTATGTTCAATCCAATGGGTTGTTATATCGTAAAGGCTCTTGAAAGAGATACCTCCATCTGTGTTCCGGGAGAGCAATTCATTTTGATAGAGGTGTTTTTGCTTAGGCTTTAGCGGCGGGTTTCTTAAAGACCTTGGTGGCAGGCTTCTTTGGCGCAGGAGTAGCCTGGGAAAGAAGGATGTGTTAACTAGGTGAGGGCATAAAAGAAGTTGGGGTGAAGATCAAAGTATATAGAAATAGAAATATGACATACCTTCTTCTTTGGCGCCGGCTTCTCAGCAGCTGGCTTCTCAGCAGCAGCCTCCTCGACTTTTTCCTCAACGGTCTCTGCGGCCTTCTCGACAATTTTTTCAGTTTCCTCTACAGCAGCTTCAGGCTATAGAATAATCAATATCTAGTCTTAGATACAGCAATATCTAACGTACCTGGGCAATAGCTGCGGGCTTCTTCTTTGGGGCAGCGGGTTTCTTAGAGGCAGCGGTTTTCTTAATAACACCGATTGGCTTAGAGCCGTTGGTTGGCGCAACCTTCTTTCCAGTGTTTGCCCTTGGTGCGGCCTTTGTCTTGGGAGCTTTGACGGGAGCTGGGACGGGTGCTGGGACAAGCTTGGGTGGGAGGTTGCCTAATATATCGAGTTTAGTGAAGCTCTTTTTTACGCGATTTTGCGACCGTATATTTCAATAGCTGAAGAATGGGATTTGGGAAATGAATATAGAAAGTAACTCACCACTAGTGGTTCTAGTTACACGAGGCATTGCTTCCTATGAAGATTAGTTAGTAAGAATGTATGATGTGAAAGAATCACATAGAGAGGCGCAAGATGAATGGGAGGCGCGTCAACAATGCAATATGCGATGCAAATTGGGCGTAGATATCGGATAGTTACTTACTTCGTTTGAATGGAATGGATTTGATGATTTATAGAAAGGTTTTCGTCGCGTTAATCTATAGATCTGATGGATCAAGTATGAAAGATTTACGGATTGTTGTTGTTTTGTGGGAGAGGAGAGGGAAGATGTGCTGGGAGAGGTGTGGTGTTATGGTCTGGGACCGACCACGAAGCCCGCTAAGCGGAAGGAGACGCTTCTCAATTCTATCAAGGTCCAAAATGATATTTGTTGTTAATATTTATATTGATATACGTTTGTCATTTATTCCGGGTAAATTTATCAAGTTGAAATTATGTTCAAATGGTTATTGTTTAACTTTTAATATCAAACTTATATATAGTCTTTCTTGCTTCCTCTTCTCTTCTCTGTTACCTTCTCCCTCCCAATCTCATTCAGTCCATTTTGATTTTCCCTCAACATGTCCCTCATTTCTAGCCATCACGTGTAACATGATAGGACTTCCCTGAAAAGCCCTGGATCTACCCGCTAGAAGCGAAAAAGATGCAGGTTATAACTTATCAGTTATCTTAGCACCAGGTGGGGCAATAGAGCTTGGAAGAGGAGAAGGGGAAGAGGAGAGCAGGAACAGGAGCAGGAGCAGGAACAGGAACAGAAACAGAAACAGGAACAGAAACAGAAACAGCAACAGGAACATTGCACCAAATGGATCGGAAGATAAACAATTCTCGAAGCTTTTAGTGAAGCTCAAGGGAAGAAGAGAAAACAGGGGAATCCTGTCTATCAAAAAGGATGATGCATTTAACACGGTCTCACATCAACACCTTTCACGAAGTAGGAATCCTTCACAACTATCAGTCCAAAATACGAGTAGAAGGGTTACATTGCAACCTTTTACAGGAAAGAACAACAAATGCAAGCAGGGGCTGTGGAATGTTTCATCATGGTGATGATTTGCACCCTGATAACCCATCACAGAATTGATTGAAGAATTAAACATTCGAATGAGTATTGGAAATACAGAATGAGATAGAAAGATGAGATTAAGCTATGGATTCAAATCAAGAGAATATCAAGTGGTATTAATCATTAAGATGTTTCCCTATTAAGCTGAGATATAACTTATACGCTTATGAAGGCATCTTTTACAGGTCATTCAAAAAGAGATTCGTTTTGATTTCGTTTTGATTTCTGCTATGACTTTCCACGAAGAGTGGCAATCATGCTGTTTCCAGTATTTTCATTGTCTATCTCGAAGTTTATTTTCCAATCTACAAGATATTGTGGAATGGGTGCCAGCTCCCGTCTTTTATTGGCTTTGCTATTTTTAATCCTTGGATTTCCCATCACTTTCCCGAAGCCTCTAGAGAACCCTCCCTACATTGTCGTCGAAAGAACTAACATAGATTTAATTCACGGTCCTAGCTAGTGATTTATGATCCACGGTTCTCAATTATACATAACCTAAGGTTAATAGCGACAGCAATGATATCTAGCGCAGTCAATTCATTATCAAGTTTAGTGAGCAAGTGCCTCGCCGTCATCTACAATGCTGTAGCTCCGATACGTTGGAATGAAGTACTGGATGAGTGGAAAGCTGTAAAAAATTTCTGTTCTCGTTACATCGGGTAATCAGACTTCAATAATGATTAAGCAACTGAGATATAGTAATCTAACAAATATAATTCCAGAAGTTGGTTTTGCTACGATTTTGTTTTTTGTTGGGTGTGGCTACAGTGAACGTGATGGATTTCAAATCTCCAAGCTACTTTGAGCAAGTATATTGCAGCTCATGAAACTACGTATCTACCTATGTGTTATATTTAGCTCAGCAAGTAAAGTGATACTTCATTCAAGTCATAACAGCGGATGTTTTTTTGTTTTTTTGCTTTTTTGGTAGGCCAAATATTTGCTGTACACTTGTCTAAGGCCAATATGGAAATGGAAATAGAAAGAGGGGTGTTCAAAGGTGTACTGAATAAGGAAGAAAACAAGTGAAATGGGATGAAGAAACACAGTCATTGGAACCTCTGTTTCAGTTCCATCCTAAAATCATAGAATTTTATAAATAAGAGTGAAGGGATGACATAAAATAACAAGAGATCTTACTTTAGTCGTTTGTCAAGAGTCAAATTGTACTTGCGGAATCTCATTATTACTCATATCAACGATTATATGTACAATCATCTGCACAATCATCGCTACAATGTTTCCCTTTTACCTCCCCGACTCTCGACTTCACTCTGTTCTCATAAAGCACAAAGAACTTGTAATTCGATCTATACAACTCATCGTATCTATAATATCACCGTCACCATCCAACAAAGCTGTAAATATCCATACAAGATGGCATGTGTCCAAAGAAGAACAAATTCAACCACTATCAAACAATCGTTTTGGTGGATTTCCCCTCTGACTTTCTTTTCTCCCCTACATCTCAAACACCTTAGATTGTCATTCGTAACAAGTTCCTGGATATTAAAAGAATCCACCTCTGAACACCTTTACACACACAACAGCAATTCCAGCATATCAAGCCCAAAGACGCCAACAGTAGTAGAGTGAAAATTCTCGAATTTCATACATAATTCTTACTTCATTATCGTACAGCAAACAATCTCCATACTCTCTAATATAAATGAACATCGATGCTTGATGAGGTTTGGTACTTATTTATTCAATCTCTTCCATCTCTTCTTTTACATCCTCTCTCCTCCAGCTCTTATCTAGTATTTCTTCACATATCCCAAATCTACTTCACTTCTTTCCAACATTCCTCCAGAATCATAGAAACACTTCAATTTCCCTCCACACAACTCTATTTCATACATCTCATGAATCTCTCCGCCCCGTAGATATCTAGTTCTCATTCGTCTCCTAAGCTGTCTTAACACAATCAATACATTGTACTTACTATTTTTGAAGTCGATCTCCCACTCTCATCTACTATCATCACAATCCTTAGGTATCTCAAAACTCCAAATTTTATTTATCGTGTAATGTGTTGCTTACTATGATGTGAAATTACACAGACCAGTACCGGACAATGCATCTCTCTTTCCCAGATCCGCATCTCCTTGATTCATCTCTTTCTCGTTACCTGATAATGCACACATAAAATCCTAGCATATCAAGTATCATCTCCATATCTTCCTTCGTTTTCTACGAATCGAACTCAAATGGGAATGTATTGGGAATTGTTATATTTATTTAGATTGTACAGCGATAAAACAAAGCTGGTAACATGTCAATTGTATCAATTTGATGGTTAGGAATAAATATCAGGGAAAGATCATTGCGATATCTACAGCACCCAGAGAATCTTATACAAGAGAATGAATTAGAAGATAAAGAGAAAGAATACCTCGGGTTCCAGAAGCTATAACTTACAGAATATGCATATGTAAGTAGCTAAGTAGACATGCTGTATGAGTTTCGAAATTTCAAATGTAACCTTTGAAGTAAGAGAATTAAAAGTAAAAGTAGAGGAAATTTATACCTAGGAGAGATGTATGTATCTAGGTATGAATGAGATGAGATGACACGAGATTCTTGTAACGAGGAATTATATGTGAAAGCAAAATAACAAAACGAAAAACAAACAAACAGAGGGTGGATAGAATAGAGTAAGGGGATAATATCATACATTTTTTTTGTGTTTCTTAATATGGATGAGGTATAGATTAATTGGGTTTTGAATAATGATGATGGTGAAGTGTGAACGAACCATTTACAGGAACTCGCCTCTCCCTCTTTCCCTCTCTCCCTCTCTCCCTGTCTTCCACCCGCTCACCACCGGTCTCCATTCACCAGGAGACTAAAATCTCCCTCCTTCCCTCTTTCTCCTCCTTCCACCTTTCCAAGTTGAGATTCATTAATGCGAACAATAAAGTCTATATCCGTATTCCCCATCGAATCAAAACATCAACATAACAAACCAAATTCCCTCCTATTCCCATCATCTCACGAAATCCACAACATCTAGTCCAGAGTTGCAAATACAAATACATGTATCTCATCCATTCATCCACCCTACCAACTAGTTTCGCCTCATATTTCTCACCTATCTCTACCCACGATCCTCAAACATCACCTCGAACATCAGAAACAGAGAATCTTCCAAACATACCTACCTAGACCAGCCAAACAACTAACCAACTATCGTTTACCCATTCCCTCCCAATCCATGATACAATATCAAGATTTCCCAACAAAGTGCACACTCCCACACCCCAATCATACATCCCATCATATCCCATCCCATCCCATCCCATTTTTTCTCATGAATCGCATACATAATACATAATACTTAACTCAAACATAAACATAAATATAAATCCATCCATCCATCCATCATATATATATCCACTATCCAATATCCACAATGAATATCCACACATCGCACAGAACTCTCCCTTCTCACACTTCTCACACTTCTCACGCGCAGCATATGTAGCGAGATTGGATGCCCAATTTTCACTTTCGTGAGCTAAATTTACAGGGAAGGAAAGGGGGAGAGGGAGGGAGGGGAGTATAGAGTATCTCAACTTGATGTTATTATTGTGGAGTATATTAAGCGTAAATAATTGAGAGATAAATACATACATACATACATACATACACATCTAATTTCCCACCAAGACATCACAATCACCGCACATCGCAACTTCATCTCCATTCACCTCCTCGCTTCTCAAGGCTGTGCAGTCTATTTGTCTGCATACATACATACATGTATGCGCGATTTAAATCATACTCATACTCATAACCATAATCATAATATCGCGCATACAATGAGCGCGCTGCGGTTTGGTATACGATACGATATGATACGGTACGATACGATATGGTACGCACTACTGGGATAGTATATCATATATGTATGGTACATAGGTACGTGGCAGTGGATAAGATGAGCCACTTCGTACCTACTTACTGCTATCTACTAATCACACGAAGTGGGAGAAGTGATGTACCCGGAGCCTACGCATCAACTGCTCGTGTTGTGATGAGTGAGAATCATGAGATGTGAATACATACGTAGTGACAAAGTGACATGGTGACATTCGAAATCAACAGTTACATAAGGATTATTCCATATTCTATATCCCATATGAAATCAACAGATAATCTAGAAGCCTGATACGATACCAATCTGATACAGATGAGTGTGGCTGAAGAGTTTTGTCTCTCGTTTCTGAATTGGAGAGGATTGGTTCGAGTCTCGTGTCTGAATAGATGAATGAATGGAAAAGCGCCACGCTACGTATTCATCGCGGCTTATACTCAAACTTACACTTACACTTACACTTGCACTTGCAAGCAAGCAAGTAAGTTGATACTTCATGATCAGCAGATACGATACTGGATGAACCATGAGAGTGTCAATACCCATCACCCATCACCCATTCATTGTAGCTGAAAGCTTCTCGGCGAGAAATTCGATACCATAGCATCATTAGCATACCATAGCATCGCGCTCGACAGCTCCACGAACAAACTGACAAACCGCCCTCCATCCATCTTGCACTACGCCGCCTTTGCCAAGTAGATAGTCCACACCCACGCAAGCGTCGTTTTTGCGCTTACAAGCACAGGCAGAATCACCATCACCCTCTCAGACTCAAACATACGTACCAGTGACATCGCAAACCCGATATGAAAGAAATAGATCATGCTATAGCTAAACACCATACATATCAAGACAAGTCAAGTCAAGAAAGAATCATAAGCCAAGGAGGCTTAGCGCAAGATTGATCGCTCGTACGGGGACGTGAAAGGGCGGGGTGGAGCTCTAGATTCCTCTACACGACTATAGTTCATCTCCGAGCGCTGAGAAAATCCGGGAAGGTTTCGTGTCTGGAGACTGGAGAGCTTGTCAAGGTATCTATCTATCTGTCATGCGGTATGCTAGTGCGTGATATGGTCTCGATGTCGATCATTGAGTTCCACATGCAACTGCACAGCCTTCTTTATGCTGCTGAGAAAGGAAGAAAAAAATCTCTCACTCACACTCTCACAAGAAAATTCAAATCCCGCTCGAGGAGTGTGTGTGATCATTGATGTGATTAAATGGTGTGATAGATAGCCAGATAGCCATCTCATCATACCGTTACACGGCTATCCAACCAACCGATAAGCTCGCACGTCGTACTAAGCGACTGCGCCCCCTTTCCCCCGATTTTCCTTGCCACCTTATCACAGCGTAGGAGCCGTTTCCGGCAGGTACAAGACTTTTCGATGGAGGGTGTCCGAAGAAAAAGGAAGAGGAATGATTACGATAGGATAGGATGTGAGATATCCAAGCCATTTTTTTTTTCGTTTGCCTTCTGCAGAGCCCACCGGTGTTTACGTGCAGTATCTGATGTGATTCGATCTGATCTGATCCGGCGGAGGTAAATAGCTAGATAGATAAGCAGAAGAGGAGTTACCGTGTTGGAAAATAACTGAAAGCATGGCATGCAGACGCACGCAGTCTCATCCGTGTGAAATGAAAACCGGAACCGAAAAAATTGCATCTTGGGCAATATGGATAGCCTGCCTATCTATACCTATACCATACATAATACATTCTGCAAAAATTCTCCGATGCCTGCCTCGGGTAAAGAAAGTAATTTTTTTTGAACGCCAATGATCTCTAGAGTAGTAGAGAGGCGCACTTTGGGCGTATCTCGCCAAAATCCGGTCCTCGCTACCAAGCACAGCCAAGAGGGGCATTGCTCTGGGCAAAAGAAAGAATTGGGAATGGCTAAGCGAATCAAATGCCTCAAGGCGAGGGATATTGAAGGAGGCGGCGCCTGATGAAGCGGGTGGTGTACCGTGTAGAGATGTAATTTTGTTGATTAGGCAATCGATGTGAATATCTGGTTAAATTAATGGAAGGTGATGCGAATGGGAGGAGGGCACGATGGGAAGTTTCTGTATCAACGATTAGAAAAATGGAAATGGATATATGTAGTATTTCATTCCAATACATCCAATCCAATCCAATTCAATCCAGCAGTGATGAATAATGAATTACCAAAAGTATCATCAGCCTTCTCTCAAGGGTGTGGTAATCCTTGTCTATGGCATTTCCAACCCCCAACATGAGATTTCAGAATTCATCAAACAATGTTTATCACAAATTACGACAATTTTATTAGTCTGAGGCAATATGTATATGCATATGAGGATGGGGATGGATGGGAGCATACTCACAGATTCACATATTGATTGCTTGGTTGGTACTACCGTGATCAGTGATCACCCCTTTCCCTGTGCTGTTGTTGAATGGTTGAAATCAATCAAAATGCCACAAGTTGATGATTGACATTCGATTTCGATAATTGATTGGTGAAATGGTATGCCAAGCAAGCGTTCATTGATGAATATGGGGAATTCCTCTGACTTCTTGATTGGAGACAACAAATATTGACCCAAAGTTGTTGTGATAGATGCTGATAAGAGAGAAACGAGAGACATCAACCAACACCAACCAACCACGGATCGGATATTCTGAGCTGTGAACTTGAAGGGATTCAGATTCAGTGAGAGCCCCGACGTGAAGTATTATTAGTCATCAACGGATATGAAAGTCTCCTTCTAGCTTTTCAATTTCAGAGTGGAGAAGGTACCTGAGTAGAACTAGTCCTAATCTAGTAATCGAGTAATTGCAAAATTCCCGTAGGATGTCTAGACCATCGGAATGAAAAGCTTGTTTATGATTATATTACCTAGATAGGATAAGATTGATGGCAAACTGATCTGGATAGAGTAAGATGTAAAGAATGGAGTCAATGGACTATAGGATGGCAACAAACGGGCGGGTCTCCCAACTTGGTGTCCGTTTGTGTTGTTTCCAATGTCGAGTGCTGTGAGTGTGGGTGTGTGGGTGTGTGGGGGTGTGAGTGTGTGAGTATGTAAGTATATAAGTATATAAGTATATAAATGTATAAATATATGAGTATATAAGTGTGTAAATGTATGAGTGTATAAGTGTATAAATGTGTAAGTATATAAGTGTATAAATGTGTGAATATATGAGTGTATAAATATATGAGTATATAAATATATGAGTATATAAATATATGAGTATATAAATATATGAGTATATAAATATATGAGTATATAAATATATGAGTATATAAATATATGAGTATATAAGTGTGTAAATGTGTGAGTATATGAATGTATAAGTATATAAATATATAAGTGTGTAAATGTATGAGTATATAAGTATATAAATATATAAGTATACAAGTATACAAGTCTACAAGTATATAAATGTTTGACTGTGTGAGTTTGTTTTAAAATCCGATATTGGATGCTGATGATGACTTTAGGTGAGATAAAACACATCAAGAGATTGCCTTGCTCACGTGTTTTAAATCATAATCTCTCACTCTCCTACTTTCTTTCTTTCTTTCCTTCTCCTGTACTCCAGTCTCCATCCGTCTCCAGTCTCCAGTCTCCAGTCTCCAGTCTCCAATCTCCAATCTCTACCGCCCTTTTCGTTTCGTTGGTACATAGTAAATAATAAGTATGTAGTTCTCTGTACTTCTCCAAAGGATCCGTCGTGTTCATTCGTTCATTTGTTCATGTTGTTCCATTGACGCTCTGGTGCAAAATAAAGTTTTCTTGCACTGCCTCAATGCGAAAGGCTTGGCACTAACCCTGCCCAAACCACCATGTCCTCTCTCTCACTTGACTACCTTTTCTATCTATATGCCTCCCTACCTATCCTATCGTAGCTTACTACCGTCTCACGATTCTACACCGTGCTCTCCTGACTCCTAGGATTGATTTCCTTTACCTGGAGAATAATAAGAAAGAAGAAGAAAAAGAAGAAAAAGAAAAAGAAAAAAGAGGAATCGTACTCGGTTCCTTCAATATCAACTTCAACAAGCTACAGGAGAGCTTGTTCTTGCTGTCGCAAACATTATTTACTTGCGAATGGATTAAAATCTCTCTGAACCTTCCCATCATCAAATTGCGCCTACCTCCCAAGGAAATTCCAAGCCATTGACCGCCAGACACTTTTGGTGAAGTTGCAAGTCAAAGTGCTGTGGGTTGTTTGATGTACGAGTCCTCTACTCTAGGTGAGCTATCATACACCTCTGCTGTTGTTCATATCCACAATTGCACAAGGCTTCAATAACCCTTTCCCCTTCCTTCTTCTCTCCGTCGTGAGTCCTCTTGGATATTCTTCTCGGTCAATATTTTTCGACCAACTTTCTATCATGATTATGGGAATCTGGCATGTGAATCAAATTTAAAGTTCAACTTCAATTTCACATAGCTTGGAAGACCTTGGCTTATATATCCTTTGACTCTCTAGATTTTGGCTGCCATCATCCATAACACAGCCTCTCTTCAAGTTCGATGCCTACGAGTCATAAGAAACTTCATTCCATCAAATAACCGCCAAGGCTTGCGCCTCGGGCTGTGTATTGACAAAACAACGAAAGAGCTTTATACCAAATCAATTTAGTATGTCGGACGCAGGTGGAACTTCTCCAGCTCCAAGCTCGGGGGCGAAGAGGCAAAGAGCGTAAGTCTTAGATCCCTCCCTCCCTTACTTCCCTATACATACCAAACAATTCCATGCCCAAAATGGCTAATGTTTCACCGATGAAAGACCTACGATAACAATCGATACTTCTGCTGTTCGTAACATGAGTCCACCTCAAGCTATGGATAACGACGCGGTTGCTTTGAGGGCTCTACCCAACTCCCCTTCAACTTTACAAGGCGATATCAGTCCTGCGACATATGATGGAACAGGATCACAACCTCGAGCTCCTCATCATTCTAGTCAAGGAAGTCATTCGTCGATACCACAATTAAGAGCGACAAACTCATTCGACAGCCGAGATAGCAGGCCGACATCACCACATAATGTTTCCTCACCAACGTCGAGAGGCACTCCGGGGTTCCTGGCAGTTCCTGGTCTTCGATCACGACAAAACTCGATTGAATCTGACGATGGAAACCATTCAAATACAAATTACAGCGGCGACACTTACGCTGGAGGCTCAAACGCAGGACAGATGGATAAACACAGAGAGTTGGATGGAAATAATGATATAATGAATGACCCGGATGCTTTGAAGCCGGATCTAGGAACGGAAGAGGACTTTGAAGTTGAAAACAACAGTTTTGGATTCTCCCAAGGACAACTTAATAAATTAGTCAATGGTAAAAGTTTGGCGGCTTTCTACGCCCTCGGAGGTCTTGCAGGATTAGAAAAGGGATTGCGGACAAATCGAAGAAGTGGTTTGAGTGTGGACGAGCAGTCATTGGATGGAACGATATCTTTCGAGGAAGCAAGAGCTGCCGCATCTCGAGATTCACCAGATCTCAGCGAACAATCGAAGTCTTCGAAGAATCCAATGGCTACCAAGGTGTCTTCGTTGCCATCAACAGGGTCTGGACATGGTCAATCGAATACTCAAGTACAGGGTGCTTATTCTGATCGAAAACGCGTCTTCAAGGACAATCGATTACCCGAGAAGAAAGGCAAAAGCATTTTCGAATTGATGTGGATTACTTACAATGACAAGGTTCTGATCCTGCTGTCGATAGCAGCCGCGATATCATTGGGTGTTGGACTATATCAGACTTTTGGAACGAAACACGACGCGGAACATCCTCCTATCGAATGGGTCGAAGGTGTTGCTATCATAGTAGCCATTTTGGTTGTGGTTATTGTGGGATCTCTTAACGATTATCAAAAGGAACGCCAATTCGTCAAACTCAATAAGAAAAAGGAAGATCGCGATGTGAACGTGATTCGGTCTGGAAAAACTGTGGAAATCTCGGTATTCGATGTTTTGGTTGGTGACGTTATGCATCTAGAACCAGGAGATATGATCCCCGTGGATGGAATCTTCATCGAAGGACACAATGTTGTATGCAACGAATCTCAGACCACCGGAGAATCTGATTTGATCCGAAAGCGATCAGCTGATGAAGTCTACCATGCAATTCAAAATCACGACAACTTGAGGAAATTGGACCCTTTCATCCTTTCGGGAGCCCAGGTCAGTGAGGGTGTTGGAACATTCATGGTCACAGCTACAGGTGTGAACTCCATGTACGGAAAGACATTGGTTGCACTTCGAGAAGATCCTGAATCTACACCTCTTCAAACAAAACTGAACACACTCGCCGAATACATTGCGAAACTTGGTGGTGCCGCAGGTTTGCTCCTCTTCATCGTCCTGTTTATCGAATTTCTGGTCCGTCTCCCCAAGAATCACCATACTCCAACCGAAAAGGGTCAAGAATTTCTCAACATTTTCATCGTCACAGTTACAATTATTGTGGTTGCTGTTCCTGAAGGTTTACCGCTTGCCGTCACACTAGCCTTGGCTTTTGCTACGACTCGCATGTTGAAGGACAACAATTTGGTTAGACATCTCAAAGCTTGTGAGGTCATGGGTAATGCTACCACCATTTGCTCGGACAAGACTGGTACTTTGACTCAGAACAAGATGTTAGTAGTTGCAGGAACCGTGGGAACTAGCTCTCGATTTGGTGGTACAATTGAATCGATCGATAAAGATCAAGTGGACAAAGGCAAGCAACCACAGCGAGAAGTAGACAATATGTCTCCAGGAGAAGTGGTATCCACTTTGGATCCCAGTGTCAAGGAATTAATCAAGCACTCGGTTGTTCTAAACTCTACAGCTTTCGAGGGCGAGGTTGAAGGTCAAAGCAGCTTCATCGGTTCCAAAACAGAAACTGCGCTCTTGCTTTTCGTACGGGAACACATCGGACTCAGTTCACTCGACCAAGAGCGCTCTAATGCCACCATCACACAATTGATTCCTTTCGATTCAGGCCGAAAATGTATGGGAGTTGTTGTACAACTTGACAACGGAAAATACAGGCTCTACGTTAAGGGTGCTTCTGAGATTCTTCTCGAGAAGTGCTCGGACATCATTCGCGACCCAACTAAGGACACTAGCAGCGTTCACATGACCGATGATAACCGTCAAACTTTGACTTCGCTCATTGACAATTATGCTTCCCGATCGCTTCGTACAATCGCCCTCGTGTACAAAGATTTCGATAGATGGCCTGCCAAGGGCGCTCGGATCATTGAAGGAGAGAAAAATCAAGTTGTTTTCGATGATATTTTCAAGCATATGGTTCTCTTGGGCATTGTAGGAATTCAAGATCCTCTTCGTGATGGTGTCCCCGAGGCTGTTCGTATTTGTCAAAACGCCGGTGTGATTGTTCGCATGGTTACTGGAGATAACATGGTCACTGCGAAAGCTATCGCCGAAGAGTGTGGTATCTACACGCCGGGCGGTATCATCATGGAAGGTCCAACTTTCCGAAATTTGAGTCAGGCCAAGAAGGAGCAGATGATCCCACGTTTACAAGTCCTTGCACGATCCAGTCCAAAAGATAAAGAGGATTTGGTTAAAGCTCTCAAGAAACTTGGCGAAACTGTTGCAGTTACTGGTGATGGTACTAATGATGCGCCTGCCTTGAAGAAGGCTGACGTTGGTTTCTCTATGGGTATCGCTGGTACTGAGGTTGCAAAGGAAGCTTCTGCTATCATTCTTATGGACGACAACTTCAACTCAATCGTCAAGGCTATGATGTGGGGACGTGCTGTAAACGATGCAGTAAAGAAATTCTTGCAATTTCAAGTTACTGTCAACATTACTGCCGTTCTCTTGACTTTCATTTCAGCTGTTGCCAGTTCGGACGAAACTTCTGTTCTGACTGCTGTGCAATTGTTGTGGGTCAACCTTATTATGGATACCATGGCAGCTCTTGCATTGGCTACCGATCCACCAACTGCGAGCATTCTTGATCGAAAACCGGACCCCAAATCTGCACCTCTTATTACCATGACGATGTGGAAAATGATTATTGGCGAATCGATTTATCAACTTACCATCACCTTACTTTTGTTCTTTGGCGCTGAAAGCATTCTTTCGTATCAGTCCGATCGTGAAATCGCACAGATTCCAACTCTCGTCTTCAACACGTTTGTGTGGATGCAAATCTTCAATCAATGGAAGTAAGTATTTCGAAAATCCAAAACTTTGAATTCTATACTGACTAAATTTAGTAACCGTCGTCTGGATAACAAGTTCAACATCTTTGAAGGAGTCTCTCGCAATATGTTCTTCATGGCAATCAATGTTGTCATGGTCGGTGGTCAGGTTATGATCATTTATGTTGGTGGCAAAGCTTTTAATGTGGTTCATCTTAACGCAGCTCAATGGGCATATTCCATCATTCTCGGTTTCTTATCTATCCCGGTTGGAGCTTGTATTCGTCTCATCCCTGATGAGTTACTCATCTCACTGGTCCCAAGCTATTTGAAGAACCGAAAGAAGAATCCAGAAGTTACCATCTCTGATGAGGAGGAGCAGTTCAGATTCCCTAAGCCATTGGCAGATGTCAAAGAAGAATTGACTTTCCTCAAGAAATTCAAGGGTGGTCGATTGAACAACTTGAAATTTGCCATGCAACAAACTCGCGATCAATTATTGCCACGTTCTAGGAGTGGTTCTCGATCAAGAGAAAATTCTATAGCACCAGGAACACCCTCAGACGATCCCAACCGAGAGGACGCTTTTGGCAAGAATGGCTACTCAACTCCTGAAACTCGCAAACGTGGACGAAGCACCAGATCTCGATCAAATTCAGCATTGGGTGCCACGACTGTCATGGCCGGTATCATCGCTGGTAGTGTTGCAGGATGGTCTCCGATTGAGAGAAACTACGGTGAGAGCGACGCGATGGGATTTACACGTTCTAAAGCAAGATCCGAAATCGAAGCTTCTGACGAAATTCAAATTCACCCAGACACCAAGCCGGATGATCCAATCATCACCGAAAATCCAACTCATCTCGATGCTCCACCGTCGCAAATCCCGGAAATCTCACCAGTCCCTGCGGCTGACATTCCGACGTTGAAGATTCCTACTCCAACAAAGAAATCTTCAAACGATGAATAAGTCCAATTTTATTCATCACATTTATTTGATAACTACAGAACCCAAACTTTATGTAGATATGTACTTTTACATTAGCGCTTGAGACATCGTTTTTGGTTTTCGTTCTTTCATTACGAACTTCATTGTGCTACTCAACATTAGCACCCGGCGCAAAGGGCAGAAAGAAATACACAATTATGGCGTTTCTCCTTCGATTCTTTTTTTATAGCTTCAACGACGGTCTTTTTAATACACATACCACATTTAAAATTTTGCTTGGGGTGGAGGAGAGAATGGGTGTAGATATTTGAGGTGGAGGGATGGATGAATTGGTGAGCGGAGGAGGAAAAGAGCAACAGAAAAAAATAAGATACCAGCTTATTAGTATGTTTTGAGCGAATTAGATATGAATATGAATGAGATATTGATAGCGAGTGAGCAATCGAGAGGGATGTTTTTATGGATAGATGATTGGTGATGAATCAAGAAGGATGGATGTATGCGTGCATGCATGCGTGCACGCATCGATTTTTAGTTTAGTTTATACCTGCCTTGAAGTTGGCACATTAGGGAAAATTTCAGATGAATGTAATAGAAATATGTGAGTGCAGTTGTGCACCGTGTGATCGATCAATTGCATAATTGATGTCGTTATTCTTGTTGAATGATTGAATGAATGATTCAAATATTGATATGCTTGCTACCCATCCCACCCTGTATCTCCATGAACAATCCTTGAGGAACACCCAGTCACCCAGAACCCCTTGCTTACATATGTATTACGAGATTAATATGAAATCCTGACGATGCCCATTCTTACAGATGAAGTATTTGATAGACTCCTAAGAAATTCTATGTATTTGCGCCTGCCCTGTACAAATTTTCCATCTGTAAGGGTTTGTCCATGGTCATCCAAATTGGCATTAAATAATGCGAAGAAAGCTACTCTCCAAACGCCATGTCATTATGTGATTTCGTATCTGGAGACCAGACTACGGATCTCAAGTCTAAGACGAGTTAGATTCTGTTTCTGATTTCGATGCTGGTTCGGGCTGAGGGGGGTGGGATTGTGTGAATTTATGGCGATGGGGATAATCGGGGTGCGTCTCGATTTCAATTTGTTGATTTTGGGGAATCATAGTGTTTATGAGCTCCCAATCGAGTTCCTTGCAAATTTTCGAGATGACGACGTCGCATAAACCAATGAGGTCGATGTCGAAAGCGAGGTGACCAATGGGATCCCGATTGATTTGAATTTGTGGGACGTTGCTAGGAAGATATGGAACTATCTCGCTGACTGGTGCGACCTTCAAAGATGTACCGATTGTGATGACGAGATCGACTTGATCTCTATCATGCTTGCTGAGTCTATCCGAGAAGACATCAGGAAGTTTTTCGCCGAAGAACGTGATGTCCGGCTTCATGATGCCAGATTCGGGAATATCATCGCTTTCGTTGTCATCACTATATTGTCCGTTTTTCTTTTTCCTGCCACCCGTCGAAATTTTCCTACGCTTGCGAGGGATGGTTGATTGAGAAACAGGTGGGCAATTTGTCCTTTTGCATCGTGGGATTACCCCAGCTCTGATATCACCGAAAATTTCCTCGCCCTTTACTCGGTGCCCGCAAGCCTGACACGTGGCGGTTGCGAACGATCCATGACAGTGAATGATATTTTCTGGCTTTATTCCCGCCATCATTTCGACGTTGTCAATATTTTGTGTGTAGTTGGTGAGTAATTTGCCTTTCCTTTGCAAAATTGCTATAAATTCATGGGTTGGGGAATGTCGATATATTTCCGGCATAATGGTCTTTGCAACACTAAAAAAAATTGACGGATCTTCTCTGAACTTATTAATGTTGAAAATCTCCTGGGGATCGTCGAGATTCAAGTGTCCGAACCGTGCGTACAGTCCATTTGCGGATCTGAAATCGGGTATACCAAGAGAGGTGGAAATACCAGCGCCGGTGATGACAACGATTTTCTTGGCATGTTTAATGAGGTCTATAGCATCCGCGACAGTGTTATACGTCGGAATTTTTATACGTTTCTGCAATTCACGGCGAATAGCGAAACTTAGAAACTGATAGTATTCTTCATCGGGTAGACCTTCAAGGTGCATTGGTGGGAGGACACCAAACGCAGTCAAGAGCTTTTTAGCGGTAATAGCGTCCGCTTCCACAGTAGCTGCACAGAATTCTCGGGGTCCGAGTTTTCGAAGCAAGTTACGATAATGCTGACTTTCCTCACGAGTGCATCGCTCAGGATCAGAATCTGATATTTATTTTTAGCATATTTGACGATCAGAAGATAGGGGGTGAACTTACGATTATCAAGTATATTATCATCAGTTAAAGCTTCGACAGCATCCTCCATAAGGCTACTATCAATAGAATCATCGTCATCTTCACCACCACCATCATCATCGTCTTCTCCTTCTTCTTCTTCTCCTTCTCCTTCTTCCTCTTCGAATTCGTCTCCTACACTATTTTCATTGGCATCTAAAGCCGCTTCGAGATCTTCCGACGCTGCATTTTGGTGGTGTTGCGGTATGCCACGTGAGATACCTCGAACAACACCGTGGAGCGCCACATCATCAATTTCCGAATTTTCCTCATCAGACACCAAATCGATAACTTTTGAAGAGGACATCGTGAGGGTAGAGCCTACACCATTTAATGTAGCGGAACTCATACTGGATGAACCAATCTCGACGTCTGATATAAAAGGTTGGGATATCGAGAAATGGATGATGTGGAGAGTGGAGATATTTCCCAGGAGGTGTGCGTTTGCTTCCAAGGTTAGGTAGCTTAGGACAGGTCTCGTTAAGTTAGCGTCGTCACATAGTCTCTTCAGCACGTGCATGTTATATTATATGTAGGTCGTACTTTGTACTGTAGTCAAGAAGACACCCTTGTGAAATGAATTATTAGTCAGCAATCCTCTGGTGTGGTGGTGACTGCAGTTGGTGAGTGTGTCTGTCTGATTAGTCAGCAATGTTGGAATTGAGAGTTGGTATGGTCGGGTATCCATGGTATGATTCGATAAGAGGTTCGTGAGTACAAAGTAATAAGTAGATTATTTACCTGGTAATTGCCCAATGTGGATATTCCTTTTATTCCTTTTATTAGAGTCATCCGATATCCTTAATGAAGCTTTTAAGTTTCCTTCATAACCTTACCGCCCAAAGACTGAAGATCGAAATGAATCCCAAGTACCCATATTATTTCCTTCCTAGTGGAGACATGAAAGGTGGAAATTTTATACATATAAACTCTCCTATTACTTGGAACTACCGGTAATCTTTGTTTTACCCATATCCTCCCAATTGAGTCGGGAAATGCATCTGAATAGTCTCATTTGCGTCATAGTTTCTCGTTATTCTCCGTTCCCTCAGCCGCAATGGCTTCCACCAGAGACAGTGGAGACAACAATCAATCATCCTCTCCATCATCCCCTCCTCCTCCTCATATAATTTTCTCTACTCCATCCTTCACTCCCAGATTTGGTCGAAGAGAGTCAATTACAGCAGCAGATGATGAATCACACATTCGTCGAAGGCTTCACAAGCCTGTCGTGGATATTAAATCACACAACCATGATAGACACATCCGAGTACAAGAACCAGAAGGAAGTCAAGCAAAATCGCCCACTACTAGTATATATATGGGATCATATACTCCACGACGATCAAGATCTCTGGCTGGCTCACGACCTGGTTCTATCAAAAGTCCTCCAACGTCAAATCCAGTTTCTCCTAGAAGCAGTTTCAGTTTCAGTCATAGTCACATGAGTCACTTGTCGGATCTTTTACAAGATTATAATTTAGATCTCGAAACGTATGGCGTTGAAGAATTGAGAGATGGATTTTTTGATGCTGCCTTCTTTAAGCCACCGAAAATAAGTCACGAAGAGCTCATGAGGGATGCAGAATTTACATTACCAGCGGGGTTCAAAAAACATCATCCATTGTCATTAAAGCGTTTCTTCCCAAGACAATGGAATGGAATCAAGGAAATTTCCAAACAATTGGTGACCACACGAGCTGGTATCAAGCTCATCAAATCGTTCCTACCTTTCTTTATTTCTTATATTTTGTGTTTGGTTCCCGTTATCAGAAATTGGCTTGGTCGTTACAATTACATCATGGTCATATCGACAATTATCAACCATTCAGGTCGAAGTGTTGGCGCTCAGATTGATGGAGCGATACTGACGATTTTCGGAACTGCGGGTGGATTAGGGTGGGGGGCTTTTGCTCTGTGGCTATCAGATTCTACGGCTGTTGCCAGAAGAGGATATGGAGGAATTTTGGCCGCTTTCCTTCTTGTTTTCATGGGCATGATCGCGGCACTCCGTTCGTATTACATAAGATTGTACCAACTGGTACTATGTGCTGGGATGGCGGTTTTATTTACCTGTCTTGCCGATACCTCTGAGACTATTGCTTGGAAGGTGCTATTTGAATATGGCATACCATGGTTGCTTGGCCAAGCTATTGCTCTCATAGTGTGCTGTGTTGTAAGTAAAGTTCCTTTGCAGAATTATCCCGCGAAATGGTTCGTCGGTGAGACTGTTGTTATTCCACTCTGCGAGTCTTGTCCATATTGGAACTCGGCAAAAACTTGCATCTTCGGGATTCAATCAATCCTTTGCCTTCCACATCAGACACCGCTAACATCATATAGGTGGTTCCTGATGCTGGCGCAAGATCTTTGGCTGTGAGCTTACACAATGCCTTTGATATTATGCAAAAAGGACTCCAACTCCCTCAATCAGAGCCAGTAACTGTCCGTAGACAGCTGGCATTTACTTTCGTCAACCTTTCACAGGCGTACAGAGATTTGGTTCTTGATATATCTGTTACCCGCTTCAAGCCCTCGGACGTTGAAATATTGCGAAATTTAATGCAAGCAGTGATAAGATCTTTCTTGTCTCTCCGAATGGAATCCCATTTGTTCGATGACTCCGATAAGGAAGAAGATTCCGACATAGCTCTATCCCCAGATGCATCAGCACTTAGTATTCGACGGTTTCATTCTGCTTCAGTGATTAATATTGATGGTCCACGACGTCCAAAGCTACAGAGGTCAGATACTGAGGACCGAGCAGTGGAGTTGGTGGCCAGCAAACTTGCAGAGCCTACATCGAATTTATTGTCATGTTTGAAGATGGCATTACAAAGATGCGATGCTGTGTTAATGGACATGTCTGGACACAGAGTGTTTCTCGGTCCTCCTAAGGATGTTTCTTCCGACATTGTGGGTGCGATCACGAGTATCAGAAAGGCCAAGATCAAATACGACGAAGAAGAAGAGCAGTATGTATTAGTCTCCTTGTTTTGTTTTTTTCAGTCTCCATGATTCTGTGCTATCCAAATCAGCGTATTGGTTTTCTGGATCTTTGATAACCCAGATGACCTCACTCTCTGATGGAATATGATTTCTGCATTTGTTTGGTACATGCTATCCGCTCAACATATGAAGTTTGCTTGAAACTCTCATCTAGGCTGCATATCATTTTTATTTAAAGTATCAAATGACCTGCAACATTGAATATTGAATATGCTCGGAAGTTCGCTGCTCTTCAAAGACGGAAAAATGTGGGAACAGATTGTACCGTCCATTGATACTGACTTGAACAATCATAGGCTTCTCCAGAACCCAAATTTGCCTCCAACATATTCTGACCATCCTGAAGTTGTCGAAATATTCTTATTCGTCCATCCTATCAGACAAGCCGCAAATACTGCTGAAGCTCTTCTCGTTAAAGTGAACGAAATGCAGCAGAGACGCCCTGGTTGGCGAATCTACCTGCCATCTTATCCATTTGGCAAAGCTCTCCAACGTACAAATGGACAAGTTCGACACGATAGAGGTGGAGTAACAGCAGGTTTCTTTTTCCGAAGTCAAAGAGAACTCGCCAAAACAATGAAAGGAATGGCAAATGTTTATCAACCTGCTCCACGGAAAGAAAGGGCCACAGAGGAAGAAGAAAATTATGACGATCTTGAGCCTACTGATACGAGAGGGGCATATGCCGAGGAGGAAGAAATAGCCATGGACAAGAATTCACAAGCTTCCAGACAAAAGCGCTTAAGATACAGAACTTGGAAAGTGCTTCATCGTTTACAAGGCTTCGAGACTAGATTTGCGTTCAAAGTTGCGATAGTAACTTCCCTCTTATCTGTGCCAGCATGGCTAAGTCAGAGTAGAAGTTGGTGGAACAAATATGAAAGTTGGTGGGCAGTTATAATGGTCTGGATAATGATGCATCCAAGGTCAGTACCAAATCATCGATTTAGATATGACTTGAACTAATTTCTAACAGAGTTGGTGGAAATCTCCAAGATTTAATAACCCGAGCTTTTTGTGCAATACTTGGCGCTGTATGGGGTGGTATAGCTTATGGTGCTGACAATGGCAATCCATACGTCATGGCAGTATTTGCAGCCATATTCATGATACCTATGATGTATCGATTCACGCAAAGTCCCCATCCTCGATCCGGAATTGTAGGTTGCATATCATTTGTAGTTGTTTCACTGGGTGCATATACAGCTCCGAATGACATCCCAGTTGTTACTGTGGCTTGGACTCGAGGAGTTGCTTTTCTGGTTGGTACCTTATCTGCTATTATTGTTAATTGGTTTCTATGGCCATTTGTCGCGAGGCATGAATTGAGGAAGGCGTTGTCGTCGATGCTCATCTATTCAAGTATAATTTACAGAGGTACGTTTATCCTGAGGATTACTGTATCTTTTATTAACTAATGCAGGTGTTGTGGCAAAATACGTATATTATGAAGACGGAGAAGAGCCAGGTGTGAAAGATGTGCAACAATCTGGTACGTGTTTTTGCCCATAACCTCTAAACAGGACTAATACTCTTCAAGAAATGCTGGAAGGTCGCTTGAGAGAAGGGTTTGTTAGGATACGGCAACTATTGGTATGTTTCAAAGTTCACATTTGGTTTCCTAACTGTAAACATTCTGACGCTTTGGAGGCTCTTACTCGTCATGAAATCCGACTTCGCGGCCCTTTTAACCCACTTCCTTATTCGGCGTTAATCGATGCCTGCGAACGGTTTTTCGAGTACCTTGTCTCTGTACGACAGTCCTCACTCTTTTTCCAACCACATTATCTTTCCGAGAACGAGCAGGCATCTGAATCGCTACTCGCTTTTCGACGTGATGCCGTCGCCTGTATCCTCATGAACTTGTATGTTCTGGCTGGGGCATTGCGAGGTGATCGGAAGGTTCCTGTGAGTTTCATTGTCTGACAAGTTAAATGTTTAATACTAATTAAAAAACAGCGATATCTTCCGTCCGCAGCATCCGCTCGAAAACGTTTGTTAGACCATATGGCTTTACTGGAATCCATGGATGTTCCTGCGACATCTAGCAGTATGTCCGTTAAGTCGAAACGAAGTAAAAGAAAAAGTAAGAGTAAGAAAAACAACGATACAAGTGAGACGGCAAATAACTTGCCCGGAGGGAAAAAATGGTCTCAGATCTATAGTTACAGTACGTACTTTATACTTTCGCCACTTGGGCTCTTCAAAACTTGAGCGTATTTGTCTATCCTTCCAAGACTTAGTTTAACATAAAACTTCTAGGCTACAGTCAGTCCCTTACAGGATGTGTAACACAATTGGAACAACTATGCAGATATACCAAGGAAATCGTTGGTGAGCAAGGGTATGTGTCATTTTTATCTCTTTCCTCCCTGTTAATATTTTTCATCTTTAGACTGGGCGATTAAACATTACTAATCGAAACCGCAACAGCTTTGATCCCATTCTTGAAGACGAATACGAAGATCTTACTCGCGACCGCGTGAGTGCTCACGGATTTCTTGATGGCCAAATTACACCACGAACCACCAGAGGTTGAAGTGCCGAGAATGTAATGCGCAACAGTGGAACAATTCTTTATATAAAATTGATCAATAGGACCGCTGGCGCAACGGTAGCGCGTTCGACTCCAGATCGAAAGGTTATCCGTTCAAATCGGGTGTGGTTCAATACCTACTCCTTTGATTGATTTATCTTTTTGCTTTCCTTCATACCTCTCTTTGCCCTATATATTAGATTGCTTGGATCCTCTACGAATTGGTTTTGGTATCTGGTATGCGGTGTATAATGATGCATTTTTTGCACGGTATGTAATTATGGTACGGCGGTGTCAAAGGAGTTGGTATTCGATAGATTTAGGGCTGCAAGCGTTGATTTAATCCCATACAATAATTTTACTCTTATGGCAAAATATACACAAGGGCGATATGTCCTATATGCTCTTTTTTTGCACTGCAACAGCTTCACTGAGTTCGATAGTTTGCATCCATCTCGGAAACCCTCTACCGACACTCAGAGAAACTTTATCATCCCACTTTTGCCACGTTGCCTATCCTTGTCTGAATTGTGGAATAGTAACAAGGGTTGAGATTTCTAAGGCGGGACGGCAAGGGATAATCCACATGGGTATGTACCTCAATGGGTACATCTCCCGAGCGGCTCTGAAGTGGGACTGAATAGTGAATCTCGAGTGATGAGATCCGCTTTCCTAATTACGTTAAGACTACGCATAGAAGAGACGCAAGAGAAGAATATCGAAGACTTTGAATGGAGGAATGAGTGGGACTTCTCGATCGATATCTTGTGCTTGAATTCGAGATCTTCACTCACAAACTGTTATAGTTATTTCATAGAAGATCATTCATTAGCTAGAAAGAAAAAGATCATTTTCCCCGATCCACAATCACTCTTCCCTTCCCCTCGCTACCCCTCATCAAAAACTCAAACTCAAACCCAGAACCATACACCCTCCATCCCCACCACCATGGCCAACTCAAGCCACCAATACGACTCCATCCAAGGCCCCTACGACTATATCCGCACCGCCTCCATCGCCCTCATCGAGCGCGAAAATGTGCATACGGCCATCACACCGTACGTCCAGGATGCGCGCATCCTGGAGCTCGCATGCGGCACTGGGTTCTACACCTATCCCTTCCTATCCTGGGGCGCGCAGTCTGTGCTCGGCGTCGACATCAGCGCCGTGATGATCGAGTCCGCGCCGCGTCTCGGAAACGGCGTCTCCTTCATCCAGGGCGATTGTTCCGTTCCGACGCAATATCAAGACGGACCCTTCGATATCGTATTTGCGGCGTGGCTTTTGAACTATGCAAGTGATCGCAAGGGATTGGTGGATATGTTTCGCAATATCGCTATGAATTTGAAGGAAGGAGGGAGATTTGTATCGGTGACTGTACCGCCGACTTCTGATCCGTTGGCGTCGGTGAATGCGGAGGCGAGCGTGAGACCGATGAGTCAGGGTGGAAGCGGGTATTTGGTTTATAACCATATTCGAGATGTGGAGGAGGGGATTTATTTTCGGGTGCATGGGGATACGCCGGTGGGGGATTTGGATTTTGAGTGTTTTCATTTGAGGAGGGAGGTTTATGAGGAGTGCGCGCGCGAGGCGGGGTTGAAGGGAAAGTTGGAGTGGGGGGTTACGGAGGTGCCGGAGAGGTGGTTGAGAGGGGAGGGGGAGGGAGGAGCTAGTTTGAAGGAGTTGGAGAGTTATAGGGAGACTCCTAACTATGGGATTTTGGTTATTGAGAAGTAGTAATTTGAATGAGTTGGTTACAGAAAATTTGCTTGAGCAATGACTCTGTGTGTGGATGAAGTGAAGTCGTCATATCGAAGGAGTATTCCGTGTTCCATATATGAAGCATAGTACTGTGTATACGTCGTGGCGTGGTCCTGTACTCTGATCAATGAATCACATCCGAAACCCGACTTCCCTTATTAGCATTGCCATTATGTCTTGTAACAGCATCAGCTCATCTACCATTCATCTTCGTAGTCTCATCCCCCTATTCTTTTTCTCCAGCATTCGTAAGGATACCCATATATCATCCACACTCCCCACAGAATGAACCCGATTCACCGTCCTAATCTCCTGCATCTTAATTCGTGATCTCTGCCTCGACGAAGAACTCGGCGCAGAAGAACCTAGTCTCACAGTTTGAGCTACAGGCAGCTTTAGATATGAAGCGCTGCCCACAAGAATCAAGGTAGAGATTTCGCCAATATGCAAACTGAGGTAGGTGATAGAGTTGATGGGGAATCGCAATTATTATGAATTAATGACTGCGTAGAAAATCTGGATAGGTTGGAGAGATTCAAGGATAGTATCGTAGGAAAATGGAATCGTCAACATCAGATAGCAACCAACAACACCATGCCGATAACATATCCCAAATCTACATAAACAAATACCATAGCCAAAAAAATCATTGTACCTATTCAAGCCCTTTACAGACATGCAAAAACCTTGTCGAATTCGAGAGCTCCTTATATGAATTGAACATAAGTAAATAAATATCAGTTCCCAGAAACTATTGCCGAACCAGAAATATGAGACGGCAATAGTGTTGAGACCCTTTCGCTGCAGTCGTCACAAGAAAGCGAATCGGAATCTAGTAGGGAAAACATCACGTCATGTCAGCTAACTGTAACAAAAAGTGTCTATAGTTATAGCAAAACCTTTCTATAAGGATATCGGTTTTTGTAGTCTTTTTTAAGGATATATAGAGGTATTTTTATATAAAGGTATTCGATTAATTCTGATATAGTAATAATTGATTTCCGATTAGTCCCGATTGGATTATATTTTATAACAATTTTATAACAATTTCGAAAATTCTTTTATTTCTATAATATATAATTAAATTCTTTATATAATATTATATTATAATTCAAATCCTAATGATTTTATTGATCCAATAAAGATATATATAATCCTAAGATTAGAAATTATAAGGATATCCTTATAAAAAGATTTTAAGAATATAGGCCTTTTTTAGGCCTAAAAATTTGAGATAAAAAAAATAAGGATAATAGAGCTTATCCTTATAGGGGGGATCCTTATAGAGAGGTTTTGCTGTACAAACAAAACTAGCCTTTTCTATTGACGAGTTAAGGAAGATAATACAGAATCTTCGAGGCAGCGATTGCGCGAACAGACGAAGTAAGACACATGATGTAATTATCTCGGTTAAAGATCTGAGATTTACCGAGGAAATTTGAGGGTCTGCTGGTCCCTCTCTGAAAAGACTTGTGGGCTGGATCATTTAGGAAGCGCTGTTATAGGATCAGGAGCTGGATAATATTAGAGATACCTCAATCGAGGAGATATTTTGAGAAACCAACTCATGTTTTTACAACGTGCCCTGTACAATTCAATTAATTGGACAGATTTTAGTCTGCAAGCTACACTAGTAGAGAGGAAATCGAGGTGAGATGTCAACGGGAAAACTACTCCTAGTGTGAGGTAGATACCGTAGTCTCCTTGATATTGACATCACTTGAATCAAGCCTCGGTGTCTCTGATGAGTCTGATCATTGCTATTTAGCTCAATGCTCGAAATGAAGCTTTCAAACAGCATGATCTTTAATTCCGCAAAATCACGTCTGTGCTTTAACAGTAGGATTAAAGAATTAGAAATACATCTTCTCACCGTGGGATGGGGTAGAAATTAGCTTGTGAGCTCGCCTGTCGAGGAAATCTCGACCAGATGGGTCAACGGCAATAAAAATTAATACTTCGTGGAATGCCAAATCCACTTTTTAAATTGTAGCAAGATTTTATACGCGTTGAAATCAGATGTCACTTATCTCTTTGCCACCCCGTGTATGGGGTCTCGCCCAGATAACCCTGCCAAACCCCTGGAAATACGATGGATCGGCCCCATAAGCCGCACCACGGCTAAATGTCAATTTCTTCAAGCGATATGCCCACTGCCCACTCGCGAGCTATTGCATGTACATATTGCCTAATCGGGATGCCATATTCTGACCATACCCCATTTATGCAATGCATGCTCTACACCCAATTAACGTGGGAGGCGGCCGAAAATGCCAACCTTTTAGGTGCGGTCGCCGAACTGGCGGAGTATTGACGAAAGGAAATAAGCTCAGTTCCAGTGGTTTGGTAGATGTTTATCCTGCCGGCATTTCCACCTCCAATCGTCAAACTTTTTTCCTCTTCGTTGTTTGTCGACTTTGAGCCTTGAGAAATTTTCACAATGGAGTCTGCTACAGAGCATGATATCGAGAAGGGCGTACAAGTCCATACCGCCGCCGACAACTCCACAGACCGCGATGGCAAGTCCACTATCGATGCTGAGAATGACAGTTCTCGACTTTCTGGTTCCGAGCGAGGCTTGAGCTACTGGAGTGTCAAATTGGAGCAAATCTGGGGAGTGGAAGCCCGTGGTATCACCCGTGTGGCTGACAACGAGAAACATGTGCCGCGTCCGCTCCACGACTATTTCCACATGTTCTCGCTATGGTTCAGTATCAATTTGCAAGCCATGAACATTATTGTTGGGCTGCTCGGACCCTTGGTTTACGGACTCGGCTGGGTGGATTGTATTTGCATTGTCATTTTTGCGAATGCGCTCGCCTCGACATCAATCGCGTATATGGCAACCTATGGACCAGAAAGTGGCAATAGAACTCAGGTATGCTTCTTTAAAAATTGTCGTTCGAGTAGGTGCTAATATTTGCGCTCTTATAGATTATTGGACGTTATTTCATGGGTTACTGGCCTTCGAAAATTGCATGCTGCTGCAATGTTGTTCAGCAAGTAGGCTTTGGTACTATTGGATGTATCATCACTGGACAGATGATTACAGCCGTTAACGGAGGGAGCTTGAGCTTGGCCGTTGGATGTGTCATTGCCGCAATCTGCATCGGTTTAGTGGCTACTTTCGGTATCGAATACTTGAACAAAATCGAGAGGTAAACATAGCCACCATTCTTGGAAGATCGAAGTTGAAAATGCTCACAAATAAATAGATTCGGATACATCCCACAAGCGGTTGTTATGTTCGTACTTATTGGTTGCACTGGTGGAGATTTCGATACCCACGCAGTCTCCGTTGGTGATTCCGGAACCATTAACGCTAATCGTTGTTCGTTCTTTGCCTTGGTATTCGCTAGTATCATTGGATTTACCGCCATCAGTGCCGACTTTTACGTCTACTACCCCAAAGATTATCCAAAATGGATGACATTTGCATCCACGTGGACTGGAATCTGGACCTCTGTAATTTTTGCCAACATTGTTGGAGTTGGTATTGCTACTGGAGTTCCAAACATTCCAGCCTGGAGCGACGCCTATGACATCTCGTCTGGTGCGCTTCTCTATGAGTGCTATGGCAAACTCGGAGGATTCGGTGGCTTCTGCGTCGTCATTCTTGCCCTTGGGTCCATCACCAACAATGCACCATGTAGTTACAGTGCGGCATTGACCATTCAGGTACTCGGACGCTGGGCAAACAAGATCCCTCGTTGGTTTTGGTGTGTACTCATCACAGCAGTTGAGGTAAGCTCATTCTACATCGTCTTATGTTCACATGTCCATAATACTAACTCCGGTACAACAGCTCGTCCTTTCCGTATGCGGTCGCAACAAGCTTTACACCGTCTTTGAGAACTTCCTTCCTATGATGGCATATTGGATTTGCCCCTGGATTACCATCAGTCTTGAGGAATATTTCATCTTCCACAAACTCCAAGGCAAATCGTTCGACTGGTCCATTTATAACGACAGAACCAAGCTGCCAATCGGATATGCAGCCCTCTTATCATTCCTGATTGGATTTGCTGGTGCGATCGTAGGCATGTATCAAATCTGGTACACTGGTCCTATTGCTTTGATGATTGGGGGTGAGTATGGTGGTGATATTGGAGATTGGCTCGGTATCGGCTTCACGGCCATTGTGTTCCCACCATTGAGATATCTCGAGTTGAAGAAGTTTGGACGGTAGAGGCTGCTTGTGTATATAATCATAACACACACACCCAACAGCTTTGTATATATTTGTGGTGTTAATAATAATTATAATAGGTTGACTGGCAAAATGACATTTTTGATGTGATTTCCTTGATTGAGTAGTAGATCGGATGGTGTAATCGATGCTTGATGCAAGCTGTCTCCATCATCTTGCAGCACTATCGCCACGTGCCCTATTTAAGGCTAGTAATACCATGAAGATTCTGTAAGCGTGAGGAGAAGGGTCCACGGGTATTTCTGTATGTGTGCAGCATGTCGAGTTGGAAAGTGCTTCACGAGCATGTGTTGATGTTTCACGCCACCGAAAAATCGAAAAATGCTTGTGTTTCGAATCCAAACTCTCATGTTGTGATTCTTGTTTGTCACATCGTAATTCACTCCAGTGAATGGGTGGGATTTCGGAGAAGATGGACATATCTGCTGTACCTGTATCTGAGATAAATGACTACCTAGGTAGGTACTCTTATATTCTGCAAAAATAGAAACAAAATGACAAAAAAAAAGATTCGACGTCGGCATGATTCGAACATGCGCCCCCGAAAGGAATTGATTTCTAGTCAATCACGTTAACCACTCCGTCACGACGCCGATTTATTAATGTTTGATGTGTAGAGCACGTTTATTTACAGATCTATTTGTCAACTACAACTGTGGTGAGATCTTGCATCAATCCTAGCAGTTTTAACGAGATTTGGTTGGATACCAACTGAGATATATGGATCGAAGCCCTCCCGTGTATTATCCGGAGTCCCGATCATCTGCCTACTCCATACGAGTATACCGTTTAAGCCCGTATATTATATACCTACATATAGTAGAACAACAATAAACCACTGTCTACTGCTGTACGACATTATTGTGGTTGGGACACTTTCGAACTATTCTTCATATCAAACTTTGAAGAGTCCGTCTGCTTGGTATTCAGATAGGCTCGTAGTAGACGGTGGACATACCTAGGTACCTACCTACCTACCTACCTAGTACCTATCTAGAAAGTCTCAAAAATGTTGTGGCGGTTCGGGCGCCACGAGTTTAGCGATGGAAAATCAGGGTCCACATGTCAACAGTGTACTGGAAAATCTTCATGCAGATAGATTCCCTTGATATAGCGCATTTCAAGTTCTACAAAGCATGCTGGAGTCAGTCTCGTCTCACCCAAAAATGTCCAGATTACATTACAACATTCACTATTGAGTATGTAGTTCTACGTCTCGGTAATGGAAAAGGGGTCAATAAGGAATCATCTTGGACCGAAGTTTGGAAGGGTGAACTCGATAACGAAGAAGTACCTACATAGTACCCACATAATACTATCTATGTGCCTAGTAGTCACAGACTCACAAGTCACAACGTTATCGTCAACATTAAATTCGCGCAATAATCGTCGCACTACTTTACGTGTCCCTCTTACACATAATCATCAGGATGCAGGCTGCATCTGTCTAACGGTCATAAATATCCACGATATCGTCATTTTAGCGGAAAAGGGTTGTCGCGTGAGTTGATGTGCTGAGTTAAGCTTTCATATTCCTCCTCTTCTCGATCATCTCTGATCTACTGAAAGGGATTTATCTTAGAAGAGGCTTTAGCACAGGGTGATCCAGACCAAAAGCGACTCGAGACTCATCCACGTGTACTGATGATTGGCTGGATAAATCGTTTGGAAGGGTAACTATAACTACTGCCAATTGACTCTTTGATGAGTGAGACATAGTCACATAAGAAAGAACACCTTGAGAGTTACTGGGCAGTCATAACTGTCAAGAGTTTAGTATGGATGGAGGATTACGAGTACATGAATCAAGGAAACTTTTTCATTCCTTCAACGGTAGAATACTGGGAAACTTCGTAAAGCCAACAAACATACACTCATCACAAGTTCACTATTCATTATCGTCGTGGCTCAAGAGGAAATTAAATATCTCATCTCTCTGCTCTCTGCTCTCTGCTCTCTGCTCTCTGCTCTCTGCTCTCTGCTCTCTGCTCTCTGCTCTCTGCTCTCTGCTCTCTGCTCTCTGCTCTCTGCTCTCTGCTCTCTGCTCCAAGAAAGAACCCAAGCTTTTTAATCGCACAGGTACCCGCCATTCGGTCGCGAATCTTTCCACGACGAGGGGGGAGCAACCAACAATCAATTTACTCTATTTTAATCATAAAAAGACAGGGAAACGGAGTCAGTCATTCATCACAACTCATCATTTATTTTCCGTGGGAAGAACTTGGAATCCTTTTTCCTAAAACTCTATATACTACCTACCTACCTACCTACCTACCTACCTACCTACCTATACATGAGCATGATTTCCTTTTCCTAAGACATACATACTCTTTTCTTCTTTTCCAGTTTGATTTTGAAAATATGCGTGTAAACGCAATATGCATAATAGCAGTCAGTCTGCTTCAATTTTCTCCTGCTGCCGTTGCCAAACCCCTCGGTACCACCCAATCGAGCCTGCAAGTGCCATTGGAGGACCTGGATACTACACACCATCAGCATGTTGCCTCCAAACGTCTGCATGGTAGATTCTTGCACATTACAGGTGGGGTTAAATCATTATCTCGCCATTCAATGTTCCTGCACGATGCTCATTTATTATAGATTTACATCAAGATCCTCACTACAAAGTATTCTCTTCCACCGATGAAGATGATGCCTGCCACAGAGGCAAAGGAACCGCGGGAACATATGGGGCAGAGACTTCGGATTGCGATACACCTCCTACCCTTATAGATGCGACTTTTAAATGGATAAAGGAAAATGTGAGGGATACCGTGGATTTTGT
This sequence comes from Botryotinia globosa, assembly GCA_014898425.1. Classification (NCBI taxonomy): domain Eukaryota; kingdom Fungi; phylum Ascomycota; class Leotiomycetes; order Helotiales; family Sclerotiniaceae; genus Botryotinia; species Botryotinia globosa. The sequence continues at coordinate 1,448,537 of RCSZ01000009.1, forward strand.
TGTTTGGACAGGGGACAGGTTGGTTCTGCTTGAACGAACAGCCAATCGTCGCAATGACGTTTTGGCTTTGTGCGAGGAGAGATGCTGATTCAAAATAGTGCACGACACGACAGCGACGAAAAAATTCCTAGAATTCAAGATGAGGTCCTCGATACGAATAGAAAGATCGCAGATAAATTCCTAGATACTTTTGGCGATGGGCGCGATTTATCGATTCCGGTTATATCAACATTTGGCAACAACGATATTCTTCCACATAACATTTTACTTTCGGGTCCGAATAAATGGTTGAAGGCGTATACAGATATATGGGATAAATTCATACCAGAAGAACAGAGACACGGTTTTGAACGTGGAGGATGGTACTTTGTCGAGGTTATTCCTAAGAAATTGGCCGTCTTCAGTCTTAATACTTTATACTTCTTTAGCCACAATGCCGCTGTGGATGGTTGCGCATTGCGCTCAGAACCCGGATACGAACATATGGAATGGCTTCGAATTCAACTACAATTTATGCGCGACCGCGGGATGAAAGTTATTCTTACTGGACATGTACCACCTGCTCGAACAGACAGCAAATCACTTTGGGACGAAACTTGTTGGCAAAAATATACCTTGTGGCTCCAACAGTATCGGGATATTATTATCGGAGGTTTATTTGGGCACATGAACATTGATCATTTCATGATACACGACACTAAAGATATTGATCTCTTATTATTTGACGGTAAATCTGTTGCGCCACCTCGCGCGCTGATGGACGACGAGTTTACAATTTCATCTGCTGGAGATTACTTGGGTGATCTTCGAGAAGATTGGTCTGGATTACCTAATCCAAAACGCCTACCCATTGTTATGGACGAGGAAGAACTAGACTACTCAGAATCGAACAAAGATCCGAAGAAGAGTAAGGACAAGAAGAGAGACAAAAAGAAGAAAGATCTCAAGAAGTTTGGAGGTCCATGGGGTGAAAGATTTGTGGTAACACACGTTGGACCGAGTATCGTGCCAAATTACTTTCCTACTCTTCGGGTCATCGAGTACAATATCACAGGGTTGGACGATTTGTCGAGATGGTCCAATTCAGTTGTGAATAATGATGAGCAAATTGATTGGCTTGATCAAGAAGAAGAGGATCTGCTCCACGTCGATGCCGGGGAAGATTCGATTTACGCAGACGACGGCGATGTTTCTAACGAGAAAAAGAAGAAGCACCAGAAAGACAAGAAGAAATTCAAAAACCCGACGCCGTCCAATCCAGGATTCATAATTCCGTCGCCTCCTTCAAATGATGCGCCTCCGGGACCGGCATATTCTCCCCAAAGTCTAACGTTACTTGGGTACACTCAGTATTTTGCTAATTTGACCTACATCAACAATCTCGAGCTGAAATCAGAGGGGTCGGACAATGAGGTTGACGTCGAAAAATGGCGTAAGGGTAAACACGGCGGAAAAGTCCCAAAAGACGATGACCCAAATCCACACGCCTTTCATTATCAAGTCGAGTATGACACTTTCACGGATCCAATCTATAAGTTGAAAGATATGACAGTCAAAAACTATCTCAAGCTGGCCCATAGGATTGGTCAGTATAAGCCACAAAAGGGAGATCGTGTTAAGGATGGAGAGATACTGGCAGAATTCAATGTCTACGAAGATGATGAGGGTAGTGAGAACGATGACAAGAAACAAATTTCCATCTCCGAGAACGAAACCATTGAAGATACTGAGGATCATGATATTGATGCAGAAAAGAAGAAGAAAAACAAGCACAAGAAAAAGAAGCATCACCGCAAAGAAAAGAATAGAGTCTGGCTCAGCTTCGTTCAGCGTGCTTTTGTCGGCACAATAGATAAGGAGGATATCAAATCCTTTGATGATGGGCTGGAGAAGCATGTTCAAGAACCATTGGTTCCTGTTCCGGAAAATGGAGACGGGCTACATAGTTTGGAATTGTAATGTTCTTCTAGCGTACATGGATTGGAGTTGCATCAGATTGGGTTGGAGTTTGGTTGTTTTACTTGTCTTGCATTTATACCATTACGATGGAAACGAAACATGCATTTGGAGTTCGGTATTGTCTATGGATTACTACACCTCAAATGAGCTTGTGCTATGCATTATGGAGCGGTGCGTAAGAATATGATATAGCACCGTGGAGTTTTGGTTTTATGATTCAGATGAGTGTGTGGATGATGGTATCGCAGTAGGATGGATGTTAGTCCTCAAACTCTTACTCTTACAATACATAAATAATCTCTATACGAAAGCCTGAATTGAGGCAAGATTTTACGATCTTACGATCTTACGATTTTCTTTCGTTCCTTTGTGCTGACCTATCAATTCGAAATAGTCCTTTCATTAGGTACCTACCTATACATATTTAATTTGCTAGATTGGTTGCCACTACGACTATTCAATCAGACGGTCAATCGCCATTTGAAGATGCACATTTGAATCCCGAATTTTCAAATCCCGAAGTAGTATTGACCGACGCAACGCAATCAACCCCAAGTTGGAGTAAGCACCTCGCAGAGTGGTAGTTGCATCAGGAATAAATGGCTTATCCGATCGCTGGTGTGATATTGATATAAGACGGGGGTTCTAGGAGTTCTGAGGGTTGGAACTTGGATCTAAGGTTATTGAAGGAGGTGGGCTGGGTGGGATAAAATGATGGCATGTGGGATGTGGGGTAAGTAGATAGATAGCTTTGGCTCCAATTGCACATTGCCATTACCACCTGCAGTACCTACCTACACACACAACAGGTATGGAAAATGATCTCGATGACGAATAGGTACATTACGTTAAAGTACCTAGGTAGGTAGGTATAGGAATACACATTTGTAAGCTACCGGCATATGAACGATAGCTTTGCTTGTAAAGCATTCTACGTGAATGATGGGATTGGCATAACATTCCCCGGGTTAGCTTCTAGAACTTGGAATCCCTCATTCCTTCCATAAGAAGACGAGCTTCCCCCTCCTTCGATTGATATCTAGGTAGTATCTTCTCTATTTAAACATCTCATTTACCGTTAACACATTGACTGCACGCATAAACATACATACACCACACAACAACAACTCCAACCATCAATCTAAACTATCCAAACTATCCAAACCATGACCTACGAACGCCAACGCGCAATCGAATCCTACGGCTGGACATCTGTCCCCGCTTCTCTCTCCGAGCTCATCAAATCCTCCCCTTCAGCTTCAGCTTCTAATCCCGCTTCCGCGCTCAGAATCTCAGATCTCCCATTCCCTACATCTTCGCTCGTAAAAAGCGTTCAGGAATACGCACGCAGCGAATTACCGCAAGAAACCTTCCACCACTCTATGCGCGTCTACCACTACGGTGTCGCGATTCTCACGCACGCATTCCCCAACTGGACGTCTATCAACCCATCCAGTAAATTTCTCGAATGCTATGCGCTCACGGCGCTTCTCCACGATATCGGAACCGTGCCGAGACACTTGCAGGAGACGCTTATGAGTTTTGATCTCTACGGCGGATTTATTGCAGACGGGGTGTTGAGGGATGCGGGGGCGGCGAGAGAACAGAGGGAATTGGTTGTGGAGGGGATCATTCGACATCAGGATTTGGGAGAGGTGGGGACGCAGACGAGGGTTGGGGGGTTGGTGCAGTTGGCGACGGTGTTTGATAATATGGGGCAGAATGCGCAGTTGGTGCACGAGGGGACGATTGAGAATGTGGTGAGGGAGTGGCCGAGATTGGGGTGGAGTATGTATTACCTTTTTTTTCCTTCTGTGTCTTTCTTTGTGATGTTTGGGAAGGATTGTGAGGGGGTGTTTGATGTGGTTTGGAGATATTGGGAGGCATGTGGGAAAATGAAAGTGGAGGTGCTAATTTGGCGATGCTAATACATAGGTAAATGTTTCTCGCATACCATCGAGCAGGAGAATGCTTTGAAACCATGGGCTCATTCGACACATTTGGGAGTGAGGGATTTCCCCGATGGAGTATTGGGGAATAAGTTGATGGAGAAGTGGGACTGAAAATGCGGATGTGTGAACGAGTGGACGAGTAGGGGTGAGTAGTCTGATGATGGATGAGGAATTACATGTGAATGAATGATGAGACAACGAGGGAAAAGGGACGGAAATGGCACTCGGAAATCATACAGGAAATGGACAATGGCTTGGGAAAATAAATGATATGTACGGCGTGGAATTGCCATCTCATGATATTATAGTAGCAAAATCTATCTTCGCTCACGGTGCTAATCTCCTTCCAATATATCTTCAAACCTCACGATTACAATCAACAAACCAAGCAAGGCGTCGTGACGGAGTGGTTAACGTGATTGACTAGAAATCAATTCCTTTCGGGGGCGCATGTTCGAATCATGCCGACGTCGATATCTTTTTGCCCATCTATTATATCCATACCACAAGATATTTTTTACTTACACCATCTCCCAACTCTTCATTCACTCATTCATTCACATCTCTCCGTATTAGTCTTTTCTTTCCACTTCTCCCATCCAGCACCTACCTATCCATCAAGCTTTTGTGGATAGTTATGGATTTGTCCTATGTGTCCTATTTGCTGTATCCAATGCGGAAGGATGGATATATCCACGGGTGGATGAAATACGTGAGAAAAATGTGGATTCGGCAGTGAAAACTTCAACAAGCGGTGGGAATGCAGACCCGTTATAGCGTATCCAGGGGCCAAGCGAGATCAGATCGGATCCACCGTGCAGTCCAATCCAGACAGGTCACAGGACTCAGGAGAGATATAAAAAAACATAGAATATTATATATTTCGTATACGAGTACTCTCTCTGTACTCTGATTGATATTTCATGGCGAGCGAATCGGATTATTATGAATCTGAATCGGGAGTTTGTATCAAAGATGTGTTTATGAGGTTTGGATTTAATATATATTGACATCATTATAGATAGGATATTGTAATCTAGAGTTCTTTTCAATGTATAATTGATTCCCTTGGAGAGATTTGGTGTACTGCTTTCGGCGGCTACATGGAGCCAGCCACCTTTCACCTCGTGCCGCAACCGAGCCGAGCCTTATGGACGTCCTGATGCCCCATTGCTGTAATTAAGCATTTCCAAGGTTGTCTGTAGTTACCGCATACAATATTTCCGATGATGCTTCTGCTTTTCCGAATACCGAGGCGCGAGATTATTCTGGAGTGTGGAGTTTATTGAATACAGAGTACATGATGTCGAGGGAATGAGGATTAAGGAAGGGGTGGCTATTGTTCGATAGATAGGTCAAATACGATTTCAAGCCCGTGACTTCGGTGTGGATTCACCAGTAGGTATGCACAAGATCTGCCGCCACACCTAGTTTCGTAACTTCCAAAGCTGATTTCAATATGTTCAACGTACCCTTTGCCTACTTTGCAACTAATGTCCAGAAGATGTTGCATGGAATATGGATAAACAATGAGTATCAAATCAAGAAACTATAACAAACTACTGTGAAGTATACAGGGCAATGTCTATCAACCATGAAGACTCTTGGAAGGAGGAATGTTCTACATCTGAGAAATCGGACAAAAACTTAGCACTCTTGTGTAGCACAATGGCATAGAAATCCAAGCCATTATTCGATGTATATTCCATACGCCATTGCATCATCTGAAAGTCTTTGACCATAAGCCTCCGGGTTAAGGTATTTGGGCGGGCCGTCAAGTAATAAGACGATTTCGCTGGGATTAAACCATCAACCAACACAGGGTTAGGTGAGCTGGCATTGTGATGAAGGGTCTATTAACTAACTATGAAGCTTTCCTTCGCCAGTCGGCTTCCTTTCTTGAGTACCGCAATATTTTACAACGCTTTTGTGGTTGTGTCGGGTAGTTGAGGCGAAGGGTGAAATAGAGTGCTGGAATGTCAAATCTCTGGCAGCCATGCTCATGAAAGATTAGCACTCCATAGATGGACTTCTGAACAAGCTCACGGCATTCTCTTGGTCCTTGGATAGTCTAAATCAAGAAAGTAGTACCATACTTCGGTTGTCAACCTTGATTTGAGTAAGCGAATATCAAATTTCGAAAGCGAATGGCAGAATTCCAGCGTAATAAAGGGCGGCTTATGCAGTCATCTGCACAAATGACCAGACAGCTTGATGCTCATGCAATAACAATGCTATCTACAGCCATCTTAGCCATTTTGAGGATCTCCAAGCACCCCCTTGTTCTCTCCCCATAGCATTGCCTGACAGTCAAATCTGCAACCTTTAAATCTGGGAAGTGGTCATGCTCTAGCGATCGTACGCCCGCAGCGACTTGTGCATCTAATATATTATGACGGGCGTTCTGTCTTTGCTCCATCTCGGAAATGAGATCTCTTAATCCTTTGTACTTGAATCCAGGTTGGTCATGGCCATAGATGTCAGCTCGCAACAAAGCTCTTACAGTAGTTCGCCACTCTGCGGGTTGCATTTCTCTATCTGCCATGGATAATGCGTTACCTATGCATTCTACTGCCTCATTAATTGGTCTTTGGTGCTCGCATAAACCACCATATTCAAGATACCTAAAGATTTTGGTCTGCCCTTTAGCAATTGCCTCAGCAGTCGCTTCATCGACCATCTTTAGCAAACGGCCGTATCCATTCGCTATGATAGGTAGTATGGTTCCGATGAGCATCGTATTTTGGAAAGCCTCAATAGGGGGTGTGGGTGAAATTAACGCTATCGCACCACATGAGGGGCACCAGATGGCGTTCGATGCCACAATACTGGCGCCACGAACTACCTTTAAAGCTTCACAAATTTCACTTGGGAACTGTTGCAATGCTGATAGTGACAAATACATCGACGATAAGCAGCTGCATTTATCGCCCGATATTGGAAAGGGACCATCACTACCACTAGGCGAAGAGGAAGGGTTTGACCCCGTTGATAATTCAGCATCTTGGTTGGCTTCGGGTTGAGCTTCACCCAGTTTTTCCATATTCATATTACTAAAGTCGATTGGGGCAGGGCCTAGCATATCACCGTTTCCAACATGCCACATGTTCCGGCCATCATCTACATTTGAGGCCCGGAGAGGATGTGGAGTGTCAAGAGGGAGAGATTGTGAAAATTGCTGCGCAGCATCAAATCCATTGAAATTCGTATTAGTATAATATGGTTCAGCGAAGTCGTGATCATCGAAATTGTAAAGTTCATCGCCAACGAAAGGGAGTAGTGTGCCATCGTCGAGAAGAGGTTGTAGGTTGTTTTGTGTATTGGGTGGTTCATCTCTAATAGTTTCGATAAATTGACGCTTTCTTGGTCTTCCCATTTGTTTCTGTTGAGAGTAATGACATGATACGTTTTCTCGCACACACCTTTCACATCCATTAGGGTCTTTTGAGCATGCAAGTTTTCTGGTTCCTATTTCCAATCAGTAGTTGTACAGAAGTGATACCTTCTAGTTCTAGGTAACTCACTGCACTCATCACAAGCCCGACGTTTTGCGGCAGTATCCTTTTGTTTACCTGTTGAATCCATCACCACGAGAATGAGAATCACCTTACCGAGGAATGGAATTGTGGATTTAGATAATTGATGAAGCAAATGGATCTCAATTCAATGTAAAGATGGCTAACAGTTGTTTCTGACTGTATTTCATATGTAGAGCAGGGTTCGAGAGGCTCAAAAGAGGCTCCAGAGCAACAAAAGACGCTAAGATAACAACCTTCGATAAGCCCTTCAACCAATTTTTCCAGGAAAAAAAATCTACTAAAGCTTTCGGATTTTAAACAGTGCCCAAATTATTGCAAATTATTGTAACAATGGCACCTCCAACAAACCAACGAAAGCGCAAAGCTGTTACCCGAGACGAACCTGAGTTATCCGATGTCGAATCCGAAGCAGAATTTGGTGACGGAATTTTAGAAGGAATCTTGTCGCAAAGCGAAGATGAATCTGACGACAGCGCAGCAGAGGAGGACAGTGAAGACGAAGAAGATTTGGATGAGGAAGAACTCGAGGCATTGGATAGTGATGAGGTACCCTCAGAGAATGGTGAGGGAGACGCATCTACGACAAGAACCTCCCTCAGCAAAGCCAATGCCGACGATGACGATGACAAGCCCAACTACACTGTGGTGAAGGATGCTAATGGGGGAGAACGTTATGTTTATGAAGAGATAGACCCAGTCTACGACTCGGATGATTCAGATGCCCAAGAGCCAACTAATACTATTGGAAACATCCCATTGTCTTTCTATGATTCTTATCCTCACATTGGTTATGACATCAATGGAAAGAAAATTATGCGACCTGCCAAGGGTGAAGCACTTGATGCATTGCTAGACAGTATCGATATTCCAAAGGGATGGACAGGTCTTACAGATCCTTCTACAGGCAAGCCTCTGAACTTGACTCAAGAAGAATTGGAGGTTCTGCGCAGAATACAAACAAATGAAGCTCCCGAAGATGGTTACGATCCATATCCTGTAAGCACTTCTTTTCATATCTTTGTTGTATCATTTGACTAACTTGGTATAGGACTATGTTCCATATTTCAGCGGCGTCGAGGAGATCATGCCTCTGAGCTCGGCTCCTGAGCCTAAACGACGTTTCCTGCCATCCAAGCATGAAGCAAAGCGAATCATGAAGATTGTTCGGGCAATTCGAGACGGTAGAATCTTACCATATAGACCACCGCAAGAGCGCGAGGAAGAGGAAGAAGAACACCACTACGATATATGGCAGAATGAGGAGGCGCAACCAGATCATATCATGAAGATTCCAGCTCCAAAGCCACCTCCACCAGGATACGATCTAAGTTACAACCCACCTCCTGAGTATCTCCCATCTAAAGCAGAAAGAAAAGAATGGGAAGCTACAGATCCTGAGGATAGAGAAAAGGAGTACCTACCAACGGCATATGATTCTTTACGAAAAGTACCGGGATATGATAAGTTTATCAATGAAAGGTTCGAACGTTCGCTTGATCTCTATTTGGCACCACGAGTTCGCAAGAATAGGCTTAATATCGACCCTGCTTCTTTACTTCCAAAGCTACCAAAGCCAGAGGAACTTAAGCCTTTCCCAACTATCACGCAGACGCTATTCCGTGGCCATGATGGTAGGGTGCGAAGCTTGGCCATTGATCCATCTGGAACGTGGCTAGCTACCGGCGGTGATGATGGAACTGTTCGTGTTTGGGAACTTTTGACCGGAAAACAACTCTGGAGTGCGCAGATAGGAGACGAGGAGGCTGTTAATGCTGTCAAGTGGCGCCCAGCGAAAGACGCTATTATACTTTCTGCCGCAGCTGGAGAGGACATATTCCTCATGGTACCTACCATAATTGATCCTGTTTCTGAGAGCAATAGCCGAGAATTATTAGATGCTGGATTTGGTTATGCAACAAATGCTACCCAAGCACTCACGGCTAATGGACAGAAGAAAGAACCTGTTGCTACCTGGGCTCGTCCTACCTCACGTCTACAAGATGAAGGTGTACTAATCAAGATCACTGTAAGATCCACAGTCAAGGTCATCAATTGGCACCGAAGAGGTGATTTCTTTTCTACTGTGTCTCCTACAGCTCAAAAGTCCGCCGTTGCAATCCACACTCTCTCGAAACATCTCACACAAATTCCATTCAGACGTCTCCCTGGTATCGCCCAAACTGCTCAGTTCCATCCCTCTCGACCCATTTTCTTCGTTGCCACTCAACGCACCATCCGCAGTTACGACTTACAAAAACAAGAATTGGTCAAGATCATTCAACCTGGTGCTCGCTGGATCTCTTCTTTCGACATCCATCCTGGAGGTGACAATCTCATTGTTGGTTCCTATGATCGTCGTCTCTTATGGCATGATCTCGATCTTTCTACCCGCCCATACAAGACTATGCGTTTCCACAACAAAGCTATTCGAGCTGTTAAATACCACAAAGGTGGGCTTCCATTGTTTGCAGATGCTAGTGACGACGGAAGTTTGCAAATTTTCCACGGAAAGGTTGTAAGTGATGCGATGGAGAACGCTACTATCGTACCAGTGAAGGTTTTGAAAGGACACAAGGTCAAGAGCGCTTTAGGTGTCATGGATCTGGATTGGCATCCAAAGGAGCCTTGGCTTGTTAGTGCTGGTGCGGACGGTACATGTAGATTGTGGACTTAATAATGCAGTGTTCAAAAATGGAGTACGAAGGTGTTTACAAGGTTGTCATGAGGTTCTATTAGATATCAATGGTAGAAAAGCATGAAGAATTTGATAATTTTTACAATTGATTTTGCTTTGTTATTTCATTTCCTGGTCTCTACAAGTGCTTGAATAAGAATGCGAACATCAGTCCGTCATTCCCAATATTTGATCCACGACATTGTCGTCATGATGCGTATGCTTCACTCTATGTCCTATTAGGCAGCTGCTTACTCGTCTTTGTAGATTACCAATTTATACCTTCGTTTCTGCTGACTAGCAAAAGTTACAACTTAGGATGCAGTGGAAGATAAATACGTCACAAAACATGTAAAACCATACTAGGAACACTTTGAGGCTCAAAAACAAAGGGACTAGGCGTGTGAAAGAGTCTTACACACCAAACCACGCGGAGGGCGGCGTCTTCCGAGAATCCCCTTAGACCAGTTCCTTGGCTCTACAGCCTCGCCCCAATTCCACAAGATACGAAATGTTGGAGACTTTGATATGAATTCAGGTGCCTGAGATTACAACTAGCATGACTGCCAGTCAATCAGACGAAAGTCGTTCATCTCAGCCCTTGCTGTGCGACTCAAGGCTGCACTTGGCGAGCGGTTGCCTTTGGTATCTATGTTGTGCAGAGTTCCTGGAAGAAAGTAAGTTAGGATGAGGAATCATGTGCTAAAGCATCGAGGCAGTATTGGACATGAGACGAAGGGTTCGACTTCGCGCGTCATTGCAGTCAACAATTTTAACCGAGCGGAACATCTTCATGTCTCTGTGCTGTATCCATATCGGGGTGTAACATTCAGGGCAATGCCGAGATTCTCAGAAATTTAGCTTTCCAGCACAAACCAGTTGAGGAGTTATTGCACAATTAATTTGTTTTGAAAATCGTGAATAACCATAATAGAGACAGAGACTCGGAGTAGCCATTCACGGAACGAACGCATGTGATAGCCTCGGTTAAGAGATATACGTTCAATTGAAAGTAATCTTGGGCAACATAGCATACAGACAACTACTTTTATGATTGTAAATTTCGAATCTTGTTCAAGATAAACTGAATTTTACTTCATGATTGGTGTGCCCCTGGCTGGAGAGATAAACGTCAAGTGATATCAGCCGAGGATAAGCGCAGTCATGAAATGGCAATCAACGGGTAATTACCTCAAAGCTTTATGTACTCGCAGTTCAGAAGAGCAGCAACTTCTAGCTCAAAACTGTCGGCAATATTATGCCAGGCATCATTTATTAACAAAGTGAGGCGGACAGGACCGCCTCGAATGAATGGTTTAAACATGACCTCGTATGCCACGGAATTCAATCCCACCCTTTACCGGCGGCTTGTTTTGCTCCTTCAATTCCGCCACATTCATGAGTTTGCGGGCAGAAGGGCGTTGGTAGTAAGATTTACAACGAGCACTAAACGTGCTTTTTCGATAATGCACATACCTGCTCGATCTTATATACTCCGATGTTCGGATACCTTCATATGACCACCAAACGCTCTGAGCCAGCACAGAGTCGATACCTAAGCCGCCCTTTTAGCAAAGCATGTATCCGAGCTTTGTAGTGTAAGAAGGGTCTAAGTAGATTCATAAGTATCTGGTTTTCTCCTTGATTTTCCTCTTTTCATTCATTATCAACGAAGTTATCCAACTTTCAAGCCTCGTTTTGACATTCGTACTTCGAGTCAAGCACATATATTGTCATCTCAGCCTTCTCATCTGGCAACATCTAACCATCCTTTATTTCCCGCATTAGTAGCATATACTACCTTGACAACCCACCAATCACATCGGGCTCCTTCGGTTAACACAACAATCATTCGTTCCTAACCCATTTCGTAAGTCATTCACCCAAGCCTTGTCAGACGCCTCATATCTAACATCCCGAAAGTTCTTTTAGCCTTTCAGCATGGCTCCTCCGGTCTATAATGATAAAACTGAAGACACTTATCGAAATGATTTAGATGACTGGACTATCATTTGTCAATTCTGTCTCAAACCCGTCTCGGCAACCAGGCCTCCTTTTTACAATGAGGTTAACTGTAGTTGCTCAGAGCTTGGCACTCATTCTGCTGGCATCATCCCGGTCACTCAGCATGATACCCAATTGTGGGAGCCAAATATTACTGGTTATGAAGAACCTGCCTATACATATCAACGACCTATCCAGGGATATGCTTCCTCATACAACCAGACTTCAACTCCGCATGAAAAACTTCTTGTTTATGAGAACAGCAAAAAGTCCGGGGACTTCGAAACCAACTGGAACAATGATGATCTCAAAAATGGTACCAAAAATACTCAAGACCAGCCATACTCTGTCGGAGGCCACTCATGGGCTCTCCGTTCCTGGCTGAAGGAAAACGAGTCTTTTTACACTCTCACAACCAAATCTTCATCAATGAAGGCAAAGAAGGGAAGCAAGCGAGGGGACTCGAGTCTTCATAACTCTGGTAGTAGTTTGGAACTCGGACAACACGGATGGGGACCTGATCCTCTCATAGAGACTGGAGCTTGGACTAGCGAGCAGTACCAAGATACAATTGAGAGCACATTGGCCATGAGTGGCATAAACGATTCTTAGTCGTGCATTTGGCGTAGTTGTTTTGGTTCCGGCTTAGTATGACTATTCTATGAATTTAGTCTAGGAAATAACGCTGGAACAGGTCATGTATTATGAAATGTTTTCTTGGTTCGACAATTTTTGATTTTAGGTGAAAGGGGTGTTGGCATAGAGGTAAATTGACTTAGCAACAAACTTTCGTTATGGGTTCGCGAGACTTGGGTGCTAGAAGGGGCAAATAGGAGTTATTCAATCCAATCTTTCACGATAAATACTCATATTAGTTTGGTAAAACCATACATGTTGAGCATATTCTACAGGGTTGAGCATAAACGTGGTCGTTCCTTCCTAATTTCTCCAGTTCCCCTTTCAATCTTGCCCATCATTTTATCAAATCGACAATCTCAAATTCCCATTTCCACCACTTCCTTTTTTTGTGTTCCAGCCAAGTGTTATGTTCCCAATGAATCTCAAAGTGTGTGCAGAATCTAATCAATATTGGAGGAGAATTGTAGAGTAAAGAACTAGTTCATCTAAGGGTTCATCTCTGACTACTCTTCTCACTAGGTTTTCCCATTAGCACTTATTCTTCTGCATTCTCATTCATATCTTCGTGCTTTACATTAACATATCCCCCTTCGTTCTCATCTGAATTTTTTTCTTTCGATACCATCTTGCGAGCCTAGAGTCAAGGGATGGAGCTGGCTGACCAAAACAAATGAGGCCCTTACACACGAGAAAGAGGCTTCAAATGCTTTCGATTAGATGGTGAATTCATCTTGGCATTCTTTTATTTTGCATAACAAAGTCTCCTGTTATAACTATCATTCGGCCCCGAGGTGATTGTCTAATTTCAAAATTTGATCCGTATTCCATCTGTTTTTTTGCTTGTCTCCTGTATCTATTTCATCCACTATCTTCTACATCGCACTCTCTTTGAATTTCTCTCACTCCTATCACAATACAAAGTTTCTCGCCGATGTAGTCATTGGTTGCTGGACATATATCCACCAAAAGGAGCCATCCGTTCAGAAGATACTGCAGTGTTGCGGTGTTAATAATCATCCACCCCGGACCCAACATTATTGTTCAATCTCTATTAGATCATCCCATCATTTGATTCTGTTTCCTATTTCTTATTATAAACACATTGTTGAGTTCTATCCATTTTGTCTCAGTAAGGTAGCTTCTTCAAACTTCTTTCCCCGAAGAACAAGTTTACCATACAACTCATTTAGTTGTCACCTCTTTCGCGAAATCTATTACCGAAATGCCTCCTTCAAACTATTTCAAGCAGTGGCCGGAATTCCCTTCCAATGTGCCAGTGGCCGATATGTCAAGAATCTCCTTCAAGAACTTGCAAAGCAGTAATTCTAACGAATCTGCGAGAATGTTCGACGCATGCAGAGATCAAGGTCACTTTCTACTTGACTTGAGAGATTCTAACAACGGAGAGACCCTGTCTAGTGAGGCAGGATCTATGATGGATGTTGGTAGAGAGACACTTGATCTTGACCGAAAGATTCTGGATTCGTTCATGTATAAGCCACCAAAGAGAATGGTTGGGTATGCAGTCTGGATATCTCTTGAGAGGAAAGAGCTAATACATGATTAGATACAAGCCATCTCGGACTCTTCAGACCCCTGACGGACGCATAGATTCCGTCGAGTTCTTCGCCATTTCCCAAGATGATGCTGTTGGAAACAAACAACCATTTACTAATCCGCAGCCAGTAGAACAGGACCGCGAGAGCATCAAGAGTTTCTTCGAACACGCTCACGGAGCACTTGACCTAATCCATTCACATTTAGACATGAGCATGGGTTTAGCGCCAGGTACTCTTGAAGCTTTGAGCCCTATCAACAAAACCTCTGACACAAGCATTAGAATGTTGTGCACTCGACCCAAATCAGTCAAGGAGGAGTTCGTCACCCTCAACAACCATACAGACATTGGCTCAATTACACTTTTGTTCACAGTTTGTGGTGGCCTCCAGGTCTTGGGAGCAGGAATAGAGAACATCGAAGCTAATTGGAGATATGTTAGACCGGAGCCCGGTTGCGTCGTTGTTCTAATCGGAGATACAATGGTAGCATGGACTGCGGGAGCTTTGCGTGCTTCTTTGCACCGTGTTGTTACTGCGCCGGGAAAACAGGCTGCGGCAACAAGATTGGGTCTAGGATATTTCCTGAGACCTTCTCATACTACGAGAATGTCTAGATTGATTAGTGATAACGGTATTATCCCTATGCTCGCACCGGGAGAGATTGGAGATGAGCGCAGTGTTATAGAATGGGCGCAGTGGAAAGCGAATGGAGATGTAGCGGCGGCGGTTAAGGCGGCAGGCAAGGGAAAGTAGTGAGGTTGAGCGATTTTATTAGTTAAGAAGAGATAATGAAGGGTACTTGTTCATTCTTGATTTAATAATACCAGGCAATTTACACAAATATATCCACTTTCATGTAAATCTCTTACGCTCTGTAGATTTTGTTCTTTGAGTTGTCCCCCCCTCAATGGCTTATACTCTTAAGCCCTCTAACCTCCCCACCACGAATTCCATCAAAGCCCCCGCTTCGACCCCATTCACATCTTGTCTGACGCCCAAACACCTCTCCACCACCTCTCTATACCCCCTCCCAACTTTACTTCCCAATCCTGGCACTAAATTCTGCACTACAATCTTATCCCTGAATTTTTTCGCCGAGTAATGCGGTTTATGATACGTCTGCAGTGTTTTCCACAAACCAATCTCTAACAATATCAACCCTAGAGAATAAATATCAAAGGATTTACAATACTCTTTGCGTGGACAAGAAGAGGAATGTAGAGACGAAGGATGACGGTGGAGATCCTCTGCTGTAGGGTTGCGAGATGCGATTGACATTTCCCCCATATGATCTGGACGGGAAGCGTTGAAACCGAGGAGATATGGTGTGCTTACGTCTGGTACGTTTTCCCGTTCCTTTGAGATACGGGGACTTTTCGTGTAAGCGCTAGGGAAAAAAAGTATATTGGAACTACAGAGATTTTTGTGCAGCCAGTCTAAGGAATGAAGAGACCAGAGGGCAACAGAAAGTGTGTAGGCGAGTTTAAAGCGGTCGCCTAGGTCGGGGGTGCGGAAATCGTTGCTGGTGATGAGAGAATTGAGGGTTGAGGAGCAGAAAGACGGGGAACGATAGACAAGTCCGTAGCGAGAAGATGTGCTATCGTCCGTGTAGCCGAGACAATCAATTGCATGAAGATCTGGATGACGATCAGAAGCGCTATGAATCATGCGTGCGAGATCATCTATTCGACGAAGATGATTTAACCGAGCATCGAGGTCTTCTTTTTCGTATTCTACCCATTCAACTATAATTTCTTGTGGCTCGGCTAATGATGGGTTTCGATATTGCCCATGAGTTCTTCCCATGTCTGTATTCTTGACCACCAACGCATGGCGTTGGATCTTCAAGGTATAAGTTGGCTTGAAATTCTTGGTTTCCTTCTCGTCTAGGTTGATTCTCAATTGTTTGAGATTAGCCGAGACATTCAATGTCGGATATACCCCACTACTCGCCGCCTCCAGATCTTTCAGCTTGTCTAAATCTCGATGCGCGCCTTGTAAGAGTTCATTTGTCCACGTCCTGTGCAGAGTTGCCAGTCTTGATGGTGGAAACAGCTGTTCTAACCCATTGTTATAATCTTTCAGATCCTGCAAAAGTACTGTGAACTTCTCCTTATCACTGATAACCCATTTAACCTTCTTCGACAACTCACTCCTCAAACTCAATTTTCCCATTCCAAAGCCTCCTTTCTCTTTCTCCACCTCCCTATCACAACTTTCTCTTCTCTCAATCTGATCTCTCCCTCCACTCTCCTCTATAACCCCATACTTCTCTCTTAACCTCTGAAAATCTGTAATAGTCCTGTACAATTCACTTAGAATCTCCATTGCCAAACCTCTCAACCTCGCATTGCCAATCCCCTCTTCTCTTTTCAATTCCTCCTCAAATTTCCCCTCCAAAACTCCCCACTCCCTACCCCAAACCAATAATCTCATCTCCTCAATCTTAATTTTGCAGATAAGTTTTTCCGAGTCTCGTGTGAGATCAGAGGCGGTTGTGAAGAGTGAGTAGGCTGTTATACAGCCGGAGAAGATTTGACCAAGAACTCCAACAGCTCCGACGATCGAGAGAGCTGTGCCGAGGACTTCTGCCATGGCGTAGGTGATAGGGGATGTGAGATGAGAGAGGTAGTTTTGAGGAGCACACGAAGTGTAGGTATAATGCGATGTTATTGCATAAGTATATACAAGACAACGCTACCTAATAAATAGACCTGTACATAACTAATAGGCTAATACCCAATCTCGTGTTTAAAATACACATCAACATTAATAATCAATGTGGATGAAAGATATCAGTTATATCATTGAAGAAATACCTACTCGTACTTATAATATAAACTTGACAGATCAGCTTGTGATTAGTGAGAGGGATGAAAAAGTTTGGTTGCAGGTGATGATAGTGGCTTACTAGGATTAGCAATTCAGAGGTTGGTCTGCGGCTGTCTGCCACTCGTGATAGGTGGGATGGGCCATCTTGCATTCCCACTGTGAAATTGTGACTTCGTTATTTTCACCTGCATACGGAGGGATTATTCTTGCAACTTCCTTATGATAAAGTGCAATCAATCTCTTTGGGATGTGCTAACAATACTCTGTTGTTTCGAGTCATGTTGATGGTCCGACCTCGAAACAAAAGTCCCTTCATTCTATTGAAACACGCAGGCAACAAACATATTTGGGTCATAAGACATTCATATACTTTGTAGATTGCCAGTTGAGATTTACAGTCAGAAGATGTTGACGCTGTACTTAAAGTAAACCGCCCAATCTGCTGAATCTCCCTTTCAAGGAAGACTTGATAACAATAATAGAAAACTTTCCCTCATCAAATTGAACTCCGCCCTAAATGCACGGCTCGCTGTTTGCTTTTTTCCTGAACCTTCACTCCCCTACTCTCGTTTCAACCTCACCACCGAAGTTTAGTAGACCTTCTTCTTCTCGTCAATGGAGTATTTCCCTGGTCCGCTGTTGACAAGGAGGAGGAGACCTCCTACAATAGATAGAATTTGGAAGAAATCGTATTTTGCGAAGTCCTTGTGGGGGTGGAGTTCGTGAAGCTATGGTAAATTAGTCAAGTGCCCCGCATAAGCAATAGAGCTTTACTTACAGTCCAAAAGTTGTTTACCAATACGTTAAAAACACTCAAGATAAGCACAAGCATGATAGCACTGAACTTTGCCTTGAAGCCCACGACAACCATAACACATGCAACGAGACCGAAAAATGCCACAATCACTCTCCAAACACTCCAGGTGCCACTGAAAACGAATCCGACGAAGAGGAAGATCAACAAGACACGACCAGCAAGCTGGAAGTACATTTTGCGGTCTTTCTCATCGATCTCCGGGAGACCAGCAAAAGCCTTTGATTTGCGGACCCATGAATCAGACAGAACCATCAATAGGCCACCCATGACCGAGAGGTTTCGGAGGAAAAAGTTGAGATCGAAGATAAGACCGTATCCAAAAGCTTGTACGACTACTACACCAATCAATCCACCAACAGCGTAATCCGAGTATCTTCGTGTGATGACAAGTGTAGAGCAGGAGACCATTGCGAGTACGTTAACGATCAGGAAGAGATGTGTAAGACCGTTTGGGACTAGAAGATTGTTAACTATGCTGTGCCATGTTTTGAACAGATAGGTAGCATACTTTTTCGGTAATCATGCAGATATAATAGTTGATCGCTCCACTGCGTAATTATTCTCAATGCATCTTCCAGGAATGTTACGACAATCAAGAATCGACCGATGGCTGGCAAGTAACTGCAGAAAAGTAGGAGTTAGTAGATTGAAAAAATACAAGTAAATTCAAGCACAAAATTAGACCCCTGAAGCTGTCCTCTGCGGGGTCCTCTGAGGGATATGAACATACGGCTTGACAGGATCACTCAATGTATCCAAGAAATCCTCAATCTTGCTTGTTTGTTCTCTGATCGCATCGAGAGTACCAGGTTCGTTCTGCTTATCCATACCACCCATACTTGGTCCTCCTCCGAATGAGTTCTGCCCACCTAAACCATACCCTGCATTACCGCGTATCGACATTGTCGCAATTTTGCTGAACTTGCACCAAATCAAAGAGAGTAAAAGAAGTCGAACCGAATTGTAGTCAATTAACACCAAATAGTGTCTTGTACCTGCGAAAGGTGGACTGGTATTATTTCAAAGGGGTGGAGGTATGAAGAGGAGGAATGAATGAACGTTTTGAAGTTTGAGGTCTTTCTAATAAGATTCTCGGTAGAACTACCTAAAGGACAGATTGAATAATGATCCGAGGAACCTAACAAACCTAACGAATTACCCCATTTAGTACTGCTGCTATATGCGGAATGGAATACAATCAATCTATTATTTATTTTGCTGGGTGAATGATGAAATTAACAAAGCTCTTTGTACTCGTATTAAAAATCAATTATCATATTCACAATAAAAGTATTTATAACATCATCACATCATCATCATCATCATCATCATCATTTATGGTTAAAATCAAAGCCAGAGAAAGATAAATCTTAAAAGTTTAATATTCTCCGTACTGATTCTTAAGGTTCCACTGTAGGATGTGCCCATCACACATGATATTTATAGCTGTGATTTTCTCCTCGGTACCCAAAGTAGTGAGCTGATGTCTCTCGTCAATCTCCATCTCGCGATTCAGGGGGAATTTTTTGACGATCTTCAGTGTCCTGATGTATAACTCCCAATTCAGATAGCTTGATGCCGCCTTACCGGATTCTAAACGATATCCCGCTATAACGCCTTAAATCATAATGGTAACACATAAATACGATCCGAAGAGTTACTGTTTTTTTAATAAGCGAAGTCCTTAATGGAAAGCACTCAGATCCAACGGGACACTACTTCCACGACCAGCCCGGTATTTTTTGGGCCCACCAATAAAATCTCGAGGTTTTGGGAATACCGATTCATCTGTAAATTTCCATCGTGGATCGTTGATTGTGATTCTTCTGCTAGAACTGGAGGCTTGCGGTAAACTACCATTTGATGAGAGGGTGTAAGAACTGGAATCCATTGTGTGACTTCTTCCTTGTTGCTGACTTTGACTTCTTGATATTGGTGCCGCTGGGGGTGCCGCTGGGGGTGCAGCGGGCGGAGATGGTGTTCTGTGCGATGATATAGAGGGAGGCCCATTAGATGGAGGAGGCGGCGGTGGAGGAGGAGGGGGTGCACTCATTGGTGATGCTTGACCAGCAGCACGAATTGTTGCTTGGATAGCAAGACTTGGGTTACCTCCGTTAGTCGAAGGTGGAGATGTTGGTGGAGGTGGTGGAGGTGCATGTGATCGAGGTGGGTTACTGGGAGGACGTGGGGCTGGGGAAGGTGGTGGCGGAGGTGCAACAGGTGGCGGAGGTGCTGAAGAAGGAGGTGGAGGGGCGAATGCTGGAGGCGGCGGTGGCGCGCCTGACAGCGCTGATGATGGTTTTCGAGTTCCAGGGGGTGGAGGAGGTTTTTTGCCAATAGGGGGTGGTGGCCCTTTGAGAGAGGCTGAGGATGCAGGACGAGAAATAGATGGCCCGCCGGTCTTTCTCAGATTCGCAACTGAGGGCGCAAATGCGGGAGTACTAGAGCTGGACTGAGGAGGAGGAGGCCTGATTGATGGTAAAGGCGGAGCCGCGTTTGTTGGAGGTCTGGGAGCAGCCATACCTGGCGGTCTAGGAGCAGAGAATTCTTGTTCTGATGTAGTTGATGAGTCGCGGTTTGCTGTAAAAAAAATTAGATATATTTCAATTATATAGAATGTAAAACCTTACCGCCAGTATCCACTCCTCCACCTCGTTTTTTCAACTTGGGCATGCCACCTGCGAATATTCCTCCTAGCTGTGGAGCTTGTTCCATCCCCGAGACCGCATTATTGCTCCCTTGATTACTATCACTTCGAGCTCTATTTCCTCCTGGTACTGGCGGTGCGCCAAATCCACTGGGAGGTTTTGCCATTCCCGGTACTGGTGGAGCACCTCCTATTGGCGCCGGTCCAGAACCATTGGACACTTTGCCTACTATCGGCGCCGATCGGTCATTAGTCACAGCTTTCTTGAGTGCTCTTCCCTTCGTGATATCCGATAAGAGTGCGCCCTGTGGTCTGATTAGCAAAACCAACTTGACAAGCTCAAAGTAAATATACAGCTGGGAATTTTTACTCTATTGGCAGCAACTTTCGCAGGTGGTCTGGATGGCATAGATCCTGGAGCTCCTCCCGGCGGCGGCGGGGGAGGTGGACCTCCAAATCCTCCAGGAGGAGGAGGAGGAGGTGGTGGTGGTGGAGGAGGCATGATTTCGTGAATAACACTTGTTTAATCTTGAGATTGAACAACGTTTAATACAATCTCAAAGGGGTCCTTTGGCCGGAAGACTTGGTGTTGTGTTTCATTCAAGCTTGAATTTCAAGAAAATGTGTTCAAAAGGAATGAAATAATTGTATGCTTCAATGCTTCAAAGGAGATGGATGCCTAAATAGAAACTAGGAAAGTTATATCGGATTCATACATAGGTTGTATTCGTCGTCACGATTGTGGCTCATGCATCAAGTTCAGCCTTCTTTATTAGTCAGCCATGTCACGCACAGGGGTACTGAGCAGGGATGTGACATTTTGATAGCATGCGGGCTCAGTGGTCTTGACCACAACCTGTCGAAAAACCTCAAATTAAAGATACCGGAAACTTGATATCACCCTACACAATGTCAAAACCCCTTTTCAAGCCTCGTTCCGACGTATGTCGTATATGCGACTTCATCACTTCTCAGCAATCATCTCTAAGACCACAGCGTCAATTTTCGCAAGTAATAAACACTACCCCTCGCACATTTACCACCACTATCAGGAAGCGATCAAGCAAGCCTCCAAAGTCTACCCCTTTCAACTCTTTGCGCCAATATTCAAGCCCAGCTCATGTACGAGCATCCCGACATGTCACGGAAGCAGAACTCGAGCAGGGATTAAGGCGTGGAATCGATGCCTGTAATAAATTGTTTTCGGAAACCGTAGCTTCGGAAAGGGCCATTCTAGATGTTTTACACACATGCCGATTGATTGCCGCGGACGTTGCTGGAGAGCCTGCTAAATCATCAGACACAAAGAAGAATGTAACTGCTGCCGCGTCTTTACTTTCCTTGGCGGATCGAGGATCGAAGAAGCTGCGCGTTCAAAAACTATCCCGCGAGAATCAACTTTTAGTAGATGAGCTCTCGCGAGCCCTATTTTCGATTGTTTCCCATGAGTCTGTCTTCATATCACCAGAAATTTTAGAAGTATATATCAGCGCACAGTCATGCCTAGGAAAACCCGAGACTTTCCCAGAAGTATTTTACATGTATGCGAACAAGCCGATACCAATCGAGGGCTCTAAAGGAAAGCAGTTCAAAAAACAGAATCCAAATAAGGTCAACAATGCCATACCAGTTGCTGTGGCAGATCAAGCTTTACAAACCGCAATAGATGCCAGGGAATTAGATGTAGCTATGGATATCGTTGATACAGCATATGCGCAAAAATCATTTCGACGTGCTAAATTTATCCGGAAAGGATTGTTACCCACCACCGGGCTTGCTGTGGCACCTTTTGGAGCGTATATTGTTGCATCACAACTTGCCATGTTTCAGGACTCCATGGAACCCGTCATGGCCACAAACATCGCTTTTGCTGGAATATTAGCATATATGGGGTTTACCACCACTATCGGTATTGTAGCTGTGACAACAGCGAATGATCAAATGGATCGCGTGACTTGGGCCCCAGGTATGCCACTGAGAGAGCGCTGGATCCGTGAAGAAGAACGGGCAGCGATAGATAAAGTCGCGGGATCATGGGGTTTTGATGAAGAATGGCGGCGTGGCGAAGAAGAGGGCAAAGATTGGGATCGATTGAAATTGTGGATCGGCAATAAGGGAATGCTGCTAGATGCAGTAGAACTTATGGAAGGTATGGAGTAGTTAAGCTTTAGGGAGGTATGAATAACTAGCTTTTCAGCTTGAAGTCTGTTGCTTTGATCTCGCTAGCGCGGATATCGCTTATGATCATGATTTTGAAAATTATCAAACTTTATGTCTTCCATTCGGTAAAGACTTTATACACGTTATTCTTTTCGGAATCCTCACTTCGATTCAACTGATTTTGCGAGTGCATAACTAAAGCCAAAGCGGTACATGAGTACGACAACCTTGGAAATCCAGGGTGTACTCAATTAGATCCTCCACTCGCTACTTGTTCTCGAGCATAAAAGTTGCAAACTATTTCCACTAGTCTCACTAGTTTCACAAGCGCAGAGACGGCTTCATTAATTGTGAAATCCGGGGTAGTCTAAAAGCTCCGAAGTTCTTCCACTGCAAGATATGATGTTTACTGGATGAGATATGAAATTATTCAGCCTGTGTCTTTTTCGAAGGGAGTTGGGAAAGAATTAGTTTTACTACGAGCGACACATCCAATTTAATTTCTTCATTACCAAACTTATTCTCAGCAATCAACATGCCATCTGATATGACAAATCCAATGCAATCAGAGAAATGTCTTAAGCATGGCCATTTCATGCACAACCTAATAAATATGAGCGTGGTAAAGAGTATCCTCTGGGTTCTCTTCTTAATTTTTCTCATCATGTTAACCATTGCAACGAGTGCCTTTACTAGAAGTGCCCATATAGCCACATATGTTTGTCGCCTTGTCACTCCATTTATCTGCTATAAGTCCTCCCTGCCGGACAATTGACACGGGTTCCTAGACACATCGAAAACGCAGAATTGCGTGCGACAATGTCTAGAGATTTCTACCCAAGACTGCTCTCCATCAGTAAAGAAAACCATCTTTGCACTCAAATTCGATGCATCTATGTCTCTTCCCTCTGTCTCGTTGTCGCAAGCACCTGCCCAGTCTTCGAAGCTTTCGCCGCATCTACTCTCATTTTCTGCCATCAATTAGATACGGTCTTCCTATATTGGTCATTCTGGACCTTGCTTCAAGTTGCCGGTATTTTTGCCATTTTTGGTGTCGGATTGGCTCAGTTGTGGTCGTATATGGGAAGGGAGTCGCTTCCAGTCAAGTATGTATTATAAGCTGCCCGTCGACCACTTTCAATATCTCATCTTGGTCGAATGTTTCATCATTTTGGAGAACCAAGCTAGCTCGAACTCTGACTGACTGGTATGTACGGAACGGTGTGGCAATTGGAACACCGGTTTTGATCATATCCTGGTTAGGGTGGCACTTGAATATCCATGTCAGGGATGGTTGAGCGAGGAAGCATTGAGAAGCTTTGAAACTTTTGTTGATGGTTTAATGGATTCTCCTCTGTAAGTTCTTTCTAATCTGTTAAACTTCCAAAGTACCCAATAATTTGCACTGTAGCCCGACAATCAGGGGCGTTAAATTTTCAACAAGTTTGAAATATTTAAATGGTTTGAAAGGCTGTATATCAAGATTCTTTTATACTCTATTTCGAAATACCTAGGGACTTACATCCCACAAGCTAATACTCACCAGCCAAAGTAAACCCAACGCTGAAGCCGAGAACCAAGCCAGCACGTCCTCCGTCGCAACTGCCGAACTCTTGGGGCTTACACTCGATAATCGTTCCATCATTGCGCTCAACAGATTATCTGGCGCACCCCATCCCATGGCTCGTCATTTAAGTACTACTGATGATGGGTGTTCAATATAAATATACAGTGCCATATTGACTGATCCCATTGATGCCGATATCAGTAGTAACTCTGCGAGACCCCATTTGTCTATAGCTAGATACTGGGAAGATGGAACAACCAGACAGAACATCTCGGACCGTAACTTTCGACTGCAAAACCGAAGCTTCATCTGCGCCTGTTTCGTCGACAATCTCTCGAACAAACTTACTTGGTTCGATACGTGGTGAAAGGTTCAAGACGAAAAGCCCATCAGCGTTGGTGCAAGTAGATGGGGACCGACGAACGTGTGTGAAGATGATGTGCAGGAAGAATAAGATGGGAACAGGGCTCTCGATTGTCGCGATTGCAATCTGATAGTAAAGCGTTGAGAATTTCTTTCGACACCAGCTGAAAATTCCGATCCTTACGAAGTTGAAACCCGCCACACTCAGTCTGCCATTCTACACTGTTGGAAAAGATAGATGGAAAGTGGAGGATCTAAGAACCTGAGAATACTATCTGCACACAGTGATATATCACTTCATTTGTGGATGAAGAAGGGGGAGGTCCTTTTGTTTATACCACAGGCGTTTTCGAGATGCTCAAAATGACAAGCAAAAGTGTTTCCTCTCCTTTAGGATATTCGAATACTCCTGTAGTTCTCCAGCGATGAAATCAACAAGACAATAAATAAATTAATGTCACTCTGTCTCCGTTACATTTTTCGCGACATTAGATGATATCCCTTTTACTCCCCGGTATACAAATCATTGCCCTTACCTATTCATCATTCAAACTCGCCTACAACATTCGCTCTCTCATAATTCACTCTCATCATTCACTCGTGTTTTCGGCAAACCCTCTCTTCCCCCTATCTATGCTTACTCATTTCTTCAAGTCCTAGAGTAGCATTTCACATATTAAGCGGACAAATGAGAACCAAGCCTCCGGAGATCACAAACCTCACAGCACAAATACGAAGCACCGCAAATTCTGAGAAATATTTAAGCTTTTGCTCTTCTTATAAAATCTCACGCTATGCATAATAAGACGATCAATCTGATAAGGATATGATCAATGATTTCGCACCCTCATCTCATTTCATCACGCCCCCGCAGCTCCCATACTAAACCGCTCTCCCCGCCTTCCCAACCTGTATAATTTCGCCCGTCCTCTGCTCATCACTTCTCAACACTGGCCAACTAGCACCGTCAGCCTTCACCAATGTTACTTCCAACTTTGTGCCCATAATTTTGAATGACGATGCTTCTGTATCAATTGCACCAAAGAGTGGAACCACAGTCCTATAGCGTTTGGGAACTGCGTCTGTGGTAGGAAGATCAAGAGTAAGTTCTTGAGGGGCGGAGAAGGATACGACTGCATCCTCCTTCTTAATCTTTTTGAGGAAAAATGAGGCGATGACTGAGGTTGCTGTTTGGTAAAAATCGTGTCTGCAATTTATCATCATTAGCATTGCACTAACAACTCCTTCGAAAACGCCGTCTCATAACAAACAAAACTAACTCACCTAACCGTGTCCAAAATCTCCTCACCCCCCTCCTTCGCCTTCCCCTTCCCTCCACTGCCAATGAATAAATGTGAACCCTTGGTCTTACATCCTTCGATTTTCATAAACTCATCAAACTCCAAAACTCTCCTCTTACAGCAAGTATAGCCCTTGCTACCCTCATGGAAAATAGGCACACCGGGGTGGAACACACATTTCTCCACCTCTCTACTCTTTCCCTCATATTGCTGACCACAAGCTTTCCTCCTGCAGGTTTTGCCCACTGGAATTTCTAGCGACGCATCATCATCCTCAGATTCTGGTGCTGGGGGAGGAGGGGTAGCTGTAGCTTGAGGAGCTGGAGCAATTGGGGCTCTAGCAGGTTCTGGAGGAGGAGAGGGCGCTGAAGAAGCTTGTTCAGATGCATCTGGAGCTGGTTTCTTCTCTACCTGAGGTGGATGATCTGTGGTGCTGTGTTTGCCGGTTGTGCATGGTGGAATAGCGAGGAATTCGTCGAAAGTTAGGACGCGGGGTTTGCAGCATTTCCAACCTGTTTTTTTGGCACATTTTAGTTTCATATACAAAGATATAGAGCTATATAAAGTGAGTGGCATGAATCAGCATACCTTTTTGACCCTCATGGAAAACTGGTGGTCCAGGATGGTACAGACAGTCTTCCTCAGGATCAGTATAAACCTTTGTACAAGATTGATGTACACATTTTTGGGCCATATTGTCTAACTTTCTCTTAAATAGATATTCGGAGGTAATAAAGAAACCTTGAGAAAAGACTGCTGGTTCGAATATAAAACTTTGTGTATTGAAAAGTCGACATCAGATCTTCCTGCCCAACTTCTAGAATGCTCTAAAGTATTCTGCCGTAAAGTGATTCTCACCGCCTTTTAAGATCCCGGTCGGTTCGAAGTTAATCTGAACAGGGGGAGGGGAGGGCAAATCAACCCTTGCCCCGGAGCGAATCATCCTGCTTGAGCTATTATCAAACCGACTTTGAGGCCGATACCAAACAGATCATTGAAATATAAAAACTTGGCATCCTAGATCAATATGTTTCCAACATCACGATTACTTCAGGCATGTCGAATCACGCTTTTCACAAGAGCCAATTGCTCACTCTGTACCAACGCCAAAGATACATTATTTAAAGTTCGAGATGCAAGACCATTTGTATATAGAGAGATTGCTGTTATGGAAGACGGACAAAAGCACTGGCAGGATTTATACGAATTTGATACACCAGTGGTTGGTTTACCTCAACCCAAATAAAGCCAAAGCTTGCTAATATTCTCTGTTAGATTCATGTTAGCAGGGAGGATGCTGGGGAGGAACAATCTGAATTGGCATCCAAAGCAAGAAAGCTGATGCATAGATTTACCGAGGAGGAAGTTAAAGCGAAGATGGATGAAGTGGAAGGGGAAAACTCTGTCTGATTTATGCCGAAACTGTACCTCTACAATCTATTCTAATATCCGAAGGCCTTTTCGTACGGTTCCGAATAAGTATATGTACACCAATCATTGATCTATCTGCCGTAAGGACCAGTCAATTTGGGGCCATCTTCTTGGCCCTTTGCCTTATTCACGGCAGCGATCACACCCTGTGGTAAAATATGCATATCTGTTGCAACACTCATCATATGGAACCCCTGATCTGCGTACCCTTTCGCTTGTTCTCCACTCGTACAAAAGATACCGGCCTTTTTTCCAGCTGTATTTGCCGCCTTCAAGATCTTTGCAATTGCAGCGTGAAGATTCTCGTGCATTTGTCCTGCAACGATGGGATGACCAATGTTGTTGCCAAGATCGAAAGGACCAATGAAAAGAACATCAATGCCAGGAACAGCAGCAATGGCATCGACATTCTCCAACGCTTCCTTGGTTTCGATTTGTACCATGGTCAGAATACTCTCATTGGCTTGCTTTAGATATGCATCAGAGTTTAATTCTGGGTTAAAGCGCTCATGGGGAAAGGGTGATCCAAAGCCTCTTTGACCTTGAGGCGGAAACTTGGCACTTTTCACGAGCTGTTCGGCTCCCTCGGCTGTGTACAGGAGAGGTACAAGTACGCCATGCGCACCACAGTCCAAAGCCCCTGTTGAGCCATCAATATCTACAAACACATTGCAATACATCTTGGTGACTTACGCTTAACCATCCATCCTTGATTATCTGGAATTCTAACTATCGGACTCACCCCGCACGCAGCAATTGCTGGAACTGCATCATGCATTGCGGCATCTGTTGGGGCGTTAGATAAGTGGCGGTAAATTTTTAAAAATATAACTTGACGCCCTCTATTGCCTAATTACTGATTTCAAAAGATCGCGGGAGAAGTGCTTAGTGTATGAATGAGAGGGCCTCAACAGAAAATAGAATAGTCTTTGAATAATGAATGAACATTCCAACAGTCCCGACTGCAGTTCAAACCCTAGAATTTCGAATTCTCGAGATTATGTGAACGCCAGAATGTAGTTTCATTTCCCAAATGTAGCTATTGCTTCGTAGAACTCCAGTACCTAGCATGAATCCAAGAACCATTCATTGCCTGGCTACATGCCAAACCAGCAGCGAATTACCGTGACAGTGATTGATACCACTTGGTATAGTAGAGTCATTTGAGCTCAGCGAATACGTTTGCCTAAGAGCTCATGAATGTATGGAACACTAACAAGTGGCTTAACATGACACCAAAATGAAGTGACTCACCGTCTATATTCCCATGCTCGCAATCTACCAAGACCCAATCAACACCTGTCCTCGCCAAAGTCCTCGAAATGTTGGCTCCTGGAATCATCTGCCAGCAGCCCGTCGCCGGTCCCTTGCCCTCCCCCATCACTCTCCTCAAGCGATTTGCTTCTTGCATGATTGTCGCCATTTTATGGTAACTGTGTCCGTTTTTGACTGGAAGGTTCTTCGTTAAGAACTTTGAGGAAGAAAGCAAAGTCGAACTAGATCTCCAAACAATGTTGTAACGAGAAAGCATGAGGTACCAAGAAGCTGAGAAGTAACTTTCTTTATCTTTGTGTATGTCACTGATATAGAATTGCGCTATCGGACATACTGACGGGATATGACTATTTTTTACCCCACATTTTGCTGTCCTGCATAATGATCGTTCCTGCTTGAAGGAAATGGGAAGGAGGGGTTGATTATGTTATAATTGATTGGACACTCATTGTCTCCTGTCCAGAAGTCAAGGTTGCTACTCGAGGTTTCTGTGAGTTT
This sequence comes from Botryotinia globosa, assembly GCA_014898425.1. Classification (NCBI taxonomy): domain Eukaryota; kingdom Fungi; phylum Ascomycota; class Leotiomycetes; order Helotiales; family Sclerotiniaceae; genus Botryotinia; species Botryotinia globosa. The sequence goes on from RCSZ01000009.1 coordinate 1,477,754, forward strand.
TAGATGTTGAGAGATGATTAATTGGTGCTCTGTTGGCTGTTTGCATTGCATGTTGAAGAAACGACCCCCAAAGATTAGATTCGTCTCGAACATTGAGCCAACATGAAGATACAACATGAAGATACAACATGAAGATACAACATGAAGATATAAAAAAAACCGATACAATTTGTCTACATTGCCAAATGCGGTAAAACATTGATTTTCCCCAAAATGGGAATTTGGGAATTTGATATCCCATCTCGAGAGAGATAAGAAATTACCTAAATAGAAGCTCGTGGGGAAACAAGTATCTCGGAAGGAAGGTGGGGGATTGTGGTTTAACGTAAATCATGTGACATTACCCCCCCCCCCATGAATTTTATTCCTTGTTTACCGTCCCTTGAGCCGAGATGTGTCCCAAAACATGAAAAATGAAGGTACAGTACAGTGCATACCAGCTCAATGTTGATCTTGGCCGTATATACACTAGAACATTATTAGAACGCAAGCACAGATTGTAGAACTCGGCCAAGTTTGAATGTTGCAGATGTGTTGACATCTACTCCGTACATACTCACCCCTCATTATATACTTTGTAATATGGGTTCCCCCATACTTGAAACATGCATGATGATTGCCTGGAGCGTTTGTCATAGAATCATCAAAAGTCCTCGAGTGGGACGTCAAAAGGAATTCCATCCTTGAGCCCGGTAGGAACACGGCTTCGACCGGATAACCGATTGCATCTTCCGGTTTCCAAGTTACAACATAATTGCTTGCATGGCAGAGAGGGTCAGCTGCTGTGATCAAAAAATGCATATAAGCAGCGGTGTGACGTTGGGAAATTTGACTCTTTGAAAACTGTCGACTATTTGCTAGATACAAAGAGCTCACCGGTATTGCTTAAGGTCTTGGGTCTTGATCAATTGGGGCTCCACGCTCCTTCCCACCACGATGAGCCGCTCGTAGAGTCGTAAATGCTCAGATCCCGCATTTCCATAGCGATGCTGCATTGTGACCCCCACGGGCTTTGAAGGAAGTGGACCCCCCATGAAAAACTAATGTACGCCACAGCATGGGATTCAATACATTATACATGTAACATGAATCCATGATGCGACTCATGCGAGAGTCCCGATCGAAGACCCGCTACAAGGACTCGGGATCATCAGCGTGACTTCTCAACCACAGTTTTGGGAAGAGGGTGAATGAAGGAAGAAGTATGGAGTTGAGTTGAGTGAAAAGGAGAAAGGAAGGAATGTAGGTATGTATGTATGTATGCATATTGCACAGAGAGACAGAGTACAATGCTCCCTCCTTCTCCACCACCTTCCTGTAATAAGACATGAGATATATAATATATGAGCCATTCTTTATCCATGTCAACTTTCAAGACATGAATGGGTCGTGGCCCGTGGGCACGAAGTTGGGCAGTCATCTATTCATACTGTAGTTTGATGGTGCAGATTGTATGCAGTAAGTACTAAGAAGAAATGATGTTGACGTTGGGCAAGGCCAGATGAGAACCTTGCAAGCAAGACAGACGAATGACATGGCAGGAAAAAGAAAAAAAAATGCAAATGCAAATGAAAATTCAGACTAATAACCTTGCTGTCACGCTGTCACCCTTCTCAGTGCTCAGTGCTCACCAACCTGATTCTACAACAAGATCCAGGAGTCACTCTGTAGAACTTTCGACGGCAGAAATGAAGAGATCCTTGTGAATTATATGAAATGTCCGAAATTGGATGACCGTGAATGAAATCGATGGATACCTAGCATCAATCATACCCCTAGTTACATGATAATTTATCCGTTCCCACACAAATCCAAGAGATGTCAAACACAAACGGGATCCAACGTCTGAGAAGTTGCGTTTACTCTGTAAGTGTGAATGTATATACTAGGTAGGTAGGTAGGTAGGTAGGTAGGTACGCACTCCGTAGTATCTGCAACGTCTAGACGGCTCGCGTGAATCTTTCCCCTTCCCCTGGACTTGTCGAGCTATGTGTTGCATCGCTGTGCTACGTATTAGACTTACAACTCACAACTTATACTTTGTATATATCGCTCGTCACCTGCAGTGTTACTCTTGCGCCTAATCGAGCATCGGAATTGAAACAACACAATTTGACTGCACAGCCAGGACCTAGGTAGAAGGTACAGACTCACAGTGCCCACTACTCTTCTCCTTCTTTTCCAACTGGCAACAGCGGCGAAGGAGGGAAGCGGTGATGAAAAAGAGACTCGACTAGATCTTTCAATGGACCACCGACACCCACCACCCACCAGGGTCTCTCGTTCTTTCCGTACTTCGTAAACCTTCCAAACTTCCTTTCGGTGGGTCGCATCGCCGTGCCAAGGTCAAACTCCCTTCACCCATACAATCATTCCAGTTCACCTCGTACTCCATATCCTGTACATATCCGTCTTCATTAGGTCAATATGGCACACGACCCCACCGCCACTTGCCGTCATTTGCCCAGGTAGCTGGAGGTCCTTCTTACTCCGGGACCCTAACCGTTTGCTATATACCTCACTTCCTTCCCACATCGTGAGTCGTTTGATTGATTGTCGGTTTGAAATTAACTACGTTTACTTCATTATTCGTCACATAATATAATCTTTCCTCACCCCAAGTCAAAACAATTTCAAGAGCTCATCAACAAACAAACCGGTCGAGAGACAAGAAAACTAAAGTATATTTACTCTCAGTGAATTCCTTTTTATCATTGCTATACTTCTATCAATTCATGACATCACTCTTCACATTGACATTGACTTCCTCCCATTTCATTCGGCAACTAATTTAACTTTGACGTTACCGGCCTTCCAGGTTTCTTATATCATCGACAGAGAATACCCCGCCACGCTTCAACAAAGAACCTCCAGCTCCGTTCATCATGCTGTCTTATGAAAATCGTTCCTCAAATATGGCTCAACCAACGCCAGCCATGCCAGATCATTTACCTATATCAACTTCGTCGTCTTCAAATTCATTGACAAATGCCTCATCAAGACAGCCTAAGACGGGCCATTCTCACATCTGGTTGATTACCGGTCCTGCTGGATGTGGAAAAAGCACAGTGGCTCAATATGTTGCCAAAGCTATGAACTTGCCATATATCGAAGGAGATGAGGTATGTACACCAATCCTATTATTTGCCAAACTCAGAACAACATACTAACGAAAATAAAAACAGTACCACCCGCAATCAAATATTGATAAAATGGCCCAAGGCATACCCCTCAACGATGCCGACCGTTGGGACTGGCTCACCAAACTCCGCGACGAATCTGTGAAAAGTCTCAACTCCGGTTCTCAAGGCGTTGTCCTCACCTGCTCTGCCCTAAAGCGCAAATATCGCGACGTCATCCGGGTAGCTTCCTACTACGATCACAATGTCCTCGTCCACTTTGTATACCTGCATGCTAGTGAGGAGACATTACTCGCGAGAGTCGGTGCTCGAAAGGGCCATTTTATGGGCGCGAATATGGTTCATAGTCAATTTGGAATTCTCGAACCACCTACAAAAGATGAGACAGATGTGATTCAGGTAGATGTTAGTGGATCGTTAGAAGAAGTCGAGCGAGATGCGTTGGCGAAGATAAACACGGCGATGGAGGAAGAATTGGCTAGAGACTCATGATCTTCATGCATTGACACCATTGCAGTGTAGAAGATACTCGCAGTGGAGAGATTGAGAGCTCATTTTCTTTTCAAATTACAACACGGCGCTCGGTGACCAATTGGCGGACCAGACATCCTTCATCATTCATCTACGGTTTAAGCAATCACGGATATTTTCTCGGATACACGATTCGGAGTTGCTACGGGTATTTGCTTCTTATTTCATGTGTCTACATTTACATTTCGCATACGGATCTCGGTGGGGCTAGCAAAAAAGGATTTGGCGTATTTTCTTCTAGCTGTAGCTAGATTTGGGTTCCATTATGTTCAAACGCATGAGTTTCTTTAATGGGTGGGTTTTGTGTCATGACCAGTCGCAAGATGAGAAGATGAAAGAGAGCAGTCCATAAACAAACGAAGCGAAAATGGAAGGAGGTAAAGGAACTAGATGATTGGACAAGTACGCAATTACATTAATTAAGAGTATCACGCATCAAAATTCCTTATGCAGCTACTTCTAAATGGTTGAGTTCGTTTCTCCGTTTTTCTGTTGATGCACACCGTCGGGAGAATCTTCACACACCACCCCCCCTGATCTGCCAATTATCCTCATGCGAATGCGGGGTAGCGAGTCGCGACCAGCCCCGGAAAATCAGTCTTTATGTACCCCAGTCAGACAACGCATTGCGTCGCACGACAAGGCTGAATGAATCGTGCATGCATGATGATATTGTAAGGGGTTTTAAGAGATACATGATATTACTTGCTGGGTATCTTCCAATAAATGACAGTCTCTCACTTTATGTATGTATGCAGGCATGTTGGCTTGTATTATTTCTCTATGCTACGCTAATGCTTCGCCATCTTCGCAAGCTTCGCAAGTGCAAAACGTATCATTCATTCCAAAGAAAACCGAAAGCTGAGCCCGAACCACTCTTTAAACACCGAATGCAACGCAGTCATTTGTAACAGGTTAGTTACTTTTCGAGGCGGTTGCCTAATTCATCAACGTGAAAGCATACTTCGTGACTCTGTTTACCCAATTGGAAGCAGGAGACAAAAATATATCCTTATGTCCGTGGGGTACGGTATCACGATCTTTGCGTATGTTGTGTTTCTGTCAACTATCATAAGGTGATGCAGAATGCAGTGTAGAAGGAGATCGTGTGAGCTGAAGCGAAGAACGATCTCGTGGTCCTGGAATCCTCAGCCACTTTTACTCCGCTTATATATATGTAAGACGTGAACGATGAGATGATGTCATGTGCGTTGGATGCACAATAATGCATCATTTCATATGTAGAAGCATGGTTTCTGGATCTTCGATATATCCTCTGACCATTTCGGCTGCGCGGGCCATGGTTGCACCGTCTATTACACGGTGGTCGGCGCTCCAACTGAAGTTGATGACTTGTTTTGGGACAACGTTTCCGTGAGCATCGAACGCGGGGATAGTGCGTAATTTGCCAATGCCCAGGATAGCGAGCTGAGAGTCGACGATGATAGGAGAAAGGTAGGTACCACCGATGTTGCCGATATTGGAGATGGTTATAGTACCACCGGAGAGGTGAGAGGAGGTAAGAGTGGAGCTTGAGGCAAGGGATTGAAGATTGGTGAGTGATTGAGTTATGGTGAGGAGGGTAGACGTGGATTGGGCGTGTTTCAAGACAGGAACGAGAAGACCTGTAGGAGTGTCCATTGCGATGCCGATATCGTGTTGAGGACGCATTGTTAAGATTGGCTTCTGCGAAGTAGGATCAATGTCTAGCCGAGCATTCAGAATGGGGTAATGATTGAGAGTTAGAGAGACAGCTTTGATGATGAAGGGGAGGTAGGATAGCTTGGCAACCCCGTTGACGGGAGAGCTTGCCAGTTGTTTGTTAATACGACCTCGTACTTGAGAGAGTTTCGTAAAGTCAATTTCATCGGTATAAAGGAACTGAGGTATGGCCAAAGACTTCGTCATGACTTTGAACATTTGCTGTTGAACAGGCGTTAATGAAGTGGTATACTCCTTTTGGATACCCCCATTTGCCTCTGCGGAGGGTTCCTGGGTTGTTGACGAAGCCCCATCTCTCTGTTTTGCAAACTGATGTACGTCTTCCTTGAGTACGCGGCCATCTCTTCCCGTACCTGTCACATCTAATATATTGACATCTAACTCTTTTGTAAGATGCCTTACTGCTGGTGTTGCCAACGCCGCATGCTTTCCTTTTGGAGTTGATGAAGAGGATCGAGTCTCGGCAGCTGGCTGAGAGGCACCTGGAACATCTACTTTATATTCTGTTGGTGACTTGTTCACGTATTGGGCTTTAGATTCATTCCCAGCACTCGACCCTTGAACGGCATCCGCACTCTCTTGTTCGATCTCCCCTTGTATATCAATATCCAGGAGAGCTTTCCCCACTTGGGCCATATCCCCAGCTTCATAATGGAGTTTCTTTATGACACCCGAAAATCGACTGGTAATCTCGACCGACGCTTTGTCACTTTGTACTTCACATAATTTGTCCCATTCCTCCACCCGAGCTTCTGGTTCCACGAACCATTGTATAATTTCGCATTCTTTGATTCCTGAAAGAGCTATTAGTATGAAATCTTCATCTGGATATTCTGATCTTCTAACCTTCTCCAATATCTGCCAACATAAATGGTTTTATGGCTGATCGCTTCGCAGATGCATGGAAGTATTTGTATGTGGTTGGATATCGTTTGGGGAGACTGAGACCTTGATAGACGTTCCATTGCCTACTCAACACTCTGGAATAGAAGTTATAACGCATCTTGTACAGTCTGAATTCAGGAACTCATACAATTTTCGATAGGGATGGGAAGAAAAAGGATGTATTATTTACATATTCTTTGGAATAGAAAGTTGCATTCATGATCTTTGCGGAGGTAACAATCTGGGGATTTCGGTTATCGGCGGCTTATCAGCGCTCGGGAAACTGGGGAAAAAAAATTCTGGGGTAAAGAGAATCTTTCAGGCGCGCATGCTGAATTGCTAGCGGGGCTTCTTGGTTTCCCGCACGACTCCCCTTATCATAACGAATATGATCCTTACACGATTGCCGATACGATCCGCAAGGAAGCAATTAGATGCTTCAGCTTGTATGCTATGCCAATGGCGTTCATTTACTACTACATATCGACGTTGGGACGAAAAGAAAGAGACGCCATCACCGGTGCCAGAAACTCCTTCAGCTCTAGATGAAGCCCCAAGAGCTTCGGGCAAGAGGGTGGAAAGCTTTACGCCTAAGCCTTTGGATCGAGCAATTGGAATTCCGCAACCACCGAGAGCAGGTCAGAATAGTGGAGTGGACAATAGGTCAATGCAAGAAAGAAGAGATGATTTCGTCAATTGGGACAAGCATCTTGAAAAGCGCAAGAAATTGTGAGCGTCGCTTGTATAAAACGATGTGTGCAGGTCACTAATATCAAGGATTCAGGACTGCCGCAATGGCCAAACCATATTACAGAGAATGGAGCAATATGAAACATCATAAGGGAAAATCCTTCCTGGCACCTCCTCGAATCTTCAAAGCCGATCGCGCGCTCTATTTCCCTAATCTAAGCGGTCGAACTTTAGAACCAGACTCTACGCTATATGAAAATACAACACCCATACTAGAGGGCAAGGTCTCAGTTGTGTCCGTATTCAGTGGCGCATGGGCAGAAAACCAGGCGGCTACATTTGCATCTGAGAAGAGCAACCCAGGTTTACATGAGGTGTTTAGAAACAACAAGGAATTGGCGCAAATGGTACACATCAACATCGAAGAGAACTATCTGAAAGCTATGCTCATCAAATTTTTTCGGTCGAGTTTAAGGAAAAGGCTGCCAAAATGGATGTGGAAGAGATATTTTGTCGTCCGGAAGGGTCTTACGGATGAGATGAAAGATGCTATAGGTCTATTAAATAGTAAGGTCGGGTACACATACATTCTAGATGGGGATTGTAAGATTAGGTGGGCGGGCAGTGGTCCTGCCGAAGAATACGAGAAGGACGTCTTGGTCAAGAGTGTTTCCCGACTCTTGGAGGATGCTAAAGCACCCCTCGCGCAAAAGAGACTGGAAAATGGTGCACAGCAATCAGGGGATGCTGCTGCAAAGAAGGAAAGTAAAGAAGATGCAGCAAAAGCTGGACATCGAGCATGATATTCCTGAATGTACCCATTCTTATACTGTACAACAATCTGGACATATCCCCAGACCGATCCACTCTAAACGCCTTGCCTGTGTTCTCATTACCATGAAATGCATCGTGCTATCCTATCCTCCTCACATAAAGTACAAAAACATCAAGAAGCAAAATGCGATAAAGCTGCCCATAATAATCCCATCTCTCCTCTTCTTCGCACTAATCCTCCCAATTAAACTATTCAATCCCGGTACCTGACTTGCAGCCCCAGTGATCCTCCGATTAATACTGGCTAGCGTTTCTCTCTGTAGCCCAAAACTCTCATTAACAGCATAAGCTTGGCTCAGCACACTGTCCGTCATGTTATGACTATTCTCAATACGACTTCTTTCCCCCAACATATAATCCGCTTCTGCGGCTTCTGGATTATTGCTATGATATGCGTCGATATCGGATCGCACATTAGAGAGTAAGTTTGCGCGGTTGCGAGCTTCAGAAATGGAGGAACGAATGCGCGAGAGTTCACGACGGTGATCGAGGAGGATTTCTCGGTGACGTGTAAGATTATTTTGACGGGTTGCAGAGGCTGTGAGGGAAGAGTCGCTGTCGAGGAGGCGGGAGAGTTGCGATATCAGATTTTCTCTCTAAAACGTAAGTGTGAGACCAAGTTCTTGAGCTTGCAGTGAGGATCTATTCACCTTTTCTAGAATTTCTTGTAGCTTCATTTCAGTGGATCTTTCATCTTCTGAAGGCTTTGGGGGAATGTTGGAAACGGCTGAGAATTGTGAGTAGGTATGGAATAGTGTCTCTGTCTGCCCGGGTCGTTAGTTTCGTGGGCGATAGCTATTGGAAGGTATATATGATTTACTTGTGTTTCCAACGACCTAGCTTGTTGACGAAGCTGTGCCCAACCTGTCCCAGTAGATGTAGACATCGTCCCTGAATTGAAATATAAATTGGTGTGTTTGTTTGCTTTGCAATGATTTATCGCATTTGCTGTTGGCGCATTAGTATTATTTTGTGATGCTGGGTTACGTCGCTGCAGCCGGATAATAGGCGGCCCGCCCCTTCTTTGTCGCATCATCAAGTGAACCAATCATTTTGCTTGCTCATCAGAACGTATTCTTTCCTATCAACATTACTGAATCAAATACACACAAGTTCTCTTGAAATTACTCAATTATGTTTATCTAATGACAGCACCTATATTTTAATACTCTAGGATAACACCGAGAAAGTGGAATTTTGATGTCCCTGTTTTATCGTCCTGCTAGAAGGATCCTAGGATCTTTGCTGTAGTTTATTGATTTGTGACTTTGTATATAGGTAAGCGAGTGTCGTGGAGGGTATTTGTCTACCTAGGTAAGTTTTGTAACAATAATCAAAATGAGCGCGGAGAAGGTCACGGAAGTTTTAAGTAATATTTATCATTTTCTGCATAATGCTAGAGTGCATTTACATATGAAATATCAAGTTTGAAAACCTGGGCACTATTCTCTTCAAAAAAACAGGAACGCCAGCCCAAAACATAACCACGCAGAACCATGCCATCAGTCTTTGAGATATCTCGCAAAAATAAGAAGCTCTCATATGCAATCGTCAAGCCCATTACGAACCCTTCTATCAAATCGCTTTCCTAAACGCCTGTATGCTTGTAGTGACCTGCACCGATCTTATTAACCGGCAGCTTGAAGAAGTCTCTCTCCGGCCTTAAGATTCGCACAAGCGTAAGCCTTAGACTCGGGTGGAAACGTTCCATTGGCAGCCCAGAGGTCAATCAATGGTTGCATGGGCTCTAATTCATGTGGCTTCAGCATGTCAATCTCGGTTGCTGTCAAAACAAAGTGACTAAAGCAACTATTCATGTGCTTGTCGAGGTTAAGATGGTAGAAAGGCTCAATGAAGTGTCCCCAGTAGAGATGAGCATAGACTCGGAACATTTGTCTAAAGATGGTTTGGCATACATCAACAAATTCTTGTGGAAATCCACTGCTCTTGCCGATCCAATCACCAGCTCCGGCGAGTTGGGAGAGAGAGGTTGTGAGTGTGGTTGGGCCAGCGGGAATGGGTGTGTTTGAACCAGGAGTGTTGACTCCACCAGAAGCGTAAGTTGAGCCAGCAATTTCAGGGCCGGCACTGTTGTGACAGTATGAGATTCCGGCAGGATCGGTGGGGAAAATAGCGGTATTATCAATCTTTCCAGAGATCCAGCGCTGCATGAGGGAGATGTACTCGTGGGCCGGTACTTCGACAGGCTCTCTACGTGAGTTCAACCATGTGAAAGAGTGGTTTCTAGTAAAACTTATCAGATATCAAATCGGTAGGTCTTAGAAAATGCAGGCTTACGCGCCGGCAGACATGCGGGGGCAAGTCTGGGGGTTACAAATGGTGTTACCATCTTCTTCTTTTTCATGAATTACCCGAACAAAGTTCCACAAGATACGATAATGTTCAACCACTACGATTGTTAGCACATGACTGCGAGCTCCTCCTCATTGTCTTACCTTGATGGGCAATCCACTCTCCAGGCTCAACTGTCTTTGGGCGAGCAGACAATGTCATAAAATTACCCTTAACAATGTGCTTAGCATAAGCATTATTAAGCCAGAGTGGCTTTGGACGAGGAAGGTTGTAGGCGGCTAGTGGATCATTGCCTGCAGGGGGGGCTTGCTGATCATCCACGGACATGGTTTGTGAGAGCGAAGGCGAGTTGGGGAGTGGCGAGATGCGGGGTGCCACATTGGCGGGTGACGAAGAATTGACGGGGGAATTGCCTGTAGGAGAGGTTGGCGAAACTCCGTTAAGTCCACCCGGACTCTTTGCGCCAGAACTCTTACCACTACCACGAAAGCGGCCACTTCTACAAACACAATTTTGTTAGCAATTTTCTCTGTCAAGTTGGCTGGAAGCAAAAGATAGAATATTACACAAGCTTGGAGAACGGCAAGAATGAGTGGAAAGTTTTAGGAAGACGCAAAATAACAAATACGAAGGGCACAATGCATCAATGACAAATCTGGAGAGCAGATATGCCTTCAGTCAAATAAACACATATAATAGGGATCATTTTTAGAAGAAAATATGATCGCCTTGCTGATAGAAAGCTTCCCTTTTGCCAGCCTTAGAAGACTTGACACAGACGAGATTGCTCCTGAGGCTCCTCGTCTGATAATGCAACTCAAGCAACTTGCTTGCTGACAGGTCGTGTGAGCAGAGACAAAGCTTCTGTGGCGGTGACAATGAGCCAACTTCTCATATCACTCCACCCTAAATGAAATGCTCTCCATTAATCGAACATTTTCCCCGTCCATATTTTACAACTAGTGAACCCAAGTGGTAAAACAGTCGAGTATCACCACAGGAGCTCCAAATATCAAAAGGCAATCAAAACGACAAGTGAGAAAATCCGACCACGTACATTCCTGAAAACAAGTTTGACATATTGCTGAATCTTTCAAAGTCAGACAATTTATCGAATCTCAAAAATTACCAAGATGACTCAGTAAGGTCGACTTTCAAAATAAAAGGTGGTTGAGTGGAGAGGTAGTTGAAAAATGGTGGTTTGTATTTGATATCAAGTAGGAATAGGAGACAAACAGAAAAGCTTAGGAAGTCTTGAATAGATTAGCGTCGGGTTCTTCCTTAATGTTCTTCCGTCCACTCTATCCAAAATTTCCTTGATCATTGGTTAACAATCCGAGAAGGCGGTGTATCACTTCTTGCTGCTTTGTATCCTCCACTTGTATCAGATATTTGGTATGTCTTCATTCACCAATTGATTGTCTAGCACAGCTAAAAGAGGTGTCGTATTGGAGACGATTCACTGGGCACGTACAATTTGATTCGATTTTACTCACAATCTATCACTTTCAACGATACCTATCAAAGCTTCTCTTATTCGCATCTAGCTATACGCGAAGTTTACGAAGTACGATACGACGGAATTTCGCGATTTACCTTTTGGCCATTTTTTACTTCACAACCATAAATACATACACCATTTGAAATGGCGTCCAATTCAGAAGATGAAGTTATGAACAATATCTCCGATGTTGATGAGGAGGATGATCTATTTGGAGATGTTCCTGATGAGGAGCCAGAGACCGCACCACCACCCCGGGTGTTGAGTGACGCAGAATTGGATTCGGGAGACGATGAGGGGCGCGACGATAGAATACCAGATAGGGTCGATGAGGAAGAATTACCGGCGGAAGATACTCGAAATGCGCGGATTCTCGAAGCTGATATATTCAGACACCCAGTTCCGAGACCTTCAGATGGAGAAGTAAATGCGCCTCATTCCAATCATCTTTTGTGCACATAGCTAATAATTTCACAGTTCCATACATTTCGCCTTCCAAAGTTCTTTGGAATTGAGCCTCGAGAATATAATCCTGAGACTTTTGAAATCCCCGTCTCCGATCACCACGCCTCGACCCAATCCGCAAATTTCTCTGCCAGGAATGTTGCCGAATCAACGATCCGCTATCGCAAGTCAGATTCTGGCAAACTCGAAAGTAACACGAACATATACACATGGAGCGATGGAAGCACCACTCTAGCTATTGGCGACCAGCATTACGAGTTACAGAGCAAACCTCTTGCGCCTGCTAAGGATAGCAAATACAACGAAGTCTTAGACTCACATAGTTACATGGCGTCACCTTCAGTTACATCTCAAATTCTTGTTGTCGTAGGACACATGACCAACGAGTACACAGTCAGGCCCAATAAGTCTATTGAAGATGATGCTCTGAATAGGTTGAAGAAAAATCTTACTGCAGCTACTGGTCTTGAAGGAGGTGAAAAGAAACGCCTAAATATGATCGTCAAAAATGAAGATCCCGAACTTCAAAAGAAGCGAGCAGAAATGGCAGAAAAGGAACGTATGCGTGCTCAACGTCGCCGTGAGGCTCAGCTTGATAGAGCCAGTCAATCAACTGGACGTCGTGTGGGTGTGGGTGCAGGTCTTACTCTCGATGATTTAGATGGTCGCCCTGGACGTCGTGGACCGCGTAAACCTGCTGGAGCTAAGCGTCCTCGTCGTAGACCAGAGTATGATTCGGACGACGACCTTCCTCGTGGTAGAAATCGTGAAGATGAGTACGACAAAGAGGATGACTTTTTGGCATCTAGCGATGAGGAACTTGAGGAAGGTGGTGGAGACGACGATGAGGAAGAAGAAATACTTGATGAGAGTGATGAAGCTCCTAGACACAAGAAACAAAAGACGTCAAAACCTGCGGAAGATAGTGATGCTGACGCGGATGCCGAAGCTGATCTGGATGATGAGGATGTCGTTCAAGCTCCACATGCAGAAGCTGGTGGAAACAGGAGAAAGCGTAACATTATTGAGGATGACGATGATGAATGAGCTCAACTTTGGAAGTTTAATAGTGGCCATAGATATTGCGTTCATATACCAGGCATTTCGAAAGGCATTTCCTGTGTTTTCCATAACATACCCGGCGTTTTCTAACAGACTGTACAATAGCTAACTAAGCGTTTACTACACAAGGATGAGGCATTGACATACATGCATTGTAAGATATGTTTATGTTTTCAAAAGATTCTCGAATCACCAAGGGCTATATTACATGCAATAGCATTGTGACTGAAAGATTTATCTAATACGAATATTTTTATCCTTACGTGAAAGCTGTTGATACCTACTTATTAGTAATTCATATTCATATGGTGATGTTGCACAAAGAAGACAGGCCAAAGCTTTATCCCTGACAATCTGGGGAAATCATCACATGCTAATCCTCATTCTTATTAGAACCCTTCTTTCGTAAATAAATAAACTGTCAACCTCGTATAATCGAACATGTAGTTCAGGTCTGAGAGACTTTGATTACTCTCACAATGACTGGAATTCTATCGGGAATATGGAGTATGCTCTTGGAGGTTATGTACTTCTGGCAAAGAGTAAGGAGATTGATAGCTTGTTATGAAGATTGTAAACTGAGCAACGCTAATAATGGCACAAATAGAGGTTCATGCAATGGATGGCTCGAAAGAAACCAGTACGACTTTGGTCAGATCTTTTGCAAGATGCTCATACATATGAGGAATGGGAAGAAGCTGCCTTTCAATTAGATGTTTTGTTGGGAAATGATTTATGGTCGGTTCACACCAAAACCCTCTTTACATGCGGTGAACAATAGCTAACAGGATTTCAATCAGGCGCCAGAATCCTACATCCAAGTACTACGATTATCGATTGATACACGAGCGATTGCAGTCGATCATAATAGCCCGCGAAGAAGGAGATATTCTACAACTGGTAAATCTGCTGAGATCTGGTCTTGTACGTAATCTGGGGAATATATCAGCTCCTCGACTTTTTAATCGCGCATTTGCAGGGACGAAACTCTTAATCGAAGATTACATTACACAAGTTGCGCAAGCGGTAGCAGATGTGACTCAATTGCCTACGACACCCGGCGCTGATGGGAACAATGGGGCGGTGATGGGCTTTAGCAGTCAGGCGAAGTTGGATCTTTTGCATGACACTCGGCAGGCTTTTGGAAGAAGTACATTGGTTTTACAGGGCGGAGCAATATTTGGGCTATGTCACTTGGGAGTTGTGAAAGCTTTGTTCAATAGGGGTTTATTACCCCGAATTGTTACGGGTACAGCAACGGGAGCGCTCATCGCAGCATTGGTGGGAATTCACACGGAAGATGAGCTGCCAAAATTTTTGAACGGGGAGAGTATTGATCTATCAGCTTTTGCGGGGAAAGAAAGAGGACTCCAAGGTACGAGTGGGTGGTGGGATACATTGACAAGGAGAGTAAAAAGGTTTTACAGGGAAGGGTACTTTCTGGATGTGAAAGTACTAGAGGAATGTGTGCGGGCAAATGTAGGTGATTTGACATTTGAAGAGGCATATAATAAGACCAAGAGAGTCTTGAACATCACGGTGGCTACTAGTGGAAAGGGAGGAGTACCAAATCTGCTTAACTATCTCACAGCACCCAATGTTGTACGTATACTCTCTTCATTTTCATATTCAAATACTCTGCTAACCTAAGTAGTTAATCTGGTCTGCAGCCCTAGCATCTAATGCGTCAACTCCCTCTCTTTATGGGTCCTGTGTAACCCTAAAATGCAAAGATCCTCTGACCGGCACCATAATACCCTGGTCCGCTGCCGCAGATGCTACATTCCACCCCTGGACCCACGCTTCATATACTGACCGCGACTCACCCCTCTCTCGCATCGCTGAGCTCTTCAACGTAAACCACTTCATCGTCTCTCAGGCCCGTCCCTATCTTGTCCCCTTTCTACAATCTGACATGCACGGCCCCTCTCGTCTCTACACTCGCGGTGGACGTACCTCTTTGACTGGTGGCCTATTACGTCTCATAACCATGGAAATTCATCATCGACTACAACAACTCGATTCCTTACAACTTCTCCCTCTCTCTATTCGCAGGTTTCTGGTAGATGAACATATACCTGCCGCATCTGTAACTCTTGTTCCAGTTCTATCCGTAGGCGATTTCATCCGTCTTCTCGAGACACCTACTCAGGACAGTCTAGACTATTGGACATTGAGGGGAGAGAAAAGTGTATGGCCAGCTGTCGGAGCACTTAAAGTTAGATGTGCTGTGGAGACAGAGTTAGATAGAGGATATCAGATTGTGAGAAGGAGAAAGGCGGGAGGATTACGGCGAAGGGGAAGTGTAGCTAATGACGGGCACAATGGTAAAAGGGAGAGGAGAGCTAGTAGTGCAGGGCCAAAGTGGTAATACTGTCCTTGTTTATGGTTCATTTTTGTCACAAGATAAAAGTAGTACAGGGTCATTCGCTGTACATGAGTTTTGCAAGGGTTGAGAAGGATTAACGGGTTATTGGTACTGGTGCATGGCATGGGGATTCGGAAATTAGACTGGCTAGGAGCATGCTTTTAATTAATTGACATACTATTCACATTTATGTTCATATTGAGGTTGAAGTCATTCTTCAACCTCTTTCATCTGATGCCTGATACATTGGAATCGTTTTTCGAGAAGTAAGTATGATCTCGAATTCAAATAAACGACTTTCGGTTAATTGTGTGCATTAGTCCTCTCTTCTTCTTCTCCTTCTTCTCCTTCTTCTACTTCTTCTTCTTCCACCAAGCTTTAAATACAGGATAACCCGTAAAAGCTAGTAATACGAGGATTGTAATTCGAGAAAAGCCCTTTGGGGGGTATCAGATTTTATTCTCCAAGGAAAACCAGAAAGGTGAGCAAGGCTAAGTAGTATCAGAAAGATGGACAATGAATGGAAACTTTGGTATCTTGTATTTATATAATATCGCCTCTGGATGTGTTACATATCAGCACAACCTATACGTGCCCTCTGCCACTCAATCCTCATCATCCGAGTCAGCAAACATATCTACTGCTCGCGGTCTTGCTCTTCTCGGCGGTGCAGACTCTTCAGCCTTGGCTGTTGGGACTGGTGCTGTGTCCACGGCAGGAGGAGGTTCGTACGTGTCCGCTCTATCTTCTTGTACTTGCATAGGTTCTCCATTCAGATCACCACCGTCATCACTATCCGCCATTGGTTCACCGTCCACATCTTCCTCTTCCATTGGTACACCATCTACGTCCTCATCATCTTCTACCATCGGTTCACCATCCAAATCCCCTTCATCACTTTCCTCTTTAACTTTCTCCTTTGGTGCCACCTCCACAGCTTTCCATTTGCTCTTCTCTTTGTTTTTCTCCCCCTTGCCCTTTTCCTCTAGCTCTTTCAATTCCTCGGCTGATAAAGGAGGTTCCCTGAACACCTTACCGAATTCGTCTTGGCTTTCCTGTGGGAACACACACCAACCCTCCCACAACCCCAGCACATTTCCTACACTTCTCTTCCACTTCTCGGCCCTTAATCTCCCCCACTTCATTTTCCGCTCCATCCTTCCCAATCCCTCAAACGTCTTTTTCCTCCGCATTTCCTGCTCGAATAATTGTCGATAGCGCCATGCGTGTCGGACACCACTCGTAGAACTACTTGATAAAATATCAGATACAATGTATAACCCTATTAGCGACGCAGAACTGGTGTCTTCCTCCCCGGCATTGTCGTCTTTCTCATCACCACTGTTATCTCTCTCCTTGTCCTTTTTTCGGTCTGGATTTGCGGATGTGTAAGCAAAGGGCTTTTCGACATTAGATACAATTGCCGAGACGACTTCATCAGCTCCTCGACCTGCATGTGAGATGGCAAATGCAGTGACTCGAGCTACGTCTCCTTTTCGTAGTTTACCAGTACTAGTAGGTAAGCGTGATAGAAGGTGTGTGAGTTTAGCCTTCTCAAGAGGATTCAAATATGCTTTTCCGTCCTCATTTAGTGTGTTAGGGTCGATTGGGGGACGTCTAGCACCTTCGTCGCCAGAGTCATCCTCATCGGAGGAGTTGTACTCAGAATCCGAAACAAATTCATCTAGACGGGTCGTATATTCGTAAGCCAAAGGTTGATCGGGTTGCTTCCAGGCCGAAGAGCCTTCAAACAGTGGAAGGTATTTTCCTTGCCCTCTTTTAGATTGCGAACCTGTCAACACCTCCCATAATCGCCATCGATACCAAACACCACCTGTACTTCGTGAGTCCCATAACCATGCCCATTTCTCTTCTCGTTGAACGGAAGCGCGTGACATCAAGAGTGCTTCGAACTCAGGTCCATGAGTGAGAAGTGATTCAATGGTTTTGTGAATGAGTTTTAATTCTTTAATATCCTGCGGTGGCTGGACTGGAACAAAAAGTGTGGATCGGCTTAATTGAGGTGTGCTGTTGTAAGAGGTAGGGGGAGCAAAGCCCCCACGATGAGACGACCCTGAAACCCCTCCGCGAGCTGCTGGTGGATTGACTGGTTTGGCGCCGAAAGGTTGCGAGGCCGCCGCACTCCCTATGTTTGAAATCTGTGTAGAACTCGAAATCGCCGCTGATGACAAATGCCTATGCAAATTCAAATAATATCCAAATCCCAAGTATTTGTTTTGTAGCGAGTTGACCGATGTGTCAATGTCATTCGCAGGGGTGTCTTTGGCCAATGTGACAATCGCCGACATAGATTTTCTTTCCGTAAATGAGGTTGGCCCAGAAGGTGGTATAATTCTGACAGCATCGACTGTCAAGTTTGTAGGAAGTAAAGCTTTAATAACGGCAGGTGATGTACCAGGAGGTAGAGATGCAAGTCGTAAGGTGGGTTTGGCCACAGCTCTCTCCTCGTCTCTGCTGGTCGCCATACTGTCGTCGTCATGGTCGAATGTCTTGAGGACTTTTGATGCAGGCCCGTCATGATTGTAGTCGTCAAATGCAAATGGACCTTTGTCGTCTCTGCGCGAGGAGCTTTGTGCGAAGCCTTCGAATGTTCTTTTCTTTGGTAAAGTATTATTGCCCATACTCCCTGGTAAAGGTCCTAAGCTCCCCGGCCCACTACCCATCCCGAGTCCTCCTCGTGGCGCAAATCCTCCTCTACTCTCCCCAAAACCCCCTCTTCCCATTCCGCTGCCAAAGCCTCCTCTTCCAAAATGTCGATTTCCACCCATGCCGCCCATTCCTCCCATCCCACCAGCCCCAGCTGCAGGCGCATCATCTTCATCATCGAAACTCTTCACAAAATCCTCATATACAGCCTTCGTTTCTGCCTCCTCCCTCAACCTCTTAGCTTCTGCATCTGCTTTCTGCCTCTCGAATAACGATTTCTTGGAAGGAGCTTGAAGCTTATTCGAAACATCTGGAAACTCGATGATCTTTTTGGAACTCATTTTGCAGAATTACTTTCCAATCCCATATGCGACTACAATCAGCATATCCCCTACAGAATGAGAAATATGTGCACGAAAAGCGATGGCAATGTAAAAGGCGCGACACTTATTAATGCGACAAGGCTGCGAGATTGTTTAATTGGTTAAAGCTTGACATGCGCCTTCCACTGACGCTTACCTTAGTAAGCTTGTCTTAATTGCCGAAGATTATTGGTCTGCGCTGCTAACATCACTTCTCATCTCAATTATAATCAGCAACTAACCATCAAAATTCCGCGCTGAAAGGAATCATACTAATCTCCATAGTCAATAACGTTTCTCTCTTTGGACGTGAATCATCTCACCAAATCCGAAGTATGGATTCACAGTCACATACTCAACATGGAAACACCGTGCTGGTGGGCCGCGTTATTTTCTAGCTTCTTTTGTCATGTATCTTATGATTTGGTGCAGTTGCCAAATTTCTTCAAGGTTCTGGGGATTCTCTACCCCCACTATAAGTATTTGTCTCTGGGAGAAGTTATAGACCTTTCTCCTTGGATTTCCTTCTCGTCGATCTACTTATCCAGATTTTCATAGTTTTGATACGTTCCCCAGAATTTAAGTGGCGTTTTCCTTATCATCCCTTCATCATCACACACATTCCACCCTTTTACATTGTGCGAATCCTACTTTGCTTCACTACTCTTCCATCATGACAGCCTATACACCCCCTTCGTCGATTCTCATAATCGGCACAGGTGTGTTTTCTCTAAGCACCGCCCTCGCCCTTCTAAAGAGACCCGAATACAAATATACAACCATAACTCTGCTCGATCGCTCTGCCTTTCCTGCTCCAGATGCCTCCTCTGTTGATTCCTCGCGCATTGTCCGTGCAGACTATGGTGATGCCCTCTATGCCGAACTTGCGGACTCCGCCCAGAAACAATGGCGGCAGACAGGCGATGATGAACTTGGCGGCCAGGGTCGATACTCTGAAAGTGGTTTATGTTTAACCTGCGACACCTCATATGAGAACACCGGGCAAGGATATGTACGATCAAGCTTTTCAAATGTTCAACAGTTGATGAAACAAGCTGGAGACACAGACGGTGTCTTAGAATTGCCATCAGCAGAGGCTATACAGAAACTCTTCAATGTAGGGCCAGGGAGTGGAGAATGGGGATACATCAACAGACGATCAGGATGGGCTGATGCGGGAGCTTCTCTAGTCTGGCTACGAAAAGAGGTTGAAAAGCTTGCCGACGAACGTGTCAAATTCATCGTCTCGGAAGTCACATCGCTCATCTTCTCTCCCGATCAAAGCACGATTCTTGGAGCGAACACTGCATCTGGTACCCAATACTTTGCCGACCTCACGATTCTCGCAGCTGGGGCCTGGAGTGCCAAATTCCTCGATCTGCGCTCTCAGGTGCATTCTAGCGGACAGTGTTTACTATACATTGAAATCACAGATGAAGAACAGGAAAGATACAAAGACATCCCTGTGCTCCTGAACATGGCTACTGGTTACTTTATTCTTCCACCACGGAACAACATTTTAAAAATCGCACGCCACGCCCACGGATACTCAAACCCAAGCATGATTCCCCATCCCCACCCCTCCTCCGCAGGCGAGATGATGAGCGTCTCTCTACCTCAAACAACTTACGACCACCCCGACAATTGCGTCCCTGTCTCTTTCCAAAAGGAAGCCGCAATAGCCCTCCACAGATTTCTCCCCCATCTTCCACCCCGTCCCTTCTCACACACAAGAGTGTGCTGGTACACTGATACACCCGCCGGCGAATTCCTCATCACCTACTGCGATAAACCACAAAGTAGCGGCGGTCTTGGGCTTAAAGGTGTGTTTTTAGCAACCGGTGGTAGCGGACACGGATTCAAGTTTCTCCCAGTGCTTGGAGAGAAGATTGTGGATGTAATGGAGGGGAAGGATGAGGTGTGGGAAAAGAAGTGGGGTTGGAAGATTACGGAGGGGTGGGATGGCATGACGGACGATGGGAGCCGGGCGGGTCCCAGGGGGGAGAAACTTTGCAAGTAGGAGGGATTTGGGCGTGGTCTTTTTTGTCTATTACGCCTGGATGAATGATTGCGGAATTAGATTTGGACGACACACAGCATGGTTTAGTTTTGACGTAGAGTATAGCTAGATTGAGAGTGGTTAGATGGTGAAGGGTCATATAGAGGATTAGAAAGGACTAGATGATGGAGACTGCACATGTACAGATGTCATAAAAACTGACTCGAACATGGTTGTCTACATGCATGCAGTGTAGTACATTCTACCAAACCTCCCTTGAAGAAAATTGTTGTTACATTCGGATAATCTCGAACTCTGTTCAGTCGGGTTTTGTTTTGATCACGTCACAATTTGCCCACAATGTGTATATAAAAACTAATGTTTTCTTTATTATTTGTTGTAAAATGTACCAACCAAGGCAATTTTGAGTACTTGCTGTATCAGAATAGAAGTAGCAATTAATGACGGCATCGCAGGACCTGCGCACCAATGCCATCCGTCAAAGATGATGTTTCGCAGTCTATCAGGACTAGTAACGCGTAAACATGCTGAAAAGCACAAGTATATGAGTCCCTTCTTCGACTCTTTTCCCCCCTTTGATACGCCTACCATGCATGTGTTAATGTTCGTAAGATCGTGAAATACTGTTGTACAATGTAATGGGAAAAAAAAAAGTGGTGGTACATCTGAACTGAATCAGACCTTCTTAAAATCTTTTGGGCAATGTTAGCAGATGTTACACGTAGAGAGGTTTGGAAATGTTTACCTTGAAGCACGGGATAGATCATCTCGAAAGCTTGGTAAATTTCCTCACGAACTTTTGCTCCCGTCAAGACAATCTTGCCACTGACGAAGATCAAAAGAACAATCTTGGGCTTCATCATTCTGTAGATGAGACCAGGGAATAATTCAGGCTCGTAAGAGCTGAAATTCATGTGTCGCGAAGCAAGTCCTTCCAAGCGAATGGGGAACTTGATATCGCAGGAACCCACAATGTTCTGGATCTTGAAATCGGTAAACTTTGCGTTGAAACCAAGCTTTTGGATGATACGAGCGTATTTGCGGGACGCCAATTTCGAATCGTCTTCTGACTTTGCACCAGTAACCACCATCTTGCCCGAAGCAAAGATCAAAGCAGTAGTCTTGGGGTCGCGAATACGCATGATAACCGCAGCGAAACGCTGGGCAGGTTAGCAAAACAAAATATTAGATAGCAAGCCTAGAATCAGTAGTCACCTTTGGATTATATTCCGCGTTTCTTGCATGTAGTGCGATGGTCTTCAAGTCAAGACGGCAGTCCAAGTTGACCGTGGCAACGATGTTTCTTTCCATGCAAGATAAGCCTCATGAAAAATATAATGAGGCACAAGGGGTTATACATACTGTAGCGTGGGAACAATGCCACTGACACCTTGGGTGGCAGCGGGGGTGGCAGCAGGAGTCGCAGGTGGGGAGGCCGCGACGGGAGCCGCAGGAGTGACCTGCTGCTTTCCAGCGACAGCCTCGTTAGCAGACGGTGGGGTGATATCAGCAGCGCCGCCAGGGAAGGACAGCGAGCCAGGTGCGATGAAGTTTTTAGCGTCAACGGCACTAGAAGGATGTGTCTGAATGGAATCCATGTTGACTTTGATGTTTGTTGTATTCAAAGAAGTGTTTGTGGAAGGTGAGCAGATCTATTTGTATGTAAAATGTTAGATCGCAATCGGCAAGCGATAAGAGTGAATATCTTTCTTTCAAGGATCGTCAAGGTCCAAGAGTAGATGGGGGTACGGCAGACGTTTGAGAGAGCCTATCTTGATTTGAAAGCGTAACTCGAAAGTCGCCGCCGATGAGGGAGGAAAGTAGAAGAGAGTGGGGATAGAGAGATGTGGCTATAAATGTGTGTTTATAATCGCCGACGTAAATAAGAGCCGTACCGTTTGTGGGAGATAAACAAGTCAATGTCTCCCCTACAGTTGCTGCTCGACGAAGATGACTTTTCAATCGACTGGAAGATCGAAATGATGATCGAGAGTCGACGTCCTAGCAATCACTGACTGATGTGTATGATCAGTTATGTGAATCGCAAGCTCTTGTTTGGAGAAGTTCTTGTTGTTGTGGTTGTTGCTGTGACAATGCGACAAGGTCCAAGGATCAAGGTGAGATATGATATGTCGCCAGGTGAATCACGACACTAAATCGAGGACGGCAGGGACGAATTTTATTATTGTTAAAGGAATGTATGATACTTTGCACAGTCAAGCGCAATGTACTTTGGTGGGATTGGAGGAGGAGGAGGAGAAGTAGGGTGTATTAGAATATTCGAGTATATTCCAAGGTAGAGGGAAATTGAACGGGTGGGATGTGGTTGTGGATGTGGATGTGGATGTGAATGTGGTTGTGGTTGTGGTTGTGGTTGAAATCGTAAAATTGAGTAAGATTACGAACAACCGAAATAAAGCGGGACCGGGAGAAATTCAAAAATTTAATTGAATGTGGCAGCAACGATTCTATTTATAAGAGATGAGAAGTGCCACATTGGTCTTTGTGATCTACCGTTCTCCGAAGGAACCCATAATTAAATCCTTTATTTCACATTCGGCGCGAGGAAAGTGCGACGTTATCGACCAATGAAAACTTGGCTTACAGCGATCTACCCTACTTGAATCTCTTGAAACCAACACGACTGAGGGAAAAGATGGAAATGGGTGAGAAGAAAGGAGAAGAAAGAAGAAGAAGAAAGAAGAAGAAGAATCATCACGTTGACAAGTTGCAACGCGTCCTTTCAACCGCTTCTGACACTTGAGAGGTCTCCTTTTTTCTTGACCCCCATCTTCGTGGTGGTTGGATATAATATATCGTGTATTATATGTATGTATTATCGATTTGAGTCGATTTGTTGAGAGGACTTGGTTTATTACCTAGTGGCACAGTTATCGTGACGACCGACTATAAAGGTGGAGGAGGAAAGATAAAGTAAAGGAAGAGTATGGTATGGTATGGTATGGTATGGGTAAGAGCGAGAGAGAGAAAAAAGATGAAGAACAAATAGCAAAAGATGGCAAAGAGGCGAACAAGCTACATACCTAGTATCTACCTAGTATCTACCTAGTATCTACCTAGTATCTACCTAGTATCTACCTAGTATCAATAACTATCAATGACTACCTATCAATGACCAATCACCAATCACCAACACCAGGATGAGATTTTCAACATTCCACCATTTTGGTAGCGCCAGGGCTAGTGAATGTTGGATACAAATAGCCTTGAGCCCTGGCTTTTCGATACAAATAGTGTCAAGGCTCGAGGTCTTCTTCTTGTTCTTGTTTTTGTTCATATTCCTGCTTTTGGCTTTGACCCTTTCTTCCCGGTATGTTTACACACTTACGAAACTTATTACGAGTACAGTAATCATTACTCACGAGTCACCATCCATGATCCATCGTTCCATTGATTAGGTACTGACTGGTATCCGCTCTCTAGAGTCCATCTATACCCAATAATACATGATGATCTGGCCTTTGCTTTCTTTTCTTTTGATGGTGACATGTCCAGGACCATTTGATAGGACATGGGACATGGGACATGGGATATAGGACATGGGACATGGGACATAGGACGTAGGACATAGGACATAGAACGTGAATCAATATTGACATTGATTCACTGAGCCTCTTTATGACATGGGAAGAATGTGATGGATGATATAATATATATAATATATTATTATAATATTATAATATATATAATATATTATATATATAGTGTACATCTATAATAGTATTTACCTTGATGTATTAATTAATGACTTGCATAAGAATGTGCAAAGAATGTGCAAAGAATGTGCAAAGAATGTGCATCACAATCAATTCCAATGGAAGCTTGAGACTCGAGAGAACCTTGGAACATTCATTTATCCCTTGATACATGCATAAGTCATATGCATTGGCGGATAAATTGGATATCTTTCGGGGATATGATAGGTACGGTAGTACGGTAGTATGAGATGAGTCACAGCTAAGTAAGAAACACACCAGCCTCAGCCTCAGCCTCTCTCTCCACCTGGGCAGCTGTTGTTAGGTAATCACGCCACAATTACATTCATGGCCAGGTGGATGTTTGTATGCGGGTATGTATGTAATGAGGGAAACCTTGGAAAGAGACGGTAGACGTAGACGGTAGATGGTAGGTAGAGAGGAATAGGAAATAAACAATCACAACCACAACCACAACCACAACCACAATCACTCACACTCACACTCACACTCACACTCACACTCACACTCACTCACACTCACACTCACAACCAATCCGATACTTGCCGAGTATGATATTGTATGATATTGACATTGACCGTCGTAATAAATGAATCAACGGAACGATACAATTGACTTCAGCTTACGTACGCCAAGGGGGAAACGCACCCACACTTTTCCTTATCGAAAGGTTCATGTAGCTATCTCAGTATCTGCACGAGATAATCTCCATGTCATGGCCGTCTGTCTGTACGGAGGACGTATGTATCATCATCATCATCATCAAATCAACCGACGTCATCTCATCTCATCTCATCCCAACGAACCAAAGAATCTCTCAAACTCTATATCCATCTACCACGGAGACAAGAAGTACCTAATTTAGATCCCCAGTGATTTGGGCTCAGGTCGATGAATGCTACCTATGTACTTTCTACCTAGTTACCGACACTTATCGATCATCTGTGAAAGAAATGTGAAAGAAATGTGAAATCATGACGTGCCGTGCCGTGAAGAGCGTTCTGGATCTACTAGATAGAATCCTCGGATATGCATTAGGCTATTAGCGTGTGAAAACGCAAAGCTTCTTTCTACCGTGTACGATACCTAGGTAATATCTATATCTAAGACTCTTAGGATATGAGATGTTATATGTATAGGTATGTATATGTATATGTATATGTATATGTATATATTATACATTATATATTACATACATATCCATCTAACATACAGTATCTTATCCACCCAAACATCAAAAAAGTACTCAAACCCAAAGCCTGGCTGGGCCAGCCTCAAGGTGACCGAGTAGCAAGTATCCCGGAAGAATTCAATGTGTCACTGACTCACTGCACCACTTCGTATACTTCGTACACTTCGTCCACTGCATTGCATTGCATTGCACCCTCCACCCCTAGCATTCTTTACCGAGTGCGAATTGTCTGCTGCAAGCCTGCAACACAACTTATCGTATGGTACCAGTACTCGGAGACTGAGATCTTATTCATTTCTTTATACGTACGACGATTTAATCACAAGCTTTTTTTTCTTGCTATGTACGACATGTTTAAATTGTCTTGTACGGATTGGTGTGGAGTTGTTACACTTGATGGATGATATGGTCTCGGTTGCTTGGTTTGTATTGTACATACAGTATGTCTTTACTCTTTTCATGTGGTTGTTGGGAGGTTAGTTGCGATGTTGTTCTTGGCTTTTGGGTTGATGTATTGATGTATGGGCATAGGTTGGTGTGTTTGGATTGATTTTGGATATCAAGATGAGGTTGAGTATTAGATGGTTTTGGATATCGAGGTGGTCTTGAGTCTGGAGATGGGTTTGAACGTCGAACAGGTGGTTTTCCACATTGAAATTCCACCAGATGATACGGTGTGAGATCGCAGGTTCACAAAGGTATCTTTGCAATGGTCTCTAGTCAATACGGAATATCACCATGTGTTCTCTTGATAAGATCTACCTCCACCCCAGACTCCAAGTGGAGATCATATTGCGCAAATCATCCGTCAGCTAGGATAGATATTGAAGGGTCTTCTTCCTGTTTTGACATGATCTCTTTCCTGACTTCTTCATGAATGTTAGATGCGGGCAATTTGTATACACATTAGTAGTGTAAGATTATCCTTGTAGTCACGAGGTTGTATTTCAGGTTGACAACGCGCACAGATCAACACAAAACTTAGGCTACAACCCAAATGCAGGTAATGAGAGATTCCTCCAGAGTTTTGGGATGAAGTATAAATATCTAGGTAGTAGAGTAGACATATGATAGGTATCCTTTCAAATCGTTCACTCCAGAGATTTGGGCATAAAAATCTCGAATCGCTTAACATCCCAAGTTGATCACTCAATCAGGAGACACGCATATACACTTGATAACGTAGCATCACAATGGATACAGACTCTACCGACACTGGCAAGGTGCTGATCTAACAGACCACACTCTTACAGACTCTCGGGCTTCGGCCAGAGTAGAACAGACTTCTACCTCTGATAGTACCCTCTGATAGTACCAGTTACGGGAGTACTGAAGAACAGTCAATCCCCGTCAATCTTTCGCCATCCTCAGTCACACCTCCTAAAATCAAGAAGCGTATCGCTCCAACTCTGATTTCAAGCCCTCCAAATCAAGAAATTCCCACTCGCAATCGCCCATCAATCCTATCCTCCTCTGCAGCACCCGCCAGCCCGTATGATCCCCAATCACGACCCCGCCTATTAGAACTACGAAACGCATGGAACGAACGACAAAGGCAAAAGGCCACACCCCCGAGCACAAACCAACCCTCCCCCTCGAACCTAGCAAAACATTTTCAACGCATCGATCTTCAAAATAAGAGGAAAGATCCCAATGCGCCCAGACGAGGAATGTCCGCTTACATGTTCTTCGCCAACCATCATCGTGATAGAGTTCGCCAGGCGAATCCACAGTTCTCATTTGGACAACTTGGCATCATGTTGGGTGAGAAATGGAAGGCGTCGAGTATGGGGGATCGTAGAGTGTATGAGGAGATGGAGGCACGGGACTTGAGACGATGTGAAGAGGAAGTTGCTACATATCGTGGTTGAGGGTCTCCTCCATAGATCGATTATCATACGGTTATTTTCAATGTCCTGTGTTTTTCATGGCTCACCTATGATTCCTTTATTTCTTACTTGCATATCCCACGATGAACAATGGTCCGGTCTTTGGAAATGCCACCTGTCAGCGGAGGGTGAGATTGGGAAGTAAGTTGATCCTCGCTCCACGCGCTTCGCCTCATTAACTAGATAGCTCTGAGATAAAATTCTATGGTGTACCTATCACTTGAATAGGGGCTTTGGTGGCTTGCGATCGATCTAGGATATTCCAAGATTTTTGGTTGCCAAAAGTACCAGGAGAGTTACGACAAGATGAATTTGATGGCACTAGCGGCCATATTCTATTCCATTAGACAAATATCACTTGACAGATCCATGACACCCCTACAAAATCCACCACAGGCAGTACAGGCAGTACAAACAGTTAACTCGGAATCCCTCAAGTTTGTGCCTTAAGCGAAAGGATTTGCTTCTATGAGATTGCACTCTTAATACTCTCTCTCTCTACCTATCATACACGCGAAAAGGATATCTCGATCAGATAATCCTCGCATTCTCGAATGCTGGTCTTGTGTTTTCATAGCATTGACATTTCTCTCTTTCAAATTGCGAGAAGCAAAGTGGACGAGATGTGTAATTTCCAAAGGAGAGGAGTTTTTCTTCTTCTTTTAAGCGATGCCGGTGCCGATGGTAAGGGAATAGAGATCTGCGGTTTGGGATGTATTATATCAATTGGAAGGTTTGAAATACTTTCATGTGTTTGCTGCAATCTCAAAATCGGGAATTCTTCAATTATATCGATGATGAACATTAACCTAGATACCTATCTAGAGTTTAATATTCATATTTATGTTTATGTTTTTATAGCATCTAATCCTATCGTATCTATAAACAAACAATCATACTCTAACAGCACATCAGTACCTACTCTTCATCATCATCATCATCATCATCATCGTCATCGCGGTAGATTTTACTAGCTATCTAGATAGATCGCTCAAAGTATCTCCCATCAGCTATCGTACATGTAATACTCTTCCCATCTCGTGTGATGGGAGGAAATAGGTACGTGTATACATATTTTCTAATGTGAGATTATCACTTGGATATCTGGATTTATATCTCTATCTCTATCTCTATCTCTTTTTTCTTTTTTCCTATTCAATAGTATTACCCATATAGTTTCCTATTAATATTCTATTACATTTCATTACATTACAAAAATACAACGAAATTCAAATCCCGTTCGCGGATCTCGTTTACTTACCTCATACCTCATACCTCATACCTACTTCCTCAACGATATCATTCTCTCCCACAACCAGTACTCCCCAAATCAAAACATATGTGCGTAAGGATATTAGTCCCCTAAAGTATCACCGCTTTCGATATTCTCCAGATTCTTACCTAGTATCTATCTAGATAGATATAGAAGAAACCCTAATAAGTATTCTTCAAGTATTAACTCAATTTATTAGTTTCTATTCATATATCCCATCTCATTCTTTACTATCTTATATTATACTCTCATCCTCTCATCCTCTCATCCTCTCATCCTCTCTATTCATTTCATCTCACCCCTCCCACTCTTCCCATCAATCTCTACACCCACAAGATTCTTGATCCCCCCCCCAAAATTATCAATCCCGATATCTATACTCCAGAATCAATCCCGATATCTATACTCCAGATATTTACCTACCTAGTAAGATTACAACAGACGCGAGAGAGAGCGTTACTTTTCCGAATCCTACTACTCCTACTACTTCCTACTTCCTACTTCCTACTTCCTACTTCCTACTTCCTACTTCCTACTTCCTACTTCCTACTACTAAACATCAAACTACTATCTAGCCTATTCAAAATCTGGGTGATAGATAGCAAGACGATCTTTCCTATGGTTATATTCTGTAGATATTCTATAGATATTCCGTATCTATTCACCATGAACTTCAATATCAGCTCCCCAATCATAAATCATCCGCGGAATAGTAATCGTAGTCTTATCATACAGATGGTGAGAGTCAACTCCTTCTTGTCTTGCTCTGCTTTCGACCTGTCCTTTCACAATACAATATGTAACAAGCAATGAGTGGAATCACGAGCCCTGGTAGGAATTTCCTGGGCCTGTTGGACAACGACCATAGCTCCAACAAAAAGTATCATCGCGTCATTTCTTTGCTTGATCGCTGGGCACATGGCTGTGCATGATGCTCAGAAATGATGGGGGTGTAAGAGTCAAATGGAATAATTACATACAATCACCTCACGCATCGAAAATTGCAAACTGTCAAGTTATCCTTCCCATTTCTCATTACTACTATACCCCCAAAAGGAATGTATGTATGCACAAAAGAAAATGCTTGCTTGCTTGCTGTGTACCCAACGCGATCGCTCATGCTTGCAAAAGACATGCATTACTAATGAAATAAACACGACCGCCCAATCCACCCAAGCCCTGCAGTGAAAAACGACAGACAAGAAATACAGATCCAGCCATATACACATCAGTCACTCGACCTTTCATTGCTTTAATTCTTTCTCCATGCACCCCGTGCAAAGGACAATTACCTCACCACCTTCACCCTTATTTCCTCTCTGACAAGGGAAAATCTGCCCATCATCGAAGCCACCCGCGCAATGGCCACATCGGAAGCATTCGTCATGCCATTCGCCGCCCAGTGCTTGCACGTATTGACCTAGAACGGCTTTCTTACATCGCTTACACTTTGGGGCTTTGCGTTCCGTGCGTTTGGTTTGGCATGAGAGACACCAGGCATATCCGTCTTTTTCTATATGCGTCATTCCTTGTTCGAAAGGATCTCCGCACTCGGCGCAGAAGAAATGACCATAGTGCCAGTGTTCCCCGAGTGCGACGGCATGCTCACCGATGATGGGGGTTTTACAATGTTTACAGCGAGGAGCGTAGAGTTCGTGCCAGTCGAGATGACAATAGAATCGTAACCGAGCATCTCCGTCTTCGGCTTCTGTTTCACCTTCGGTATCAGGGATTGTCTCTCCATGTGCACGACGCTTTATACGATCGAGACGTGCTGCACGAGAAACGGCGGGCTCGGGGCTAATCTCGAGGTCTTGAAGAGCGGTGCCACATGTGAAACAGATAAAACATTCCGGGTGGAAGCGTTCGGGTACACCACGGAGAGCTACCACTTTTCCTTCAATTGGTAATTGGCACTGATGGCAAGTTGCTGTGGCTCGACTACCTGCAGCGGGAGACCAGTGACCTCGAGGAATCGGCGTGGGGGTTTGCCGTGGATTGGGGCGTTTTGAGGCAGTTTTGGGATCTGGAAGCGGTCTTGCTTTGGATTGTGACGAACCAGGCTCCGAAATTATAGGGATCTGAGGCACGGACTGAGATACTGGCTCGTTGATAGTTGGAATATTTATCGTTGGTACAGCCGGTGCTGACTTGGCTGGGCTTGATCCCGGTTCAATGATCGATGGAACGCTAGGAGCCGAAATAGAAATTTGAGGAGAATCAGGAAACTTCAAGGTAGGGACTGACGGTGATGATTCTGAGACACTTATACTAGGAACCGGGACGCTCACTTGGGTCGGTGCACTAAAATCCTTGTTTGATGTGATAGGCGTCGGACCTGGTTGAGCAGGTAGGCTTTGCTTTTGGCTATTTGGCCGGCGATCGAACGGCGATCTTCTTCGCACTTCTGGCTTGTCATCAGCCTCTTGCGGCTTCCAATTTTTGTCAAAGCTTACAATTGGACGGCCAGGTTTATCACTGACTGCAGTGGGCGTGGGGAGTTTGGGGCTGCGATCACTAAGACGCATGCTCGTCGCTTGACGTATATCATCACCTCTGATCTCAACCCCATTCTTTTTGGGAATCTCTTCCTTCTCAGCATCTGGTTCATTTGCCGGCGGCATATTTGCAGTATATGCAGGATTCCTTGACTGTGTTGGTGGATTTTTATATATCTCGGTTGTGGATAGCTTCTTGGTGATTTCAGGCGGAGTACTATTGGATCGTGGAACATCCCCTGAAAACTGAACACGATTGAGGGGATTTCGAGGTTTGATCTGTAAAGCAGAGGCCGGGCGGCCATCCATGGGTCGACCACGATCGGAATCGTTCGTGCTTTCTTGCTGGGGTTCCTCCCAAATCTGTTCACCAGTAAAGCTGCCTTTGATTTCGCCGCTAATGTTCCTCTTGCCACCACCGCTCATTCTTCTTCCATTTTGCAGTCGGCTAATACTACCGTAAGTCTTCGTAGCTTGTTGAGCCATTGCATCTCGACCGGTATCTAGGGATCCACTTAACGTTGGTTCTGGAGTAATACTGTTCTTCAATGGGGAGGAAGGCCTTGAAGTTACGGGGTTTTTTGATCCTTCTTCATCGCTCACAATTGAGTCTTTTCTTGGAATTGCATCTCTAGCAAGCTCCGTCGACACAGCAGGGCTATTAATTCTTCCAACACTCTGAGTCCTTGCACGCGCATAACTGTTCTTTCTTAAATGGTCTTTGTATCGATACGGCGCATCAGGATTCTTGAACTTATCCCCAAACTGGTGCGTGTAGACCAACTCTGATGCTTCCTCTTGCGCAGCTTTATGGATCCGCACTTCGTCGTCGTGCTCTCCCTTTATATCCATATCCTCCAGAGCCTCTCGCAGAGACGCTGCCTCCTCCTTTTCCATCCATCTTAAACCTCGTTCGATATATGTAGCACTGGGCACAACTTCGGAGGGTTTGAGAGGAAGCTCTTGAGGTGGTGGTTGAACAAGTGATCGCCCTGCCCTAGAACTGACCGAAGAGTATGATCCAACGGAATTTCGAGTTGGTCTGCGAGAGAATGAACTGCCGGGCCGCGGTTGAGGATCGACAGAAGCTGGGGTCTCTGGTGGGGCATTTGTCTGCGGGGTGATAACTGATGATACCGATGATATTGAGTTGGATTGTCGCCGTTTACTCGGAGGGGGAGGCCTTGCGCCACTCGGGCGAGCAACACGATTGTTTCTTAAATCTGCCAAGTAGTCCGCTATCAACTGTCAGTAAGAAGCAAGGCCATTTCTCAGGGACTTGAGCTTTGCCGGTAGCTGCAAACAAAAGAGAAGAAAGATCGAGCTTACCAAATTGATCGTTTGACATATATGATGGCCCAGGAGGAGTGACATTATGGTCGGTTGGCTCTTTGGCTTTCCCTCTCAGTAACATTGCAAAAATCAGAAGTTGAAGAAAGTTGGCTCCAAAAATTATAGTTTAGCAAAGAAGCTTTAAGTATCGATGGCAGTGTAGCGAGGATTTGTTGGCGGTGTGTTGCGTCAGAGTTTCTATCCAATGTGGAAGTTCCAAGTATCTGTGATAATGTTTGAGATATAATTTGAGGCGTGATTCGTGCGTATTGCTTAGGATATCGTAGATAGTGTGGTCGCAAAAAGGAGGAAGGGGATGATGATGATGATGATGAAATGATAGAGAGGGAGTAAAAAGGAATACAATGTTTATCAACAAAAGAGACAGCAAAGAGAGACAAGCGATAACAATAATAACATATACTTTTTTTTGTAGGTCTTTGATGATTATAAAGTGGATAGTAACAGGAAGAAAATCAAGGGTATCACTTTGGATTCTCCAAACATTCCATGTTTTCTTGTACAAATCACATAGTACAACCTACCTGTCTGTGGAGGTTGGTTCTATTGCTATCGCGCCGGAAGTCAATAATCGGCTGGAGGCTTAACAGTCGTCTCAGCAACAACCTTCTCTTGGATTTGAGCCTCCAAAATGTAATAAGATTACCTAGGCATTAGATCAGATCTAAATTATGGAGAAGATGATATCCCAAATCCTAACCTTATAAGATAGATACACTTTGTGTACTCGAATCCTTCTTTTCATCCTCATCCTCATCCTCATCCTCTTCATCGTGAGCTTTGGAAGTTTCGATCGATTTCCTCAATCTCCTCGATTTCTTCTTTATGGATGCTATGGATGCTATGGATGCTATGGATGCTATGGATGCTATGGATGCTATGGATGCTATGGATGCTATGGATCCAACTAATGGAGACTTTTGGGGGAAAACGCATCCGGAACAGCGAATACAACGGGGGGGAGGGGAGGGACCTGCTTAGTAATACCAGAGAGAGCGAATGGCTAGGTATGAAGGTGATAGATTATATAAGCGGGATAAGATACACCGCGAGACCGCATAGGCGAGTTATAACTTATGATACACCGCTTTTCTTTTACCGCCAATGGAATCAATCTGCCTGGTCAAACTGATCCTGGCTCGATATACCTACGGAGGTTGGAAGGGTAAATATTGTTAAAAAGCGGCCGTGCTTTTCCCCATATATAGAGGCTTTAGCTAATAAAAACATTATATTTTTTAAAAATTATTATAATGAATTCTAATAGGAAAAAGTATTATTAAGAAATATTTAAGTATACAAAATTATCAATATTTTTATTAAAATTTAATATACATATTATTCTTAGTAATCACTATCTAATAACAATTTCTTATAAATCTAAACAATCTCATTATATAATTTATTGATATAATATTCTAAGTTTTTTATACAGTTTTTTTTAAATTTGTTATAAATCATTTTATTAATAGAATAATAATTCTAAATCTATTCTTTTATTTAATTCCATATATTTTTAATAGAATTAAGATTAGAAAAGAAAGGAGGTCAATTTACCTTTTCAATTTGTTTTTTAAGAAAATCTTGAATAATAAATTATATAATATATCTTAATACTCCATTCTATATAAATATATGATTTGAATTTAATTGGATTTATTCTTATATTAAAGATATAATATATACTTAATAAAATTCAATATTAATAATACTCCAATTCTTTTTCTAAAAAAGTTCTAATTCCCTTTCTGTTTTTTTTAAAAAAAAAAAACCTTAAAACATTTATTTAGTTTTTTTGTATTTTCTTTTTGAAATATATATAAAATCAAAAGCTTTATTCTTTTTATATGTAATATATATCTTCTAATGTAATTCTATAGAAATCTATATTTTATTAGATTATAAGATAATATTTTATTATTTGTTAATCTAATAGATATATTTTAATATAAATTGAAATTGAATTTATTAATTCTTTTTTAAAACGGAAAGCTTTTGAAGAGTAATGTATTGTTTATAGTCTATTTTATATAGAGTAGATTTAATAGTATATTTATTTATATTTTTCTAAGTTAATATATGTCGTTGGTCATTCGCTTAGCATAGAATAAACTAAACCGAATTAGAAATAGTATTAAAATAATACTATATTAAAAACTTAAACTAATAGAATAAATAAAATTTATTATTAAATTGTATTAAATTATATTATATATTCATATATATATATAAAAGTGAATACTAGAAAAAAATCTGAATATAGAGATTTAAGCTACTTATTTATACTTTTTCCTACCCCCTATACATAGATGGCGTAAACCTATAATACACACGTAGTATACTTGAAATTTCTAATTTTGTAATCAATTTTATTAATTTTCTTTATTGATTTGCAATCAATTTTTATAATAATAAAAAAGGAAAAATAATATTGTATAAGATTGTATCTATTATTTCGCATTCGAACTAGCTCCTACATCATATTTCAAATTTTTCAAAATAATGAATTATTATTTTGAATAAAGAACTAATAAAGGATTTCCTTTTTAATAAAGAATTCTTTATTTTATTTTTATAATAATATTCTTCCTTATTGGAGGTTTACCTCCTTAATAATCTTGTCGCCCGCGAGGGCTGAAGGTGTATAGACACGAAAAAAGAGAAGCTCGCTTAGTGAGACCCGATTCAAGCGATCTGATTGGCTGGATTCAAGCGATCTGATTGGCTCGACTTTCTTGGCATTGTGGCCATAGCGCAACTCCTTACTTTTTCAACGAAATTATTTAAATTAGCTAATTCAAGCTAATATAAATTGAATGAAAAAAAAGAAAAGTGGTAATCATATATAAGAAGCTAAGGGCTTTCAAATGATATATTTTTTATATTGCTAGCTTCAAAACTAAGGGTTTTCCAAAGGGTTGAAGTTTAATTAGTATAGATATAGCTAGAGCTTATATAATCAATTGAAAAGGGTTTATATTGTATATAGTAGGCTTAATATTAATAAAAATTATTTTCATATTATAGCTTTCGTGATTCAGTGGTATAATTGATGATCTGAAGTGATGTGATCTACTAAAATCTGAATAAAATTGAAAAATCTAAATAAAATTGAAAAATCTAAATAGAATTGAAAAATCTGAATTTACTTTAAAAAAAAAGTAATATAATAAGATAAACCGACTTCGCATGCAAGCCTTAATAAAATTTATTTTTTTAGATTTTTATAATTATATTTATAATTATATAATACTTTCTCAAAAAGCAAGGGGTCCGGGGGCTCGCAGGCCCCTGGTATAAAGAGAATAAAGAATATAAGAAATTTTTCTTATTTTATTGAATTTTTATTATTTTATTATAATAATAGAATTTATTATTATAATTAGTTCCCTTAATATTATAATAATATTAAGTGATTTAATTAATATTTATTAAAAACAATAATATATTTGTAACTTTTCAAAATAATATATATCGAATCATCTTAAGTTGATTTATATATTAAATAAACTTGTTAATTTGGATAGTATTTAAAAAGAGAGATTGATTAGAATATTTTTAAAGGGTTATATATGTTCTAATAATATAATTAGTTTATTTGTATATTAGAATAATCTTCTTTTAAAAAATAATTAAATTTTCTTTAGTTTTATATTAAAATGATATAAAATGTATACTTCCATTCTTTAATTTCAAATTATTTCTATATATTCAAAAATTCAAGGTAATAATAGTATAGAGAATGATAGTATAGATTTATTATTTAAGAATATTAATAATAAAACAATTAATAATAAATTAGTTTCTTTTATTTTAATTAATTTAAAGATTTAATTTTTTTAATATATTGTTTTTCGAGAATTTATAAAACAATATTTCTTATAACATTTCCAAAAGGTACCTTTTAGAATTGATTCAGAACAGAATCTTTAAAATAATATTAGAATGGATTAAATCAGCCAATAAAACCCTTGTATTTCGCAATTTCGCTTATATGTGAGGTCATTTAGTGTTTGACAACACTTACCCTACAACCTCCGTAGGTAGGTAATAACCTTGGAATACAACTTATTCCATATCCCCACGTGATACCTTCACACCGGTTGTTCCGCCAGCAACTTTCCTTTTCCTAGTGTCCCCCCTCTTCCTTCTGCCCAAAACACCATAACATTGACCTGACATCCTCTCCATCCTCTTCATCTTCTCCATCTTGCTCTTCTTCATCTTCATCTTCTTCATCTTCTTCCCCCTCCTCAATATTCCCAATGCATCCAATCCGCCCAATATATACACATCATCATCTATAAAGAGATCGGTACATTCTGGCAGGTATCCACAGTCTACATGGCCCAGCAAATTGATTGGTGGCGAATGCCATGGACGGGTGCTCGGCTTTAATTATTACTACCTACCTAGGTACTGAAGAAGGATTCTTAATTTCTTATTCCCGATTCTATACCCATATGATATATCCAAGTAAACATGCTAGGAAATACTTATTAGCACTCTGGGCCCTGTTAGCTTCGTGGGGAGATAGAGCTCAGGTAAGAAAAATCATTTCGTGACTAAAACCTTTGCGCCCTTCACAATCATATTGATGCGCCGGTCCGGTAGGTAGGAGGGCCATTGCCTTCTTCAAATCCAGAGATTTCTTCGCATTTTCTTTTGAACCTGTCTTCATGGATTTGCATCTTGAATCTGTACTTTTTTTGCTCTCTTCGTGTATATCTTATCTACACTCTTTTCGATTCATTTCTTTCCTATATCTATCTTCAAGGATACACCTTTCTATAGGAGATGAGTGTCATCAACAATGAGCGGTCAGGACGAGATGACAACAACGAAATAAACATTGCGAATGCGGTGGAGAATGTGGACAAAGACATAAGGGGCCCATCAGATAAGAATCTTCTGGCGGAAGATCGAGGGCATCGCACCGATGACCCAGAAAGGATTGCGGACTCGAACTCAGTGGATGTTCCTCCTGATGGCGGATATGGCTGGGTTTGTGTCGCATGTGTATTTCTGATCAACGGGCATACTTGGGGAGTCAATAGTGTCAGTGAGCACGCTTTCCATGCTTTTCGTTGCTAATGAATCTATTAGTCTTATGGTGTTTTCCTCGCTCACTACCTTGCGAGTGATACTTTTCCTGGCGCAACTTCCCTTGAATATGCATTCGTCGGCGGCTTATCGATTTCTTTAGCCCTCCTCACCGCACCGGTAGCCACGAGCTGTACGCGCAAATTCGGAACACAAGTCACGTTAGCCATCGGTATTGTACTCGAAACAGCTGGGCTTCTCGGCGCTTCTTTTGCATACGAGATATGGCATCTATTCTTATCACAAGGTGTCGCTTTTGGGTTCGGTATGGGTTTCCTCTTCGTAGGTAGCGTTGGAGTAGTTCCACAATGGTTCTCGAAACGTCGATCTTTAGCCAATGGTATTTCAGCAGCTGGAAGTGGACTGGGAGGTTTGATATATTCCTTGGCGACAAATGCAATGATTCAATCCATTGGGCTCGGCTGGGCTTTCCGAGTATTGGCTATTTTGGCTTTTGGAGTAAACACCGTTTGTACAATTTTGGTCAGGGATCGAAACCATGCGATTGGATCTGTCCAGAAAGCTTTCGACATACAACTGTTCAAGAGGCCTGAATTCTTCC
The DNA here is from genome assembly GCA_014898425.1 of Botryotinia globosa. Taxonomy (NCBI): domain Eukaryota; kingdom Fungi; phylum Ascomycota; class Leotiomycetes; order Helotiales; family Sclerotiniaceae; genus Botryotinia; species Botryotinia globosa. Next base: position 1,515,921 of record RCSZ01000009.1, read on the forward strand.
TTTTGCTTGGATGGGGATTCTTCAGTATGCTCGCATACATTGTCCTTCTCTTCTCCTTACCTAATTACGCGAGTAGTATCGGTCTTTCAGCCAAGCAAGGTTCGATTATTGGTGCTATTTTAAATCTTGGTCAAGGTCTTGGTCGGCCATTTGTAGGGGCATTTTCGGATGCAACTGGGCGAATCAATATGGCCGGCACTTGTACCTTCCTAGCAGGGCTTTTCTGTCTCGTGATTTGGATTTTCGCTAAATCATACGGAGTTCTCATATTTTTTGCTCTTATTGTCGGAACTGTCGCGGGCACGTTTTGGGCCACTGTTGCCCCGGTGGGTGCAGAAGTAGTAGGTCTCAAGGTCCTTCCTTCCGCTCTATCTATCGTTTGGTTAGTGCTTGTGATACCTTGCACTTTTTCTGAGCCAATTGGACTAAAGTTGAGAGCCTCATCTGGAGATATATACCTACACGCACAGGTCTATGCAGGATGTATGTATATAGGAGCTGCACTTTGTATGTGGGGCCTGAGGGCTTGGAAGATCAGGGAACTGGAAAGCTTAAGAGAGGGGGAAAGGGAGAAAGAAATAAGGGATGAGGATGAGGCAAGGAGGGAAAGAGAAAGGGAACAGGGCGGAGAGAAAGATTTTGAAGAGGGTGCCCATGTTCCGATGAGAAGGCAGATGACAAGAACAGAGAGTGTGAAGCGAGCCACAAAGGGGCTTTGGGTTTTACAGAGAGTTTAGAAAGACACTATTGATACCCTAGTGTATTCAAAATAGATGTCAGAAGAGACATACATATATACCTATACTCACACACATAGTTACATCAAGTTCAACATTAGTTTTAATTCATTGTATACATACTACCAATGTCGTATGAAACACAAGTAGAAATCATCACTGGGGTGATAGCTAGCTTTGCTTTCTAGATCGTGTTTGTGTTTACAGCAATCAAAATCTCGCTATATCCCTATATATGATCTCTAATGGCTTATGAGATATGACGAATTCTGATGGAAAAGAACGGATAAAGAAGGTATTGAGCAATCTGTCTCAAGGGGGACATTATTGTAATTACAATGACCAAACGATCTTAATCGCAATCACATGTAAATAATCAATGATTACCTAATTAATTCTGATTCAAGTCTAGTGCGGGAAACACACCTTCCTGATTGTTGAGATTATGCGGAATGTTTCCTGGGCCTACATAATAAGCGGGATCTTTTTTCAGGGTCTTCCTAGAGAGCACGAGACTCTATTTGGAAAATAACAGGAAAGCCCTCACAATCCCCTCATTTTGGACTAATCTTCTCCTTATTCACCATTTTATTTTGACCCTTTCTCTTGGAACACTGTCTACTTGTAATATAATAGATACTTCAAAGGACCAAACAGAGAATTGCTGAACCTCAATTGATTTAACAATACGTTGATTTTCTCAAAACTACACGCACAAGACAATCGCACAAGACAATCGCACAAGACAATCGCACAAGACAATCGCACAAGACAATCGCAAGCAGCGCAAAAGTGTTCTTTGGGAGCACCCCTATTCCTCTTCCTTTAGCCACCGTATATTGGTGAGATTAATCTATTATAGAGAGTTCGGCATACAATTCTACGACACCTGCCGAAATTCAGATTCCATTTGTTCAACGCTGTTCTCTGTAGGTCAGTCGCGTACAAACGTTGTTCACCCCTCAGGGCTTCATAGTCCTATCATCTAAGACAAATCCAATTCGAGTAGGTCCGTTTTGAATCCTATCATTTTGCAGATTATTAATAGATTTGAAACAGCATAAAGAGTCTGCATCGATCTGAATCCTTTCGCTTGCGGCCGGCTCCTTTCGAAAACAAACACCATGGCCACAATATCGACGCCGAATGCTTCTTCCATTGGCAAGATCCGCTTTATCCCTCTCTCTTATAACTCCGCCGAGTCTCAAACATCAGCCCTGCGCCTAATCCTGACCCTGCGCCCAGAATGGGAGCAAACTGATGGGAAAATCGAGTTCATACGATTTACGGATGGCATAACAAACACATTATTGAAGGTTATCAACAAGAGAGCTGGGCTCACCACGGAAGAGATTGACAACGAGGCAGTTCTGCTGCGGGCATATGGCCAAGGGACCGATTTAATTATCGACCGAGAACGTGAGACTCAGAATCACGAGTTACTAACGCAATACAATTTAGCACCAGCATTACTTGCCCGATTTAAGAATGGAATGCTGTATCGATTCATTAGAGGAGCGGTCACTAGTCCAGCAGACCTCAGACAGCAAAGAATTTGGCGCGGAGTAGCTAGACGATTGGCAGAGTGGCATGCGGTTGTTCCTTGTCTGGCGACGAATCAGGAGGCCCAACCCACAGAAATAAATGGTAGTGAACAATTTGCTTTTCCAGCTGCATTAAGCAAGGTGGAGCCTGCTCTCCAATCTGCTATTGACAATACCGCTCCTGGCAAACCAGCCCCTAATGTCTGGACGGTGATGCAAAAATGGATATATGCACTTCCAGTGGGATCAGAGGCAGAAAAGACTCGACAGGCAACTTTGCAAAAGGAACTGACTCGCCTGGTTGCTGAGCTCAGCAACCGACCTGGTCTTGGTGAAAATAGTGTGAGTGACCTTCGTGAAACCCGATGCGATCATAATTGTCTCTGGACGCAAAGTAGTGCTAGCATAACGATGCAACTCCCGCTGTAACATTCCGACGACGAGAACCGTGCTGACACTTTCCAGCTCGTATTTGCCCACTGCGACCTTCTAAGTGGTAATGTTATCGTGCAGCCCCAACACACTGGCACTACTACTCCCGATGCAGTAGAAACAGTCAGTTTCATCGATTACGAATACGCCACTCCTTCTCCAGCAGCTTTTGATATTGCCAATCATTTCGCGGAGTGGGGAGGGTTTGATTGCGAACATCAATATATGCCCACGCGCGCAGAAAGACTCGATTTCATTCGGGAATATATTCGAAATTATTTTGCTCAATTGAAGCAAACTTGCGACGAAGAAGCAGAGGTCCAGAAAATGTTTACCGAAGTAGATGTATTCAGGGCAGTTCCAGGGTTCTATTGGGGAATTTGGGCATTGATCCAGGCCACGATATCTCAAATCGATTTTGACTATGCTGCATACGCAGAAATCAGACTGGGAGAATACTGGGCCTGGAGGGGAGAGAATGATGGTAGTCGAGCGGCTTCTGGCAAGGAAATGTCCTTGAGAGAGCGAAGATGGGCGCAGGACGCATAACTACCCCCTAAAAATTGATGCACAGCATACATTTAGAATTCGTTTAGATCGACTTGCATATTTATGAGGCTTCAACGCCTAGCAGCGTAGCCCGGTAGGAACACTGGAGTCTTCAACGACAAAATTTTGAGATACCTAATGAAGTTAAAAGGTTTCAAACGTACATAGCTTGATTTTTACCATCAAAGAAAGGTTAATGATTTGCAATATAGACACTTTCAAGTAACTACCGTGCTGTCGCCGCATCCTTTTCACATTAGGGTTCACTGAAAAGACTGAGAGGAAATATCAAAAGCAACATAGAAAAAACAAGCTTAAATTGATGGCTGGGTATCATGGGATAAGCCTGATGCTAAGGTGACATTCGGGATCGGCCAGTACCTAGGCTCAAGCTCCAAATGTAGTATTGTACGCAAACGAAGATCAATTAGGGAAAGGACTTATTAGAAGAGGTAATATGGATGTTTCATCGGTAAATGCCTCGTTTGATCCTCAGAAGTTCATCTTATATATGCAATACCGAATCAGCCTTACAAGATGAGACAAGATCAGACAAGATTCCGAACTGTATGGATGTTTCGCCTCCCTTTGTATTGATGGAAATGAAGGTTCGGCTTACGCCTCTCTATCATTCCCGCGTTGGTAGCATTGCGGACTATCCGTTGAATGCATGGAAAAGGATGCCGCCATGATTGCTCCGTGCTTGTGCCACGCGGCTCGTGGTTCCAGAGATCTATATACATACATTCATTTAGCACCATCACCCAGTGAGATGCGCGGCCGCATCCTCTTCTTAGGGTTATTAGTTGCATCATACATACCTGTGTTTCCTGCATTGCCGGGGCTATCAGCTATGGTTGTCAACAGAGGAACAGGACCGGAGATTCGCTAGATTCAAATTGTAACAGCCAAAATGATCTGATCTATATTTGGCGGCTAACCTTCGCGTGGCAACTGCCCCATTGTGACAGCTTACGGAACCCCGAAAATCTGCAGTCTGAATTGTCAATCTGTGTGGTGGCCATGGCAGTCGCCAGTATTTGCCAGATACTCAAACAATCACCCAGTCTCCCAGCCTCCCAGTCTATCCCCTAGCTCAAATTACCCAATTCGGATAACTGTAGCGAATCTCTAGATAGTACAAAGATTGGCAGAGTGTTGAGAGGCAATCATAGAACTAGCAGTATCGGTGCTGTTAGAAAATCTAGACGTGTACTCGTGCGGCCAGAAAGGATGCAACTCATGCCTCAACGGGATTAAATTGTTTATTAGAGGCTCACGATCGAGTGGATCGCAAGTGGAGAGCAGCCAGTAGTAGTTGTCGTACCGTACTTACTCCTTTGCGATTAGCGCCAGCCAAACTTCCTAAATCCAAACTTTGATTTACTACCGCATTCTGGACCGTGTACTTATTACTCGAGTATCGATAGCGCCCCGGGGCGTTACGCCGACTCGAGGCCGATTCTTACCATTGTTGAATTTGAATTACAATAATAAGGACCTGCTTGTCTATCCATGGATTCTATGGCAGCCAATCCCGATTTTCTCCAGCTGATTTAAATTCTGCACTAAATCGTGGAATGGGCCATCAAGATGTTGAAGGATTGCCAAGCAATACAAACCAGTCAATGCCACAACTAAGCGGTCCTCAAGTACAGTACTAAACACCAGGAAGAAAAGTAACATTTGAGGGGCAAGTCGTTGGGTTTTCAGCCCGAAGAAAACGAGAGAGAAAGCAAAATAGATTGATGTCCTATTTTGGGTTCTGACCTCAGAGTGCGTTTCAAACATTTTACGACTATGCACTGTATCATGATTGTGCGACCTTCTATAGATTGCAACGCTGTTGTTGGATCTCATATCTTATATGTGACGTGTAATCTGCATGCTTACCTTGGGTATATCAGCACTTGCAATCTATCATGGGCGGTGGTGACGATCTAACCACATAACCCTCTTCAGTATGTACCACCACAATCTCACACGCTACTAATTTTGGCACCATCAATTGTAGACCGTTACCCCATATCTTCAGTATCACACTATCCTACTAGAGCAAAGGCAAGACTGATAGCGATTGCGCCTCTTGAGTCTGTCTTGGATATTTTCGGTTGCTTTTGTGCGACAGCATTACTGACTTGACTCAGAACGAACTACATCCTCATTTCTAAATCAGTTAGAGATTGAAATCAAAGGTTGTTGCATGCACGAATAGGATTGGTGCAGCGACTCCAGGAACCAGGGACAATCTAACGAAATATCTTCTAAAAATACCCGATGCAACATATAAATTCCTATTTGCTGGGTTACGATTTCGTGTGGCGACAACGTTAATTCGACGTCAATGTCACATAATTGAATCAGTTATTATCATTAATGGACCTGGGACGCCCGAGTACATTCACCGGATGTACGCCCTTGTAAGAAATATAGGCCCGGATATACATGGCACATGCTGTTCATCGTCTCCAGAATCTGACATTGTTTCCATAAAACTTGATGTCTATTTGTTGATCTGACCCCAAGGTGATGATGCCAATCCAATCCTAGCTCTTTACCATAATCAGTAGGCTGTCAAACCAAGAAACTTCCCATTTGTGAAGCTCTGGATTGGATCCATTTAGCTCAATTTAGCTTGAAGCTGCTGATTAGTGTGTTAAACAATGCTTTGATTGGCTCCATCGGGTTTTGGAAAACCTTCAAAGCTTTCATGGAGCTGAGGTTCTCTAGACAAATCACCTCGAAGGATCATCATACTTTTAGCCTTACAGAGGTTAACACATCAGTTATACAGCCTAGGATCATCGTCACGGTGCGAAAATAGCACGGCTTGGAGTGTTTGGATTTGCAGGATGCGTAGCTAACAACAACTCTAACCCCATATTGAAGTTCCAAGTGTCCATTAGTGCAGTTCTCATGATTCAACAGTCGATAGATCACAAGAATACTCTGAGAGTTAGTCTGTTTGTACTACAATACTGGGATAGTAATGATAGTTGACAAAAAAAACCTCTGAGAACAAAGCTAAGGTCAACATTGAAAAGCCAAAGTAAGCAAACAAGAAGAGCAGAGTAATATTAAGTGTGCGGCTTCTTCCATCATCCAAGAGGTCATGATTTATTACTTTGTGTAAGCATGTATAAAGATTGGATTTGGCATTCTACAGAGTATATACTCCGTAAAGCTCGAGCCAATAGCTAGCTAGAGCTCGCATTCGCTTGATTCCTTCAACGAATCATCAAGAATTGAGTTTCTAACTTTCTCGCTTATGTCGAAACTAATCCTAGTCAAGTCAAATCAAATCTCAAGCGCATGGGAATATACACGCCCATCCCTGAAGACTATAACGGGTGGTGTTTGTTGTTAAAAGCGGTGGCCTCCCCCACCTCTGGTCAAGATCAGGGATAGTCCTAGCGATTCAAGGCTGAATATTAGCACGATTCCCATTCCTGAATTGGAGAGGTATGGATCCACGCGCCTGGGAGGCATATTTTGTAGGATGTAAATGCTCAAGGATAAAATGATCTCACTGACTGCGGACCAGAAGGAACGACTGATATAACTCACTTTCCTTCTCCATCCAAACCGCTTTTGTTATATATCATCTAGGCATCACCCAACACAACCATGGCCACCACTTTCACCTCCACCATCCACGACTCTAGGCAATACTTCTATTCAACAGCAATGGATTCTGCAGCGGATAAAGAAGAACGCAAGCGCGAGGTATATTGCTCTCCCATAGGCAACTACTATACAGAGACTAATAAAAAGTTATAGTACAATCGTCTTGCACAAAGAGAATTCCGTATGCACTGTAAGGTCTACATTACAAGCACTAAAACTAATCATGAGTTTACCAGGCCGAAGAAGAAAGGAGCACCTCAAGAACCTCGAGCAAGCCCAAAAAGAACAGAGCTCGGAGCAGTCTGAAGAGATTGAGCGCTTGAGATATCAAAATGACGAACTCAGAAGAGAGAACGAAACTCTTCGGGCGCAACTATACGGTTCAACGACACAAAGTCTCCTGCTTCAACCAGTAGGACAAATTCCTTCCGATCATCGACAGTACTCTTTATCCCCATCTATTTCTGGCGCATCTATTTCAAATGCCGGTAGTCCCCCTGCTTCTTTAAGCTCAGAGATGATGTCGATGGGCTCAATACCAATGACATCTACGATGATTTCACCATCCACATATGCATATGCCGATTCGGCTGCTTTATCTTCTCAGCCATATATGGTACATCAACCCGGGCTCGGTCCACATAACTCACAAAGCTCACCTGATATATCAGGATACACACAGAATGCTCGATCTGCAATGGGGCCTTCAAATTTTCAACACCCCTCTCTAAGCATCCCTCGAGCCAGCGGCAGTGGCAACGCTACTGACCAACAACCTAGGGCATCTTCCTCAAGACAAAAGTTAGTAGCTCCCATGGACGACGCAGCTTATGGGTGGTATTAACGGTCTGAAGTGTCTTGATGGCTACGGTGCCTTACGATCGCAAAAGAGGTTGCATTGAAATTCGAGAACTTTTCCGACCACTGCTTTCCGACCCTTCTATTGTGGATGGCTCCTCTCCAGACCGTCATCTCGCCCTTCTTCGCTCCATGACTGACATGCTTCCTCCAACCCTCAAGCCCAACAAGTCACAGCTCGAAAAAGCTCATTATTACGCTATTGATATGATCGCTTCTCCTTCATTGCGAGAACGACTGATGACTTTAGCTGGAGATGTAGCGGTAAGTTTTATTCGGGACTTTGGGAGTTGCATTGGAGAGGCCGATGAGACGGAGCAAATTATCATATGGGGAGACGATCCTTACAATGAGATATCATGGGAAGCTTCGCAACCTTTGTTGGAGCGATGGGGCTGGCTACTCGGCCGGGATTTTGTGGACAGAAGCAATGCATGGAGGGCACAACGAGGTGCCCCCCCTCTACCTGATTGGTAAAGAAGGAGTTTTGGGAGTGTCGGTGGGATGAACGGGATTTGATTTGAAACGGACTTCAACGAAGTACAAAATATGGAGCAAAATTGGGAATCACGATATACCACAGCATAGCGAATGGCGTTCAGCATTTTGAAATGGTGTCATGTTTATTGGGTTAGAGGTTTTATGCATAGAGACCATTTTGGGTCCGACAGACATGAGACGAAGACCAGGTCTGGATTCTTACAATTAGATACCAAATTATATTTTTCTACCAACCTACTCTTGAAAATGAAAATGGCGCTGAAGCTTGAATTACCTTTCTATGCATGTGATGAAAACCATAGGGGAAGTATAGCCAAGGGTCCGAGGGCCGAGTTGTTGGTAATGTACTACCGTGTTGCAGCTTGCACGCGATCAATTAGTGAAATTTAGTTTGAGGGGTAGACCAAGAAATTTCATGTCGTTCCTATCTTCCAATAGATTATCGAACAATCGACACACCCCAAGAAGATCTAACAGCAATAAGCTCTAGCCAGATATTTTAATCATCTTTTTTTCAGCACATGATGATCTCTAGTATAGCCCGGGAACTTCACTCCGAGCGTTGAATGCATACATGAGACTCGTCGTACGTTTACAATACCACTTTACCTCCCGAGCACGTCAAAACTGTCAATAATGCCTTAGCACAAGGAGTTCTCCGAAGAGAGGTGCGAGTGGCAAGTGTCGAATATTGTTCATCGACGGGTTTCAACGACGAGGTAGACTTGTTCATTACTAGATCTGGCCATCAATCGGAAGCTACGAAGCTACCCCGCCATGTACGTATAGTTGTATTGAGATCTAAGATCTCAACAAGCTAAATGCTCGCTGATGTTGGATTTTCGCGGCTATCGTTCATTGATTTACTAAAATATCAGACCACCTTTACCTTAGTGTCCGTAGGCTTGCAGTGGCGAGACGGCTCAAGTTTAACTCAAAAGCATCGACAGGGCTAAGTTACGTTGCACTCGACTTTTGAGATGGTTCCGGAGTGACATGCAGACAAGCTAGTTTTCGAGCATCGACACTACCTTTCCAGATCTGTACTAAGAGTCCGATTACTCAGTACGCTATTCGTGTTGAATATCCAGTCAGAAGGCTCAGCTCAAGAGGAATCAAGAACTATGCTACATTTCGTAGATACAGACGAATTTCCTCAAGCATTCGCGCGTGAGTAGTGATTGTCTTGACTTGGAACATCTGGTCAGAGCGGCCAGCACGGGGCGGGGGGGAAGAACCACGGAGTCGGAATTCCGATGGGCAACGGTAAATAACGGTAAATGGGTGGGTAAGATTAAGACGGCTTAACCATGTTCATTTGCTGGTCTAGATGGAAGTTGGAACGATACTTGCCGATTTCCATATTTCAATGTTCGAATTTCGACGTTTACTCAGGCCTGGGTCTTCGACTTCGAGTCAGTGTCTACAAGTGATAGAGGTAACGATAATGTCAGATCAAGTCACAAAAATCACTCATTTCATAAGATGGCCGGTACTTTCCATGCTTGGTATATCTTCCCCTTTCCCTTGCGGGCTAAGTCGTTACAAAAGGAAACAGAATACAGTAGTGAAGATTTTCTTACTCATCTCTCTGGGCCCAGGGTGTGGGTAGGCATATGCACTGCAAGTTGCAACATCCATCTCTTTCCCCGCGGCTACCCAATACAAGGATTTTAGATTACACGTTGTCGGTTTTAAGGTTACATCCTGTGGAAGTTGAACCCATCTTGTTTCGCTTCCATTATCCATAGCAAGCACGACAGGCATGATTACAAATTCAAAGATCTCAGGAGTCAGGACAGGCCAGCAGGGTTGCTCGTACGGATCTTGACTCTTGAGACTAGGTACTCGTGCGGCCAGAAAGTATGCAACTCCGACGCTAGATGCACATACCACAAGATGGTAAACTACAAGAGGACTAACCTGGTTTTCATAGCGCCAGAGTTTGCATACTTCCTGGCCGCACGAGTATAATGGTCAAGAAAGCCTTACCGGAAGCCACCCACCACTGCTATGATATATCCTGGGGTATGGAATCTGTTTGTTGAATCCCTGCTCACTTAAGCTCTCAGTAGTGTACGGAGCAGGAGCCTCTCTCGCCTCTCAAAAGCCTCTTCCCGCTGGCACTAATAAGTAGGGATTAATGTCTGGGAAAAGATTGACGCTTTGAAAAAGCCTCCTTATATGGAGACTATATGGAGTCTATGGAGCCCTCTATCTCTCTACGCACTGTACACTATACAGTCCAGAATACTTATCAGGCAACCTTTTTTCTCTGAAAATTTCCCCTATCTAATTGGCCTGCTCGGATGGGTTTTTGCAGGACCCGCTCAAACGTTCTGATCGCATGTGGGGGTGAAGGCTTTAAAGCCTGTGTTTTATGGGTATGAACCGTTTAATTACTTTGGTATCTTGTAAGTTGTAGCCTACGATTGATTAAAAAAATAATTGGTACGGGGCGAGACCTTTGACTTTGATCTCGTCCAACTTCCAAGTCATGGCCTTCTTTTCCTTTCCTAACCATTTTCAGTATACCGTGAATAAAATCATGGTGTGTGGAATATTCAAACAAGTAAAGATCTCTCTTTACCAATCCCTATTCAGCTCCCCGGTCGCTTCTTATGTTTCTTGCTGGCCTATTATGGCCCATCTTTCATCCGTAGTTTGACAGAATCGAACTGTTCATTGAACTAATGCATGCGAAGAGAAAAAAAAATGTCTGCTACCAATGCTCTCTTGCACAGTGCAAGTTGCACTTGGTCAGATACAGCGGCATTCCATCTGAGTACCAAGCATTCAAAGATTCCTAAGAAAAGAATAACCTTAATGAAACTTCCGGGTCAGCGTCAGCCACCTACAGCGTTGTGGATCCGCACAAGGAAGAAAAAGATCTGACAACAGCGGACAGGTTGGCGTGTTGGCATGCAGTAGCCACGTTGAAGGAGTGAGATGAGCCCCCAAACAATCAATCTCTTTCCGAAGGATCATAAGCCGACATGGTATTGTTTGACATTTCAGGGAAGCTTTTCGTTCGAGAACAGGGCAAATGGCGAGGATGAGGATGCATGCGGGGGCGAGGCGAGGTAAGTCCCGAAGAGGAAGTTCGGGGCGCTGTATGTCGTGCTCACATCAGCAATGCTATTGCTAGCACCATCGACTGTGTAGAAGAAGTCTGAGGGATCGACAATGTTTCCTTCCAGATTTGGCTGCTAGACCTGAAATTTTACTATCACGGGATGGGCATTTCCAACACAAATCGGGAATTCGCTTATCTTTCGTGCGTCAAGCATCACCCTTTATCTTAATTCGACGGGATACGATTTTGGAGGCTAATTTTCTGCGATTTGGGAGACTATCTAATATGACACCAAAGAACTGGCCAGGCCGATGTGTGCGGAGCGGCGCGTTGTGCCGTCTCCGTTGCATGAAGAGAGAGAAGATAATGATAATCAATTTCTGCAAGGCTGAATTTGAAGATCGGCAGTGACAGGATGGCGATGTGATTGGCGCCTTTTTACGAAGTGTATGCGTATTTCCTAGATAGCTTTTAGCAGCAGCCTGCTATAGTTAGCACACACGGTACATACACATCGTACGAGCTGGATCGAATACGGGGAAGTGCTCAGAGTGACGAGTGAGATTTGAATGTAAAAGAATACGCGTTACGCATACTTGTTTTTTGCAATGCGCGGCTGGATATTTCGCAAAGAATACCCGCTGGATAGAGACGAGTGGGAAGGTGCAAGATGTGTGCTGACGTTGGTTTCTTCTGCAGCGCAGCGCGCTCGATGTATCAGAAAGTCTTAGTGTGAAATGGAACTATAAGTGGATGTGAGGGAACCTTGGCAGACCCGACAGCAGAATAGCGGTGGGCGGTTAAACTCGAGATTTCTATTCCTGCTGTACTCTTCCCAACCCATGAAAACACATTCGTAGGTAAGATATAACATCTGTTGTGCAGGCATGCGAATACATTGAGAAATGGAGATATTCTACCTTCGTGATGAGGTGAAACAACAGACGGATATTCAGCATCTTAACTCCGTCGTTCGATGAATATTCGAATAGAGATTGAGATGCATAGGTAGGTAACCCAGCTACCTGATGTGTTCATATTACCCTCCTAGGTGTTCCAGGTGCAAGCCAGGAGTATCACCAGGAAGAAGAAATTTAAGGGACAATCGCGGGAGTACATGCAGACGAGATAGTTCTCATATGTATCTGAGGTGAGATGAATACGTAGACATGTAGGTATGTGGAAGAGGAACTGCAGCCGAGAAATGCGGCGCAGCATGTTTCTGTTTTATCGACTTGAGCTTTCTCCCATCGATTTCGTCGATGTTTCCATTTCTGTTGTGTTGTCTTTTATTTTTGCTTTTGCAGCGTTTATACCAGGAGTAGGGTGGATTGGGAATATGATGGCTCCTATTAGTAGTTATCATCTGATATGGTACCAGATTTCTTTTTACAAGAGTCGGGAGGTTAAATTTACAGTCACATGGTTCGTCTCTTGGTGTTAGGGACTTCAATCGCGCAAACTGCAGACTGAAAATGTGCAACGTTGGAGCGATGGAGTATACCATAGTGCATAGATCGATTGCAGTGGATTGGATTCCATTGACAGATAGAATACGTTTCACATATTGAACTTCCCTACTCCAAAAATCGAATCTGCCTTATCAATCGACAATATCCGAAGCATCCAATTCTCAAATTCTTGCCAACATTCAAGCTTTTGAGACGGACAAACAAACCACCGTCGAGCATTTACATCATGAAACTTGTGGGACATCGGATAGTGTCAAGTCTAGACGGGAATCCGGATTTGGAGCGTCTGGATGGTGAGGGGTGTCGGTGTCTCCTTCCTCGATGCCGTGCTTACTTGCTCTCGCGACGATGAACACGGATGGGGAGCATGTCGACAGAAGTAATGCGTCGCCTTGGTATTGAATTTCAAAATTGGCATGCAAATCCGTACCCAAAGCCTGTCTGGTTAGAATAAGATGCACCGAAGTAGATGAGAAGCAGGTTCTTTTACCGAGTCTCTGATAACTGGCGTAGAAATGAGACTTCGTAGCTTGGAAGTTTGGAGAGGTCATGTGGCATGATTGCTATTAATTCCACAAACAATTTCTGCTCTAAAGTAGCCAGACGCTCTCATGTTATTTTCCAAGAGAAGTCGTGTATTACTGAAAGTTTGGAAGCAATCGAAGTTATTTGTCTCTTTATTCGTTTCATAAATATATATCGATTATGGCGAAAATCAGTGATAACTATGATACATGAAGTATGCCGGATATTAACCATCGCATAACTGAAACTTTCAGGAAAAGAGCCACGCCGAGCTTTCGTTTGACCCGACCTTTGTGATACAACCCATATATATCTCATTATTTCCGTCCCAAAGTTTACCCCCAAATAAACCTTATATACCCAATTCAGTCCGTAAATCAAATTCTCATTATTCGGCATCCATATCATCATCATCATCATCTTTAGCATTAATTGTTCCTTCCCCCTTGGCCTTTATTTTTTTCATCTCAAAGCCCCTCAGAAGACTGACAAAGATATGCCTAGATTTCTTTCCTAAGGCCTTGGCCCAGATATCCAGGGTCTCTGTTACCCACATCAATAACTTGCTGAAGAAGAACAAGCAGACGAAGGACGCCGATACCACTACCGCAAACCCAACCCAGTAATCATACAGCGAATACTTGCCTTCAATATCACTAAGCTGAGTTGAGAAGTAAGAGGTCATAAGTGATACGGGAAGGAAAAGCACCGATAGTTTGGCGAGCAGGGTGGCTGAGCGATTGAGGCGGGCAGTAGCTTGAGAGTCTTTTTGGGAATTAATGCTGAAATACTGGAGATGTGTTAGCTTACTCACGGTCAATTAACAACAGTGGAGGGAATTCTACCGTATGATCTAGAAGATTGAGAACCAAATATCAGTAAAGTAAATATACAAGAAATTACAAGTAAATAAGAGGAAAATTTACTTAATGCATCCTTCTCAGCTAAAAATTCACAAGTTTCGCTCAGAATTAACAATTTTAAGCGATCACCGAGTCTCTCGAATCTTTGACTCGCGGAAGCAGCTAACTTAACTCCGCTTCTCCCACTTTGAGTCATAAATGAGCCGTCAGGTGTGCCAGCTTCCCACGTACTAGAGTTCTTGGGTTCCAGAATCCTGGTTATGAGGTTGTGGTAGCCGTTGTACAAATGTTGCATCCGACGAATTCTCTTGCTAAGGAAGTGAAGATGGGGGATGATTCTTATGTCAGGACCTTTGTTGGACTTTCTTGTCATGTCTTCGAATATAGAGGTCTCCAACTCTTTTAAACTTCCCCTGAAAAAAGCGACTGTTTTGTAGACAGCTCGCCAATCATCAAATAGATAGTAGAAAAGGTTGCTTGCTCCTTCTGTCCCGCTATTCGCGTGCGCTGTATTCAAATCTAGAACCTGTCGGACAGACTGCATAGATATTGGATCCGCCGTCTCATGACCCGACTTGGAAAGTTGGCCTAAAACGCTCAGAGTATTGCTGCGCAGTGACTTGAGATCCTTTTTCGTCGCCTTAATTGGCCCTGTATCTTCATGTACAGCTATAACTGTATTATCGTCGCACAGTATAAGCCAAGACCAGAGCCTACACTGCAATCTGTCTATGAATAGATTTTGAACTGTTGGATTATCTTTTTTCTTCATCGGTGGATCGATATCATGCATCCAATTCGCACCAATGCACATGAAACGTGCTCCAACGTCAACGGACTGGTAGTTGATCATTTGTTGTGCAATGGTATAATGGCTCGTGGTTGCCGGGGTCGCATGATGAGCTGTATGTGTTCTGGGCATATTCATACTCGCTCTGCCCGTTTCGATATCATCCTTTTCGAACAATTTCTCTTTGTAACTGACTCGATGATCCTTACTGGTCGGATTTTTCGGTGGCAGGGTTTTGATGATAGCCAGAAGCCTTGGAGAAAACCCATACCGATGTGCAAGAACATCTATTATATCAGTCTGTCGGTTTGGACCCCAGATATTGCTGTCCCATATTAGCAAACACTCTTGCAAATTTGATACCATCACTTACATCCATCGCACAGGAGGTCGATCGCGCTCGGCTTGCGTGGAAGGTTCATCTAGGAGCCTGTTCACTTGGCCTGCGTTCAGATCAAAGGCAATTCGAGCCTCGAGTTTGCCAAACTCGACAACAAAGTTGCGGGTATTTTCATCTCCCGCTCGATCGAGGCTGTCTTTATATACAACTTGTTGGTCGAAGTCCGCGAATATTCCGTCTTTCTCCATGTTGTATAGGCTTGGTATGCGGACTATACAGGAAAATGAAGATTGAAATCATGATGGGCAAACCTCATCAGTTTATATGTGTAGGCTGTGCTGTGCTGTGAATGCTGCCGTCAAGAGGCGCACAAGGCTGATTTTGGAGCTGTGAAACATGAGGGGAACCTGTCCGTGGTAGTATTCTGATGTATTCTGGCTGAATGACTGGCTATCATTTAGCGATACAGGTTTTGGTGTTCTTCCCCCCTGTTGGCGCTTATCTGTTTACAATCGTTCCCAGCGTTTACCTCCAGGCTTTTGACCAGTCACGCGAGAACATCAGCAGGGGAAAATCGCCCATAACATAATCTCTTGTTGGTGTTTCTCTTCAAAACTGTTTTCGCAATTGACATCATATAATAGGTTACCCAGAGAGTGGTTCCGAGGAGACAAACGCTTTTTGATATTTGGTGGTGCCAGTGTGCCACTATTTCAGTGCAACGATCTTCCTATCTATCAGCGATCGTAAAGCTTATTCCTTCACACCTTAAAACGTCAAAATGACCTACGAAATCATACATGTATCCAGTGATGATCTTGTACGGTCCTATGTCGGAAAGTACAAAGATTTTAGGCTTCTATCTCTGCAAGTCGCACCTGAAGCTTTCGCATCCAATTACTCTACGGAGGCCGGGTTCTTAGACGAAGTATGGTACGAACGTCTTGCAAACCCACACGCAGCTACATATTTCGCGCTTGAAAATTCTAAAATCGTCGGTACTGTTTCAATGCTGGGCCCATTGATTTATGGCCCAGAAGACATGACGGTCCTCGGAAATCCATGGCAAGCGATTGGTGATAATATATCCAACGAACAGACGACAGGCCATTATCGAATGAACGGAGTATTTACAGATGTTCGTGGGCAAGGAGTTGGGAAAGCGCTTATTGAAGCGGCCTTGAAATATGCAGGAGGTGAAGCAGCGGTGCAGGGCAAAGCGTTTGTATGCAGTATTGTAGTAGAGTCAGAAAATTCTGGAGCTCGGCGATTATATGAAAGGTGTGGTTTTGTGGCCATGAAAGAGGTACCGAATGGAGACACGGCCGTCATACTCATGACAACACCAGGCTAGAAGTTACGAATTGAGTATACGATATTGAGTCGAGCATTCTTGTCTTTTTCCATACAAATTTCTGCAAGGTTTGAATAGCTGCAGAATTCCCAAGTAGCTGGTAGGCATTGCATATAATATAACCACAATATACTTTGACTAATCTAAGTAGGCCGAAGTTGTTACTTCCCACTCAACTCCCATATATTGTAATGATATTGTAATGATTTCATACAATCATATAGTTTTGTAGATTTCATTGAATCATACACGCACATAGTTTTTATATATTCCGTCGATATCGTACAATCATCTCATTTTGATATAAGAATGCCCTTGAGGGAGTCAGGGCGTGGCAGAGAGGGATCACAAGGAGTCTCATTTATGTCAAAATTTAGAAATAACCATATAACAAATAGATCAGGTTCAATTAGAACGTGTATAAATTTAAGATTATATTCCTACTGGTATCAAATCCATGCATCCTCCAACGCCCATACTAGAAACAAGAGCAGAGATCCGCCATACCATGCCGCCAAACCCATTTTTCATAACCCATCATGCATGTACCATCCGTTTTTTACCCAATGTTTTACACTTCTACAGCCCCAGTGCTCTCGATAGCTAAACCATTCTTTTCAGCATTCATCTTCACTACCGCATTTTCGCCAGCCTTCAATTCCCCCCTGATGATCTTATCGGCCAGTCCATTGCCGATCTCCTTGGAGATGAGTCGGTTAAGTGGGCGAGCTCCAAACTTAGGATCTCTAACAAGCCATTGTCGCACCTCTTGATCTACTTCAAGTGTGATTCGTCGATCGTCCAGCCTCTTCTGGAGCTCTAAGAGTCTGATATCGACAATATCTCGGAGAACCTCTTTAGAAAGACGTTTGAATATTATAAATTCGTCAATACGGTTGATAAATTCAGGGGCATCTGTGATTATTGTTAGTTGTGAGCGAAGAAAAAAGATCATACAGGAGGCTAGGTAAAACTTACAATTATGTTGCACAACATCCATTACAGCGTTGCGGACAGAAGGTGCAATATCGCCATTGGCCTCTTCTTTATATGGATGCAAGGGGTTGAGGCCAAGGAGGATATCTGCGCCCAAATTGGAGGTGAAGACGATTAAAGTGTTGCGGAAATCAACTTTGTGGCCTTGACTATCCGTCAAAAACCCTTCATCCAATACTTGCAAAAGGAGAGTAGAGATATCTCGATGGGCTTTTTCAAATTCGTCGAAAAGAAGGACTGCATAAGGTTTTCTTCGGACAGCTTCAGTGAGTTGTCCAGCATCATCATATCCAACATATCCGGCGGGACTACCAATTAACTTTGCTATCGAATGCTGCTCCTTAAATTCACTCATATCAAAACGAATAACAGCTGATTCAGTCGAGAACAAAAAATTTGCCATCTGTTTGCAAAGCTCAGTTTTTCCCACACCCGTCGGACCGAGAAAGAAAAACGATGCAACTGGTCTATTTTCGCCGTTCAAGCCTGCTCGTTGCATTCGGACTGCATTTGCAACCGATCTGAGAGCCTCATCTTGACCACGAACAGACTGTCTCAAAGTATCTTCCATATGAATAAGCTTCTCGGCGTGCCCCGAGGTTAACTTTGTAACAGGAATGCCAGTGACACGTGATACAACAGCCGCAATGTCGTCAGCAGTCACAGCGTCGTGGATCAAAGTACCTCCGGATGAAGGGCCTGTCTCTCCATCTTTGGGCAGCTTTGCTTCTAATGATGGGATTACGGAATATCTTAGCTCTCCAGCACGACCATAATTGTTTTCGCGTTGTGCCTGATCGAGCTCGATGCGAGCTTTCTCGAGGTCCTCTTTTGTCTTCTTGATAGCATCAATTTCAGACCTCTCTGCCTCCCATTTCTCTGTCAACGATTTCGCTTCCTCTTGACACTCTTTCAGATCATTTTCAAGCTTTTCGCGTCGTTCTTTGCTGGCGATATCTGTCTCCTTTCTAAGACTCTCGAGCTCTATCTGTAGCGTCATGATCTTTTGGTCAAGCTGCATAATAGCGTCCGGCTTGCTCTCTTGCTGTAACCTCAGACAACTTGCAGCTTCATCCATGAGGTCGATTGCTTTGTCGGGTAAGAAGCGATCTGTGATATAACGATTGCTGTAGGTAGCAGCAGCAACCAAAGCCCCATCTGTAATGCGAACTCCATGATGCACTTCATACTTTTCCTTGATGCCTCTCAGAATGCTGATTGTGTCCTGAATCGTCGTTTCGCTGACTTGAATAGGCTGAAAGCGTCTCGCCAAAGCGACGTCCTTCTCGATTAGACGATACTCGTTGAGCGTGGTTGCTCCGCAGCATTGCAATTCACCCCGAGATAGTGCAGGTTTCAACAGATTACTTGCATCAATACTTCCTTCAGCTTTCCCTAATCCTAATAGCGTGTGCAACTCATCCACAAATAGAATTATGCCGCCATGGGCTTCTTGAACCTGGGAGTTGTTAGAACAATTTCAAACATATACAAATTTCAAGCAAAAGATGGTACGTCTTGCACAGTGTGCAATTTTGTATTGCGAGATATAGCATTGTAGGCAGGTCTAATTATGAGGCCTATATCGACAGTCTGTATGTGTCTCAAGTGTACTACTTGGTTGTACGTACTTGAAAAACATAACAAAACGACTATATCTACAAGCAAGCAACCACCGCGATGGAAATGAATACCCACCTCTTTCAAGACCGACTTCAATCGTTCCTCGAAATCACCACGAAACTTCGCCCCAGCAATAAGTTGTCCAAGATCCAGCGATATCACTTTCTTGTCTTTCACACTTTCTGGCACATCGCCTCTGACGATTCGTTGTGCTAAGCCCTCTAATATAGCTGTCTTTCCTGTTCCTGCACTTCCGATCAATACCGGGTTGTTTTTCGTTCGCCGCGATAGCACTTGTATAGTTCTGTTAATTTCCGAATCTCTACCAATGACCGGATCTAGTTTTCCCTCCTTTGCTCGCGCAGTCAAATCGACACCATATTGTTCTAGGGCAGACTTTTGTTCTCCACCACCCATATCCATGCGGTGCGTGCCGCCTGGAGGGTGTGGACGTCCATTTGCGTATGTGCGAAGCGCAGTAGGAGGTGCGATATTTCTGTAAGTAAATGCATGACTGCTATGTAATGGGAATTTGGTCAATGGCCGTCCGATTCGAACTTGTAGAGGAGCTCCTCTAAAAAGGCGAGAAGAGCTTTCAATTTGTCGTAGTACTTGGATATTCCTCATTATCGTGAGATTGAATGTCTTCAGTTCTAAAGAAAGAAAAGAAAAACAAAGTGGGAGAAAGATTAATATCAATTCACATATGCGAATAAGACAGAGCACCAGGAGTGTATATATATATGTACGTGAATTTATAAGTTCTATCTAGAATAGTCTCGAGCATTCTGAGCGGGACGTAGAAGCTTCCCGCGATCTCTCCCCCACTAGCTGTATATCTACGGGAGCTTAGGTAAGCAACATCATTTTGTGCCTTATTTTTGACGGCAGCCATTGGGCAAGAGAATCAAGCCTGATCCCGCCCCGCCACTAGGTGTCTCTCGATTGTAGCTCATTTGTTAATTTCGCTTTAAGCGATTGTAGACAATGCCTGAGCCAATCAAATTTTCACACCGTGGAAAGCAGCCGAAAGCACCATTTTTGAAGTTCTATATTCTTCCCAAAATTTGACTCACCCCACCACTCCTCATCACAATCAACATCACCAATTTTGTTTGTTTTCCTCCTTTCTTAAAAAAGATAAAAAAATTCTTCACCTCTAATATCAAGAAAGAAAGAAGATATCTTACATTTTTCACAATGGGATTCACAGACTTTGTCAACGATGCTGGTCTTACCAGTAAGCTTTTCCCCGCCACGATAGAGAGAGATAATCTCGATTCGAAGGATTTTGAAAAAGCGCAGAAATTGACTTGACTTAGTGCTCAACAACTGGTTGGAGACTCGTTCATACATCGTTGGGTATGTGTTTAATTTCTTATCTGGACATCTGTCTGTTTTCATTTCTACCTGCGAGGGAGCATCCACGATGTGTCTATTTGCGCATCAGTACCCCTCCTCGAACATTTCCTAATATGATGAGCAACATTGGTCCGTGTTACTGAGCGGCCTCAAGAACCGCGTTATGGCGATATACCAAGCTTTATTGCATCTCTGATTTCTCTACTTTCATTGCAGCAATTTACCCAGAAAATGATCGAAGAAAATATTAACTAGAGATTGTAGATACTCCCCAAGCCAAGCTGATGTAGCTGTCTTCAAGGCTCAGCAATCCGCCCCAGATGCTGCAAAATTCCCCCACGCTGCTAGATGGTACAAGCACATCAACTCCTGGACCGAGGAATTCGGTACCCTCCCAGGTGATGCTTCCAAGGAATACACTTCATATGGCCCAGATAAGACCGAAGCTACCTTGAACCCAGCAAAGGCCCCAGCTGCCGAGGAAGAGGATGATGATGAGGTCGATCTTTTCGGCAGTGATGACGAGGAAGAAGATGCGGAGGCTGCCAGAATTAAGGAGGAGCGTCTGGCCGAGTACAAGAAGAAGAAGGAGGGCAAGAGCAAGCCTGCTGCCAAGTCTGTCGTCACAATGGATGTCAAGCCATGGGGTAAGTCGGGTTTTTGATTTGACGCTGATAACAATACTGATCGATTTATAGATGATGAGACCGACATGGCCGCATTGGAGGCTGCTGTTCGTGGCATCGAGAAGGACGGTCTCGTTTGGGGTGCTTCTAAACTTGTTGCTGTTGGTTTCGGTATCAAGAAGTTGCAGATCAACTTGGTCATTGAGGATGACAAGATTGGTCTTGATGATTTGCAAGAGGAGATTGCTGAGTTCGAGGACTATGTCCAATCCTCCGATATTGTATGCTATGCCCCTTCTGATCCCATTGACAACGGCTAATAAGAACAGGCTGCCATGCAAAAGCTATAAAGCATCATTACGTCTAGGTTTTACCTTCGACTTCCGCTTCGTTCCTGTTCCTGAGATGATTCCACGTTACCTATGGAGGTTTTGACTCTGATCAGTCAATAAATTATTATGATAAAAAATAAGTTTTACGAAATGATGATAATCATGGACTGCGATAGAATTGAAATGCAAAAAAAAAGCCATAACAAGTACATAAATTTTACATGCAGATTACTTCTGTGATTCATTTGTGCCAAATTAATGTTTTTGTGATATTTTACTCGCATATCTGTAAAAGATAAACCAATTGCCCACTATCGCGCTTACGATTCCCAAGGAGCCGCACCTTTACTAATAACGAGGACAAGCTGGAAACTTGGACAACCCACAATCTTTAACAAAACACTACGTTCTCAAACATGACTTGGATCTCCAAATCAATTACGGGCCTCGGCTTGCTGTTTCTCACGCACGCGTAAGTATACCGAAATCTAAACGATACTGCAAGCACTGACAGATATTATTCCTTCAGCTGCTATTCTGCCCACGAACACTCGGCCCTACAATCTACAGGAACTGCCCATCTATCCTCTATCTCCTCCCACGCTACAACTACTGCCTCTCTACCAATCGATATATCTATCGAGACCATAGTATCGATTTTTATTGTTTGCCTTGGCTTAGTTTTAGGCACACCAGAATTACGACCTATACAATGGCGGGTTTGGGCAGGTAAAATTGAGCGAGAGGGAGCGAAAGGTTTTATGAACGCAGATGGAGAGGTGGACAAAGATTTTGTTGGAAACCCCTTCAGAGTTCTTGAGAGTCGACCAAGCTTCATAGACATCAGAAGGCAAAGACACGAGTTTGCGGAGTGGATCAGGGAAGGAGGGGAACAAATTCCAACAAAAGAGTTATAGATCGAGGGGGCAAATATCGGGGGCAAGTGGTGTATGATATTGATTCTGTGGACGCTGTGATATGAATGATCTTGGCTGGAGAGCTACGTTGCACATAGTTGGAGAAGTGATATTTTGGGTTGCAGACAAATATCATGAAGTGGCACAAAAATTCATATACTGCTCAAACAACCCAATTTTGCGACTGTATCTACCCGACTACCTTGATATCATTGAAACATTTAAATACATTTACTGGCTTGAATATCTCGAGCGTCTTTGGCTATGTACATACAAGTAGTAAAGTTGTACAAATGAGGGAGGAATGATTGTCGCTTGGCAAAATCACTTCCGTAGTGCTCTCACCTTTCACATTTCGAATCTGATCTTGACTTATTTCAAAAGTTATTCGCCTTCTTGATTATTCCCTCTCACTTCCCTTGTTTTATTACAGTGTTCGAAATCTTATGAGAAGCATCAGTATGCCACCGTTTAAGCGTCGGCGAGTTACTTCCGGTGCAGGTTCTGGCCAGTCATCCTCCCGAGGACAATCGTCAAGAATCGGGTCAAGCTCATTCACAGCTACTTCCGTACAACGGGATGAACATAAATCGTCTTCAATCCACCTTTCTCCTCATTGTAATAGAATATCGATGAACTCAGAATCAGCACATATAGCCTCCCCATCATCAGTGCAAGATGAGGTCAACATTGTCGAACCAGGAGAGAACGAGGCTGATATTCAAGAACGCGAGGATTGCGATTCCATGAATGAAGTTGTCATGGCTGTCGAATTGAAAGGACGTGGTACAGTAGGGTGCGCATATTATCTCGCGAGAGAAGAAAAATTATGCATGATGGCAGATATCAGTATGGCTGGACTTGACATAATCGACACTCTAAAAGTTCACGTGGATCCCACTGGTAGGGTCTTATGAAAGCCTTTAGATATTGTTTATACTAACGATATCAAAGTAATCCTAATAAGCACCCGTTGCGAGGAGGCACTTGAAGATCTTCTTCAAAGAGATGCCAAGGGCATCGACCGAGGAGACGCCAGTAGGTTTTTGGTGAAAGGCGCCAATTGATGCTAAGCTGACCTTACAGATGATATATTCGGCTCATATATTCTCGATTCCCGACCGGCCTCGGAATTTTATTACGAGGTCGCAAAGAACAAGTTGGCTAGCTTGGGTATTGAAGGCCCAAGGGGCGCTGTAATGATGCTTGCTACACCTGGTGATGAGCTCGCTGGAAACCACACTCATGATTACGCAGACTTAAGTGGTAAGGGTCGTGAAGGAAGATTCATGAGACTTGCGGGCTGGATTGATCTGGATAGCAAAATCTCGGTAGGTCATGCACCTTGCTTCCTTCACCCAAATGGCGTTGTATCTCAATCTTAATCAGGTAGATACAGTTGACCTACAATGAGTGTTGAGGTGAGAACAACAAGCACCACATGGCTTTACTAATAAACGTGCTTAAAGGTTGGCTGTGCCGGTGCGGTGCTTAATTACCTCGGACGACGACGAAGTGTAGATTATCTACCTAATGACGAGGCTGCATTGATTGCATTCAGGGTCCGCACTATCGAGATGTCTTCATTAACGGATATGATGTTCGTAAATGCAGACACATTATCGTCACTCCAAATCATCCAATCCGAGTCTCATCCGAACTCTCATATGCAAGGACCAAATAAGTCTACATCAGGATCAAAAGAAAGCCTATCCGTTTTTGGTCTGTTCTATCATTTGGCTAGCACACCACAGGGTAAGCAGAAGCTTCGGAAGATGTTCATGAGGCCAAGCATAGATATTTCAGTAATTAAGGAAAGACTCTTCACAATAGGTGTCTTTTTACTTCCAGGGAATGGACCTATGTTACAAGAAATTCAAAGGAGCCTGAAGAGTGTCAAAGATATCAGAACTGTGGTAATACATCTTCAGAAAGGTGTGAGTGGAGGTTCTACGAAGGCAACAGCAGTCAAAAGTGGCGTTTGGGGGAGCATCCTCTCGTTTACCTACCGTTCGCTCAAGATACTAGAAGCATTGCGAGGGCTGATAGGCGATAAGACTATCATTGCTGGCAAGGTGAGAATGCCTACATCGTCCAAAGGACATAAGCTGAACCATTATACTAGCTCCTCGGTGAAACTCGCCCCAATGACCTTCTTGGTATTGGTCAAGCAATTACCAAGACGATAGATTTTGAGAGATCGGCTGAACAACATCGTGTCACTGTCAGACAAGGTGTTGACCCGGAGCTAGACGGAATGAAAAGAACATATGACGGAATGGAAAGCCTTCTTACCGAAGTCCAACAGAAAATGTCAGATGATATACCTGAATGGGCTCGCCAATATGTCGAAAATTGCATATATTTTCCACAACTTGGGTTTCTGACAGTGGTACAACTTGATCCTGATACAGGCGAAGGAAAATATAAAGGTGAGGGAACCGACGAAGATGAATGGTCTCAAACATTTGTCAGTGACGAGAAAGTATATTACAAGAACGAGCATATGAGACAAATGGACGAGTACATTGGCGATATGTATAGTATGATTACAGGCAAGTTACTCGGACATCGATTTATCGCACATACTGATTGTGCGTCATTCGTTAGACAGAGAGATCGAAATCATACATCACCTCACTGTGCGTGTACTTGAACAGGAGAATCTTCTTATCACAGTGTCAGATTTATGCGGAGAACTTGATAGTCTCGTTGCACTGGCTCTCGGGGCTATTAAATATCGTTTCAATCCACCAACTATCACGCAAGCCAATGTAATTGACATACGAGGTGGACGACATCCTCTTCAAGAGCTTACAGTCCCATCATATGTACCAAACGACTGTTACCTTGTGGGCGGATCAGGACACTCCATACCAATTGATCAAGAACCTTCCTCGAGTACTCACCGGGACTCGGAAGGCATCGAAGGCCCAAATATGCTCCTTATGACTGGGCCAAATTATTCTGGAAAGAGTGTTTATCTCAAGCAAACCGCTCTGATTGTTTATTTGGCTCATATTGGCAGTTATGTCCCGGCGGACAAGGCGGTTGTAGGCCTTACAGATAAGATATTAACTCGAATATCTACTCGTGAAAGTGTTTCCCGAAATCAGAGCGCCTTCATGATTGACCTGCAACAGATAGCTCTCTGTACAACCCTTGCAACCCACCGTAGTCTTGTGGTTATTGATGAGTTTGGTAAAGGTACAAATTCAACAGATGGCGCTGGCCTGGCTTGTGGCGTGTTCGAATATTTTCTTGGGCTTGAATCACGTCGACCAAAAGTTCTCGGTGCAACCCATTTTCACGAAATATTCGAGAACGGATATTTGTCCCCAAGACCGGAATTGGCTTTTGGTCATATGGATGTTCATGTGAACAAACAATCTGACCTAGCTGACAATCAAGTTACGTACCTATACAATTTTGTGCTAGGTAGAAGTACTTCCAGTTTTGGTACTTCTTGTGCTGCAATGAATGGAATAGATCCTGCTATTGTCGAAAGAGCCGAGGATTTGATATTGTTAGCTGCTCGGGGGGAGGATCTCATGCAAGCTTTTGCAGCAAATGCCTCGGAGAAAGATGCTCAAGACTTGAAGGATGCAGAAAATATTGGCAGACGCTTTCTTGAGCAAAAATTTCCTCTGTCGGGTGTTAATAATGTCGTCATCGACGTCCGAAGTATTCTCCGAAACATTCTGGATGTCGAGAGTGGGCAAGACATGAAACAAGGATTCGAGAATTCGGGTTTGTAGAACCGCTGTTGATCTTTCTCACCAATGTTCGAAATCATGTTGATCAAGTTGATCGTTCTAAATATAGCTTATAAAATATGCAATCATCGCTCTAGTATTGATCAAGTTGCAAGATCTCTCAAACAGATACAATTTTCGTCTGATAATTGCGAATTATAGTTTTCCTCCCTTCAGATTGATGTCGAGACGCGAAAGATTCGTCTTTCAAATCTCGAAGATGTATAGAGTAAGGCGTGGCGGGGATCTCTTGGAACTTATCAGGGCCCACTTGCTCTCCTGATAGGGCTGAAATGAAGCACTTAGCTTCACCATGAAATCACTTTGATGAATACCAGACAAAAACTCACCAATGCCTTAATCATCTCCGTCCAAATTAACATTACACTGAGTCTGTTAACCCAGAATTCAGAGTTGCAAATTAGTAAAACAAGCTAGTGAGCCGCGAGGACCGAAGAAGCAAGTATTTTTTTCAGTCTGTGATACTCGTCTAGTTTCAGAATGGGCCAATGTGCCAGTAATACTCTGTGTTATTTCATTTATTTTGGTGGCCATGAACGCGATACCAGCTAAGGAAACAGAATTATGGTCCATATTCCTGCAAAAAATGGCAGCAGAGACGAAGTCGTCTCTCTTCATTTTGATGGGACATAGTTGAGACTGCAACGCGAATACAACATTTATTCATGCAGGATTGGAGAAATTGAGAGATTCTATTTCATTGTTGTGTATGCGAAAATGACGACGAGAATGCAGTGTTCACTGATTAGATTAGTGAATGATAGTCCCGTCGTCCGAGAAAAGAGGAGTTGCTGGAAGGTATTGATGGTGAAGTCTGAGGGTAAAAGACCTCCCCACTGCAACTCGATCAGAACGTCAGTGCGAGATGTCAAGTAGTGGCATCTATAACTTTAGACGCCACAGAGTTGTTGTTACTGGCGTCTATCATTTTTCGAATTGGTTGCTAACAGGGAAGTTGAGCAAATATGCATGAATTCCTCGCCTGCAGCTTCTTTTCTCCTCGCTGCGTTGACTCCTAAGAATAGAATGTTCAACTTAAGGGTGTGAAGGGCGGAGAAGTCCCAATTAAATTTGTCTTGGAGTTCAACTGGACCTTCAGTTGACCAATGCTTCTGTGTTGCAAATTATGTGGGATATCTTTTAGCGTGTGGTCGAAGTTTATGCTTCTGTTTTCGGATACTTGAGTTGATATTGCCAAGGACTTTGACAAGTTATAATGCGGACTGTGATCACCGTGCTTTCCAATTCATTATCCTCATCATTCATCCACTCATCCATTCAATCCCCAAAACGAAGCTGGTCTTTTCCAAAGCAGGTCTTGTAGTCCAAATACATATCATCATATCCAAATATTTTTCAAGTTCAGTATCAATATCCAACTTTCACAATGCAATTCTCGAGCGCTCTCTTCTTGGCTCTTGCTGCCGCAACTGTGTCTGCTTCATCTGTAAGTTATTTCCGTCTTTCCACCGACTCCTCATCTTATCTAACATATACCTAGGGCGTCTCTGGAAGCGAGACCGCTGTAGGTACTGCTAAGGCAACCGGATTCGGAACTGGTGCAAAACCCAGCTTGGTTCCCCGCGTCGTACACGGTCCGTACCGCCGTAAGGATTCCAACGAGTCAGGGTCTGCCAAGGGAACCGGAGCTAAAACTGATGGTGGCTCTGCAAAGGCAACTGGTGCACAAGGAGCAGGATCTGCTAAGTCCACAGGGGGAGCAAGCTCTGGTGGCGATGGCAATGGTGCAGCCAAGGGTACTGGATCTGGCGGAAAGGCTTCCAAGACAGCAGGAGCTGGCTCTGCAAAAGAGACCGGAGGGAGCTCGACAGAGGGGTCAACTGAAAATACTGGCAAGGGATCCGCTTCCGCTTCAGGTGAAGGGGCTGCATCGGCATCCGGGGCTGGTGGCGCTTCTGCCACTTCTACTTCTCCAGGTTCGTTCTCCTCTCTCTTAGAGCTCTTGAAATTCTCTTGCTAACTTCGATGGATTAGCTATCCCCACTGGCGGTGCCGCATCTCTATCCCATAATGGAGGAATGGCTGCAGTTGCTGGCCTTGGCGTTGCATTCGCTGTTTTCATGTAAAGAAGTTTAGATTCTTTAGTGGTGTGGTATTACTCGAAATCCGAGTCATGTGTTGAATTGGATGAATTTGGATGGAATTGGATTGAGTGGTTTGTACATACTTTCCTGATGTAAATAGGGCGGAGTATCGGGCATTCTTTTGAGCGGGTGGGCGGCTTTGGTATTCACAGATCGAGCTGGTCTCTGGTGACAGACGAAATAATCACTCGTTCTTATTTTTGATGTAACACAGGATTAAAAAATCTGGCTATTTTTCTATTATAGATATGATTAAAGGGATCTTTTCTCAATCTCGAATATTTGGCATTATTTGACTGTTAAAAGAAAGTGCTGCGGCGGCCGGTGAACATTCTGATTGAGGATGCCTGGGTCACACTTTCGTTCTGTATTCAGTCTCGTTCAAGAAAACAGCGTGGCCTGCTGGTGGGTTGAAAGTACTTTTCGAAAGTGTGATAAAGATGATAATTGAAGGTTATCTCTTAAGTAGGAGATGTGCAACAATCCAGCCTGCAATAAGGAGAACAGCTGCAAAATCCGTCTGAAATATCGTTATGACAGTTATTGTACTCAATTCTGAATACCAAATAGAGTTCAATTAGCGTACCTGTCCTAGATGCAGAGCTTACTCTAGACCTTAGTCCATTTCAGTCACCCGAGCCATTTTGAATAATCAAAACTTAATATATATTGAAACTATTCAGAGGATTAAAACACTGAGTCTGATAATTAGGGTTGGGCAGATTATATATTTCGGCTGAGGATTATATGTTTTTATATTATAGCGTTTTGTGAGCAATATAAAATATTACGCCAAGATTATACACATGTTTTTCTAGCCAATTAAGCCCTCAGAATAAATAAAAGTGGGATGAAATTGTTGGATTGATTTATTAAGGAATTGTATTACATAGATTCAATTGTATTTCTGTCTGCCCTCTTCGTAGAAGGGGGCATTGCTAAGCTATGTACGCGTTCTACCCCATATGCGCACTCCGTGCGTAAGTGGGGGAGAACGTGACACGTTCTCAGTCACGTGTTCCAACAGAAATCGAAGGCATTCTTCAATAGATTGTTAAAAAAGCTATTATAAAATTTAAAGGATATTATTTATATTACATGATTCATATCATTTGATTTCCAGAAAAATTCTTATTTTGAAGGATTTTGACCGAATTTTTCTTTCAAATTTATAATATAGAAAAAATCGATATATATATATATGTGATATATATATATATATTTTGCTTAATTAATATGATATATTATATTTTATTGATCAATATGCTCAAATATTATAATATATATGCTCGCCCCTACTGATAATCCACTGCTGCAAGGCTTGAAACAATTGGAAAAATGTTAATAAAAAACAAGTACACTGTATCATAATTTACGTTAAACTTCGACATTCGTTCTGTTTTCTCTATGCCTCGCAGATCAGATCATCAGAAAAGAAGGAGGAAAGTCCTCAACTCTGAAAGGATATGTCGTTCTGAAACACATTACATGGCGTAGAAAAAGACCGACCACATGCCGAAGAGTAACCTAAAATTAACACCAGGTTGAACTTTACGCTGGAGAGATGTTGAGTCTTCTCCGGTCAGACCGTCAGACAGCTATCTTATCAATGCGTGTACCATCTAAGACCTTCGCATTCTAAAAGATACTCGCTAGCAAGATTCGTCAAACGGTCACTACAGTTGACGCCGCTGATTATGCAATCCCTCTAAGTAGATTGTACCAATTGACAATAAGAGACAATGAGACAATGAGAGAATGAGATAATGAGAGAATGAGAGACACGGAAAGCCCTCCTTGGTAGAAAAATGACTTCGGCCGAGATTGCTCCAGGGAGACAGTTCTGGAAATTTCTTTGGTCGTGAAGATCAGTCAGTTGAATGCATAATGCACGTATTCTTATTAATATCCGTCACTATCTATCTATCCCTTTTGCTGACGTGCGCTGGGATTAGACCCGAGTTCCTGAACTGTAATGAGTAGCGGTATCTTCCAAGGTACTACGATCAACGAAGGAATGGGTGGATTTTTGTAATTGATATGTTGTATTTCTCATCAATTGTATACCCGCAACTTCTGCAGTGGAATGCGGAAGTATGATAAAGCACAACCAAACCTCAACGATTCATTACTCCGTAGATTTATTAAAAATGGAAAAAATGACATTTGAAACAAATAACCTGTTACCTGAGGTTGTTATAAGATTTTTCATACCCACTCGAAAGATCGTGGGTACAAGTTCAACAATACGATTATACGATTAGACCTAACCAGCTAGCCGGACTTGGTATTTTCATATCCGGGTCATCAATTCCGATTGATTGGCTAACTTCTCTGTCAATCCTAGAGTGTATTTCTTTCTTCAAAATAGAAGCCGATTCGGAATTGCTTTTTTAAAAATTAGGAGGTTCTGGAAGACTGGAAGGAACCGAAAGAACGATTAACGTTTCCGGTTGAACATCTTCGTGCTTCTTACTTTTGGGTTTTGACTCAGGCAATCGATCTTTGGTTCGAGGACGAGAAAGAAAAGATTTTGTTGAATGCTACAAGAGTCATGGCCTCGAACCTACCTAAATGGGTTAATCTATTCATCCAATCATACGGTGGAAGAGAAGAAATGCGGATTCATGATTTCTAATCCCATGAAAGATCTTCAGGGCAAGGTTACAACAAAGAAAGATATGTAATATATTTCGTGAAAGATAGTCGAGATAGTTGAACCAAGCGAGTGGAATCAATGGATGGATCTTCCCTTGGAGCTTGATCGCTTATTGCCTAGTTCCGTCTTACCTCCCTTATCACCGTCACCGTTACCGCTTTCATCTCCCAACAAACAAGCGGGGAAGCTCCTTTTTCTGGATACTAGCTCTAGTTGCCAGGTGCCATATTATATGTATGATATACCGCACTAGGAAATGGGCCTCTTTCGTCATACGCTACACTATGGACAACTTTGCCATGGTATCTTGGTAGCTTACCGTTCGTCATCACTGTTTTCTCGATTACTTCGACTCATTAATACTCACAAACTTACTACTCTATGACTAGTCCACCATTTTAGCTGTCGGTTCCAGAATACAATCCTGTTCGTCTAGCTTAATCGGGGTATGAAAATCATTATTTTAAGTTACACAATCCTTTGCCAATTTCCAATTAAACTGTTTTCTCCTCTTCGGTTGATAAGCTGGGCACAGATCAGAAGCAAAATATGCTGCACCCCACCACATCCACAATCTGATACTACTAGGTCCATCTCGCTGATAATATTTCACGGTATTCTGTAGTTCTCCCTGGAAGTGTTAAAAACGGGCACACTAAGCATGCATGAGCCCCCTAAATTACTACCCTTTTGATATTTTTGATTTGCCGATTTGTAATCCTTCTCAATATCTGAAGCTAAGTTGATCAATTTGCCAGCACTAGCTTCTAGCATATCTCTAATATATCTTTCTGAGCCTCCCTTACTTTTACATACATCTAGGGCCTGTTTAGCTTTAGATCTTTTTTCTGTAAACACTCTACCATCTTATTCACGGCACTTTGCGTGCGACCACCGTGAAAATGTTTTATACACATGATGAGCGGATGTACGCAGAGAGAGCTATCGAGGGACGAGAAGGAGCTCAGATTCCACTCCATTCAGATAACTATCGTGGAGAGCTGGTTCAGCCTCAGGATGGCTCATCCTCAGAGAGCGAGATAAACAATAATGGAACATGGGGAGAACACGAGCAAGGCGGTCCAGTCAATTGCTCAACTGCTATGCATGACTACGAAGACTTGCGCCATCAACTCACGCATTTGTCGAGAACTCGTTCACAAAAGAGTGCAGCTACTGCCAGAAAACCATCGGCAATGAAGAGAACTATAACTAACGCGAGTCGCCGCTCACGAGCGACCGCTGGTGAAGACATAGAGGCACATGAAGAAGAGGAAAAGCTCGAAGAGGTGGCGGCCGAGGATGAGGATGAATTTGTACTGGGCGACTTTCTCAGGGACGGTCATTTTGAGAAACGAAATACAAGAGGGAGTGCGAAGAAGGTCGGTGTGATATACAAAAACTTGACTGTGCAGGGGGTTGGTGCGACGTCAACGTATGTCAAGACTCTTCCATCTGCTATCATGGGTGTAAGTATTTCTCTGTTCCAAGTTCACAAAATGCCTCAATCTAATTTTTACAATGTAGACTTTCGGACCCGACTTGTACAAGTTATTGACGCGATTCATCCCTGTACTCCCTAAACCTGGAGCAAATGGCCTGAGACGCGATTTAATTCACGATTTTACTGGTTGTGTAAGAGATGGAGAAATGCTTTTAGTCTTGGGAAGGCCTGGCTCTGGATGCAGTACATTCCTCAAAGCTATTTCCAACAAGAGGGGCGATTTTGCTGGAGTCACTGGAGAAGTCTCATACGGAGGTATTTCTGCTGAAGAGCAAGCAAAACACTACCGAGGAGAGGTAAACTACAACGAAGAAGATGATCAGCACTTTCCAAGTCTTACAGTTGAACAAACTTTGGATTTCTCGCTACTAAATAAGACAAAAAAGCACGAAAAAGGAGATATTCCAACGATAATTACAGCGCTTCTGAAGATGTTTGGTATTGCTCATACGCGTCATACCCTTGTTGGAGATGTGAGTTTTCAATCTCTCTACCTGATTGCGATTTTAGAAAATATATTCTGATAACTTTTGCAGGCTTTCGTCCGAGGTGTTTCTGGTGGTGAGCGGAAGCGAGTTTCTATTGCAGAAACACTCGCTACTAAGAGCACAGTCGTCTCTTGGGATAACTCGACTCGCGGACTCGATGCATCTACTGCATTAGACTACGCTAACTCACTCAGAGTGATGACCGATATCAGCAACAGGACGACACTGGTCACCCTGTATCAAGCTGGAGAGCAAATATATGAGCTCATGGATAAAGTATTAGTAATTGATGAGGGACGAATGGTGTATTCAGGACCAGCAGGTGCCGCCAAGAGCTACTTCGAGAAAATAGGATACTATTGCCCACCAAGACAGACCACCGCAGATTTTCTGACAGCTTGCACGGATCCTGCCGAACGTCGATTTCAAAAGGATTTTCACGGACCCATTCCAAAAGGCCCCATTGAACTTGAGAAAGCCTTTAGGGAAAGCGAAGATTACAAGTTACTTCTGGAAGATGTTAATTCTTATGAAAGGATGCTGCACGAAACCGACCATGCGGACGCACGACAATTCAAAGCTTCTGTGGAAGAGACGAAATCCAAGACTGTTGGTCCCCGATCACCTTACACAGTCTCATTCTTTCGTCAAGTCCTTGCTTGCACAAAGCGTGAGGTTGAATTGACTCTTGGAGATAAGACAACTTTATATACCAAATTTTTCATTATCATTTCCAACAGCTTGATCGTTGGCTCCTTATTTCATGGTCAATCGTCCAACACCCTTGGAAACTTCTCCCGGGGTGGTACCCTCTTCTTCTCAATTCTGTTCCTTGGATGGCTTCAGTTATCTGAATTAATGAAAGCTGTCGGTGGTAGACCAATCATTTCCAGACACAAAGATTATGCTTTCTACCGTCCGTCAGCCGTTGTAGTTGCTCGTGTCGTTCAAGATTTCCCGCTTTTGTTGCTGCAGGTTGTTCCTTTCTCTATTGTAGTGGTACGTACTTTGTTAATCCTAATTATGCGGTAATTATATTAACGAATCATAGTATTTCATAACCGGACTTGATGTGGATGCTGGAAAGTACTTCATCTACGTGTTGTTTATTTATCTTACGACAATTTGCATCACCTCTTTGTATCGTATGTTTGCCGCACTTTCGCCATCGATTGATGATGCTGTTAGATTTTCGGGTATTGGACTCAATCTTCTGATGTAAGTTACGCCCATATCTTAGATGGGTGCCCTATTGACAATATATAGTATCTACACTGGTTATGTAATTCCTAAACCACAATTGGTGTCTGAATATATCTGGTTTGGATGGCTTTACTACATCAACCCTCTGTCATATTCCTTCGAAGCCGTCATTTCAGATGAATTCTATAACAAGAATATCCCTTGTGCCCCGGACCAAATTGTCCCCAGTGGTCCAGGGTATACGAATCCCGAGTTTCAGGGTTGTGCATCTACTGGTGCTGAGGTCGGAAGCTTGAGTGTGTCAGGAGCTAGATATCTGGAGCAAAGTTTCAATTACTCCAGGTCTCATCTCTGGAGGAATTTCGGTGTCGGTTAGTATTGATAATTCTCCACATAAGTTTCGGTATCTAATATGTTATAGTGATTGCTTGGACTGTCCTCTACATCATTGTTACTGCCGTTGCCACTGAAATATTTGACTTTACTTCTGGCGGTGGCGGTGCACTTGAATTCAAGCGTTCAAAGGCCGCAAAGAACAAGGTCAAGGCAGAAAATGCTACACCTGATGAAGAAAACTCACCAGCTTCTACCAGTCCAATACCTACAAGCGGCGCCTCTTCCAGCAACACTCTTGAGCCACCTCAAGAAGAAGCACTGAAAGATATCACTGGCTCTGAATCTGTATTTACATGGGAAAACGTCGAGTACACGGTGCCATATCTTGGTGGCGAGCGCAAACTCCTCAACAAGGTCAACGGTTATGCAAAACCTGGCTTTATGGTGGCATTAATGGGAGCTAGTGGAGCAGGAAAAACAACACTCCTGAATACCCTTTCTCAACGTCAAAAGACAGGTGTAGTTACTGGTGATATGTTAG
The DNA here is from genome assembly GCA_014898425.1 of Botryotinia globosa. Lineage (NCBI taxonomy): Eukaryota > Fungi > Ascomycota > Leotiomycetes > Helotiales > Sclerotiniaceae > Botryotinia > Botryotinia globosa. The sequence goes on from RCSZ01000009.1 coordinate 1,551,057, forward strand.
TTGATGGACGACCACTAGGCACTGAATTTCAGAGAGGCACAGGATTCTGCGAACAAATGGATCTTCATGACGGCACGGCTACTATTCGAGAAGCACTTGAGTTCTCGGCCATTCTTCGACAAGAACATACGGTTCCAAGAGCGGAGAAGATCGAGTACGTAGACAAAATCATTGATCTCCTCGAATTGGGAGATATGCAAGATGCTTTGGTCAGATCTTTGGGCGTAGAGCAGAGAAAGAGAGTCACCATTGGTGTAGAACTGGCAGCAAAACCTAACCTTCTACTCTTTTTGGATGAGCCCACTTCTGGTCTCGACTCACAATCTGCCTATTCCATCGTTCGTTTCCTGAAGAAGCTTTCCGCAGCCGGTCAAGCTATTGTTTGTACAATCCATCAACCCTCCTCGGTCCTTATCCAAGAGTTCGACATGATCCTAGCCTTGAATCCAGGTGGCAATACATTCTACTTCGGTCCTGTCGGCGAAAACGGCTCGGCGGTGGTCAAATATTTCGCCGACCGTGGAGTACAATGCCCACCCCAAAAGAACGTCGCCGAATTCATTCTTGAAACTGCTGCCAAGGGAGGAAAACGTCGCGATGGCAAGAAAGTTAATTGGAACGAGGAATGGCTCAATTCCAACGAAAACAAGACCGTCATGCAGGAGATTGAGCGCATCAAATCCGAGCGTGGCCAAGTTGCCGCTCCGGAAGCTAATTCCCAACGTGAATTTGCTTCTCCGGTTATGCTACAAACAACTGAATTGACGAAACGTCTCTTCACTCAATATTGGCGTGATCCATCATATCTCTACGGCAAGCTGTTCACATCTGTCATCATCGGTATCTTCAACGGCTTCACATTTTGGCAGCTGGGTTACAGTATCATTGATATGCAGAACCGAATGTTCACATCGTTTTTGATTATTCTCATCCCGCCCACCATTGTCAATGCTGTTGTGCCCAAGTTCTACCAGAATCGCGCACTTTGGGAAGCCCGAGAACTCCCTTCGAGAATCTATGGTTGGGTTGCTTTTTGCACGGCAAATATCGTCGCCGAGATCCCAATTGCTATTGTCGGGGCAGTGATCTATTGGGCGTTGTGGTACTGGCCCACTGGTCTCCCAAGTGATTCTTCTACGTCAGGTTACGTGTTCCTCATGACAATGCTATTCGTAAGTATTTTCCTTCCTAACCCACTCTCTTACTGCAAGTTACTAATTACTTTATAGTTCCTTTTCCAAGCGTCATGGGGTCAATGGATTTGCGCCTTCGCACCATCATTCACCGTAATCTCCAATGTTCTGCCTTTCTTCTTCGTCATGTTCGGTCTCTTTAACGGTGTTGTTCGCCCTTACGCTCAAATCTCTGTTTTCTGGCGCTACTGGCTCTATTACGTTAATCCAGCCACTTACTGGATCGGCGGTGTCATCGCTGCTACCCTCTCCAATGTTCCTGTCGAATGTGCTTCAAATGAAGCTGCCTATTTCAATCCTCCATCGGGCCAAACATGTTCCTCTTATGCTAGTGATTTTGTTACCTCTGCTGGAGTAGGTTACTTGACGAATCCGGATGCGACGACAAACTGCGGATATTGTCCATACGCCAGCGGTGAGGAATACATGAGAAATCTGAACGTCACTCCCGATGACAAGTGGAAATATTTTGGTATTTTCCTGGCATTTTGCATCAGCAATTGGGCCTTGGTTTACTTCTTCATCTACACGGTGAGAATTCGCGGATGGAGTTTTGGCTTTGCCACCTTGTTTGGGGGATTAGGCAGGTTGGTCGGGAAGGCCAAGAGTGCTTTCAAGGGAAAGGAGAAGAAGAGTGTGCCGGAATTCAAGTAGGGCATTGATGAGATATGCAGATGATGGACTATAATGAGAAGATGATGCCATTAATTACTCAAATTCAATTTTGTATTTAGCGTTGAGATACCTAGTGTTATTAGTGTGTTGAGACACACATGGGATAATTGTTCAGACTTCGGCTCTAGTGCCGGATGTGTTGAAGGGAAAAGCTACTTGGGGAACATTCAGTTCGGATTAGATTAGATAATGATTATGTTACTTATGAAGACATGTCACTTCTACTTTACGATTTTTGTGTGTGCTCAAGACCGTGTAGCAGAACATACTTGTTCTATTTTGATATTTCACTGGAGATTCCGCTCAACGATAATGAGACAACGCTTTCAATTTGTATACATCGAACTTTGGAAGTCTTTCCGATTGCGGAAACGAAAACGCTCGCATTTTAGAAGTCTTTGATCGTCAGGTAGCAGTCCAAATCATGGGAACCGCTTCACCCGTACCCTACCCGGGGGTTTTGACCCCCCCTGGGTATTTACCCTACCCTATAAGATATAGCAGAACAAATACCCAGGAAATCCATTAAATATTTAGAGTATCCAGGGTATATTACCTAGGTATATAATTGTCTTATAATTATCATCTAAAAATTTGAGATTATCTTTATACAAATTTTCTATATAATAAATAAATCCCAATTACAAGTATTATCACATAATTATAAATTTATTATATAAAATAGATATCAAAATAGAATTTAAAATAAATAAAACTATTTCCTTTATTAGATTAAGAAAATAACAAATAACGAATTAAAATTTAAAAACAATTTGTTGTATATATCAAATATAATATTATATAAATTTTACTTTAAATACCTATACTTATATCTAACTATATTTCAATAGATATTTACTCTACTCTATAAAATATAATAAAGTGAATACTTATTAAATTTTTCGAGTAAATACCCAGGGTTGTCCGGGGTATATCTACCCGCTGCCCAACCCTAGTATGAAAAGATAGATGCATTACGAGTGATGAACTTACTCCATGATTAGATTACCGCATGAATTTTGAGTTGATTTGGTGATATATACTCTCTTCATCTATAGCAAATCACCAGAATTCAGATCTGACAAGTGGAAGAAAAGTTATCTACCTAGGCACTCTGTGGAAGTGGGACGTCAGGAATTGAGAATCAATGTGTTGATTTTCAGAAACGATGATGCAGTGATGCATGAGAGATGAAATGAGAGGATTCAAGCTCTCTCTTGAATCTTTGGACTTGGGAATATGGGATGCGAATAATCTAGCTTGTCTTTGCTACTTGCGAGTTGAAGTTTCACCAAGTCGCCGCGCTTTGTTTTCGCCGACTCTTTTTTATAATTATGTCTATATCGATGTCAGTTCAATCCCTTGATCGTCCTTGTTTAATCTCATCGATAGTTCGAGCATCCCTTCGAAAATTCGGCACAACTCACTTCAAACTCGACAACAGAAGATACCTATATTTATCGATCCAATCCCATTCTTCTGCTCAATCTCGTCCCATCTTCGAATGCGACTTCATGCAATGCCATCTACCGCAGCTTTATGCTCGTCCACTTCAATATATCGTCCTTGCAACATAATTAACAGACGCAATAGTTCAGTTGGAGCTAAGCTCACTATGCAAATACTCTAGAGAGCAGCGTTAATTCTAGACCTGGTGACCGTAGTCGTGCGAGAATCTGAACGATTTCTCAAGAACATGAACAGAGGATTCTCTTTATACAGGTCGATTCAACGAACGCGAGACTTGCTATTCCTTAAAAGTCTAACAAGACAGTTTGAGTCCATGGAGGAAATATCACATTTGGTTCATCTGTCATAGTACATCTCTCCTACGAGCCAATGAAACCTGACCCTCTAGACTCCTAGAGGTCACAATGAAGAAGTATGAATGAAGGCTTCAATATTATCTATCCTTTCAGCTCTAGAATTAGATCATCGAGTCATGACATGACATACACAACAGATACTAGAGCTGAGTATGCAAGCGCCCTACTATATCAAGAGACAATTCCCTCCCATATAATCCAATCGCAGCCATTCCTAGCCAAGTTCCAAGAATGCTTCTATGCTTAAGTATACTTCCGGGGTACAGTAGTTCCATACCCCGCTCCACCTCCTCGCTTACCTTCAAACTCTTTAAAGATTTTTCCTTCGCTCCTTTTACATAGATCACAATCTTGAATAGGGAATCTTTCTCCAACAAAGCTCAAGCAAAGCCTGCCCGGCTAGCTCAATCGGTAGAGCGTGTGACTCTTACTTATCGCAAGATGATCTAGTCCATCACAAGGTTGGGGGTTCGACCCCCCCGTTGGGCTCAATTCCCATCATTCAATGTAGACGCTTGATTTTTTGCATTGTTGGAATGTTGAATCTTTGTGACAATTTTTAAATTTTGCGAAGGGGTAGAAACTCACTAGGGTATTGAGAATGTCAGAAATGAAAGCAGAGATTAATAGAGGTGGAGAAGGAGGAGAATAGAGAAGAGATTTATTTTGATTTTTGATTTTTGATTTTTGATTTTTGATTTTTGATTTTTGATTTTTGATTTTTGATTTTTGATTTTTTTCGGGTGGTGGGTGGAGTAGAGGGGTGTGGTCGTCCGGCCTTGTTGAGACAGACAAGCTTTTCCCTCCCTCCCTCTCTCCGTCACTCTCTCTGTCCCTCTCTCCGCTCCGATTTTCTAATCTTAATCTTAATCTTATCTCTTCACCCCACTCACTCACTCACTCACTCACTCACTCACTCACTCACTCACCACCACCAGAACAGCACAGCACAGCTCGCAACCTAGAGCCACTAATCACTGGTGAGCCAAAATCTCCCGCTTGCATTGTAAATCGTAACAATCCATGAAATTGATAGAGATTAGTTTTTGTTTTTTTAAGGGGGTGACTAATAACAAGATCAATTCGACTTACTATATTTACATACACATTTCACATATAAAAATCCAAAAAAAAACACATCACAGCAGAAACTTGCATTTTCGTTAATTCCTCTCTCTCTCTCTCTCTCTCTCACAATCATACGACTAGATAAATCCTCTAATAATTTTCCTGATGGAGATTCTTCAAAAGTACGTAAAGTACTAAAACAAAACATCACACCTGTAAGTGAAACCCAAACCCAAACCCAAACCCAAATCCAATAAAGATATCAAATCCTTTCTTACTCTTACTTTAGTTCATACTTTCAACCCCTTCCCCTCCACCCCCCTCCCAAAGAAAAGCTCTCAAATATTGAATCACAATCTCTGCTCTATATTAGATACCTACCTACCTACCTATCTATCTATCTATACACACACAAACCCACCCGATAATATCACTTCACATCTTCACATCAAGAGGAGAAAAAAGCCCATGAAAAAATCCATAAAAGATACCTACTACCTACCTACCTACCTACCTACCTACCTTACTTCCACCAAGAAAGAAAAAAGGAGCTCCATACCTAGTCAAGAAAACCAAGTCAAGAAAACCTGACCATATAACAGGCAGCTAACTAAGTGTGAGTAAGAGATGGAGAACTATGCATCTCTCGCTTTACACTCGAGATATTTGTCGATAGCCAGTTCCAGACGTTCGAGATAGGTAAACATATATTGTCTGCTGAGTAAACCCTCTGAACATGAGTAGGTGATGAGTCTTGGGTCCCTCCTGGCAGGTAGTCTTGGGTCAGTCAATATTGCGAACTGTTGACCGAAAAAGATGTGTTTCTTGGTATTGGAATCAGCTCAGAGTGTTCGAATGTTCGATTTACATCAAGCATTGTCATCTGAACAGATTTTGTACTCCAGATCACTCAAATATTCACCTCAAGTGTAGCATCCAAGCTGCCGAGAACATTCAATTGATCTGGAATATCGATCACTCAAACGTTCACGTATGTTCTGCCATTCTGGACTATCAGGTACCATGAGTAGTACTATTATTGGGGCTTATGAATTATGTAGGTGCGTATTGCACGGCATTGTCTGTATGAAGAGGCGGGGTATAGCTTTAAAAAAACAACAAATGACAACGCTGATGGATCAGATATATGAATACGCAGGCAGAACCAACCAAGGTATCTCAACCAGATTCGTTCCGCTCGTTAAAGCCTATCCTATAACGCCAAGTATGGATGGGGTATTGCCCAAAGGAAAAACGAGAAAACTGTTGTTAGTTCGTAATGTCGTTTGTAGAGGAAGTGCTGAGCGAGGGCCGTTATTATATACAACTTCGCTACGACTCTCGATTCGACGCTGTTTTGCTCGACCCAAGTACCCAAGCATTAACAATGTGACCTTCCTGCCACCCTTGTGCTGTCAGTGATGAGCTTTCTTTGAGGAGTTTGCCCATGTAATTGATTTTCACATGTTTGGGCGGAGAAATCTAGTTCACTTAATTAGCTTTGGAAGTTGGGGAAAACCTTTGAGAGATACAAACCTCAAGCCTCTGCGTAATTATTTTGATAAGTGAGCGCACCGGATCGTTCTTCCCAATTTTGAACACTATATCTCCATTAATACCGTGTTGGAACCTCGCTTTCACTGATATCATTTCTTTCGCCTTGGCTTTCCCTTTCGTTTCTCTCCTTCTTAATATTTCCTCATCGACCTCCTCACTTTCCTCCGCCGCATCTCCCTCATCGTCGCTCTTCCCTGTTGCTTCTACCGTAGCATCGTCTAAGATGTTCGCTGGATCAGAAACAACATGTTCGGGTACACGATATAATGCACCTGTACTGTCATAACATCCCCTAATTGCCATATCTCCATCCGGCAGTGTAATTTCTGCCGCATTCAATATCATTTGGGCAGTTGCTAGACCTCCATCATCCCCACCAGGCTCTCCACCTTTCCACATTACTTCCAACGAAGCTCTTATAGCTTGCCATATTTCAGGTCTGCCTGTAACACGAGTGTCGAAGAATTCTATCCGTGCTCGATCTATTTCTCGTCGTGTCCATAACTTACTTCCACTCATCCATACGTGGGGCTTCAAAGGGTTGTTTAGATGTTCATCAAGGGGAATGCGGTGGTGGTTCCGGGGAGGAGGATTGCTACTAGAGGAGGCATTGGTCGAAGGTCTAGCTTGACCTGATCGGGACTGAGGTCGCGAGGATGATGCGATTGCTTGAGAAGAGGAAGCACCAGCTCCGGCAGAGTATTCAGTGCGGGGTCTGGAAAAACAACAGCCCTGAATGGAAAATTTATGTCAGCGGTTAAGTTCTCGACCTGATTTGAATATTTGACTTAATCATCTTCAGTAGTTGGACAATGTTTGACTCCCGAATTCAGTTTGAATATTTCAAACCAGTTGAAACAATTCAGGCATTGGAAGTTGTCCCAACAGTCCACCATAATACGAAAGATGTATTTGAATGGATTGTAAAGAGAGAACATACCATGATGCATCATATGTGAATCCAGAATTAACGTGCACGCACGTATTATTGAATTAGATTTTATAGATCTATGTATGGAGACTATGGAGATTATGAGGAAGGCGTATCAAAAGTTTGAGGGTATTCCAAAAAAAGATGGGCTACAATGAGATCGCCACAACCCGATGGTGTATAGAAGAGAGGATATTATTAATGAGCATGAACGAATGCGGATAAAATGTATAAGAGAGAGAAAAAGAGAAAGTTTGGATTATTCCATCGTTGCGTGGGTTGAGTACTACCAGATTTGTCGATATGATTGCATGTAATAAATAATAAATTGTTGGTGCTTGCATGAGGTTGGTGGGATGAGAGAGCACAAGCACGACGAGCACGAGGACGAGCACGAGCACAAGCACGAGCACGAGCAAAAAGTAAAAAGCAAAAAGCAAGCGGTTGAGGTGGAGGTTGAAGGAAAAGGTCGAAGGAGTTATTACTCTCTCTGTATGTAGATTCAGGCAAGGGCTAGATGCGGAATGACAACCTTGGAAGGAGATAGATTGTGTATAAGAGGATGATGATTGGTTTAAGTGAAGGACCAGTGAGTCCGTGCAATAGAAAGCTTAATTATTAATCGCCAAATTGGATGTATGTATGTAGCTATGTCGCTAGGCTGGCTGGAGGGAGGGAGGTAGGAAGGTTACTCGAGTAGGTAGAATCGAATACTGGAAGCTGCATTTCAGTATAGAATAGAGTATCGATATTGATCATGAGCATAGCCACAGCTAGATGTATTGGATTATGGAAAATAAACCATCTAAAGCCTCAAGTACCAAATCCATTACAACGCATCAGCAGCACAGCAGGACCACTTAATCTCTCATGATAACTTACAAGTACCGGAAGCATTTCATGCAGAAATCTCATGATTCTGTCACAGCAGAACTGGTCTCGGAACACTTTGATATTCTATTTTGGGAATCCTATCAGAGACTACCTAGGTAGGGAATAATAATAAGTGAAAATATATCCTGAGTGAAGCGTGAGACTAGCGTTTTGATATACATAGGTACCTGTCTAATCCCAAAGTAATCTAGCCTCTTCTCTCGCCGCCGTACCCCACAATAATTTCTCAGCCTTCCGCTCAATAATAATCCATCTCTCTTTGTAAGAAAATCTTCCCGCTACACCTTCCACCACAACCATATTCCACCACTCCCACAAACACAATCCTCCCATCACCAAAAGTAAAGCGTTCAATATGTCAGACGATTACCAAGTACCTACCTCCGTCCCAGCGACAAACCCCACCCAAGCCCCCAATCCATATGGCGCATCCGGAGTTTTGGGCGACGGACCTGCGATCAAATATCTGTGCGGCGATTGCAATGCGAGTGTTATGTTGAAGAGAGGTGATCCCATTAGATGCAAAGAGTGCGGTCATCGTGTTTTGTACAAGGAGAGAACTTCTAGGTATGTGGATTTTTCGAGAAGAGCGGGGTGTTGAGTTTTGCGGGAAGAGAAACTTACTTTGGTGATAGAATGGTTCAATTCGAGGCAAGATGATTGGGTAAATGTGCGGAATGGATGGGTAAATTGAGAGCAAGCGAGGTTATGTGAAGGAACATGTGAGGATAGAGAGATATGCGAGAGCATTGGAAAATGAAGAGATTTGGGAGGGGTCTGGGAAATGGTTGATACAATTTTGATGGAGTGGTAATGGTCAAGGTACGAGACATATCTCGAGGCGCATGGGTATAAAAAGATTGTCACTACTCGATGGCCGGCGTATGTTCGATAGAGGACTAGGACAATCATATTGTGTACATTGAATTACATTTTTTTTCTACCCAAAGCTATATTTTGGTATCAATATGCGCCATCACATAGCATAGATGCGCCGTTAAATGCTAAAACCCCTAAGCCTAGAACTCCTTTGCCCATTTCGCCAATCTTGCCCCTACTCCACGCCTATTGCATATTATTCATTTGGCTGGCTCTAATGTATCGAGTGAAGCTGTGATCGTCTGCATTAGATGGGCCTCCTCCATCTGCCAAAGCTGCCTTGTATCTTGAGCTTAATCCTTCAACGTTATCCCCACCGTCCTCATCGTCATCTCCACCGGCCGCTAGATCGTCGTCAGAGTCCTCCATATCACTTAGCGTATCCATATCGGTGGAGGGTTTGGCATTTGGTGGACCTTTGGCTTTAGAAGATGAAGGCTCTCCCGAAACAGCCATATCTTTCATCAATTTGTCCAATTCCTTTCCTCGATTTTCCTCCTTCTCTGCATCCCTCTGTCTTCTTCGGCGTTCCAATTCTGGCTTGTAATCTCTTTCAAACTCCTCAGCCTTCTCTGACACAGCCTCAAAGAACTCATCAATACCCGCACCAGTCATAGAACTGACGCCCACCACACTCAAATGACTGTAAAACTCTTCCAACATCAAACTCATGCTATTGAGCAACGATCCCATATATCCGCTACCACCACCTAGTCCACCAGCACCTCCCTCTAGACCACCGAAGCTTCCTGCCTCCTCCTCTTCTCTGAGAGCAGCCTGGAAAGATTCGAAGTCTGTCATCCATTCCTTAGCAAATTCAGCATCCTTAACATCCGTTTTGTTGAAGACCAGAATCATTGGCAGTTTTGTCTTGTATAGAATGCTGCATGCATACAGCATGTTACTCATAAAAGTACTCGTGGATGACGTTCTTGGTGTATCAATGATATATGCAATAACCGTCGGGAAAGTCGAAGCCAAAGAATCCAATAAGATGCTTCCCGAAGCACTCCAAACGAAAACCTCAATTTGACCTGGCGTATCGACCAAAATATGTTTGATGGGAGTCGCACCTGGCTTCTCAGGATCGGGAGTAGTGCGCTTTTCGAGTACAGTCAATATTTGATCAATCTTTGTGGCAAAGAGGTTGAGCGATGTGAGAATTCCTCCGTTTGGTCCAAGGTTGTAACTTTTCATCACTTCTTGATAGTTGACAGAGTCGCGGATATCGATATTACTCTCGAATGGAACATTTCGCACAGCAGGATCCAGGTTGAGGACATACGGAGGCTCTTTCTTGCCGTGTAGATGAGAGTTTATTCGTTGCATAAAGGTAGTTTTACCAGAACCTGTCAGAGGAGAATTAGCGGGCGCATTCATTAAATACAAGTGAACATAAACTCACCGGCCATGCCTACACACACAATAGAAATAGGCTTAGAAGCCTCTGGTTTCTTAGAATCCGCCATATCGTAGATGTTTTATTCGTTTGTCAAAGAGAAAAATCGGCTTGTGTTTGTGAGGTGTAAGTAGAGAAGTTTGGCGGGGTGCGAAGTGGGATGCATGGTCCTTCAAATAAATTTCGTACCTAGCTAAAGTGGCGCTCCCGTAATGCTTCTCGCTACCGGTACGAGTAGATATTGGGCAATCATCATTAAAAACATCAAATTTCATTATATCAATAAACTTACAACAATGGACGGCTTGGACGAATTTGAGAAAAGCTTAGCAGCGGAAAAGCTAGAGAGGGAAAAAAGTGAAAGAAGCTCGCGCAAAGATAAGGATCGGAAGCATCGACATCATCATAGATCACGGCACCACAGGTCCAGAGAGGATGACGATGAAGATAGAGACGACCACCGACATAAGCGATCGAGACATTCTAGACACGAGGAAGAAGATGAGGACAGAAGGAAGCGCAAGCACGAAAAATCATCAGATCCCAAGGAAGATTTACCAATTCCAGATGAGGAGGAAGCAGAAGTTCAACCAAAAGCTACTCGCGATTCTTGGATGACGGATCCTACAGCTTTCGAATTCGATTATACACAAAAAGGATCCAAAAAGCCTACAGAGCCAAAAGTCGCACCCAGACCTGATTACGATTTGAAGGTTCATAAAAATGAACTCAATCAGCATTTACAAGATCTAAATGAAGGAGTCAAAAAGTTGGACGACATCGAAGCTGGACATGACGTCGATTATACATTTGGAGATTCAGGAGCTCAATGGCGCATGACAAAGTTAAAGGCAGTATATACACAGGCGGAACAGAGTGGAAAGCCCATCGATGAGATAGCCATTGCGCGATTTGGAGGTCTACGGGAGTTTGATGATGCGCGAGAAGAACAAATTGAGCTTGACCGTCGAAGACTATATGGGGAAGGCTATGTTGGGAAAGAGAAGCCCAGCGGAGAGTTGTTTCAAGAGAGAAAATTAGATCTAGGTATTAGAAGAGGTTCGATACGACACCGTGATGAGCCAGCAAATCTACCGCAAGGGGAGATTATGGAAGAAACAAACGCACCCCCTGTTCAGCTCGATGCCACGGCCCTGAATCGATTGAAGGCCCAAATGATGAAAGCAAAGCTTAAGAAATCGCCTGACGCTGCGAGACTCGAGGCCGAGTACAATGCTGCGGCTTCCGCCGGATTAGCAACTACTTCAGAACCCGGTATGGTAGTATTAGGGAAGATGGATAGCAGAATGTTAGCGGGAACTCGTGGAGAAGTGAAGTCAATCGACAATAAGAGGGGCCGCGAGAGAGGCTTGGTGGAAGAGAATGAGGATATGACTATTGAAGATATGGTGCGTGAGGAACGACGGACAAAAGGACAAGCCGGCGGTGATGGTATGCGCGCCGCTGAACGCATCGCGAAGGATGCTAAATTCGATAATGACCTCGACTACATGGACGATAATGCAAACAAGCTTGCGAAGCGCGTGCAAAAGTCCGAAATTAACTTGAGGAATACAGCCATAGGAGATTTCCAAAAGATGAATCGCATTCTGGACTCCTGCCAATTGTGTCATCATGAAGACAAAAATCAACCTCCTGTTGCGCCACTCGTATCTCTAGGTACACGAGTCTATTTAACACTCCCGACAGAGCCGGAACTGAGTGATGGTGGAGCCGTCATTGTACCCATTCAGCACCGGACAAACCTCCTTGAATGCGACGACGATGAGTGGGAGGAAATTAGAAACTTCATGAAATGTCTAACACGCATGTATCATGATCAAGGTCGAGATGTAGTATTTTACGAAAATGCCGCAACACCACACCGAAAGATGCACGCAGCCATGCAGGCAGTACCACTGCCCTATAGCCTAGGAGAAACCGCGCCAGCCTTTTTCAAAGAAGCCATCCTGTCCTCGGATGAAGAGTGGACACAACATAAGAAGCTCATCGACACTGCAGCACGCGCACGAGATGGCCTTGGAAAACTAGCCTTCCGCCGATCGATCGCTAAGGAGATGCCCTATTTTCATGCGTGGTTTGACCTAGATGGTGGCTTGGGACATATAGTTGAAGACGCCAATCGTTGGCCCAGGGGGGATCTCTTCGCGAGAGAAATCATCGGCGGCATGTTGGATATTGAGCCTGATGTTATTAAACGACAGGGCCGGTGGAGTCGAGGAGGGGATAAAAGATTGGACGGCTTCAGAAATCGTTGGAAGAAATTCGATTGGACCAGGGTGCTTACGGATGAGTGAGTGCACACAGAATTAAATATACTTGCACACGTATCATAATCATATCATATTATATCATACCATACCCTAGCTCCTCACATCACATCATAATCCTAATTGTGCAATACCCATCTGAAGTTCCATCAAAGATACAAAATACGTACCTACATACAACACATAGCAATCTGATCCCCATCAGGTCACACGGCGCCGGATTGGGCCAAATCAGCTTCTGGAAGCGCGGCCCGCCTCCCGGCTTCCAACTCATTTTGCTCGTCTGTTCTATACGTGGTTAACATGTCAGGAAAGCACAATATGTTACTTACAATTACGATACAGTCTCTTTTACTATGTACGCACGTACATACGTACAATAACTTTCTCCCAGTACTCGTACCTCTTTCGGCCTTTCTTGCTCTTCGGGCACCCAGAATTCAATAGTTGGAAGCCCTGGAGTAGCTCGACTGACTGTGACTGGTTCTTGACCCGGTTGTTCGAGGTACGTTTCGTTTGTCACATTTTTCAATTGGTTGTAAAGTGTAGATGGGATAGGCAAGTGCTGTTTTCTTTTTTCTTTTTTCTTTCTTCTTTCTACAGTATCTCGGTTTGGGTCGGCGTTATTGTTCGGAGGTACCTAGATACCTACCTACTAGCTAGCTTTGCTATGTTATGTTGCACCAAATACACAAACACCAGATTGCCCGTCTCCCCGAGATGCATGTACATCCTAACCAGAGCGCGAAAGAAAAGAAAATGAACAACGTTTTTGTGCTAGAGGAACAAAATGATGGGTGGATTGGTGGATGGTACTTGGTATCGTATCATGGCATACTGTTTACCGGTGGAGATACTTGCGTGATACATAGGTACCTGCTCTATGCGACCATGCACGCGATATCGGTGCATATGTTGGAGAGGATATACGTCGATAGAGATCATTTTATGGAAAGGTGTAACGCGAGCAGGGGAGGTGATGGCACGAGATTGATGCAGATATCCTAGCGATGCGTAGAAGGGTTCTAGAAGGAGAGATTGCTGAAGTGTGTATAGGTATGGAAGTACCTACGTCCTGTTTGTGGATGATGGGGAAGATGTGCAGGAGAAGTACGGCATGGGTTTTTGATGGCTTTGGTACGCCGTCCCATGTTTTTCTCGCGCTGGGGGGTTTGTATGGTATACGTCGATACGTAGATACATGGGTACAGCATGATTGTGACGCTTTTCGTACTGCGTCGAATTCTTTCGCCATGCTTCCGAAAATAGAGTAGAGCGCCATATTCGGACGGATTGGCATGGTTTTTCGCACCATCTTTCTATCCATTTGGGTATTTGATTTGCAGAAGATGATTGGGGTATGGTAGTGAAAAGTATGTGATGGATGTGTTCATCCTACCAATCTTCTCCGCATCACCGACCGCAGAATCGAACTTTCACGAGACATTTCTTCATTTCAGCCTTTCTTCTCCCAATGAACCACGGATGCATCCTCGGTCGTACCCGGTTAAAAGAAAGGTAGAAGCGAAGCAAGCAATTCACGCAGGCAGGCAAGCGAGCAAGCAAGCCAGCATGAAAACCATCACACTTCGATGTAGGCAAGGCAGGTGCAGGTGCAGGTACCCATATAACCCGTTTCGAATATTTGCTGAAACAGATTGTCAGAGGATCCTTGTATACATACACCTTGTTCATGTGAAGACTTTTCCGCGTTCTTCTTTGGGTAGATAACCAAAAGCTTGGCTCCGAGATAGGATGTCACCGTTGAGAAGGTTGAGAAGAGAAGTGAACATCTCACACACAATGCTTAGATCACGAATGGAATTTTTTCATCCTGCGTTATAGTGAACCACGAGGCTGAGGGGTTGCGGGAGATGGCATGCATTGATTGTACGCTTGTTGTGCGCTAAACCTCCTTTTCTGCTCAAATGCCGGGTACGAGGGTCTAAGATTAGAGTTGGGATGGGAGGAGGATAATGCGGAGACGAAATTGATAAACGGGTCGCGTCAAGCTTGGTCCTGTACGGAGGAGGTCGAAAGACTGCGAGTGGTAAGGTTAACGAGAGAATATCATCCTGTCCATACTGTATTATTCTTTCCTTTATGCGCTTCTCAGCCGGTCCAACTTCCAAGATCGTTTGTTTCGACGTTGCAGTGGCTTATGTATTCAGGCTATCCGATTAGCTATGTCTAGGAATAGACCAGGGGTATTCTTCCTTTGTAAATACAGTAGAATGGAAATCCTTCATTATTAGCTCAGCAAGCATTCTGACATGCATAATTTCTGAAGATATGTCGGTCCTAAATAAGGTCATAGGTTACGATTCAGAAGAATGTGGAATCAGTAAATTAAGGTCGACATCTTCATTCTACTCTCAGTATGTATTCCAAGAGGCATGCGAGAGACAGCGTAATAAGAGTGCTTACGAGGGCAAGCATATCTCATAAGTTGAAAAGGATGTATTGCCCATTGGGGCACGCTCTAGCTAGTCAGCACGAGAGAGATTAGAGAAACGATCATCGTCTTCGCGCGTGCTACTCTCTTCTCGCTCCCCGTCGGTTCGTAGCGAAGCTCGCAAAGGTCTTGACATGCATCGAAGATTCTATAATTCTTCCATCGCTTGTTTTTAGTCCAGCCGTAACCTTACCGCAGCTAGATGAATGAAACGGTAATCATCCGAGTTGAAGGGGACATTCAAGTAAGTGGCTATTCTTTTCGACAGGGGTTCCGTAAGTGTTGTGTCGTGCATGAAGGGGAAAAGGCGAGCGACCTACGTAAAGTAGTACAGTCCACCAGTCATGAAGTAAGGATGAGTAAGATGCGTCAGAAATGATGGGTATGATAGCAGATTGAGGATTTTGAAAAGGTATTGTTGGATCGAGTTTGGCGAATGAAAATCGAAAAGGAGAAATGGATCTTGGGTGGTCGAATTAGGAAAAGGAGATGGATAGATAGATTTGAGATTCAAATCCAAGTATTCATTTCGAGTCAGTTGAACATTGAACTGGATGGATTGGATACCTTGAAATTCAGGCAGATGAATGATTAAATGATTGCAGCCGCATAAGAAGTGTCTACCTTTTTACTTTACCTTTTTACTTTACCTTACTTTACTTTACCTTGGCTTATATTTTACATTTTACACATTACACATTACATATTACATATTACATATTACATTTTACATTTTACATTTTACATATTACACTCTACACTCTACACTCTACACTCTACACTCTACACTCTACCATACATGACATAACATGACATGACAACTACCCTACACTACCTTATCACTTATAATAACTTTTACCTCAAACTCTCTCGACTCTCTCTAACCCAACTTTTCCATAAACCCCTCCCAAAGAATCATTGTATCTTCCAACTCACCATATAATACAATACAATACAATACAATACAATACTTATTACTCTACATACCATACCACACCACACCATACCACACCATACCACACCATACCACACCAGCCTTCCTTCCCAGGTACACTTCAAATCTACCAAGTCAGATCAATCCAAAATTCATTCTGCCTCTCTGGCTCCCTTCCAGAATCCATTTCCGATTCCCTTTTCTCCACAACAAAACCTGACCACCTCTTTCTAAACTCTCTCTTTACTCGTACTTTACCTCTCAACCCTTCATATCTCTTCGAAAGATTAAAACTCGTTTCCATACCTACCTGCCTACTTACCGCTACAGCTCGCTTTCGTCCCGTAAACGAGTTTCGCTACGAACTCCTAAGTACAGTACAGCAAGCCGAGGGAATTTATCGAATCAAATTATTCTAGATCGATTTAATTCAAAGGACTTGAGACTAATTTCTATTCACTTAAATTTTCCTGTTCATTTAAAGGCGGTGGTTAGATAAGGTTTCCCCCCCCAAAAAAGAGAACATCAAAATAATCAACACAGCGCGACCGTGTCATAATCAATCCTAATATGGCACAGCAACACAATAATAGGAATAGTCCGCACTTAAATCATCTGCAACAAAACGGTTCGGCGCCTTCTTCTCCATCAATGTCGGGCTCTCAACAAGGTTCTCAACGACAACCAGTTAATTATCCAAGTCCAACTTCCTACCCGTCGCCTTCTTTGTCAACTTCACAATATAATTATCCGCCACCAGGTAACCAAAACGAGCCGTATCGTGCGAGTCCGACCGGAAGCAACGGTTCCCTTTCTCTTCCAAGTATGCGTTCCTTGGATCCTCTTCAGCACCAGCAACAACAGCAGCAAGCCGCACAACATCAGCACATGGGATCGCCTTTACCTCCACCAGTTGCGCAAATGGGCGGCCCGTACTACCAAAATCAACTCCCTCATCCATCTCATCAGCACCAATATCCAAACGTGACATCTGATCCAAATATGCGATACGCGCTTCCAGTAGATTCTCGAGTCATGAGCGGAGGTCGACACAAAAAGGTATGTAGGATTCGTAAATCATCGTTATTATCGTGTCATCGCGTCATTTGGGGTATCGCATCGTGCTAACATATTATTTTTCCATCAGGAGATCAAGCGTAGGACCAAGACGGGTTGTTTGACGTGCAGAAAGCGAAGAATCAAGGTCAGTTCTCGATGTTTTAATTTCGTCGCATTATCGAAAGAATGAATTGAAGTTGAGGTTGAGCTTCCTCGCCATGGGAATCTTTTCGTCTATATGCAAGCGAATCACCTAAGTAGGCGAAGGCACATGAGCGAGCGAGACGAGCGACCTTGATACCCAGACCCACGAGTAGAGCGAGATTATCAATTTTCCATCTTGTTTTCGATGGCAGATCAATAAATTCACTCGTTGTCGCGATCATCATCATCTTCACTATCTATTTGAAAATTCTGCTAACCTATTTCATCAGTGCGACGAACAACACCCTGCCTGCCGAAACTGTCAAAAATCAAAACGTGAATGTTTAGGTTACGATCCCATCTTCAAACAACAACCAGGTCCTGCTGCCATACAACCAGCACCTAGCTCTGCGCCTTCGCAATCTTCATCGATCGCGACCGCAAATCCCTACGGAAACCAACCGCAGATGCTCCAGAGTGGTTACGGTGTTCCAGCTTCAATGGCATATGATCCTGCTCTGACCGCACCCAGTGCTGGTCAACATTATGACTATTCATCTGCAATCGATCCAAATTTGGAAGCTGCTGCTCCAATCCCGATTGTCAGCACATTTCACAATGCTCCTCCAGGTATGCCCACCTTCCGCCTTCACCAAAAAATTATGCCAAGTGCAACTCCGTACCCCTTCCAAGTATCCGATGCTACCCGCCTCAGAGGTGGTACTGGTTCCCCCTTCCCCCCTCCAGTTGCATCTTTTGCAGACGCAGCAGCTGACACGACTTTTCTTCCAGCCCAGCGATCTATCGACGATTTGCTAACGTATGGCAACCCCCCCGCACCTGCCGATCAAACTGTGCAAGACGTTTCGCAGAATCCACAATCACTCGAAGAAGCCAAGCATCTCTACTACAGTATCTATTCTCCTGGCCTAGAGAGCTTCCTCGAATCAAAATGGTTTAGTGCCAAAGGTGCTGCCAAACTCATGAGCGACAAGCCGCTACTCGAAAAGTTTGGAACACTCCTCCTCCAATTCTCAAAAACCGTTGTGTCTGATCCTATCGCAATCGCACACACCGCCAGTGTTGAGGCAAAGGTTGTCTGGGCTTTGGCCTGTATGGTCAAGCTTGGTGCAGAGGATGCGAAGGAGGCCAAGGTTGAAACCAAGAGCGCGCTCCCTGCCCAGGACGACCCAATTGAGGCGGATCATCGATTGACAGTCTTTGAATGTCTTTTGACGGGCAGAGTCGCTGAAAGTAACCAGCTCACTGCTCCTGTCCAAGGAAGTGGAGATCACCACAGATTGAGGGAACTGGAATTCTGGTACACTTTGGCAAACTTTGTCTGTCTTCGAGAAGATGATCCCAATTGTGTCAAGGACGTTGATGAAACTCTTGGTACCCTGAGGAATCTCTTGGATGGCCGAGAGAATCGCGATGTCTTGTACTCAATTGCCATTATTCGAGCCATGGGACAACGTGTTTCTGAGTATACACCTAGCGACACTCCACTCCATTTCGATGAAAGTGACAACCGCAGTAAGCTTCTGGTGGCAAAGAAGTTTGTTCAGGATGAAGCAAGTGGTTCCGGCACCACAAATGTCATCCGAAGATTGTGTGAGCTTGCTACACGCACATGGACCACTCCAGCCCCTCTTGTACCTGCCCCCAAATAATTCAACGCATCTTCACACAATTCCTTTTCAACGAATCTACTTTCTCCGGCGTCTCAGAAGCATTGATGTTACTTCGCAATCAATACCAAATGCATCAAAGAATGGATGGACGGGTTCTTGCAATCTCTTGCAAGTCTTTTGACGGCAGCCTTTTCTTTTTCTTTTCTCGATAGGTTGGCAATACATTGTGAAGATTGCGGTATCCAAAAACAAAACAGCTAGCAAGGGTTTGGGGGGCGAGTTTTCAAAACTATCGTTTACTACACATAAAGTACTCGAACAACTGCTTGGTCATCTCCATGCATGCATGTAATCTTAGGAACAAATGGTAAATCTGGGATGGACTTTGCAAGAATGTATTTCCTTTATTTCATACGACTCTCTCTTCTCCTTCCTCTCCGATTGACTTCCTGATATCTCTCGACATTCAATGGGTTTATTGCGTTACGAGTCGGATAATAAGATGTTGATTCGAGCTGGGCAGAGTTGATGGTTAGATGTAGCTGGGTTGGGGATGTGCTCCATGTGCGTTACAATTCAAATCGATGGACTGATCGAAAATAGCGGACAAGTCAAGCATGTAAGGACAAGAGCGGAAGGGGGAGGGCAGAAAACTTTATTGTGTTGTGCGGCTCAGCTGAAGGCCTTGATTCTACAACCATGCATTTCCTCTTTCCCAAGATTTCAGTCACTGGCCGAATAAATGAGGAGCACTTTTCAATTACCGTTGTTCCTTTGTGATGTGCTTTTCCTCCTTCTTTTTCATCTCTGCCATGTTGTGATATTAGATCTTCGTCTTGTAATGTGATATTAGATCTTCGTCTTGTGATGTGAATCCGTATAAAGATGTTGAATCGCTCTTCTGTTGTGATCCTTATTCTTTCTTCTTTCTTCTCCATGTGCCTATACATACATACATGCATGTATGTATGTATGCAGTGTTCCGCAGCAGTAATGTAATATCATCGATACATATCGTGAAGCAATCGCTATGTGTGGTGCATTCATTGATCGGGCCGATCCCTCTGTAGATGATTGGTTCTGCACGCTTGGTTTTGTGAGCGCTATTGTGTGTGGCTCTCGCGAAGGTTTGTTTGTTTGTTTGCTTGTTTGTTCGTGGATGTGGATGTGGATGTGGATGTGTATATTCGTTTATTCTTTTGTCGGTTTGTCGGTTTATTCTTTTGTTCTTTTGATCTTTTGTCTGTTGCGTGCTTTTCATTGAGGGATTGGGGATTGGGGATTAGGGGTGGAGTTTGTATGCAGTGGAATTCGTTCTTGTTTTTGTTGCGTGCTCTGTGTGGGTGGTAGGTGGATTGTTGGTAGATGGTCGATAGATGGTCGGTAGATGGTATATGAAGTCAAGGAAATGGAGTGGGATGGCATTATCAGAAGGATTGATGATGGATGGACTTTTCGGGTGTGTGGGTGAGTAGGATGGGAGGGGAGGAGAGGATGGGGATGAAGAGGGAGAGGGAGAGGGAGAGGGAGAGGGAGAGGGAGAGGGAGAGGGAGAGGGAGAGGGAGAGGGAGAGGGAGAGGGAAGGGAGAGGGAGAGGGAGAGGGAGAGGGAGAGGGAGAGGGAGAGGGAGAGGGAGAGGGAGAGGGAGAGTTTGTGTATGTGGATATGGCTATGGATAGATAGTCGGTAAGATCCATCTTCGTCCGTGCTAGTTGGTTCTTGTTCTGATTCATGATGGATGGCGAGAATTATGTCAGGTGTGAGATGGCGTGGATTATGTATTATAGCGTTTGTAACTCTGCCTGCTATGATGAGGAAATACTGAATGGGGGGGGGGGAGATGGGTGTGGTGTGATATGATATGCTATTGTAGGGACTTAATCCATGACATGGTTTCGCCATTGATGTTAATCCGTATTGAGTTGTCAATGATGGATATTTACAGGTATTCGCTGTTTGTGTGAGAGAGAGATGTAATTATCCATGTTGTGCATGTATCATTGATCAAGATAAGGGGATTCTTTTCTGGGATGCGTGTGAAGGAATGGATAGTTTGGTGGTTCATGCATGAGTTGTGTTTATTTGGGTCAGAGACGAACTTGCAAATGAACCAGCTATACTGGGTGATTATATACTCATTAATTCTCATTCCATTGATCCCTATTGTGGGATTTTACTGATTGTTAATCTTCATTGCCTCTTATTACCGCCGAAAGAAATTGAATTCCCCGTGTCATCTATTGCGATCAATCTACTTTACAATGGCATGTTTCCTTCTTGTCTAGACTTCCATACTCCTCGTCTATCACTACCTTCTCGGTATGCTTATCCTCATCTCCATTCATCACCAAGTCTAAGTGCTCGAATGAGTTTTCCCTAACTTTTACTATTTGCTTGTATGTATCTCATCTTTCGATACCTGCACATGTGTTGTCCAGTACTGCAGATGGCGACGAGTTCATGGCAAGAACGAGAATTTTGCATAGAGATTTCAGTACTTTACTAGTCCATCCCATGCGTGTGATAATAACCGTGTGCGCCAATGCGAGAAAGATATGTAAGAGGAGAATGGATAAAGAAAGCCATCTAGTGATTCCTCGAAGACAGTAGCTATAGCCATATCGAAGGCGGTTGACGGTGATGTATGTGTATTTATCTCGATCACGAGTTTGCTCCGATGCCTCGAATCCGATCGATGGTATCGAAATCTCACCGAACCGACAGATTCTTGACATAGCATCCGGTATGAGACTGCTAATTGTTAAACCCAATGGTATTGCTTGATATACGGTAGACGATAGCGCAATGGATAGTATTGTGTAGTTTGGAGGTAAAGCGAAATTTGCCCTATCAATGTCTATCTGGACACTCCGCATAGGGTAATCCCTCGATTCGTTGATCGCGCTAGCCCAATCTTCCATGTCTTTGGTAGGATCCGTAAGATCTGGAGAATAGATGTATTGGTCTGTTTTGGGATCGATAAAAGGCTCAGAAGACCGCCAGCCAGCATAGATGGAGCACGTTTCAATTCTCAACATGTCCCCATCAGCGTTTGAAAAATTTCGTAATGCAACCACCCCTACCGAGGGAGAATTTGTACTTTGATTTGTTGGTGCTATCCATAGTGCCAATGGCCAGCCACCAGATGATTTCCATGATTCAAAAGCCTGTTTAGATTCTGCATACCAGTATTGACCGTTGCTTGGGTCTTTTTCGAGGAATGTCAATTGAAAATCTGCAAGAAAATCAAATCCAGCCCCGTTCTCATTTGATATATTGTAGTAAAAATATGAACAAGCCGCAAATGCTTGGGGGGCTGGGGAACTCCTATCATTGTCCAATGCTTGTAATCTGGTTGTTCCATTTTCAGAAGTAGCACGTATCCCAGCAATATTTAAAAGAGCTTCAGTAGCGAGTACAGAACTCGTTTGCCCCATCTACCATGCTCTCTGGTTCGAACCCAATGATTGTTTAGAACCATAACGATCGCTGGTATTATAATTGCGCCCTATGCCCTCAATGAAACGACTACTGTATATTTTAGTCAAGGAGGCTCCCACGGGGTCATAGCTGCTATCCGATAGTGTTATCGGCATTGTTATGTTCCATGAATCCTCAACGAAAGAAGGTTCCTGTGTGCGAGCCCACATTTGAATGACGGCGTGGCCACCAGCTGGACATTCATCGGTAAATAACATGTTGCTAAAACTACAAACCGAGGAACTGGAATATGAGTAATCGATGCGATTTGGCCATAGTTCACTAAGGTTGGCTTCTGCTCGGAATGTACCTGTTGGATAACTTGATTCATTCGGAAATCACCGTCTGAAGTCCATATCTAGCAGAAATGAATCTTTTGAAAAGGGGAAGTTCCACCAATCAAGAGAGGGTAGTATCAAGATTGCAGATGCAGGACCGCTAACAGCGGCCAGTATGGTTGAAAATACTGTCAAAAGACATAGAAAACCAAGGGACGTACGTCCTTCAAGGCTTCTGTCAGCAGTCAAAGCAGCCCAGAATTCGGGACTTGAGAGTGATGTAAGGTCGGTGATTCTGAAAGCAATGAAGAGACTACCAATTGGTACTCCAGCCTGAAAGATTCTGTATTGAACAAGAGATAGAACCATAGATGATAAGGAAGCTCCGATGAGTATCTCATGTATTTTGGCCGCGAATTGTAGCCCATTGAGTCGAGCGTTTACATTTGCAGTGCCCACGCCTATCGAAGTCGCATAGATAGTAGAAGCATTCAAGAACAATAAAACTATGGTGAATATGATAGGTAGTATATGTATGCCCGCACCACACAACGCTTTCCTCTTCCGGATCGAATCGCTTGCTTTGGTCTCTCAGCTTGTTGATTCCGATTTTCAATCAGTGTAGAAATGAGTTTGAAGCGACAGAAAGGCCAACAAAAAATCGATGCGAGATTGCTCTTTTTCATGGTGAGAAATAGCTTCCAAAGAGCGATGGAATTGAAATTATGATACGACTGGGAAATACTAGTGTATAAAAGCTTTCATTGTGCCTCATCGACGAAGTCGTATTGCTTATTTGCATATCACAGGGGCTATAATTCATACTTAAGCTGCCTTATACAAGGGCATGCGCCTCAAGTTGTGCGATCACACGAAACCTGAAGGAGTGAAGGGGCGAAATGAATTGACGCTCTAGGACACCTTATAATTGACAAATTCAAAACATCTCGATCCTAACATTTGGCCGAATTAAGGAGCTTCCAGTGCCTGTATCTGCCCATAGTGTCGAAGCATTACACAGAGTATTCTATGTGGACTGTAGAAAATAAAGCTGATCATAAGTGCGCTTGCGACTTCGATCGCGAGACGAGAATATGCTCTCAACCATTCAAGAATATACTGTAGTATTTCATTCTTCATGCTCATCATGTGATTTAGTTAAGGTGGACGCAGTGATGATTTATCTCACTTTCAAACTCTCTTCGTCGATAAAACGTATTTCATTGAATTCTAAATAATATCTTGATCTTTTTGGTGGTGTTGTGGCTTACTAATGATCAAGTTTTTTTCGACCAATCACAATCAATCAGGGATCGGGGGGGACGTTTATCCCTACGGTGATAATCCTTCGTGAGGCCCCTGCCTCGAAATCAAGGCCAAAAAATTATGTAATCACCGTGTGGTCTGAGGATGAGATAAGTGATGATGAGATTCCTTGCTTCTGAGATTGCGTCTCTAGCTGTAGTTGGGTTGATGTAAGTCCTTCCTTCGGTGTTCGTTATGATTGTTCCTATCTTGGAGGAACGGGCGGTGAGACTTGGCAGGAAATTCTGCATTTGACAATTGCGTAGCAAATGGGTCGTCGAGAGAATTCAAGTCACCTGCTCTGAATGCTGCATTTGGGGATTGAGTGGTTCGTCGGATAGGACTGGAGATATCAATATGAGTTTGAATTGGAGAGGATGGTTGATTGGTTTGGGAGGGTGTACCCAGGGCGATTGTTGGGTATGTATTTGGGATTATAGAGGCATTGAATAAAGCCTCAGTACTCGGATCGCTCATTTTGAATATACAGATACTATTCAAAATAGATACGACGTGTATATAAGGGCTGTAAGTTGCGTCACAAATATGCCACTATTAAGACGAAAGTAAGGAAAGAGTGGGGGCTGGGCGGAGCCGCTGATCCAGACTTAGCAATGGGAATACTAACCTTGTGTGTCAGCATCGATATCATAGGCTTTTCAGTGTGTAGACTGTAATAGTCGCCAGGGCTATACGGGAAAACCATGGTGTTTAAGTGGGTCTGCTTTATCAGCTCAAATGTATCCATTCACCTATCTAGGTCTAGGTCAGGCTTCTTGATCCATGAGTTGTATATATGTACTGCCTCTTCAATTCAAGTGGTTTGAATGGGACTCATATACATATGTAAGTGACATGGCTGATATGCATATAATGGCCGGCCTGTACACTTCAAATTCGAGATTTTCCTCGTTTTTCTGTGATGATTAGCTAAAGTCGAAGTTATACCCACTCCAGCCTCGTTTCGAGTTTCCAATATGGCGAGACATGAATATGAATCAGTTCAAGTGGGCAAGAATTCAGAGGTCCCAGCCACTGGGATAGACGAAATCACACCTGCTACTGAAAGCATGAAATGGAGACCCTCTTACCTACGTCGTCGAGTCCTCGCCGGATGCTGCGTGGTTTTTGCTATGGTCCTCATTGCACTTGAAACACTTCTTGCTGTTTCAACCAAGAACGATGGCATCTCATCTGCTTCCTACAACGAACACTATCTTTGGACGTACGGACCGACAGCTTTTCTCACTATTGTCGCGGCAATATTTAGCCGAGTTGAGTATCAAAGCAAATTAATGGCTCCATGGGAACGCATGTCAAAACAGCCTGGCCCAGCTTCACATACCTTGTTGCTAGACTATGTATCCCAATTTCAACTACTTACGGTTTATACATCTCTCAAGAATAAGGACTTCACCGTTTCTTCTACAACCACCGTCTCACTCCTCATCAAACTCCTAATCGTATTATCCACCGGTCTCATCACTCTTACACCGACCCAAGTCACCGAGCACTCCGTTCCAATGGTGATCCAAAATAAATTCGTTGATGATAATACATCTCTCGCATCGATAGGTACGCTTCCATACTACTTTATGGAGGGTGTAGCAGCCGGTAATATGACCTATCCTGATGGAATATCCAAAGGTTTTGCATTTCAGCAGGTGCAAAACAATCTCCCCGACACAGCACAAGTTAAATTCACCGTTGACGGATTCACAAACTCTCTGGACTGCGAGCCTGTCGATGTGAGCTTGACCTTTCTAAAACATGCAAAGGGAACGTGTGAAGATGGAGAGTGCCAAAATTACATGGAACTCGATGTCGCGACTTCTGGCTGCAATATAACATTTAACAACGATATCCTTCAACCCGATAGAGGCTTTTATAATCCAAGTATATTTGGACGGCTTCCCCAGGGGCAATGCAATGGCACAACCGACGATGCGGGGAAACGTATCTTGGTGATGTTCGGGCATTTCCAGTACATAACTCAGGATAACGGGACAGAGATGACAGACTTGTTGAAATCTACGCAAATACTTTGTTCGCCCACATACCAAATCACAAAAGTCGACATAGTTCAAATCGGCACCAATACTCAGAACGTGACTCTGTCCCACTCAGCATCTAGTCGGAGTCTCGAACACGTCTCTCCATGGAGTATCATGCAAGCGCAATTTGATTCTTACGAGGAAAATGGAGTAATAATCTCGCAGGAGCAGGGACCTAATTCAAAGCCGCCATATTTTCCCATGGGCAATGTCTCCATAGATGTGGATGAGTGGATGAGCATGCTTTTGAGAAGTCAGGTTACTTCCGGGACCGAGGTATCGATGCTTGATGATCATAGTTACGTCCGGGATATTGCTACAGGCTACTACCGCGCATTTGGCGCTATTGTTGCTCACCAAGGTCTTATGGATGCTGCTTCAATACCGGTGGTTGGATCTGCTGTTATTAACGAAAACCGTCTTATCGTACAGAATTGGGCAGTACAATGGATGGCTGGGCTTGTCGCAGTCTGTCTAAGTAAGTACATTCATCTACCATCCTAGGCTCAACATTTTGCTTTCAAGTTGCATAATCTGCTCTTTCATTACCTTATTTTCTTTCCGTTTCCCAACATGATAATAAGCATTGACTATTCCATATTTTAGTCCTCGCCTTCATAGCAATCTTCACCATCCCAAAAAATGGAATTCTGCCTCATAGCCCAACCACTATAATTACCATGGCCGCACTAGTCGCCCATAGTCCAGATCTATTAAAGAGGCTTCGGGACTTTGGAGACGCCGACGAAAAGACACTGTGCCAATTATTCGAAACCTCAATCTTCCGTTCTGGTGCAGAGCTAGTAGTCTGTTCTAATCAGCACCAGCGATTCACCATCACGGATACCAGTCGCATGGAAAGAAATGATGACATGCTGAGCTTTACCCAGAGCATGTCCAAGCATTCTCATCCCGGAACACTTCATCCTGTGTCGCGTCTAGTGCTGTGTCTAGCATTAGTAGGTTTGATTATTACGCTAGAACTAGTTTTGCACAAATCTGCTAAGGATGATGGTCTCGGTGATGTTGGCAATGGAGCATATATCCACTATCTATGGACTTCCATTCCGGGCCTTGTCTTCGGAATACTAGCCACGACCATTTCCTCCATGGATTCTACCGTGAGGTCTCTGGTACCTTATACTATGCTCCAGAAATTTGTTCCCACGCATTTTATGGTCACTCTTGATTTTCTCGACGTTTCTGTTCCACGTGCCATCTACAAAGAAGTCAAGGTACGGAACATTGGGGCATTCGCAACCACAACAATGCTGTTGGTGGCGTCCTTTTTCACCATATTCTCTGCATCGCTGTTCCAATCAGTGTCTCTTTCTGCGATCGATTTGATTGTTCTCAGGGCCAACAACTCTTTCGATCAATCGATATGGATCCTCACAGTTGATGGCGATGAGCGGGCTTCATTGATACTAGAAACTAACCAGTCATATCCTGCATTTACCTATGAGAATCTTGCGTTTCCCCAGTTAATACCTACAATGCCAACACTGATGAATGTTGATTCAAATTCTTCGAGTCTATTGATCAAGACTGTCGTACCGGCGGTACGAGGAAAGCTAGATTGTCACATGTACGATGCGAGTAGCATCACAACCAATCTGACGATAGATTACATATACAAAAACTTATTGGCTAATGTGTCAAACCCTCTTGGGGTCAACGTCAAAGGCGAAGAATGTCTACTGCAGCCTGACGATGAAGCCTACAAATACAACAAATTCTTCGGCACATCTTCCAATGCTTCGTACTTCGGACAGACGGGCTCCAATTCTGACTCGTTTTATAGCGCTTGTAGCAATTTTTTGTTCATTTGGGGTAGCCTTGATTATTCTGCCAATCCACAAGTATCCCACATAGCAGCCATGGGATGCAATCAATCGTTCGAGACCGTAGACGTCGACACCACATTCATCGGCACCAATCTAACAATCGGCAGCGAGAACCCCCCTCATCCCCGCGAGGACACCGCCAGTGATTCAACGGTAACAAATAGCGATCTTAACGCGGGATCATGGTACAGCGACGTCGCCACGGAAAACACCCCCCAACTATTAAGCAACGTTTTCTCCCTCCTCGTCACCTCTCGTTGGGCCATCCCTGTTTCCAATCTCGGAGACCCCAGCAAAAACCAAATTGTCGCCGACGCTCTTCGTTTCCAAACCGGCATCGTCGTCGCGCAAGTATTAAATACGAATCGCGTTTTGGCAAATAATACAAACGCCACTCTTGCTCACGCGCCGCTCGATCTTCATGACGGAAGCGACGCACGCACATTCAATGCCACGGCCACAGAACCCGCGGGTCGCCAGCGCGTAGTGCAAGATGCGGCTTCAACGCAGATCATTGAGGCGTTGCTGCTGGTATCGCTGCTCTTGCTTATCTTAGCTTGGGTCTCCCTACCGAAAGCGAATGTATTGCCAGATCGCAGTCCAACTACAATTGCCAGCGTGATAGCGCTGGTTGCGGGTGGTAATCTGCTTGATTTATTGCCTAAGGATGCGGAATCGCTGAGCGATGACGATATAGTGAAGGCGTTTGGGGAAGAGACACAGTTTAGGATAGGGTGGGGTCTTCTACCGGATGTGGAGGGCGAGGCGACTGGCAATCATAATGAGAATGGTGTTAGTCGCTTTGGAGTTTTTGGAGTGAGGCCGGAGTAGAGATATTTGATGATGATGTATATTGTTTCCTGCAGAGTATTCGGGATGGTGAATGAACATTGAATTGATAGATAAAATTAATGATACTGATCTCGAATATTATTGTTTGAACTATTTATTTTATTTCAATTAAATTAATGTGTATCTTAAACAACAACATGTCACTACCGGTCTGCAGAGGAGTAAAATTTCAGGCTATGCTATTTGTATAAACTACGTTTTAGAAACCCATGCCTCAACCTGCTATCTTACACTATGCACCTTCATCATCTATGCTTGTTTGGCCGAAGCGAGATGAACTTCTATGTACATATTTCCTCTAATGAGAGGCTCAAGCCTATCGACTACCTCCCAGTTCATGAATACCGTCTGTGTCGATTTTCTTCCATTGCCAAACACCAAGCAATCGTCCTCCGTCAGTTTTTGCTGAACATCCTGTTTCATAATCTTTGGTACAATGGAAGGATGGCGCTTACAGATATTTCCCTCGATGACATCGACGGTGCTATACTTGCGCAAGTTCTCCGGCATGTCGGAATTGCGAGTCATCTTCTTGCAGTACCAAATATACTGCTTCCAGTCATATCCATAGCACAATCTCTCGATCTTGACGCTCTGCAAGAATGTTTCCGGAACTTGTATCTGCATGATCCATGTCTCGCCGTGGACATCGTAATTTGCTGCCCATTGACGGTACTGCTCCGCAGTTTCCTTCTCCCGCGTCCAATACCATGCTAAATCATGCCCGTTGAAATCTCCCCCAGAGTACGATGCTATGAATTGCATGTTGAGATTTCCATTTTCCTTGATGAGCGTCGTTGGCTTCTGATAGTCGAGCCCCGTGCTCTTTCCTTTGTACAAAGTGACGAATCCTGGGCGATCCTGCGGGGGAGTTTGAACAATTGTTACACACTCACGCGGGAACATTTCGCCAGCAAACTTGGACTCCAAGCTCATGGAAGCAGAACTCGTGGCTAAAGCGACATCTATGTTAGGATTGGAACCACCAGGCTGGAAAACACCGTCCGTCTTTCCTCTCTTCTTGTCTTCCTTATTGCGGATGGTTCGAATGGCTTGAGCCTTCAAAATATCGAGATATCGCATGGAGGTTCCATATCTAGAGCGCATGGCAATGTCCAACCAAGCACCAAGTGTCTCGCTCTCGAATATGGCTTTATGCTCTAAAGCCGTCATACAGTTCACCATCTCTTCTGAAATCCCAAGACGTCTCAATGCCTCTGCTGGTCGATCAAGGAAACTTCTGAGAGGCTCTCTCTCGAGATTGCTAAGCTCGACAAGGGCGTGACTAGAAAGAATAAAGTTCAGCAATGTTCTACACGCTCTGAAAAACGGCATATATGGCTGCTAGTAGAGTGAGTGACAAGAAGTGTCACTACTTACTCCTTGAGCGAATATGGATTAGAGTCTGGATCTGGACGAGTAGACCATCTTTTGAAAATCTCCGCAGCTTTGGTTCTCGTGTATCCAAGATATTCGACAAGTGCTAGACACTCAAGGCTTTCCGGAAGTTCGAAACTTCCAACGCTTGCTGCAGCTTTGTGAAGGACTCGGATTGAAGCTGTGGATCCAGAACTTAATGAAGATGTAGTGCTTCCATCGCTGTTTTCTGGACCTAAAGATTTTGGTATCAGTAGCTGTCATATTGGAGCTGGAAGATATCAATGAAGGATATTTCCAAGAAAACGTACTCAACAGCCCCGTAGAAACCTTTCTCTTCCCGTTAATGGAAGCACCAATTATTTTTTCCTGCTCGAGAATCTGAAATTCCTCTGGTTTGAGTCCCTCAAAAGAAAAAGACATGTTGAGAAGCTATGCTATATAGTAATGAATGGGAAGAGTTGTGATGAAGGATTTGTGTTCTTTGAATGTATGTGAGAAATTTGTGAAGATAATAGAGAGGCCAAAGTCGTGACTTTACACCCTTCGAAAGAAGTCTTGTGTATTTACTTAAGGTACAAATTTTGAATCACACCTGCCATTAATCGTGTGAATAGTGTGTGATTCACACACTTAGGGCATGTGCTATCTTTCTTGAAATAAGCAAATGATACGACTGTGTTGTGTACATTCGCGTTATCTTCTATAGTGTGTGAATCATTCATGAATTAAGCTCATCAATGATGCGCTATACTCATTCCGGTAATTGGTCTTCCCTAAATCAAATTCAATCTAGCCAAGAGAGCACAACTTTATTCGCTTAGCTTGTGCCCGCGTTCTTATGATTTTTACTTTCCCCTGGATCAACACTAAGAGTCGCTAAAAGGTGTGGAAGTTCCCACCAAATCTGTCAAATGTGCTGAAGATGGTCGTTTCTTTCCATTTTTGATTGCGATGATTGAATGATGTCACTATCGAAACTTGGGCTCCTTTGCCATCAATTTTGTCGACGAAAGTCGCCATTTCAATGTTTTTATCATTGATGGAAAGTATTAACAACTAGAGAGTAATTTTGCCCGCGTTAACACCTATCAAACTTGCTCTGACCTAGAAATGCCGTTTCTTCCCTTTCTCTTCCCGCACCTACATCATCCATTGCTCTGTCGATGCCTTGCTGCGATACAGATTCGAGCTCTCGTCAATTTGGGTTTTCATATTAGCCAACAACCAAGCCCGTTTATAAGCATCGTACCTACCACGCTGATCAAGATCAACTTTGAGGAGATCAATAGCTTCCGAAGGGCCAAGGAGTGTGGCATTGGTAAAGCTATTTACGCATGCAACGCGAATTGCGCCTTTCAAAGATCCCAAATCTAACTCTTCCAGGTATGCAGGAACTTCGTGTTCAGGAAGATTAGCTGCAATCATGGCGCCTGTATATGGTAAGATTCTGCGTCAATTTTCGGGTTCATACTAGCAAATAGGGTAGTCGGTGGAATGACTCCTTTCTTCAGCGCTAGAATTGCTTTTATGATACCAGCAACTCCACTGACCCCTTCAAGGTGGCCAATATTAGCCTTCACCGGCCCTCTATCATGCTATAGTTAGCTCAAACAATATCATTGGAGAACTATCCGTGTTAGCTTAAACCGAGATAAGTTCTACCTGCTCCCCTGCTCCCAGTTTTACCTGAACCCATTTCCGATTGTCGACATCTCGGTAAGATATCCCAGTGATGTCCCCATGCCTAGTATAATTAGTTTGTCAGGGGTTTTTATCATACGTACTCTGATCGTAGCACAATCACCTACCATGAGCTTCAACATATCTCGTGTCCTCAAATCCCAATGCGGCCTGGGCATAGACTCGGCGAATGAGAGCTTCCTGAGATTCGGCGCTAGGCTGCGTAAGTGTCGCTTCCGATCATCCTGGTTAGAACCACTTCCTCATACAACAGTTTGAATGGTGTCTCTATCTTGTGGAGCATTATGTAACGGCTTAAGGAGAGCCGCAATGCCCTCACCACGAGCATAGCAATTAACTCGCGCATCGAAGCTGAAGCACTTGCTGTCAGGCGAAGGGAGCTTTCTCTGTTCCAGAAGGATCGTCGAGTCCAAGCTAAGAAGCAGATTGGAACCCAGAACCAAAACCTGAGGATTTCCCATTGCGAGTCAGTAGCGATTACTTATTGAGAAAAGTCATGGCTTCGAAGGGGCGGAGGGAGAGTTGGCAAACATTTCGTTTTGGCATTGCCACTTCTCATCGCTTGACACGCCATATCAACTTCAACCATGGTACTAGAACATTCTGTGTCAAGATGAACACTATGCCCACGCAGGTCAAAATGTCAACTGGTTCGATTAGGCAGTATTCCCGGTTGCCCTCCAGCGATTGCTAGCCAAGGAGCAGTGTCACCATCTTTAGCTATAATCTTGGGATAATCATTCGACATAGTTGCTCCAAACACAGCGGTTTGGCTACATTGAGGTTTTTTGATGGCTATGCGGGCTGCAGTAGTCATCGCAAATCAGTTGATGACTATTTATTGATAAGGAATGAGGAAAGTTTGTATCGTTCTGTTCTAATCAATTTCGAAAGTATGATAGCTGCTTCTAAGGCCGTAGGTTGTTGAGGTTCCATTGCTACAGCCTCTTTAGGTGTGGTAGAGTAGGAAGGGCGTCAAACAGTCCGGGTCTTCAGTAAAGAAATGAGCTCAATGGGAGTGAGACTGGTCGTGATGTGAGCGATCAAATAGCTAGCAACAGAAAATTGTGAGAATTGTGAGATAATTAACGAATTCCTTCCATTATTGAACACGTAACCCGTAGTAAACAGGTCTTCGGGCCCGTCTGTGGAGAGGTTCTTGCGCTCTGAAAGTATTTTCCAGAAACTATCTACCATTTCCAACATTCACCTCCTTTAAGATGCATCAAAACACTGTGCCACATATGTAAATAACTCGGAGAGATACCCATCCTATATGGTGGAAGAGAATGCATTGCTACCATTATAGGTATTGCTACCATCATAAGTATCACTGTTATCATTGCGCAATTGGTATTATTACTATCATAGATATTGTTGTCATCATAGTTATTGTTTCATCAAAGGCCGTTTAATGGGAAATCTAGAAACAATATTGGTTGTCACTGGGGGGGGGGGGGTTTATCCGACCACGGCCCACTTTGGAAAAGGAGGTGGAAAGCAATTCGAGACTAGGGGATTAAATCAGTCTAAAAAGCTTAAGGGGAGGTTCAAGTTGAATTATATAGATCCAAGTAGGACCTAAAGTCTGGTTGAATGCTGATTAGATCTAAATCCCTGGATATATATATCCGCGAGTGTTAAGGAATGAATGCTAGATATCTAAACCTCCGTTAATTCAACATCTCGGAGGTCGAAAACTATGGTTATCGTTCAGCCAAGAAACATGATACTACACTACCTTAATACCTCCCATCTATTCAGATCCGCAAATATTCAAACAAACTATAGAAGAATGGTGGCCGCGCAGTCATGTCATGTCATTTTCCCCGCCTTACATTCCTTCTTGACAGCATGAATTTCCCACGCCCGAATGGAAGTTGAATTTTGGCAATAAACCATGCCGGTAGTGCTATAAAATACGAGAAGCTGAAATTTCACGGGATCAGTAGAATCTATCAAGGATTGAAAGTCCAAAATCGGCCTTGTGGTGAAATTGATAGTTTGGTTCGCTTGAGCCTGAAGTCTACCTCGCTTTTCTCAGATGCATAGAACAAACGAAAATATTACTTAAAAAATAGAGCAAAAACAACTGTGTTGTATTCTTGTCTGATAACTCCTTTGGCAAACATATCTTTTAATGTTCACATTCCTCCATCAGTATATTCACCGGTAGTATGTCGTATATTGTTTCGTAATAACATGAAGTCATCAATATATATCTTCACGAACAATAGAGAGGCTTACATAGGCAATTATATCACTACCGCATATTGGAATTGACTGGTACGTACCCATTAGAGCTGATCCTCCAGCTGCGGTTAGCAGAAGTTCTACGCCTCCCCCGCCTTGATTTCACAGGTAAATTTACCTAACACCCAGAGTTTCTTCCTAAGCTTCCGGGTAGCAGACAAGGCTGCGCATCCTTCGATCAATCGACACCCTTTCATCAATCTAGATGAATGACATTTCGGTTTCTTCTTCCAACTTTATGCAGTGAGCGTGAACAACAGTTGAAGTACTGAAATTTTCCAAGAATCTTCAAATTCACTTCAAACCTTCAAACCTACGCGAATTCTGATCGTGAAAATCCTTTCAGGTTCTCTCTATTCTCTACCATGGACACATTGGGCAGTTAATCCAAAGTGGCAGTTCATGCTCTGGGTATCATAGTGTCATTGAGAAGGAAACCTCTTGGTATTCCCGCCATGATGAGTCCAACTAAAATTTATCCCTTGACTCTATTAGATTCTTTTTGCTCTTAGCTACCAACTTGTACTCCACCCATTGAAAAACTATCCCGGTCCGCTCATTTCCAAATTCACAGACGGCTATGGTGGCTATCATGCAGTTAAAAAGCGCCTCCACCTCGCTACATATTTCGACCACTTGCAATATGGTATGTCTATTCAGTAGTGCTTTATCCAGAACATGCTGTTGTTTTTAAGGCAATTAACACTAACTGCTGTCAAACAGGTCCTGCATATAGATAAGCTCCCAACCGTCTAGTATTCAACACCTCCAACGCTTTACGAGGTACTTCATCCCCTTTCTTCCTCTCCACTCAGAGCGTTGAATATTGACCCACCCAGCGATTTACCTCCACCCCTCCATAAACAAAGCCGATATCTACGCCCACACCCAATTCAACCCCAAGTCAACATTTTCGGGACACTGGAACGAGAAAGGCATCGCCAAAAACGTAAGATTTATGGAAAAATTCTTTCCGAACGTTCTCTGCGTTCTTTTGAGCCTACCATGAGTAGCGAGATTAATATGTTTTTGAAGCTATTGTTGGATACCAAGAATGAAGTTGTTAATATGTCGCCATTGTGCGAAAGACTTACGACAGATGTGGCTGGCCAGTTAGCTTTTGGACAGCCGCTTGATACGCAAACGGAGGAGAGGAATAGGGCGTTTCCGAGGGCAATGATTTCTATGAATGGGCTTGTTAGTATTTCAGTGAGTAGATCGTACTTCTTCGTCTGGGAATCTGTTTCAAATTTCAGAGCTAGTCATGACGTACTAATCCTTCTCCTCGACGACTGTCATTTTTTGCTCCAAGAAACCAACTAAACATCTACCACATAGTGGCCTGGCCAATGATGTCCAAAACATGGCCACTTCTCAGACGACTTAATCAGAAGAATGGCGTGGCATTTTCCAAGTCAATACAGAGTATAATACAGAAACGCGTAGCCCTTCCTCAGGACGCAAAGCATGATTTCTATTCTATTGCAGGAGAGGAAGTTGGTAAAGGTATAGAGAGTCTCGGGCGTAGCGAATTATGGGCTGAAGCTGTGTTTTTTATTCCTGCAGGTGAGTTGTGTCGATTTCCTGAGTCTCTTCTCTTCTACAAGTTGAATTCCCTCAATGTTGGCTTTTGCGATGCCCTTCCTGTGCTCAATAGGAGCGTCTTCTCAGACCCATACTATTCATGATGGGCATCATTAAACGAAATATATCCTCCCAGGCGGCACGACCCTCTCCGCAGCTTTAAGCTCCCTCTTCTTCTATCTCTCCCGCCACCCCACCACCTACACTCTTCTCGCCACCGAAATCCGCGACGTCTTCTCCTCCGGCCTTGAAATAAAAACCGGAGCCCAGCTCTCCTCATGCAAATATCTTCGAGCCTGTATTGACGAAACATTGCGGATGTCACCACCATTTCTAGCCACATTTTGGCGGGAACCTTATTCGGATCATACATAACCCTTTGTGGTCGACGGACATGTAATACCACGTGGTACGATGGTTGGAGTCAATCCGTATTGTGTGATGCATAATGAGGAGTATTTTCCAGAGAGGTGGTTGACATCAGAGGAAGGAAGTTTTAGGTAGGTTTATTCGTTCCTTTGATGGGAATCCTTACTTCAGTCCCATAATTCTTCTTTGCCTTTTGCGTCTTCATTACTTCCACGCTCCTCATGCTACCCCATCCCCCCCTGACTCCCCCCCCCCCCCCCTCTATAGACATCAATTAACTTCCCACCTTCTCAACAGCACCCCAAAAGAAGAGCAAAACCTCGCCTCCATGCGCGCAGCGTTTGCCCCATTTGCCCTAGGAGACACCGGCTGTCTCGGCAAAGCAATGGCTTACCATGAGACCAGTCTCGCAATCGCGAAAACTCTATGGTATTTTGATTTTAAAAAAGCATCAGGCGAAGCTGGCGAGCTCGGTAAAGGTCAGCCAGGAAATATGAATGGGAGAGATAGGGTAGAGGAGTATCAATTATTAGATCTTGCGGTTGCGGATCATGATGGTCCGAATTTGGTATTTGCTCCCAGAGAGGAGTATTGGCGGGAATTAAGCGATGGAGGTTTGAAGGTGTAGGTTGAGTCTAGGGGTTTTGTTACTGACGGCATCGGTATTAATCTGGTTAATTACTACTCTATTTCCGCTCTCACATCACTTCAATCGCCAGTGACCTTTCTTATCCTTACTTTCCATTGAAGAAACACATGTCCCCATTCCAATAGTAGACGAGTCTTTCAACCCAGTACCCTCCGCATGAATCATGTCAGCCATGCAGGTTTTGCGTTGGACGATATGTCGCCAATCGCGAAGTCGCCCATTGAAGAAATCTTATTTTTGTTGACGTCTTTCTAGTTGTTGACCGAATCCAAGGTTGTATCGTGTGACAACCGATAGGTCGCGCAGATTATAGAGTCACTCACGACGCACGAATTGGTCACGAAACAGTCACATGGCAAGAGAGGTCAATGAATAATGGAACAATAATTTTATATTTTGGGTATCTAGTAACATCTCTTCCCTTTACTCCAGATTAAAGTTTCAGCTTAAATTATCATTACATCTATGCGCAGGTTAGCTTCAAGTCCCAAGCTTTGTTAATATACGGTTGGAAATGAGTGACAAGAGTACTGTCTCAGTTCTCCAAGGTGAAATATGTGTTTCGTCAAAGGTTGACTCGGAAAGAACACAGCGAATATTTGGGTTCATCAGAGCAAAGGATGTGAGAAGGGGAGGTGAAGAAGTAGCTTACATTTTGCAGGGAAACACCTGCCGACGTAATTGCGAAGCGTGCCTGTGTACGAGACGAGATTGTCAGCAATTGTCGAATGTACTTGAACAAGTTTTTGATGATATCAAAAATGCAAGGAACCATAAGCAAATGTCAGGCTGGAAAATCGTTAGCAATGGTTCTTCATTCTGTGTAAGAATAAAACAAACGTACCTCATTAAATCAGATTTTTATAGTGCGTTCAGTAGCGGACATAGTCCACTTCAAACAGTGTGAATAAGTTTCATCATTTCAATGCAATGGTCCTGTGTGGCAGCAGAAGAAAAGATTGTAGTTATTACCTAAAGAAAGATATGTTAGCATCGATGTTCTTGGTCCAGCGGCGTATCGAAATGATCCAAGAGCGATTGAGCATTAGATCAGCTGACGAGTTCTCAACAAGCACTTCCCAACTGTCTACCTCCCACAAGGTTTGTACGCCTCGCTTTAATAGGAGATAGGAGCAGGAGTGCGCAGTCTGTCCGCCCGTTCGTTCAAAGTTCGTCATGTAATGCAGGAAAATGATGATGAGGAAGTGTATGTACCTATCGCCATGTATGGTTAGCTTTGGCACAGAAAATATGTTTCAATAATATGCAATAAATGAACGATGGGTCAGACAAGGCTGAAACTTAAATGCAAAGATTCGACAGTATAATTCGGATTGAGGAATGCCTTTCCAATGAGTTTTCATCATCACCCCCAACGGTGCGCAAAGAATTAGAAATAAATATGTAATATACGAACCTTTGGAATTGAAAGTTTGTGGCAGCTTGTAGAATATAATAGCAAAAAAAAACTGTCTGAGACCAACTGTTAGCAGTGTGCTTGGCTGCATGAGGTTCAAATTCATGATGTAAATCAAGATTGCTCAGATTAAAATACAAATCTCCATTGCGGTGTAAGAGTTGGATTGTTCAATATGTGTTTGTGTTCATCATTGAGGCAATTGAAGCAAGCAGGGAGGAGTAAACGCTTACCAAGTAAAGAAAATTAAATCATATTGAAAGTAGAAAAACTCCTCACACGAAGAAAAGGTATGATAGTTATGATTGTTGTTGTTGAAGATGTTGGTTGGTTGTAGAGACAAAAGAGTAGAGGAGGAAAACTTTTAAAGCTCCAGGTCAAAAATTATTTTCGCGCTAACCACTAGTGCAGAGATGACGCTAGAGCCAGAAAAGTGCTAGCCTCTAAGCCACGTCCAGGCATGTGATGTGGCTGAGCAGTGGCGATAGCATCCCCAGATAAGATCCGTCCTGACATCGAGGCATGAAACCATTTACAACAATCAAAGAGTCTTGATAACTTCATATATCAGTATTCATCATGGCGTCGTCTGGAGGCATCTGGGCGCCTGTGGCCGTGAGAATGCTAAAGTAAGTTATTCCTACAATCTATTAAAATCTATGAGAAACTCCAATGTCCTCATTGCAACCATTCAAGACAGTATTCTAACATACTTCATAGGAACGTAGTTCAAAGGACTACGAAACTCATTAAACTACGCATCAAAGATGTTACGAGCAAGTCTGTCACCGCAGAACTTCAACCAATTTTTGTGAGAAGCACACCTCGCCATCCTATCCATCCGGCGGCCCTCCTCCGTCAAAATAAGGGACGATGGTATACTACCCAAAGTGCTGTCAATGCCGCTGTCCGTCGTTTCATGAGCACCAGCAGACAAGCCATTAAGCATGATCGTGCTTCGTTCCCAAAATCAAACACCGCAGCCGCTGTATCTCGTCTCACAAGCCGAGCTCCATTTGCCTCAACTCTCCGACCAAACTTGAGTGGTGGAGCACTCCCTAGAACAGCAGGAGGCTACAGCTTAGGAGGTGGAAGAGCAGGCGCTCGATACTTTTCTCATACACCTGCTGCTCCGGCACAAGTGGTCAACAATGTTTCACAAGCTGTCCGAGCATTCTTCCTTTCTGGCCAAAAGGCCCAATTCGATGGTATGACTCCCATGGGCGAGAAGCGCTACAGAGCTGTTTCTTCTCTCCAAGAGGAAACAACTCGCAAGATCCAATCTGTCTCCAAATTCACTCCAGGTTCTTACATCGATTTCGCTGTCAACCCAACCGTCACCGCACTCTCTCCTCTCGCTGGAGCACTCCCATTCGGTGCCCAAAAGATGTCCCAGGCCGCACCATCTCTCAACACTTCTGGCTTTCTCGATATCCTGTCTGTCGACTTCTCACGCGCTCTTAAAGACCTCGCAGTAACAATGAACGATCTCAAAAAACTATCCTCTCTTGGCGACCTCCCTATAACCCTCGAGAACAATCACATCCTTCGTATCCGATTCCCGGGCTGTGATGCCGAATCTGTAGAGCGTCTTTGTGATGAAGTCGGCGTGCAGCGAGGGATTGTACACCAAGATGCCGGGTTTGATGCCGCTGTAGGAACGCAAATGGCTCTCCTATTTCCTTTTGCTCCTACTGCCGAATCAGAACAACAATCGCAGCTATTATCTCCTTGTCTACAAACTACCTTGTCCTCTCCTGACCAAGATGAATATGATGATATTCTTGAAGAATTTTCAGAAAATCCATGGGTCGAAGGTTATGAATCAATGGAAGAAGATATCAGTGAAAGTGGCTCTGCATATTTTACAAAGGTCAGCGAACATCCATCTGAATCAGATGAATATGAGGGCCTGGAGGGAATATACAAGTTCCTTGAAGAGTGTGATGCAAGGAGGCCCTAAATTTAGGTGTTCAATTTTCCACTGATAGCATACACGCCTTCTTTTCTTTTGTCAATTTGAGTCACGGATTTTTGCAGACGTTTCTGGGAGCATGGATGGGTTGAGCCAATTTGAATGATTATACACTCACTCTCCTAGCATAGGATTAGGGCTGGTTTCTTTATTGTTTTTTTTCGTACCATATGCTACCATTAGGTAAATACCAGAATTTAAAATACCAATTCGAAATCAAGATTATCAAGCAATGTTCACAAGTGCCTCTTTTTGATGAGCCAACAGCTAGTACCATGCATTGGGAGCAATAAGAACAAGCTAAATATCAATGCGATGGAATGCAACCAAGGGTATATTTTCATGTATGCAAAACCAACTTTGACCCAATACTCCTGCATCAATTGACCAACCCCCTTTCTCGTATCCATCTTGACCATCATTTTACTTCTTACCACATTGCCGTTTCAATTTTATCTACCCCCCGTTTCTCCACCCGTTGCTCCATTCATGATCGTAGTTCTTAACCTCCAACCAATTCGCAAGCGACGTGCGTTAAGCAATAACAGATTCTTCAATCAATGGAACGCTCTCGATAGAAAGTGTCAATTGCTCGCCACAGACCCAGAATGCAGCTGCCTCGATGATGTAACATACAACTTGAAGCTCATCTTTATTCCTTGGCGCATAAATCAGGACGAATTGTTCAGGTACAACTCTTGGCGAAAACCACGCAGACAGAGAAATTGGAAGGTAGGATAAGAAATTGGCAACAGCTTGCGGTGCAGAAGCGCCAGCCATTGGATGTCTTTCACCCCAACCCTTTTCCAGAATAATCTTTGCATCCTCCGGATGAAGGTTCATATGGTAACTATTGTCGCTGTGGTGCACATGGCAGATTTCTCCATTGCAGGTAACGTTGATAGGATTGAGAGAGAAGAGTGCAAGCCCTTTCTTCTCGAAACAGGATATCCCCGTCTTGAGCTTGTCCGAGTGTCGATGTGCGAGATTACCGAGGCTAGTGCAGAGAAGTTCATACATTGCTCGAGAACCATACTGGCTTATTTGCCTCTGAGGAGCAATACCAGCAACTTTGGGACGTGGACCACTGCGAATAGGAAGGTTTTTGCGGGCGACATGTATGTAACCAGGTTTTATACCATCGGGGACATTTGGTGGGCTGTACGGATCGGAAAGAGCAAAGATGCGAAGATAAGTGATTTTTACATATCCAAGTAGAGTGGATGGAGTGCCTCCTGGACCTAAAGATATGAAATTATGATAGTCGTTATACACGATCCATGGTATTGGTGCCAAGGCGATAATAGTACAGGTTAGGGATGGCTGGAAAAGGTTGATGCAGATAATGATACTGAGGATGGTGAGGACGAGACCTGGCCCAGTAAGAGTGATTTGGATGATGTCTTGTTGCTTAAGACCCATTGGTACTTCTAGGGTGATGTCGTTTGTAGGGTGACGTTCTTGGATCGCCACAGCAGTGGTTGTTGCGGAGACACTCATGGTCTGACGACGGTTAGTAGACACATGGTAATCACGAGGGAAAGACTGACCATGG
Organism: Botryotinia globosa; assembly: GCA_014898425.1. Classification (NCBI taxonomy): domain Eukaryota; kingdom Fungi; phylum Ascomycota; class Leotiomycetes; order Helotiales; family Sclerotiniaceae; genus Botryotinia; species Botryotinia globosa. Next base: position 1,592,696 of record RCSZ01000009.1, read on the forward strand.
AATGATTTTAAGTTTTCAATGTGACAGCGGTTCAATGGCAGTAGCTGCAATTCGAGAAGATTTGATCTAATAATCACGTGCGGTACAGCAGAAGTGAATATGGTGTTACCGAAGTGAGAGGAACTGCGAGGAAGTATCTGAGGAATTTGGAATTAAAAGCGAGGATGGAGGCAGTATTTTGTGCATAGCACAGATAAGAATAATTCAACAATGTACAAGTGCTTATTATTGAAGATCAATGAGAGATTCAGAGAAAAGGAGTTCAGAAACGTTCTTCTCAAAGATACGAAGAGAGATGTGATAGGGCTCAACGGAGTCTGCCTACTGATGAAAAGAATGTGGTTGCTTGAGTTGCCGAAGGATTTTTGAAGATGAAATGAGCTCTACTTGATGATCTTAGAGTGATGATATGGGTTTTGATTTATAGTTCAGAGTGCTCTGTTTGTTGATTGTGAGGTCTTTTAAATAGCCAGTCAATCAGGGCCAAACTTGCATTAACATTGCATTGGTCTCCTAGACGCAGCCCTGACCTAGTGAATATATCGTGGATTTTAAATCCTAGAGTGTTATTATGGAGTTAACAATGGCAATAAATCAACTTGATTGGGGTTTAGAGAAGAAACAACAGATGAATTGTGTGAAAGAATAAGGAGGAGTTTATTAACGTTTTGCCATTGAGAGCATGAAGAATGGCTTCCCACTAAGGAGAGTTTGATTTAAGATTTGAAAGGGTAGGTACATGATTATTGAAAGGTGCAGGTGCAGCGGAATGTGTAAGGTAGTGGCTTCCAAGAAGAGCTGACGTTGAGAATTGACTTTGGGTCCACATTGTCAGAGGAACCCCTCAAACAGATTGGCTTGGATGCAACTGATATCTCTTGATCGATGGTCCGGAGCAAATTGTTGATACTTGCCTACCTAGTACTTCTATGGATTTGCCACGAAGTCATAATCAAGATGAGATCACTCAACATATAATTATTTGTTATTGATGCAATCGATAGATGGAACCCCCACAAATACCAATTCAGGTGAAGTCAGAGAAAAGTGTTGTTTCCGCATCAAAAAGAATCTTGGTATTGACCGTCATGCTTGTCACGAGCGGCGGAGCTTGTGACACAGACTTGATTCTATTGGAACACCAAGATCATCATATCAGTTGACGTGGAATAGAGCCTTTCCTTACTTTATGCACTCTCTGAATGGTTGCTTCTGCTTGTGCGCATTGAGAAACATTCGCCACGGCTTACCTTAAGGGCTTCTCTTGAAGAAATCGCTGAATCGTATAATGTTAGAATTATGCCGTTTGTTTCACACTTCTCTCCGGCTTCTGTATTCTGAGTCTTCTTGAATTGGCGTTCCATGAATCAGACGTACCCCGGATATTCGTGGCTCTTATTAGTATCTTGGGATATACTGTAAACAACTTCCGTCGCTCCGTTTTGGTTAATCAGCTGAGCAAATCCCCAAGATATAAACTCGCTTATGCACGGCTTGCATGAGTCGGTGTTGGCTTGTCAGGAACAATGAAGGTTTGGTGTTTGTATGGCCTGTGTGAAGTAACGGCATCAACTTCCCGGTAGTACTGGTTATTGAAATTGATTAGGGATCAGATCCTGGACACAAGAAGTATATCATCCACTTCCTATTATCTCTCGTGAAAGGACGTCGGTATAGTGAAATGCGTTGATGTAATCGGGAGCTTGGGACCGATGCGATGGCTAGGTGGTAAGTCATTTGTATGTGGGAAGAACTAGGCTTTTAGCCCGTGAACAAAGAATCTTTATAAGTCAAGATTTATCGATGAGATATCACCGGTAGTGAGGTTGGGTTAGATCAATAGGGGTAGCGAGGAGGACCTCACATGCATTTTCCCCTTTCAACGCAGTACAGTATCGGCTTATGCAGGAAAGCGACTTTTGAAGAGAAAAAAGAGCTCTTCCATGCCATCTCTCTGCTTCAGTTTCAATGTTACCACTAAAAGCTGCAAGCATATATGTTGGCTGCAGTATTTCTCAAGACATCACAGCGCAATTTGTGGGTTACATGAAATTGTCCGTTGCACAACATTCAACTCCTTGGGTATCCAAAATACAGAAACATATATTCTTCTCACAAGCGAACACGTCAGAGGGATTATTCGCTTCACGTTCAAATGTGGTAGTTAATCGTACGAGCCTGTCGGCATACTTTAATTACTTGTAGATGCCCTTGCCTTCTCGCAGCTTTTTGGAGTAGAGAAAGAGGGCCGAGACAGGCTCGGCAAAAGGAAGAACGCTCCCGAGACTAATAAACCACTATCGGGCCCCCATGCTTATTTGAAAGATTGACGGATTCCAGACCTTTGGGCCGAACTGCATCTACGATGAAGGTCAGAAGTTTGATCGATCAACCCCAATATTCACTACACATATAATAAATAAACATCATCAACTGGTGAGGCCGACTGTTTCACTCACTGCTGAACAAAAAAAGGAATCATTGTCATTACACCAAACATCATGATCTTCGCTACCTTTAAATTATCCAGAGACTGATCTTGTATTACTCGAGTAGAGCGCTCCTGGGGGTTTACACAAAGACTCTCTGTTTTGATAGCTACAGTAGATGCCGTGTGAACTTGGGCTCAATTGAAGCCTAATAAAGGTGTAATGCCCAGGCAGTGTAAGCGATAAACATTCATAAGAAGAGAGGGAGATCGAATTCAGATAGATTCCAGAGTTTATATATTCCAAGGCCTAGGTAGCAAGAAAATAACGTCGATGTAGTATCCATAGCTAAGCAATTTGTAGGTTGAAGTATTATATTTGGTGTATGGAATTGTCTGAGGATGTTCCAGTATGTGAGTACGGAGTATGAATAACAACGAGGCACACATTACCTAAGGCATGATGTTGATGCATGTCTGAGGCATGAACTTTGGAATTAATAAGCACTGGGTGAATATGGTCCAATCAATCTCCACGCTTACCCAATTTGGCTTAGACTCACATGCACCAGTAAGGATAATCTGGGTTGCCGCGTGCAACGAACTTTTCGAAAGTTTTGTTACCACAAGCAGTTTTGGCTATCTTCGGATAATCATAGGTAAGGTTACCTACTGCTGCTGTCTGTATGGGTGGGACCTCGAACTTATGCTGCATTGTACTTATTCGAAGCTCATAATCTCATACACAAGAACAATCAACACAATACACGATACATAATACAACTTTAACTCACCCCTCAAAGTCGACTAAACCACACACCTACCTACCTACCTACCTACCTACCTATCATCTATTCTATATTCTCCAATTCCTGAAATTTATATCTCATCCTATCATAACCACCATCACAGTCGCAATCGTCGCATCAGCTAATCAGCCTTCAATGCGTGAGTGAATGTCTATTCCAAGCTTCCCAGCTTAGAATGCCACTGATCAATTATACTGCTCGATAGCCGCCCCATAGACGCCATCTTTGATTTCGCGACAACGGACTAGACACGTTCTATTGATTCATCCTTCAATTGTACATACTGGCCATATTGGCCTGAGCCAACATGGTCGATTTTAATTCTTTAAACCCTCTCAAGGCTACTAAACGACACACACAATATTCAGGTATATCTGCCCAGGAGGAGCCGCCTCAAGAGTATGATAGTGAGAAGTATGGCCACCATGAAGATTCCGACGACGAAGATTCGGACTATTCCTCCTATCCATCATCACCCTCCTCCTCGAGAGAGACATCGAATTCATGCCACTCCAATGCTCCGATATTACGAAAAAGAGCAAACACAGCTACTCAACGACCAAGCCCTCGAAGACTACCTCCCAAAGTCATGAGATATCTATGTTTAGCCATGATATCTACAATAGTTATATTCATGTTGAGTTTAATTCGGATGAGCCATCTGTCAACCCAAAAGGTTCAAGATGGCCATGTATTAGTGCCACCACCTCCACTCTGGGAGTCGTTTCCATTTCTATCGCGATATTACGGTGGAATAAGAACGTTAGTACCGCTTTCTGAAAACAAACCAGAGTATCCTCGCGAAGAGGATGAGTTACCTCTGCAAAATCAAACCTCGACTGAGAAAATGGTCACACCTGTGCGCAGTCTTCCGGCCAGTAAACCATTTCAGCCATATACCAATATCACATCCGGTGTTTTCAATGACGATTATGCACCTGTCCAGGAATGTTTCCTCAACCGCGAGAATACTGTGCGTGCGCCAAGGCTACAATATTACGAAGGCAGACCAAGCGGATTCCCGGATCATATTATGGGCTCTTACGAAGTTCTTGGTTTACCAGAAGATATTTGTTTCGAACGATATGGCAGATTAGGGCCTTATGGTTATGGATATGGGTTGCGATATGGGGGTACTGGAACTGGTCAACATGGAGAGATGGAGGGCTCTGATGCCGTCTGGGCAGACAACTCAAACGCTGAGAAGATGCATTCTGGTCAGGTTGACTACCGAAAGGTTGATTGGGCTGATGCTCAGAAGAGATGCCATCAAAGAAATGCGGCACGCTTTCAACCAATTGAACCAGTTGTCCCAAAACCCACTACCTTTTCAACCGTTATTGAGCAGCAAGATAGCCATTTACTCACCAGGGACGAATCAGTCGATCCCGTCGTCAACACTAATTCCAGTACAGTTGATACAGCCTCGAAAGTAGTTGCAACGCCACCCAAAAAATACCTTCCGCGAACTGCGTTTGTCATTCGACTCTGGGACGAATATCAGTGGCGAGAAGAGGACATCATGGCGTTGAGAGGTTTGATATCCGAGATCTCCATTGGTTCAGGTGGCCAATACGATGTTCATCTCTTGGTCCAAGTCAAGGATCCTGCTGTACATCCTGTCTTCGCCGATGAAGAAACATATCAAAAGCATTTGAAAGATTGTTTACCCGCAGAATTCGTCGGAATCGCCACATTTTGGGGCGAAACCCAGATGCTTATGCTTTACCAAGGCTTATTTGACACCTTCGCTCGAGGCCTGCCGGTTCATGGATCTTACCGGGGACTTCAGATGGCAATGCAATGGTTTGCTCACAACCATCAAGAGTATGATTTCTTTTGGGAATGGGAGGTTGATATTCGATACACCGGACATTGGTATGACTTCTTGTCAAGAATTGATTCCTGGACAAGGGAGCAACCCCGAAAAGGACTGTGGGAGCGCAATAGTAGATTTTATGTTCCGGAAGTTCATGGTACATGGGAAGATTTCAAACAAATGGTCCGTGTACAAACCGAGATTGGAACTGAAAGCCCGAACAATATGTGGGCTGGCATAAACGGCCAAAAAGGTCAAAAAGGCGGACCAGTACGTAAAGGCGAGAAGCCAATCTGGGGGCCCGAAAGACCTTCAAACATGGATGATTGGTTTGAAACTGAGAACGATCCCGTCCCTCCAACTAGCTACGACAAGGACAAGTACACTTGGGGTGTTGGTGAGGATGCCGATCTTATTGTTTTCAATCCACTTTTTGATCCAGATGGAACTACCTGGCTTCTTGCAGAAGACGTCACAGGCTACAATCTTACTGGAGGCTTGCCACCTCGCCGGGCGACTATCATTGCGGCATCTAGGATGTCTCGCAAACTCCTCAATACTATGCATCGTGAAACTACATTCATGAAGCATCATGCTTTTACGGAAATGTGGGCTCCAACGACAGCGTTGCACCACGGTTACAAGGCAGTTTCCGTCCCTCACCCACTGTTTGTCGATCGTGAATGGCCAACAGAGTACCTTGCAAGCATCATGAACGGCGGGAGGAATGGTGCAACTGGCGGAGCAAGAACATCTGTGTTTGGGGACCGTGAACATAACCTCCGAGGAATGACTTGGTTCTATAACACTGGATTCGCACCCAATCTGTGGCGAAGGTGGCTTGGCTTCAGGGTTGACAATGAGGGAGGTGAAGAATTCGAAACGACTGTTAATGAGGGCAGAAATGGGCAACATGTCAATGACATGAGAGGCGGGGAGGGCCGAATGTGCTTACCGCCTATGTTATTACATCCCGTCAAGGGTATAGAAATACCGGTGGAAGGACTACCTCGTCTAAATGAGGAAGAGTTACCAGAAAGTGACCCGACGGCTTGATTTGAACATATTGTCACACATAGGAGTACAAAACTTTCATCTTACTCTACAATGTTCCCTTGGGAAACTCTCGAATACCTTTTTGGTTCTATTATTTCATTCTTCTTTTCTGAGATTGCTTACTTGGGATAAAAGCATTGCTGGTATGCGTGGCGTTTGAACGGCATGAGTACGGTTTCATGAACGAAAACGATTTGCATCATTGGTTTTGCTTCGGGATGATAGATTTGATGTTTCTCTGGGAGGAATATTGGGCCGAAGCGATGGACGGTCGTCAAATCAGGATACGAATTGGTAATTGGACGATGGGAGATGTAGTGGTTTGAATTAAAGTAGAGGATAGTGTAAATAGCTTATAGCTCATGGGTATGAATAAATAGCATGAGGGGACCCACATACAAATTTTATAGAGTAGAATAAGTAAATTCAGATGAATTGCAACTTGTATCTTTACATTCAACCCAATACTCGTACCTAAAACAATCGTGTGATATCCACAAAGCCCGCTATGGTTCATACGCACTAGACGCACCGTCTCGGAAACTAAGTTCCTTGCACATCCATCACAGTCCCACCACCCCCTCGCTTAACCTCCAAACTCTGTAAAGAATTTTCGCAACCCACCTACTGTAATATATTTGTGAATGAGACCAACATCTTCAACAATTAAAGCATCAGCCTGCCCGGCTAGCTCAATCGGTAGAGCGTGTGACTCTTATTCATCGACAGATGTGATGGTCAATCACAAGGTTGGGGGTTCGACCCCCCCGTTGGGCTCAATTCCCTTCATTGATTTTTTTGGGATTTTTTGGGATTTTTGAGGAGGGGAGGGGGTGCGGGGGATCTTTGGGGGGGGGGGGGGAGAGGGAGGGGAGGGAGAATCAGTTTTTCTGTAGGTAGTAGGTATATAAATATACACGTATTGTGCTTATTTGCGCTTTTGTTTTTACTTTTGCTTTCAGCGGGTGGTATGGTATCTATGTAGGTATGTATGTATGTATAGGCGGAAGGGGGCGAGTATTAATTGACGGGATCGGATTATATAGATTGGGTGTTGGGTACCTAGTAAATTGAGTAGAGTAAGGTTTTAGTTTCCGGACCAGATATCAATGATCGTGAGTGAGCGAATCGATTTTAGATAATGTAATGAATGTACAGACGAAATACGATTGGTATGCAGAGGGTTATTGAATTTGAATGCTGGTCAGGCCGTCTGGTAAGTGTTTAGGGTGAAGATGTATGAATGTTTACTGTGTGTACTGGGTGTGAATTTATTGATGTGTGATGTGCAGTTGGTTGTTCATGGGATGGCGGAACTACGAGTGTTTGATGGGGTTTGATGTTAATTCATGGATTTGGAATAGTACATACAATTACAGTCTTTCGGGACATCAAATCTTTTAGGTTGGGAACAATAAAACTGTTGACGACATTGAGGATAGTCTGCGGTCCAAAGATTGTGTGTGCCGGGTTAAAGGGGCTGGTAAACCTGGTTGGAGGTGCTCAATACGCTCTACATACCTAGGTAGGTAGCCAATACATGAATTAAATATCACCTCGCGTACCTAGTTCTGGTTGTATCTTGGATCATCCTTTCGGAATTATAGAATGTATATTATTCCTTACTTGTACAAATGGTCATCATTCGTACTTGTGAGGTTCTTTTGTGTGTAAATTTATATGAAGTGTCCGTTATATTCATATCCATATTTTCCCTTTGGTTCTCATCTCATCCATATCTCATGTGGAACGACCTTCTCTCCCAACCATCATGCATCTACAACCAAACCACCCAACCATCATGCATCTACAACCAAACCACCCAACCATCATGCATCTACAACCAAACCACCCAACCCAATCGTCCATCTGAAAGAATCCCCCTCCCTAGAAGAAACGCCACAGGGCTATTTATTAATTAAAAAGTAGTATCATCTCATTTCCAACCACTAAGCTGCACCAGCTCCATGCTCAATCTTCTTGCCTTTGACACTCTTCCATTCCACAAAACATGCACAAAACGTCGCAATAGCACCAACCGCAATTGCCAAAACAAATGATTCATCCAAAGCTTTACAATATGCGACCAATACACCCACCAGATCAGCAGGACTAATGACCTCGCGAAGATGTGTTGCACCAGCAGCGTAGATGATGGCTGGATCAACTTCAGGGGCGTATTGAGGTACATATTTGACGAGTCCGTTGCTAAACACATTTTGTGCAATGGAAATAGAGATGGCTCCGCCGAGGGAATTGAAGAAAATAGCGATGGCGTTACCACTGGGCATATCTTTTGCGTTGAGAACGACTTGAACGGCGATAAATGGAATTTGTACTCCCATGCCTGCGCCAATCCCGCAGATTAATTGATAGCCTACCCATTTTCCAACACTGGAGCCTAATTGAAGCGTGTACATGAGTCCGGCGCCAATCGTGAAGACTGCACCGGCAAAAATCATGAAAGGCTTGTAGAAGCCAAGCACAGTGATACCAGCGCCTGCAAAAATAGATGAGACGATAACGGAGCCGAGGTATGGAATCGTACGAATACCGGAAGCTTCTGCGGAGGTGCCCTTGACAGCTTGGAAGTAGAAGGGAAGGTAATAGATATGTGTATAAAGACCCATTGACATAAAGCAAGAGAATAGACAGGCACTAAGAACAGTTCGCTGGCTGAAAATCCTTGGAGGAATGGTAGCTCGTTCACCGCGACGAAATTGTTGGGCAATGAATACAATGATCAAAAGACCGAATCCGAGTAAACAGCCCCAGACTTTCGAATTGCTCCAAGGGTATTTTGACCCACCCCACTGTAAGGCTAACAATAGACTGATGATCGCCCCCATGAGGAAAGTAGCTCCAACGAGATCGATTTCCAGAATTCTTTGCTTAACGGTCATGCCGGATATTTTTCTTGGGGGAGGTTTGAAGAATAATGCTACGGCACCAATAGCAATTCCGCCAACTAAAATGTCGAGGTCAGTTATTTTTCAACCCAAGTCAGTTTTTGGTTGCAATCAAGGAGTTCCATCATATCGGAAAGTGAAGAGGATCAGGGTTCCCAGTAGTCCGACTGCAGTCCAACGGTTAAAGCTTTCAATTCATGAATCCAAGTAATTGGATAAAACAGATTAAAGCACCGAATTCGCTGCCAATGCTGTACTACTCCCAGAAATTGAGAACAGATTCAGAAGGCTAACCGGGACTGCTAGAAACCCGAAAGACAGGCGTTGTGACGTTGTAGAATGGGAGACCAGAAGTACAACAGTGAAGATCCGAATTTAAATAATCAAACACACTTACATGGAAGATTTATCCAAAAACACCTGTACAAGTTGACGAGTCAGTAATTACGTATACAAAAAGGTCTGGAGGAGCGTATGAGTGGTAAAAGGTGTTTGAGACAGCATAGAGGAAGCAAAAGCTGAAGTTGGAAAATCAAGTTTGGAGTCAAAAAGTGCGAAAACAAGGAGCTGAATATGCTTACCATCGCCATGAAGCCTTGTCAGTCAAAGCACCACCAAGAAGGGGGCCAACGACACTAGAAATGCCAAACATCGATGATAACATTGCGATATACAATGGTCTCTTAATCAAAGGCACAGTGAACCCAATCTAGACAGAGTTAGTTGAGATGTACTCTTCACGAAAAAGATAAACAATAGACGCTTATCAAAAGTAAAGATAGCTTACTATTGTCATGCCGCCAGAAAATAGCGCTGACGCTCCTGCACCGGCAACCGCTCTCCCTATAATAAGCATTACTGAATTTCTTGCAGCGGCACAGATAATAGATCCAACCTCGAAGAGGACAAGAGCGAAGAGATAAGTCAATTTGACGTCAAAATAGGTATATATACGTCCAAATGATGGTTGAAGGGCGGTTGTTGTAAGCAAGTAAGAGGATCCATACCATCCAACATCGTCCAGAGAGTTGAAGACTGAGGTGATTTTGGGAATGGCAGTGGCGATGACTAAAGGTGGTTAGTATGGTACTTGAGCCATCCTTTTAATAAAGCAAATGAGTAGACAGTTCATGCTGATGAAGCTGAGGAAACTTAAAGCAGGTGGGTGTTCCATTAAAGGAAACAATTGAGTATCGAACAGTGTTGATGCCAAAGGTTCGATGTCCCACATCAAGATAAATGTATCAAATTTGAAAGCTTACTAGTATTATCCAGCGCCACAGTAAACGTAGCCATGCAAAGACCAAAAGTCAAGAGTGCCAGTGGCACGCCAGATATATAATGGTTCTCATCATCATCTTCTTCGTTCGATTCTTCTGTCCCTTCTAAAACTCCTCCCTTCTCCCCATCGTGCTTTATGGGTGCACCGATTCCCGCGGACGCATTTTCATGAAAGTCTTTCTCCGGGTCTGAGAGTTCACTTGGATGATGTTTAAAAGATGTAGCAGCTGCATCTGCCTTCTCAGTGTCCTCATATACCACGCCAACGCCACCAATAGTAGGTGCTACGTCAGGTAATGGCGACGTTGATTTATGTTCGCCATGCTTGTTTGAATGGTTGGTAGTTTCCAGTGTTGGCGCAGCAGGTTGAGCGGGTTGTTCCGTCTGTGTGTCCGGCATGATTGGAGATGTGGACCCTGGACCTCGTGTTTACCCCAGAAATCGTTTGCGACTTTGAATTTTATTCGACAGTCGATTTTATTATGGATCTTGTCAAGATGCTTGATTTGACATTTGATCTTGGATCCAAAAGCTTCCAGAAATGGTACGAAAGTGATACAAAAATGATCGTGAAGAAGAGGAGGGAGGGTCGGTGGCGATTTATCAAGTGTCGAATCTTACGAACGAGATATGAGACTATGAAGAGAAAATTCACCAAAGTCCCTATAAACCTACACTCCCCGTGTCAATTGATCCAATTCCTGTCCAGGATTCGCATCGGCTCATTAGCTTTCCGGAGAAAAGAAGCCGTTTAGGATAAGAGCTGACAGGGTCGGTTATAAACAACCAATGATGTACATATTTTGAATGAATCTCGAGCTATTCTCGACCCTCCCTTACAGTGCTGCAGTGCATACAAACATATATTCTGGCCATTGCGATCGAACCATGGATGATGGCTCTGCTACTTCAGCTCAAGGGGGGAGCTCCCTCCATAAGGACTCAAAAAGGAGCAAGCCCTCCAGGTCTGCAAGATATCCGTCGTCAAAAGATTCCTTCTGGAATACTGGACAGTTTTGAATGCATGGCATGGTTACCGAATATCGGTATGAGACAATGTTGTGCTTCGTGTCTTTGTACGATGGAAAATATCGGCACTGATACTGAAACCATACACAAAGACGCTGCCGACGCATTACCCAATTTCTTGGCATCACGTTGCAAGATAAAATCATGGGGAAGGGTTGCGGCGTGAGTAAGTAGAACATACGAGTACGAATCCGAATACGTTCTGGGTCAAAAATCTGCACGAATGATACCAGGGACAAATAGCTCTTTACAATTTAGCCGGTAGGGCTTTGATTTGGGATGAACATTAGTTGATATTCCATAAGATTCAGCAGTGGATCATCTGATATTATGGGTGATTTCGATGTGTGATTTTTGGGGCAAAAGAGTTTCCATTTCCTGTCCTATGAGATTGTCTCGATATGAAGAAGAGTTGAATGTCAGTAAAGGGGTATGCTACCCAGTATCTCATATTGACGCGCAAGAGATATAGAAAGCTTCAGTCGGAAATTCGAATCGAATACTGTTAATACATAGCTATTCCAATGTCCCAAAAGTATTTTCCTTTTTGATTGCAGAAGTTATGCCGAACTGGTTGAACGAAACATGCTTGATGCGCACTCTTAAACAACGCGTTTGACCTACGCAAGTCAATCAGCTACCGGCTCAAAACGCCGTAGCGTTCGGTACTGTGGCTCTTTACCTCGAAGAATCGTTTCAACCACCAAACCTGGAAGATACCTTCGCCAACCAAGACTCCCATCTGGAAGATACTCCACCACTTGACCCTGCCGTTTGTGCTCTCTGCTGTATTACGATGGGTTCTCTCGCGTAAAACAATGTATGATTGTTCGTCCTTGACCTGAGCAAGGAGGTCAGACAATTGTCGAACTATATCTGTTGTAAGCTTCAAATGCTTGGAGTGGAAAGTACATTCAGCTACCTTCTGCCTCCAAGGGATCCGATGGAACGTCCGCCTCTGGTACATAGACGATGCCGTGAACATTGAAAGATACATCCTTGCTAGATGCCGACCAATGCTCGTTGCTGAAGCAGTAGATAAATTTGCCGTCATGGTTGGCAATAAATGAGTGATCTCCGTTAGATACAGATCTTTCTTGTGCCTCATATCCGTTGGCGGGGTTTTGGATCTACATTTCAAATCCAGTTAGTCCCAGAGCCTTTCTAGAAATACGCCATCATGTCCCAACATGACTCCAGCATTACTCACCCAAAAGTCGATATCCAAAGTGCCAGCACTACCAAACTCCCTATCTCCAACTTGGAATGTAACCGTCATCCTGTCATCTTTGTGAAGTTGTTCGTGAAAGCACTCTCTGCCATGAGCTGCGAGTTGAATGTTGTGAGCAACAGCAGCTCCGAAGAGACTGCCAATGGTCAAAAGGGCTGCGGGAGTTGAGAATCGCATGTTGTTTGTGTGATTAGATAACAAGGTGGAAAGAAGATCCGTGGTGTGAACCGTGAGATGAGTCTCGAGTAACCGCTTGATGAGAGAGAGAGAGAAAGAAAGAGAGTACGGTGCGAATAATTCACCAGATCTTGTTGTACTAACAAGGAAATGTAATGTGATTGATTCACAATCAAAGAGTGGTGAAATGATTGATTGATTGCTTGATTGATTGCTTCGTATTATATTCTCCCTCTTTCACAAGTAGACCATCAATTGATCTTAATATCGCCAGCTCCCTTTTCTCAGATAACCTTGGAATCCAGATCAAATCCAATTATTGCCAGATCGTTCAATCGATAAAAAGCACCGCAGCCTTAAAAATCTGGAACGATAAATTTATCTTATATGGGACTCTGATAGGCTAGAGTAATCACTTTAGCGTCAAATTTCCGAAAGAACAGAGAATCACCGCCCGCCGCTGTCCTTCTAAAGTTCTCTCAGTCTCACTCACCACCTTCCCAAGCACATCCACCCCATCTTTTTGTTCATTCCAAAAACCATCTCGCTAATAACTTCAATTCCATCTCCACTCGGTCATTCTATTGATCTCATTAATCAAAAGGGAAATTATTTGTAAGTACCATGTTATTCCATTGCATTTATATCTTCATCTATCCAGATAGCCTTCTTGGTAGCCCCTTGAAAGTGTGGCAAGTCTTCTTCAACGGCGGCGCAGCGCGTGCCCATTCACCGATACAATCCATTCCCAAAAAGAACTTCCTTCCAGAAAGATGCCAGAAACGCAGGTGTCCTTTGTCCAGAACGGCAGCCTATTCTATATTCGATCAAGGATCTCACACCGACAAGTGGCTCCACCAAGAAACTGTCCTTTTAATTCATGGTCATATAAACAAGTTGCATCTATCGCGCAGTCGCTAATATCTGTGCTTCCCGATTAGAATCATTTTCCAAGCAAAACACCAAATCCATATCCACCCTCATACACAATTGTTAAGCCGCAATCATGGGTTTGACATTCTCGAAGTTATTTGATCGTCTCTGGGGAAAGAAGGAGATGAGAATCTTGATGGTCGGTTTGGATGCGGCTGGTAAAACTACAATTCTATATAAGCTCAAGCTTGGTGAAATCGTCACAACTATCCCAACCATCGGTATGTAACCCTTCATCGACTCTCTTATCATCAGCAAACCGAGAGATCATCATTAACTTTTGTCCTATAGGTTTCAACGTCGAGACTGTCGAGTATAAGAATATTCAATTTACCGTGTGGGATGTTGGTGGACAAGATAAGATCAGACCTCTGTGGAGACATTACTTTCAAAACACCCAGGGTATCATTTTCGTTGTAGACAGCAACGATCGTGATCGTGTGGTCGAGGCTCGTGAAGAATTGCAGAGAATGTTGAACGAGGACGAGCTCAGAGACGCCATCCTTTTGGTCTTTGCCAACAAACAAGATTTGCCAGTCAGTATATTGCGATTCGACATTTGAAAACGATGACTAATGTTTGTCTTTAGAACGCCATGAATGCCGCAGAAATCACAGATAAATTGGGTCTCCACAGCTTGAGACAACGCGCCTGGGTATGTATATTGAGTAGCTACAATGGATCTATCGCTAATATGTTTTCAGTACATTCAATCTACTTGCGCTACGTCTGGAGATGGTCTTTACGAGGGTTTGGAATGGCTCGCAACGACTCTCCGCAAGACTGGTCACAACTAAGTACAACATCGATCCTCAACCTTTATACCACGATTGTGTTTGCAAGATACTACAAAACCAATCAAAACGATCATATCTCCACCGCTCCTCCAAATTGGTCATTGGTGCATCTCTCAAACTTATTCTTGTGTCTTCAGCGGTCCACATCAATGAGAGGCGCAAGGGTGGTAAATGTATGATGATTTAAGCTCTTACGTCTTCTTATGGCTAGGAATCTCGTTTCAGCTATGATTCCACGGGGCTTCCTCTTTGTCTTTTTTTGCGTGCGTTTTTCTGGTGTCATCCATCTTCTACGTTCTGTTTCTTGCCATCTCTTGTGTGCAGCATGGTATAGAAAAAGCAGAAGTTAGATGGAAGATCAAGGTAGTCTAGTCCGGAATTGATCTCACATTAGAAAATAATTTTTGATAATATTGATGTTACAAATGCCATTTGCATAGAGTTTAGTAACCCTTATCGTGTATGCTTTTGATCTATGGAATGATTTCGGTCATATAAAGTGAGTGTAGTTCCGAGTCAGTCAATTCGAAGATTTTGTATGAGACTTTTTGCTTGGAAACCTGGATTTGCATGGCTGATATCTGAGGGTCGGATGGTATTCAGAGGCCGTTCGAATGGCAAAAGGCCCAAGCAAGTTCCTTGGTAGTAGCACGTTGGACGCCACGATTCGTTGGATGATGTGGGGGCTGAAGGCATGACTCGGGTAAATGAGAATCTGGGGTCGTGAGAATCACACGTTACGATACGGTTCTGGGAAGATTTTGGAGTGATACTTGATTTCTTGGTGCGCGCTCTCTTGCGTCGTTTGGAACTTTGGATGGGTTGGTGCTGGGGTAGGTAGGTGGGTAAGCGGGTATTGAAGATGGTTACCTGTTTGTGAGTGAGTGAATGAGTCATCTCGTGATGCTTATTGAGGGCTGGGTGTGATAGTGGTATGGAATGTCTATGTTTGTGACTACTATTGCTATTACTTTTGTCGTCGTTGGCGCGGTCATTGTAGGTGAAGATATACGTGTATGAGAGTGATATTGTGGATAACGAGATACACGTGGATCATCTCGAATGCGTTATTGTCTTGCAATGGGAGTGCTGTGCTCGGATTACCGCATTGTGTCTGTGGCCTGTAGGTGGTACGTAGTCGGATATGGTATATTAGTTGATGTGAGAAGTGAGAAGCTTAATCGACTTTATTTTGTTCTACTGTGTGTGATGGATGTACTGCGGTGTTTGTCGTTTTTGGAGGGAGGTTGTGCAGGTTTGCTCTGGTTGGTAGATACGTATACATATACGTATACGTCGTTCTCGAAGCGGTTGATCGTCTTTGATGCATATAGTAAGAGAGTGTGTTCAGCTACACATCCTTACATACCCATATTGACCCATCTGCAATAAGGAAATGGCAGAAAATGATTGTGATGATGATACTAACGTACATAGGAATAGGAATTATCAAACCAGATCAAACTCTTCAAATTCATCAACGATGTATCTTCGATATCCACCGTCACAACACAACGCACACCTCATAATCCCCTATCTTGGCGAAAATCTTCCAACACGTCTTGAAATTCCGATTCGAAGAACTGCTGCTGCAGATGGTGTATTTGATGGGACTCTTGAAACTTTTGAGTTCTTAGGTACAGGATATCAAATGTTTCATGTATTGAGTAGAATGGCTAGTCTCCTGCAAAGTGTTCATTTCGGATACGCACTTGCGTTAGTAGGGAGGCGGGAGATGCCCTTTCTGTACCTGTTACTTATATGAATTCCATCGTATCGTGTTTCCTAATATCCCGCAATACATACATTGAGAGCTTGAGGCAGAGGAGCTCACTCCAGGATCGTCACAGTAGGTCAGTCCCCAGCAATGCAGACGAAAATCATGAATTGAAAGAGTTTGATATAATTTCAAAAGTACTGGCTATATGTAGAAAGCAATGACATCAATCAAAAAGTCAATGAAATTTTACCAAATGATTGGAGCCAATAACATCCAAAGTTGAAATTGCAAGGGACCGAGTAAATCGACACAGTGAACACTTCAAAACAAAATTTAAAGGTAGCAATCCCAAGTTTCTATATTATTTCCTCTAATACCTATCTACATATCCTTTTGCTCCCCTACTGGGCTCATCAACTTACCCTTCTCGATAGCGCTTCTTACGTTATCGATACACCAGACCTCCATCTTGGTTTGGGTCTCCACAGTCCACTTTTGACAAGTGTTAGTTTCAATATGATTTAAAACTCGAGCAAAGAGGACCTGTAACTTACTGTTCCCATGTGTGGTACCAACATGACATGTGGGTTATCAATCAACCCTTGATGAACCTTTGGCTCCTCTTCGAAAACGTCTAGACCTGCTGACCAAACTTGACCAGATTCGAGTGCCTTTACTAGGGCATCTTCATTCATGACTGCACCTCTAGCGGTATTGGTGATAACAACACCCTTCTTCATCTTCTTGAATTCCTCGGTGGAGATAATGTGACGAGTGTTTTTCTATGATTCTGTGAACAGGGAACTTTTGAGTGGTGCTTGAAGTGAAACTTACGTTCAAAGGTAAATTCAAGGACAGAACATCACTGGTAGCCAATAACTCGTCGAAGCTGACGTATTTAGCACCTCCACTCAATTCTTCCGAAAGCTTTGTACGGTTGTGATATTGAACAGACATGCCGAAAGCAGTTGCCTTCTTCATGAGGTTTCGTCCGATACCTCCCATTCCTAAGATACCAAGAACTTTTCCTTGAGGGTCGTGACCAAGAGGTGGTGCTGGGGAGCCCTTCCAGTGGTTCTTTCGTAGAGCCATCATTGCTATTGGATGTTAATAATAATATTCTGGGTGAGGTCAGATTGAATACGAACAGGTATTGAATCCTCTCAATGCTCCCAAAATGAGAAACATATTGGTATCGGCAGTAGCATCATCAACGGCAGTTGGAACATTAGAAACACGGATATCGTGTTGAGTGCACGCATGTACATCAATTTGGTCATATCCAGCTCCTAAGGCCACGTATTAGCCTCGCCATTTTCTCTGGTATTCGAAGATCCTTTTTATTACCATTGTGAGCAATGAACTTCAAACCCTTTGGTAGTACACTGATTAATTCCTCATCAATCAAACCTGTGATAGCGACACTGGTGAAAGTTCTGTATACAGCCACGACTTTATCGTAGACGCCATTTTTACACTCTTCTATGAATTCTTGACGGGATCGTGCCTTGGGTTCGATGAGTTCACCAATGTTGGAAAGTTCGCTCCATTCCTTTTTGGCACTATTAAAAGGATATCTCAATTAGAAAGGATTCTATGACGGGAAACTGCAATGTGGCTTACTGGTCAATCTCGCCTAACAAAAGAATTTGAGGTTTACTCATGGTGAAAATGGAGGATGTTTGAGTATGACAAGAAAGAATGGAGGGGTGAAAGTTAAGAGGTATTTTGTGGTGGGGTAAATAAGGTTCGCTGCCCCTCCTTAATGATGATGATGAGATTGGACGTAGATTGCTTCCGATAAGACTTCTGGATTGTCGAAGGCAAGGAAGAAGATACTTCATAGGAGATCTAGAGATACTACGATGACTAGACTTTATATGATAGAAGAGAACAAGTAAGATGGAGGTACTTAAATGATTGATGTACTAGGTAGACGTCGACGTGTAGAGTAAGAAATAAAGCTTGAACTTATAATACTTGTGGATATATTCTGTCTATCTAACTACCTGTCTTTATACCTAGTATCTAATATTTAATATTTAGTGTTTAGTATTTAATATTTAGTATCTAATATTTAATATCTAATATTTAATATTTAATATCTAATATTTGATATCTAATATTTAATATCTAATATTTAGTGTTTAGTATTTAATATCTAATACTTAGTATTTAATATCTAATATCTAGTATCTAATATCTAATATCTAATATCTAATATCTAATATCTACTATCTACTATCTAGTATCTAGTATCTAATATCTAGTATCTAATATCTAGTATCTAATATCTAATATCTAATATCTAGTATCTAATATCTAGTATCTAATATCTAGTATCTAATATCTAGTATCTAATATCTAATATCTAATATCTAATATCTAATATCTAATATCTAATATTTAATATCTACTATCTAATATCAAGTATCTAATATCTACTATCTACTATCTAATATCTAATATCTACCATCTACCTTTGGTGGGGGTTAAGGGGAGAGAAACATAAAGGTCAACAAGGTTAGACAAGGGCGTCAAGTCAATTTTATTACTAAAAACAGCTATGAAATTACATACAGTACATACCCCCCTCGACTCCTCGAGCCTCTTCTCTATCTAAATTTCCATAAGAAGGTATATTTTCCCCCAATCATATGGCTTCGTGATTGACTAAAAGAAGCTAAGAAATGTGTCATAAATTCATAATGGAGATTGTTCGGAATGCCGTTGACACCCGAGTCACATTACCATCATCAGTACGAGTATACTTCGTACCTACATGGATTGATAAAATGGGGAAAGTTACGAGATTACTAATAGTACCAGGTACGTAGTCAAGTTGCACATTTGTGGATCCATTGTTGCAGATCCCAACAATTAAGATCATACCGATTCATACGAAGTATTCCAGAACTATTTTCATGCCCATTTTTAATACGTTTGAAGTGAATGGGTGACTAGGTATATCAAGACCTTTTCCATCCCATTTTTTGGGTTCCCAATACCTGTTAGTTCAGTCCAACCCCCGTGCGTATATCATAATCATACATATATAACATT
The DNA here is from genome assembly GCA_014898425.1 of Botryotinia globosa. Lineage (NCBI taxonomy): Eukaryota > Fungi > Ascomycota > Leotiomycetes > Helotiales > Sclerotiniaceae > Botryotinia > Botryotinia globosa. The sequence goes on from RCSZ01000009.1 coordinate 1,611,948, forward strand.
GATCTTCTCCAAAGATATCTGTTAATTTTGGTCTTTCAGATCTAAAATGTCTTGGTAACCTCGACAAATTGTCTCCATTGTCTGTAGGCCTCGCCACTCTTAATAGCCCATCGAGCTCTTCTTACACCTTCCTTCCATCTTCCCCCACCAGGTCCCCTCTCAGTGATAACCTTTCCATCATCCCCGTGGCCCATGTCACTAGTATCTGCATCACAAATACCCGAGACGACAAACAAGGCTGCAGTGTTCATGAGAACAAATTCCAGGATTGGGTCATTGTCTGGTAATTTGTCTTGAAGTAGATTCATTAAAATTGCGGCATTCTCATGAGGTTCCTTCCCTGGTGAAACGTCCTTCAGGTCATGTGATGGAAGTCCAAAATCAGCAGCACAAATTGTGAAGCTCTCAACTTTGACATCATCATCAGAAGATTCCATTAATCTCCAGCAGAATGTCCGTCCTGCACAACTGATTTCATCGAGGTCTTCTTCTCCACAAACAACCATGGCTTTTTTGACACCGCTCATCTTGAGAGCATCTGCAAAGACAGGCCCAATATCTCGTCGAGCAACTCCCAAAAGTCGGGCTTCAATGCTGCACTCGACGGGGTTGGCAAGGGGGCCCATCAGGTTGAAGATTGTTCTCCAACCGAGCTCCCTTCGGATAGGAGCAACATATTTCATACCAGGATGGAAGACTGGTGCGAAAAGAAAAGCGTAATTACTTTTTTCGTAAACTTTAGTGATACTTTCAGGTGTCACCGCTGATAAATTTGGCGCCGAAGGTAAAGTACAGCTGAGGAGATCTGCTGATCCTGACTTTGAAGTAGATGCTCTATTTCCATGCTTACTTAGAAGTAATAAGGATGAAGCCAAAATAGAGGACGTGGTTGAAATGTTAAAAGTGTGATGCGAATCTCCCCCAGTTCCAACGATATCGCACTAAACATGCATCAGAAAATGAATCCAAATCGATTTCAACATAATTCCCTGTGATAACATACCAATCCTCCCTTATAGCCACCTTCTGATCTTCCAACAGCCGCGACAACTTTGTCTAGAGCTTCTTTGTCAACTGGTGAAGCAGCTTCTCTCATAGCTTCGGCGCATTTTGCAAGAACATCTGCTTTTCGATCCCATCCAGTAAAATGCAAACATGTGAGTAAAGCACCTGTTTGGACGGGAGATAATGAATCCGTGAAAATGTGTGAGATTGCTGAAGCGATTTCTGATGCCGTGACATTATTCTCTCCAGGTGAAGGCCACAGTCGTTTGAGTAGGGGCGTGATCGAAATGTCCCTAGGGGAAGGTGCGTATGCATTGTGCTCCGTTGGAGCAGCCATGACTACTCTTTTTTATTTTAACAAAGATTTGTGAAACTCAATTTGGCTGTCACAGGAAGTTAAATATTCTCCTCGATACCCTTTTCAATATTCTTTGTAATACTCAGGTCCCGGCTAATAAGGTAGAAGATACCCTTTGAATTTGAGTCACCACAATGAACTTTCATCGTTCGCCTTATACGTAAGGCAGCAAGAAGAAGCGCGCTAGTCCTCTTTAGAATTTCTCAAGCTCGTCCATCTAAATTATATGCCCGCATACATTTGTCCAACAAGTCTTTTTTACAGGTATGTACAGCCAATTGTGTCACATAAATGATACTGGCGATTGTTCAGGCTAATCGAGATTCATAGAATGCGTCCACGAATACATACGCCGTCAAAGGCAATAGCCTCCATCCTCCGATGTAAAAGGACTCCCCTCCGACATCGACAATATGCCACCGCGGCAGCAGCGTTCACGCCAGCTGCTTCGCACGAGCAAATGACTAGAGCATCTCCTCCCATATCTCCCTTTCCCTCAACCCAACCACCATCCTACAAACCTCCCGAGTTCCGCAAATCTCAACTCCTTAGAAAATATGCTTCACTACTTCGCTCAACACCCCTCATGCTCCTCTTCCAACACAATAACCTCAAAGCTATGGAGTGGGTAGCCATCCGGCGCGAACTCGCTATTGCCCTCCGCAAAGTTGATGCAGCTCGCGAGGCAGAAGGCCAGCCCCACCTCAATCTCGCAGATGGTATCAAACTCGAAATCGTACAAACAGGAATTCTCGCCGCCGCTCTCCGCATCGTCGAATTCTACAAACCTGATTCCCAAGTTTCCAAGTTAGATCCCACAGATCCAGCAACGCCTTCCTCCGCAACTTTACCAGTTGTAAATGCAAAGGGCGATGGGTTGACACATACTCTCTCGAGCGCGGCTCATGAAGCTATTTCGGATAGGAAAATTAGGAATGCCCATGATCTGTCACCGTTATTGGCTGGTCCAGTTGTACTTCTAACATTCCCTGGTGTATCGCCGCAACATATGAAGACGGCTTTGACCATTTTGTCACCTAGCGCTCCATTGTTCCCTGCCCCTAAAAAGAGGGCGAATCCAGGATGGCATGATCCTACAGTTCAAAGTGGGTTACAAAAGTTATTGTTACTAGGAGCGCGAGTAGAGGGTAAAGTTTTTGATGTTGATGGTACCAAATGGGTTGGAAGCATTGAGGGCGGTCTGGACGGTTTACGAGGCCAATTGGTGGCTATGTTACAAGGTATTGGTGGTCGGATTACAAATACTTTGGAGAGCGCTGGAAAGAGTCTATACTTCACTGTTGAAGGTAGAAGGTCGATGCTGGAAGATGAAGCAAAGGGACCTTCTGAGGAAACTCCTAAGGAGTAAATCCAATCAAATAATGAATAAGCATGTAACGGAATGTATTATATCTGTAAAAACGGAATATTGTTTTATGGACCATTTGCATCGTAAATCTTGAAATCATAACCATTTCTGGTCTATTTCTCGTCTATGAAGGGGGATCTGAAGGACGATCTTTCTCTCTGAGCTCCAGCTTTGCATTCATTGCCAAGATACACCTCACCAAGTCCCAGTCCCCATCTGTTCCGACCCAATCACAAACCACAATTCCCGTACTACCATCACCTATACTTGCACTATCTGGCTGCTCACTGGAAGTTGTTTCACTATGCTTTCTGCATAGATAATCAACGATCACGGGATTGACCTTTTCTGCAATCCTGTCTGGCCAACAGTTCGCTCTCCAAAAGTTCGAGGCACTCAAGAAATTCATGAAGAATGGTTGTTTTGCCGATTCGGCGCTAGCGACACCCATATCTTCAGACAGCACGGCAACGGTTTTAGCAGCTCTTTCGAGCTGATCTGTGGAATATCCAATCTTCTTCTCGATATTTGAAGACTCCGCAACCTCGTAGAAGTCTTGTACTCGGATTTCTCCACTAGTACATACACCGTCTGCACAGTTGTCTGGCCAACTTTCTGCGTCGATATATAAACCTGTTCCATCGTTCTCGCCTTTTAAGGAGTCGTCTAGGCCGAAGCGACGTATAACAACAATCTTCCCGCGAACTTCTCCTAGAGCTGGAATGCGATTGCCTGTGAACCAGCGAGTCGAGTCCTGAGTATAATGATGGTTGAGAATTTGACTAAGTTGTTGATCCGTAGCCTTTCCAACACCTTCTCTTTTTATGGACATTATGACTGTTTCCGTATGATTCGCATCCAGAAATACTTTCACATGGTTGACCAAATCTCGAAAGTATTTGTGCCCCGTAAGGGAAACCGGAAAAGCGCTATGAACGAGAATTAGACCCTCTGCAGCAGGATCATTAGGATCCTGTGGTTGAACTCGTATATCGAGGAAACGAATGCCATTATTGAGTTGCTCCTTCACACTGACAGCTTGACAGCGTACGGAAGGTAATGCGGCGTGGTACGTTGGGGAATTATGTGTACCGGGTATACTGAGAGCGGCTAAGGGAGTTTCGTCTTTGAGATTGGACATCCATGATGCTAATTTGGCTGAGGAGAAGATTGCGAGAAAATGGAACTTAGGTAGATATACACCTGTGAATTCGTAGGTGGGACTGTGCGAGAGAGGTGTGAGAACGGTTGAGCGATGCAATGGGGTTGGGGTATCAATTCGGTATCGTTCGCCATATGTCTCGAATGTTAATCGCAGGATTTGGTTTCCTTGGGGTTCTATATCTGTAACTTTGGTTTCAAAAGGAGCAATTGGTATTGAAACATCTTGACGACTGAAGCTTTCTGCTTTTTCTGCTAATTGTGGTGAGGTTGGAGTGCTGTGAAGGTACATAAACCCAGTAAGACTTCTGGTTATTCTGGTGATATTTACCCCGCTAGCTTTCCCTTCTGCAGATTCAAATCGTTCCAGTGATTTCAATTCGAGTGAAGTCGTAGAGAGATTTCGTATTGTTAGTGCTGGTGGTGCCATGATTGTGCAGGTGTAAATCAAGTATCTAATTGCGTAGTTGGAATATGATTATTCCATTCTAAGGTTTGTCTGGTTAGTAGAGATTCACGAGGAGCTCGAAAGATATCATGCTCTCGGCGAAGTATAATGTATCTTAGACAATATTTAGTGATAGATAAGGAAAGAGAGAATGCTGTGATAGCTTGACGTCTAATTGCATTTTGAGCAACAGCGGGACCAAGTTTGATATGTTTTAAAGGTTCCGAGATTGATTTGGATATCAAAGATTAGGTAGCGAAGGATAACAATTGGTAGATGGTCGGGTAGCACATGGTTATGGCTTAGATCAATGACTTGCTTGGTTTATAGTGTCAAAATTGTCGGTCTTTACATCAATAAAGCAACAAGCAACAAGCAAGTTGGCGCAGTGGAAGCGCGCCGGGCTCATAACCCGGAGGTCCCCAGATCGAAACTGGGACTTGCTAGCATATTCTTTTGGATTTTTGGTGTCTTAAATCCTTCTTTGAAATTTTCCTGTGTCCTCATTAATGCTACTGGCATGTTCGAAATACCTTTTGCTATAAATTGCAACAATAAGCTGTAATTAGTTTGTGATCTAACAATCTACAACTACCTAGGTATGGCCCGTGCTCACTCCGTCCATTTAATCCAAGTTAAAGACTTCAAGATATCATTTGTTTTTGAACAAGGCCCTTACAACCCAACACAACCATTGCTCAATGGCCCTCCACTGTATTTGATTAATCCAATCCAGCCTCCCACATACACATTCCCGTCAGCGACCTAATAGGTTTTGATAAAGCATATTTAGCTTAAGTCAGTCCACTTCAACTGTGGATCATAGAGCCCACAAGAGAGGAGCCGCTTGTGGGCTTTGTGGGGTTGATTTTTGTATATGATAGTGGCCAAGGTGCTCGCTCATCCGAGATATCGTATTCGGAGTCAGAATCTTCCAACAGCTCCCGATATGCTTGCCAGCTCAGTGCCTTCGATTGTCTTTCGTTCTTAATATTGGCATCGAACAAAGGCTCTGTTCTCCAGCGTTGAGTTTCGTCTTACTCTGCATATTCAGGGTCTACTATGGCGTAGCGTTTCACGTCCTTGATAGCTTCGACTGATCGTTCTGGTACTTTGAGATACTGTCGTGGAAAGTCAGTAAAGTGTATAATCAGATACCCGCACTCATTGGGAATCAACCCCATAACTTCTTCTGCGGTGAGTACAGCAGCATTGATCCAATGCAAGCTCTTTCGGTGCAAGATGCCATATAGATCCGTCACTACATGTGCGGCCTTCCAATCCTTTCTTGGCGAAAATTCGAGAATGCCACTGGCTTCGCGTTGAGTAGCATATATTCCAGAGCGTGATTCGGATCTGGAGCTGTTTCCCTCGTGTCTTTCCAACAACATCTTTTGAGCATTTGCGATTGATCTCTTTATGTCGGGACATCGATCATGTGATCAAAGAGGGCACTGTATTAACTAGCGTCGCGCTAGCGCTTCCCTATATATTTAGTACCTAGCTTCCCATAGTTAATAATGATCAAGAACGAATACAACCATATAGGACTAAGTACTTACACTTATATCAACCAAGTTGATACCAACACTTTACCAGGAATTCATTGCGAGCCAGTATCTGGGAATGGAGTGCCGGCTCTACGACAGCAACTACCACTCCATAACCATTGATATCTCGCGCCTTATTCTCTATTCTTGCTGCTTCCTTTTTTGCTAAAACGTCTTTCAGTACGGCCGCAAGTGCTCGACAACCTGGTTCGATGTCTCAGAGGGCTAGATCCTGCGCTTTGATGATTTTATCCTATGTTATTGATTGGGATTTAAGCAGGTATCAACCAAAAATAGAAGACGAGCTATGCATACCAATTTCTTATTCTTGCGGGCCACGAAGTCCTTGAGGATACCTCGTTGTCCGTCGGTAAGCTTGTATTCATCTGCTGCTACAAAAGCTTCCTTGACCTGAAGGGCAGGAGGCACTCGATAACTACGATTGGTAAGTATAAAATCCATGAGTTTGACTTTCTATAACTAAATCAAGAGACTGGATCCGATAAGAAGTGCAGCATACCTAATATCATCATGGGCCTTCAAGCCGGCGCCAGGAAGGTGGTGCAACGACATGGTTTTATATGAACTCCTGCAGTGGCACTTGGGTGGGATTTTGTCGTGTGTGGTGCGTTGAATCTTATTCTCTGCAATGCTGATGCTTCATCCCCAGATTGTAGATATAGAATGTTCCAGATTGAAAGTTTCGAGACTTGCAATGATACCCGCGAGACCGGTGGAGAGTGGAAGATTAGGGGAAATTGGTAAAGTGAGATCAAGGAATCTCTTGAATGTTCTCTAAAAGTCTACTAGTACACTCAAGCAAAAAGAGAGGAGAAGAAAGTGAATTCAGAGAGGGGTAAGATTAATAAAAAGATACTCACTCTTCACTTTTATGGAGCAGCCCTCAATCCATGCTACAGGTCCTACGTGTCTAAAGTTGAACTTCAATGTGTGTTTCTCCGAATTGAGTTCGAGATTCGATGGAGTGTACTTCTCGAGTCTCGAACTTGGATTTCATATACAGATAGGTGAAATGGGAAATTGGTGATAAAGTAGACACATGTATTGAACTCGAGACGGATGTAGAAACTTGTACCCGACCCCCACCCACGGGGGTGTATATCCGGTTGAAGATATGTCTGCGGTCAGAGGATGTTAGATATCACATGGCTATCAGCATGAAAGTTAAGTTGTTTAATTTGGCTATGAGAGATAGATGTCAATGGTATGTGCAAGAATCTCAAGTATCTGTTGTGGCAACCTGCACCACCGCTCCCTTCTTTTCATCCGATAAAGTATAAGCAGTTTTTGGGCAAAGATTTTGCATCTAGTAGCATCAGAAACAAGCGCGGGGTGATCAGTCCAGAGGCTATGCTTGAATGAATGTACCCTCGATAGCTGCAGCCGATGATAAAATATGAAATTTGCTCTGATAACCCTGTTGAAACTTTTGGGTGTGAGCAGGAACGCATTTAGTGACGATGAAATTAAAGATCTGCGGTAAATGAGTTTCATATGCCTTTCAAGACAGAAAGCAACTCAACGAGAACGATCTAATTTGCAATGCATCGATTCCCTTCCATATTATATGCGTTGGCTCTTCTAGAATCTTCGTTCTTAGTTTCCCACTACATGTTCATTAGTCGCATATAAAGCACGGGGACTGCAAGGGGTGTCTTACATCGAGAGCCTCTTCTACAGTAAGGTCAGCAGCGTCGGTAATGCGGATACTGCCAGTCTTGACCATATCACCGATAATATCGGCAAAGGGTCTACGATTGCTTTGTTTCATTTTCTCAAACGCCATCGGGACGATATACCAATCTTCTGGATACTCAAAGTTCTGGATCACATGAAGAACACCTTCTATAAGTGCTTTCTGCTCTGTCTGAAAACTCTCAGTATACAAATCGAATAAAGATGGGATATGTCGCAAATGTGCCGTCACAAACATACCACACGCTGGAGGTCAGCCCTCAAGACGTTCTGGAAAGCTTTAGTCATGATTTCAAGATCGAAGTTATCAAATAGACGACAGGGCCTTTGTAGTTGTTGACGTGGGTAGCGAGATCAGCCATTCCTTGTGCTTTGTATCGCTCGGGGTCTTTAGAGAGCATTTTGATACTTTACAAGGTCAGTCAATCTTAAAACAAATTGAATCAAGTATGGGAAGTGCTTAATACGCGTCAATAAGTATAAAATGAGCGGAGATTCATACCGGCTAGAGTCACTGGAGCCTGTTAATGTAGGAGAGAACATAGTTAATGGTGCGCTTTGAGACTGATGACTTTGTGGTGTGACTTGACTTTGGTAATTCAGAAATGTAGATTGGGATACGGAAACACAAGATGGAGAACCAGACCGGATAGACTTGCTGGGTTGGAAAATCAAAGAACTCGATGATATTGTTTCTCTGAGTAGAAAGTGATAGCAAAAAGTTTAAGGGAGAACAGGAAAATGGAAGGGAAGAGAATTCTTGAATGGACCTCTCTTCAACTTTAAGTGAGATACTGAGAGCAAGTAGGTAGTGAATACGACAATTCTGGAGTGCTTTGTGACCTTCCATTCTCTTCAAGCTTGACTTTTATGCTTTTAACTTTGGGGAATGTTTTCTCAAGTTCATACCTGAAGAGATTCTTTTTGAATCACGGGGCACTTACGTTTACAAAAGTGATATACGTATGAACAGATTGGCCTGACAAGGCTCTATTGACCGCACATTGCTACATTCTTTATCCTTGGTCATTAATTTCGAATGTAATAGACGCCAACAATATCAAATCTGATACCAATGAACTAGAACACACACAAGTATCATGTAGCAGTTCTTTTTCAGTAAATTGAGCTGTAGCCTTGGAAATACATCCGAAAGGTGACTTTGCTTGAGAAGCCGGTAGATCATAAGAGACTACAACTAATGCATGTATTTCGGGTATTTTGAGTAAGAATATATCAGGTGCGACCCGAGAGAAAAGCCGTGGCCGATGAAGGTTGATGCAAGAAGTATTTTAATCACCAATGCAGTTGGAATATTGTACTGTTTAGATTGACTTCGATGTTATAATTTTGAAGACTATTTAACAGCGTGCTTTGATTATTGCCAAGCGGAGCGCAGATGATTATACTGTGGAACAGCAAGTGAACGGCAGATAGACAGTGCTTTTACGAATCTTAAAACCTTAACTAGACCCCTCGAGAGCCCTAGAAAAGAGAACCAATGTCTATCGCCATTACCCCAGCTACTTCAGCGGTATCAGCCTCCCACCAGCGATCAATCTGACCGACCCTAAGCATCTCCTCCATTGCAAACTTTGCAGCCCAAGTTTGCATGGTTCGTTGAGTTGCTGCAAGACCAGTATAATTGCCGATTTCGACACCACATCCTCTCGAGGCAATATACGTAACGAAATAAGGAAACAAATAACGCTTCTCGCGATCCGCTAGCATCATCTTAGCTGCGTTGGCGACCACTCTTGTCTTTTCGGCATTCTTTATAATCTGCTTCTGGGCACTTTGCTCATCCATATTGACTGCGTTAAACAATTGTTGAATAGTTGCGACTATTTCTACAGCTCTTCCCGGAATCATTTCCTCAAAACTTGCACGAAGAAGCCCCCCGGTTCTCGTAGAAGGAAAAGCGTCAATTTTTTGATTCAAATGGTCCAGCGTAGCAATCACGGCTTTCGACTGTACAATGACCAAGTCTTGAGCTTGAATTACCCTATCCTACGATCAGTCAGAGAAGCTCAACCAAGAATCATTTTAATCTGCTACAGATAGAAGATTTACCTACCAACTTTTTATATTTGGTGACAAAAGCAGACGCGATAGTCACGCAAGCTCTCCGAGATTCTTCCTGGCTATGCTTGGCAAACAAAGTTCCGTTGTATTTGGCTGCTATATCGACTGCATCCACGAGCCTCATATGTGCGACCGGAAATTTGATTACGAGCGACTTTTTTGCTGGAGGCGCATCCAAACTATATGTGTGACGTTAGACGCAGAAGACAAAATAGAACAGGCGGGAACAAACGCGACAGGGGAGAGAGAAGACATACTTGTCAGATCCAGACCGCTTGTTACAAATTGAGGACATGGTGTAGTTAGATTGATCGTGTACCAAGAGGTGGGATGGGATTAGGTCGAATTGAGTGCCGGCAGAAAAAGATAACCCCAAAGAAATTGATTAATGGATAAAAGCGATCTTGTTTTTGCCTACTTCAAGAAAAAGTAGAGGCGGCAACGGACAGTGCTAGAAGATAGTTACCGTCAGATCGTGAGCGAAGTGAAATTTCCGAGATAATATGGGCGATGTCGTAGTATATACAACACCTAGAAGATTGTGGAAGGTCGGAATTTCCAATCCAAATATCGTCTTTGTGACTGGAGAGCAAAGCAAATTGAAAGCAAGATCGACATTCGTAGGAGGTGTGGAAGTTGAAGAAAGAAGATATGATCACAATGTTGAATGCGATACTTAAATACTACTCTCTCCGAAACTAAGCGAGACAATGAGAGTAAAGGTGAGTTCGAGATCCGACTAAATTCACTTGAACAGCTACCTACATCATAGTTGTGTGAAACTGAAGCAGATAGGCTCGAGACATACTATGAAATTTTATACCAAAGGCAATGATGTGCATTGAGTATATTTTGCCAAACTCTTGATTAGTTCAGTCTGCAGTTCGACAATCAGAACCTTTCAATGTCTAATCTTATTAAATGATTCGAATGATTTGAAATGTCGAATACGCTTTGAACAATGCACTACTTCCAAACATTGAGAGTTCACACCCAGTCTACCAGTTTGGAGCATCTCTGACAAGTATTGGAGTCAGAATCGACCCCTTGGGAAGGTTGCTCTGAATATATACGTTGAAACATATATTTTTGGCCATTGAAACCTCTGACGTTCGCTCTGATGGATTAATTGATAATGGAAACCATGCGATTCTACTTATTAAAGCACAAGTAGAGAGGATGAATATCAGCCTCATTCACTCCAGCAAAGAGGTCCACGCTAGAAGAGTGGTTACCTCTGTCAACCTAAAGATGAGTCGAACTCGAGATACCAATATTGATTACCCTGTAAAAGGGAGGAGGAAATTTGTGAATTGGAAAAGGATTCGATGCTTGCTGCCCATACAAAAATCGCTTTCCGATGGCTAGTCCGAACGATTGCAGCGGATGCCCTCTTGTTGGTGGAGAAATCACTACCTCACCACCTCCTTCGTGATCACTCTATAGAGCCTGGAAGCATCTAGACTACTGTAATCGACGACGTAATTGTCACTGACAACTTTGCCAATGGGGGAAGTTTGTTTCGTACTAAACATGCCGGATTTGGGACTAAGTTGACGCGCATTCGAGATATTGCGCTCCACGCTCATTGGGTCACAGCAAGGCATCGTCGCAGACTAACTGGAATTAGTGACCATTCAATGAACAAGTTCCTTCATCCGAAAGCCCATGGCTTCAAAAATGATAGTCTTAGTTCAATTTTGAAAGTTTTGTTGTTAAACTATTGATGCGAAGATAGCCCATAGATCAAATCGCTTCGCGAAACTTTCACCGAGCTTCGACTCTCAAGACTTGCGACTATCACCACAACAACCCCCACCCGAGCTGTCCCATAAACAAACTACCACAGATCGTACCAACCATGGAGCAAAGACAAAATATCGAAGGCGCAACTGCTCCATTTCCTACCAATCCCGAAGAATTCGATTCCGACGATCGCATATCTTTTTCGAAGCTCGACCAGAAATACCTACTTGTGCAAGACGATGGCACAGAATTCGAATTCGATGATGCGATCAAACGATGGATACCGGTGTTAGATGAGGCTTTATTGGAAGAACAGCAGAAAGCATATAAAGTATCTGGAGTAGATGAGAGTGAGCCGGTTGATGCTATAAAGAGGAAAAGGAAGCAGGAGTATGTCAATGGCGAGGATGTAAGTCAATTTTAGGCTTCATATTCGAGATATATTTGTGATTGTGCACCCGTTCTACCAGCATTTTACAGCGTTTTATATCTACTTATCATAGTTTGGTATGCGATACCTAGCTGGAGCTTATGCAATTATCTGTATCTCTTTTTTCATTCATTATCTTCGATGCTGAGTCTACCTAGGAGGGTGGCCGAATTGTGAAAGCCCCAAAGAAAACCAAAAAACCTCTACCACCACGAGCAAACACCGCAGTTTATGTTACTGGTCTGCCATCCGATGTTACTGTTGAGGAAGTTCACGAAGTCTTTTCACGAAAGTGCGGTGTTATCGCCGAAGAAATCGACAGTGGAAAACCGAGAATTAAACTTTATACAGACGAGAAAGGAGAATTCAAGGGCGATGCTCTTATCGTATTTTTCAAGGCACCATCTGTGCAGATGGCTATAATGTTACTGGATGATACGGATTTTAGGATAGATGGAGGCACATCTAAAGAGAGAATCAAGATGCGGGTTCAGGCTGCAGAGGCGAGCTACAAGAAGGTTCAACAAACAGACGCAGATGGAAATGAGAAAGAGAAACCTAAGACCAGTATGAAGGACAAGCAGAAGATTATCAAAAAGACGCAGAAATTAGATGCGCGACTGGCAGATTGGAGCGATGACGAGCCATCGGCCCTTGTGGAAACTAGCTCGAAGTGGGATAAAGTCGTTATATTGAAACATATGTTCACTTTGAAGGAGTTAGAAGAAGATCCAGCTGCAATGTTGGATATCAAAGAAGATATTCGAGATGAGTGTGGCAAGCTCGGCGAGGTAACGAATGTGGTTCTATACGATTTGGAGGAAGACGGAGTTGCAAGTGTAAGATTTGCAAACGTGGAATCAGCGAAAGCATGCGTTAAGTTGATGAATGGGCGAAAATTCGATGGCCAAGAGGTCGAAGCTTATATTACGGATGGAAAGGAGCATTTCAAAAAATCGAAGAAGAAAGCAGATGATGAGGATCATGGAGAGTCAGAATCAGACTGATCAGGCTGGAAGTGAGAAGCATAGGTAAATCGAGTATGATTATTCTAGTGAGATAACGCTCATGATATTGGCTACCAGGATTGGTATTGATATAAACAGAATTTGGTATGAACAGAGAGTTGGATGCAGATTTATATTAATACTAATGATATCTTACTTGACCAATATCTTCTTATCCGACTTGCAAACGCTCTCGACTTTTCTATCAGAAATTCATCCCAAGCTTCCGGAGCTTCCCCTGTTCCCGTCGTAGCCGTTCTTCTAGAATAACCCCTAACTGCCCTGCCACCGGCTGCCAGCTATCACTGGTGAACCCGATTGGTTACCAGATCCACATTAAATCTTCGTACCTGGCTTGCGAAATTATCAAATTTATTGCCAGACCGACATAAGGATAAACACTCCTTTTTATTCTTCACAAGAAGTGAAACATCCATTCTATTAATTCACAAATTCTCATCATGAAGCTCCTCACCTACGGAGCCATCTTTGGTCTCCTCACTGCTCTCTACTACTTTCTAGATGCACGTCTTGAGTCCTTCTACATCTTTACGCCGGCTCAACTTCATGATCTCTCCCAGCGCGCCATTGGTGCTCATGGTAATGACACCGCTCAGGTTGTGAAGTTCATTGTGGATGAATTGAGTGAGAAGCATCCCGGTGGCTATATCAATTTGGATCAGGAATGGATTTTCAATAATGCTGGCGGGGCTATGGGTGCTATGTATATTATTCATGCTAGTAAGTTCCCAATGAGGTCACGGGTCTCAGGTCGGGATCGTTGGGAGAGACGAGTGTGCTAATTCGCTTTATAGGTATTACGGAATATTTGATTATTTTTGGTCTGTTCACCAATGGGTAGATTCAGAGTCCGAGGGAGAATACTGACTGTGCATAGGAACTACAATCGGTACTGAAGGACATACCGGCCGTCATACAGCCGATGATTATTTCCACATCATTCACGGAACTCAACTCGCCTATACCCCTGGAGACTTTGAACCTGAAGTCTATCCCCAAGGAAGTGTTCACCATCTTCGTCGTGGTACCGTTAAGCAGTATAAGATGGATGCGGCTTGTTTCGCTCTCGAGTATGCTAGAGGTTGGATCCCACCTATGTTGGGTTTTGGATTTGCCGATGGTCTTACCAGTACTTTGGACTTCCCAACTTTGTGGAGAACGACTTGGGTCACTGGTAGAGAAATGGTTTTGAACCTCGCCAGATTCAAGCTGTAAAAAGCTTTGTTTCCATTTGGAGCACTATTTGAAGGTTATTCAAGATGAAAGGATAATTTATAGAGCTCTTGTGAGCAAGTACATAGCACTTCTTTGTCTGTAGATACCTACCTATATCTTGTAATAATTTGACACGCTGGTCATGAATTAACATGATCAAGCATAGCGTCTTTTGGAAATAGTTTCACCTACTACATTTATTCTGCAACTTTCGTGATAATCTTCGGCTTATTGAAGAGCCATGTATTATCAATCAAAGTTGTATATGTCCACTCCATACTTCCCGTAGAAACTCCTCACAACATTCAGTCAGAATCCTCGTCAGATCCATAATCTACCAGTCCTAGTCCTTTGTTGGATGGGGGAGGTGATGGCTTTTTGGCTGCCACAGGCTTGGGTGCTACCTTTGCAGGCTTTGAGTCCGAGATTTTGGCTGAATCTTTGGAAGCCGGTGGCTTAGTACTCGTTGCAATTGAGTCAGAATCGTCTTTCGCAGGGTTCGTTGACAGTTCTTTGGTAGATGTGGAGGATGAAGCTTGTTCTGCGGAAGATGAAGCTCTCCTAACTTTGACTCCTTTCAGTACTTCCTTATCCTTCGTACGCTTGCGCTTTCGACCCGTAGTGCCCCATTCATCCTCCCGCACCGGCGAACCATCTTGTGTTTGTGCTCCATCATCATCTGCTGCTCTCGCCTTCTTGTCTGCATCTTCTTGTTGTTTTCTAAATAGCTCGAGCCCCTCCGCAGTTTCTTTTCGCACTCTATCTTCTTCAGCCCTCGTACTTTCTAGTACAGAATCCAAGAACTCGATTTCATCTTCATCTAATGATCGGAATTGATTCTTGAGTTTATTGGCTTCTTCGAATGCATCTTGTTTGGCAGCTGGTTTATTCAACGCACCCCTAAGTGATCAGCCTAAGAAATCAACGCGTGGGCGGGCGCAAGGACCCTAGATGTGTACCTTTATTTGCTTCTAAGATCTCGAACAAGCTCTTTCCATCTTGTTGTCTAGCTTCAATAGCTTTTCGTTGTCTATTAGCCTCGATTTCTTGTTGAGCGGCTAACCATTCATCACTGCGCTCAGTTGGAGCATCTGCAGTACCACCTGATACAAATCCGGAGGACATTGCGGTTTTTGATTGTATGCGCACGAATGGTACAGAGGCGTTTAGTTTCTAGTTTCTAGTTTCTAGTTTCTAAGATTCGTGAGATTGCGCCGACAAGGTTTCTCGACATAACATCACGTGTGTTACGCTCCGACTCCCCGCCTTCTCCCCCGCTACGCTACGGAGCAATTTCGCACATTGAGACGGAACTCTACCAAATTTTGAATTGATTCAGATTAGAGAGGTTCTAGAAGTCGATATAGCATTTAGGCTAAAGTGTTTACTCCAATCCAAGCTGGATCCATCTTTAGTCATACAAATACTGAACTGAACAGTATCCAATATTTGCCTCTCAAATATGTCTGTCAATTGGGAAGGGTTTTCAAGGTATGATGGGGAATTCTGACGTAGGAAATTACTAACCGTTACATAGGATGATAGGAATAATCTCAAACGACATTGTGAAACGTGATTGGTGCGCATGTCAATCTTTCTTCGGTTCAGAGCCTGAAGTGGGATTGCCCCTCCATACTCCACCCTGCGACAGAGAACCTTCTAAGTTCTACCAGAGCCCCCCTCATTGTGCAGCGGATTATCTTTGAATTTCACGTATCGGCAGGTTGAACTTCTTCATATGGAATAGAGATAACCCGGAGGTAAAGTATTTTGTGGAAATTCTATAGGTTGTCGTCATCCGGTATCAAATAATCCTCATGCATGGCTTTCTGGGTCAAGTAAAGGTATAAGTATTCACTTTGTCCTCGCGACTGATCGTCCTTCCTCTCTTATTCCTTCTATTTCACACTCAAAACATCTAACAAACTTACAACCCGTCAAAATGTCTGCAAATAACGTTACCTCGTAAGTTCTTCCACTTCGACCCCTTGATAGGAATTCACGTCAAAAGCAGAAGTCTGCGCAGACTGGCGACTGTCACATCCCATTTCAAACCAATTCGTAACATTAGCTCACACACTATTCCTCTATCCAGAAAGACCTTCAGCCTCAACACTGGTGCTAAGATTCCAGCTATTGGTCTCGGCACATGGCAATCACCACCAGGTGAAGTTGAGAAAGCTGTAGAGATTGCCCTTCGCAAAGGTTACAGACACATTGATACAGCTGTAAGTCGATGAACATATTGTGGCATCAGATCGAATTCTGACAGATCATTAGCTTGCATACGGAAACGAATCAGAAGTTGGTCAAGGTATCAAGGCGTCCGGTGTCCCAAGAGAAGAGATTTGGCTTACTACCAAACTCGACAACCCATGGCACAAGAGAGTTCAGGAAGGTATTGATTCTTCCTTGAAGTCTCTTGGTACCGATTATGTCGACTTATACCTCATGCATTGGCCATCATCCACCGACCCAGATGACTTGAAGAAGCACTACCCAGATTGGGACTTCATCAAGACATGGCACGAAATGCAAAAGCTCCCTGCCACTGGCAAAGTAAAGAACATTGGTGTATCGAACTTTGGTATTAGAAACTTAGAGAAGCTCCTCAGCGACCCAGGAACCACCGTATGTCCAAGCTCAGATATTTGTCTATTATTCACTCATTCTAATTTATCATATAGATTGTCCCAGCCGTCAACCAAATCGAGCTCCACCCAAACAACCCATCACCAAAGCTCGTTGCATACAACACATCAAAGGGTATCCACAGCACCGGTTACTCTTGTCTCGGTAGCACAAACTCGCCTTTGTACAAGGACCAGACCTTATTGTCTCTCGCCGAAGCAAAGGGCAAGACTCCACAACAAGTACTTCTTGCCTGGGGTATTCAAAAGGGATGGTCTGTCATTCCAAAATCTGTCAACAAGGAACGTGTTGAGAAGAACTACGAGCTTGATGGTTGGGAATTGACCAGCGAGGAAGTTGAGAAATTAGACAACCTGAAAGATAGATTCAAGGTCTGTGGAGATGCTTGGTTACCTATCAAGGTTTTCTTCGGCGATGATGAGTAAAGGGTTTAATTGTATATAATTTAGAGATACCATGAAGTAATTGAATATAGAGCTTCTCATGACCATTCGTACTTTGTACTTTTGAAAACATGTCTTGCAATGACCTGTCATCGTTACCCGTATTGACTCTAGACTTTGGGTTGAATCATGTATATTACGCTATGAATAGATAGATGCATTTGAAATTTCTGGATGATTTGCTATCGTGAAACAAATGATCAATTGATGGTCTTCAAAGAGAGGTTGGGGATACTGTACTATGATAAAGAAGCAAGTTGCATCATAGCCTCGGTAAAACAAATTCCATCCCCAAGCTCCTTCATCCACAATTGAGCATCATCAACTTGAGTCTACTCAATATGCATATCCCGAGAACATCATTATAGCCCTTTTGTAGGGGCTTCTCAATCATTATGACTTGTCCGTTTTGCAGCATAGCATCCAATTACCCACCATCCTCATCTCTCGCAAACCCAGATCTTACCACTCCATCCGCGTTCGTAGTCCTCAGCACACCTCAGTGCATGGCATTTCTCGATATTATGCCCCTTTCCCCCGGACATTTACTAGTCACAACTCGTAATCACAACGAAAAATTATCGGACGTGAGTGAAGAAGAAGCGCGAGAGTTGGGCGAATGGCTCCCGAGACTATCTCGAGTATTAGCTAAGGTCACCGGTGTGTGGGACTGGAATATTGTTCAAAACAACGGTGAGTTACCCCGGGATTCGTGTCTTGGAAGTTCCGCCGCATCTAGGGTTGTAGCTAGGTCTATTCTAGATATCTGGTGGAACAATGGAATGGAGAAATCGTTGCTAATGATGGCGATAAATATAGGAGCTGCTGCAGCGCAAGTGGTACCGCATGTACATTTTCACATTATCCCGAGACCGGGGCTAACTCCCGAGTTACGCAATCGATCTTTTACGATGTTTGGGAGAGGGCAGAGGAGCGAATTGGATGAAGATGAAGCTAAGGTTTTAGCGGCGCTGTTGAGGGAGGAGTTGGGAAGAGAGATGGAGGGGGTTGGGAAGGGCAAACTGTAGAAGGCGTTGATTGAATATACCAAGCATATATGCGAGATTGAGATAGGAAATTGAGATATCCGTACCTGGGAGCCGTTTGTTAATGTATTAGAGCAAAAGATCGATTGGAGGAGAAAGTAAATTGTACAATAAGGATGGGACGCACAGGAACGGTATGCATGTACCGGTTTGGCACAATACAAAGGTTCTCCTAGGCTGTGCTGAAGTTTTGGAACGTACTTGGATCCCGGGTTATGATAATCGCAATACTTGAGGAGGGTGGTATGAGTAAGACACCGAGTGCACCGAAAAGGGAGCAACTAAGCAGCCACTAGTCAACAAGAACAAAGGACAGCTCACGGTACTTAACCATGTCTCTCTTCTCCTTCCAACTATCAAACATCACGGACAAGTGTTCATCAACAATCGATGCATGTCTGGTCTTTTGAAAGTTTCTTGGACTTGGAAACACTTGGCCCCTCTTGCTATTTCCAAAATGACTTCTATCTTGCACTTGCCTTAGTTTTGCTGACGTTTTCATCTGTTAAGTTTCCACACGGTTTATTGTTTATCAATGACTGCATTCTTTTCAGGGGCTCTTGGACACGAACCTGGGCATTGATCTAAAGAGACATTTGACACTTCTCCATCTTCGTACACAGAAGTTCTAGATTCTCTCAACTCATAATCTCAACACATGCGTCTCAGCGGTCTGCAAGCCATTTTTCATCCATATGATTTCTCCATGTCTGAACTTCTGGTTTTCCTTGCCCACAGAAATTCTCTTGAACCTTGGATTAGACCTCAAAGCATCATTTGACAGATTGAATGATGTTTATTTGAAGACAGTTTAGAGGATAACACCGCTAATCTGCCCACATTCCAGCTATTCACTGTCGTATTTGTGGCAAAGGAGTCGAGGTTCTCCAGGTTTGGGGAGTTTCCAAGAACAAAAACATTGGCGAAAGCCAAGAGCTGTGTATATTGTCGGCTCAAGTGTATTATTGTAAAGGAGAATGCTTTGAGATGATTTTGGAAAGTTATCATGCCCAAGAGTCTTGGGACTGATTCCTTTTCAAATATAGCCAAGTTCCAGGAATGTGGGGAATTAGGAATGGAACACCCGACAAGTCAACAACAGACGACACCGCTAGATGGACAGTGAATGACAGCTGTTTCTTAAGTTTATTATGATTATGAATCTATCATGGATGTCACTTCAAGCCATCATTCGACCGGGGTCCTTATTATGCGCATCTGGGCATTGTAGGAAGGTAATTATGTTTGTCATTTCATTTTGAGAGGCATGGAAACATGTTGATATTAAGAAGTCGGTGCGCCATGTGGGCGTCCACATACCGGACATTCACTCTGAAATCTCATTTGGGTGAAGAATTGGAGACTCAAGAGTCATAAATTCATTCTTCAATAAGACTCATCAATATCTCCATCAAGGTAGTGGCGAGTATCTGTCTGGGGCCCCAGGTTCCTATGGTGATTTGCACTTTCCTACACCACATGATAAGATGCAGAAAAAGAAAGAGCAACAAATACTTCAAATATCCATCATTACAATCACAATAATCCCGTACAACTATCAAGCTTCACGGACTGTAAGACATCCGCGTCGGAATCAAGTAATACAAATCTCAGAATTCAATACGTCATTAACAGATCCAATCACCACCTGGGCATTCAAATTACTCTCAGATTTCTCTATATTTCCTCCTCAATCTCCCCCAAAAAGTGAATTGAAGGTCCGATTAAGGTTCCTGCCTCATCTTGTTTTGATATTAAGTCTCGATTGAGTGATATAACCGAGTAATATACTCAAGAGACGGGACGCTATTATCAAAATCCACGTGGAAATATTTTGGGAATATAAACAAACGTTCAACCGCCTTCTCCTCCTCCTCTTCTTCCAAAAACATTACAATCTTTCAACCAGACCTTAGATCTCTTTTCTATACCCACAGTCTTTACCAAGCTCTACTTCTAGTGCTTGATACCTAGATATTTTATTTTATTAAAATTCTTCCTCGTTTCTTTGGACGTGCCATTCACACCTCACATCCTGTCGATTTACCAGAGACACATAACTCAAGTTTTT
Source organism: Botryotinia globosa (assembly GCA_014898425.1). NCBI lineage: Eukaryota > Fungi > Ascomycota > Leotiomycetes > Helotiales > Sclerotiniaceae > Botryotinia > Botryotinia globosa. The sequence goes on from RCSZ01000009.1 coordinate 1,632,271, forward strand.
ACAATATCGCCAAGATGCGTTTGCAATTTGCTTTGGCTATGCTATTTGCCTTGACGGTAACAGCATCGCCAATCACTGACTTTCTCAATCGCCTCAAGCGCCAAATCATCCAAACCTACGATGTCACCGAAGTCATCTATAATTCCAATGGGAAGCCAGTTGCAACAACTATCCTTCATGTCACCACTACCGTCTATCCTTCCACCACATTGGCACCAGTCCCAACTGCGACTCCCACAGACTATGTTTCGACTGCTTTGTATCACCACAATATTCATCGCGCCAATCACTCTGTTCCTCTCCTCAAGTGGGACACAAAGCTTGTTGCATCCGCTCAAGTTCTTGCTGCAACATGCAAGTGGGGTCACAGCATGTGAGTACTTTTCTGGGTCACCTCTGTCTTACCCGCTCTAACTCTTCTTTAGGAATATTAATGGCGGTGGATATGGACAAAACATTGCTGCATACGGTTCCACCAATGCTAAGGCTCTTGGTGCCAACAAGGAGATGGCTGTCGCTGCCACAAACATGTGGTACAATGGAGAACAGCCAACCTACCTTCCTTCTTACTATGGTAAGAACAACCCAGATTTGACCACCTTTGAAGATTGGGGTCATTTCACTCAGATGGTTTGGCTTGGTACCAATTCTGTTGGTTGTGCAACCCAACTTTGTCAACCGATGGACATTTGGCCAAGTATGCCAGCTTGGTATACTGTCTGCAATTATTCTCCACCAGGTTTGTTCCTCATCTTACTCCTCAATCTATATCTTTTCACTAATGATTCCCCTTCAGGAAATATGGGCGGTCAATACGGCGTCAATGTCTTCCCGCCCCTTCGTCATCCCTCCGTCAACGTTATCAACGCTTGAGCGATTAAGCAGCGATGATCTGCACCCCGAGACAATTTTTCGACTTTCCATAATCGACAACTCAGTGCGATCATTTCACTTCTCACGAGACCACGACAAACTTTTCAGTGTTTCACGAAGGAGCACCGTTTACGTGTTTACATGAATTTACGTCTCCATTTATATTTTCGCTTTTCGCACAAAAGCAATAACTTGCCTCGTCACCTTTTCGTCGACTTTTTCCTGTTTCAAAGAGTTTTTTTCGTCTGTTGTCTTTTCATCGCGTCAGTTGAAACAAACTCTAATCTATTTCTTCATCAACCTTATTGCAAAAGCTTCCAACAAAACAACATCTGGCATGTTTCGCTTGTTGCGTTTCATATTTGGGTCTCTAGACGTCCAAGTCTCCACCTATATTGTTGCCTACGGAATTCTCACAATATTCGGAGACTTGCATAGATTTGATAAATAGATTCGATCCGGTTATGATATCTTATCTTTCGTCTCTCTTTTTTTCTCTCTTTGCTCTTTGCAATTGGCATATACATCATATTGGGGCTTGTTTCGTTGGGATTTTGTTTTTGCAGGTACCTTCTTTTCAAAGGTTGGGGGAGGGATGGTAGGATAGGATAGGATGGGTTGGGTTGGGTCCACTGGATGGATGGTTTTATGGATGGAGTTTATGCTTGATATTTGGGAGGATGGACAAAAGTTCTATGGTCGGAAAATGGGCTCCGCTGAAGCTATTTTTTTCTAAAATTCGATTGATTGGGCTTTATTGCTTTCACACTTTTGTTTGATTTGAGATACTACTTTTGATTTAAAGTGACTAGATGCTCTGTTGATGTGGTTGTCGTGGTGTAGTGTAGATATTGGGATCTATACTACCTCCACCGCATCAAAAGCATCACGTTATTTGTACATCGCTCTTTCCGCTACGTGTCACCCACCCTAGGACCTAGGTACCTACCTAAAGAAACCAAAGCCATCAAATCCAACAACCCTAGCGAACATAAATCGTACATGTGGCATCGACCTCCGGATCTACAGGCGCAATCTCACCCCGTTACTCCAAGCATCTGTTAAACCACTTGTACCTATCTTGTGATTGTTTGTATTGATATTCAAATTCGCAAGGCACATCACATACCCATCGAATGCCGAAACGATAGGCTGCTGCATGCAGTATTACTCCCTTTCGCATCACTTGCGGGGATGATCTCGATATCTGTGATTCGGATTATTTCGTGGATTCACCAATGCGGGAATGTAAGCTTCTTTCAAACTAACTCGCGATAGATGCCACGACATATGTAGAGAACACTTGTTTGGTGTTCTTATACTATTTCTCTGCGTATGTGACTCGTGTCGTGTTTGTATTTTGTGATGGGTAGGGTGTTATGCGACGGAGATATGGTGGAGAGAAGTATTGTGATGTGATGTGATGTGATGTGATAGAAAATCGATTCGTCGATTATATTATATATGTATATAATTACATCTGCTAGCAAAAGACAGAAAAGAAGTAATAGTGTGAATCTAATGCGTGATAGATATAAGAATGCGGCATGGGAGTAAACACACTTTGCAAATCCAAACAAGCGAAAGAAATCATTTTGATATCATTTTTTTCCAGACGGAAACAGAGATAGTATAGGTAGGTAGGTAGTACCCAAACACCTAGGTAGCACGCAGAATACCCCTCCCTCCTGATGAAAGCAAAACTCGGATTCGAATTCGCATTTTGTTTGTTATGGATGAGGATATGTAGCACATTGAGTGACCTACCTAATACCCCTCTAGATCTTGAGCAAGATGACCGTTCGTTGTGACGAGATTTCTTAGAGGCGGGGGAAGCATCGTTCCTTGCATTTTCTTTCTTTCGTGCTTGCTTACTTGCTTTCTCACTTCCTCCTTTCCCATGTTTTGGTTAGCTTTGGCTTTACTTACTTCCTATTTACTGAGACCCTTTCTCCCTTCCTTCTTCCTCAATGATTTCGATTCAAACATTTATCACCCCCAATCCCCCAATATCGAACTATCAATTCCACAACAGCATTCTTAATATACCACTCAGTCACTCATTCGCTCACCCACCAATTACCCACCACCAACTCCACCACCCATCCAATACAAACGCCTTTCAATAAAATCGCAAAGCCGTCAATGGTACTGCAGCACCGCAGAATAAAGTGTAGTGTGGTAACCTTATGGCGAGTGCGTATGTTAGTACATGTGGAGACTTGAAAGAAATAAAAGAGTGGTCATTTGATGTAGAGTAGGTAGGGATTGGGGGCTGATATTTAAGGCTTTTGTTCAATATCGATACCAATATACAGTACCACGCAGGAATCATTATAAACGCAGGATAGTTTCGCAGAGGCGGATTCAGAGAGAGTGTGTGTCTGTGTGTGTTATTCTGTTTTGTCGGTGGGTTGATGTAAGATGTCACTTCAAACACACACATCTCATGATTGAGGACAGTACACGAATAACCAACTTGGGAGAGAAGATGTTGCGTTTATTCATGAATCCTAGAGATTCAAGTCCTACGTATTCATGCCAAAGATAACAGAGCGAAGATATCTTAGTATCATATCCACCAAATCGCTAAAAGATTACCTTTTTTTTCTTCACCATCCATCCGTTCCTTCTATCCATCCACTCTCACACACAAACATCCTTCTCACTTCCCACTCTCTCATCTAGAAAGAACACCCTTGACAACTCCCTGAACAGTCTTCCTGCCTTCGATAGCAATCTCTCCGATTCCACTTTCATCCCCACTACCCTGCGCAAGCCAACGCTTCAACAGATCATTGCTCTCCTTGGGTTTAACATCATTTCCTCTTGTACCAACCGTAATATGTGCTACTTCGTTCGTGCATTCCCATCCATCATCGATAATTCTAGCTACAATTGCCATGATACGGTCATCCCATACGATCTGCTTCCGTTAATGATCATCCCAAAAATAATGAAAAGATAGAACCTACTCTCTCCAGCATAACTTGACAATTGCCAAATCCAGTTCCGGAACTCCAAGGATCTTTAGAAACTTGATCCGCGTGTAAATCACTGTATTTCTGCCACAACTCAGGGAATTGCCTGGAGTTAGCTCGATGAATAAGAGTGACGTGAAATTCTGGCTGAACTCGACGCATTCCCTCTAGGGCTCTGTAAAATTTTGCTTTGTTCGAGGATACACGGCCGAAAGCATCGTCAAGTGTCTCCTTGATTGCATTTTGAGGAAGGTCGATGGAGACATATTCTAATGGTTTCCTCTTCTTTGCGATTTGTGGTTGCTGGGTTTGCTGTAATTAATTTGAGGTCAGCGTTATTCGGTACGTGTACGCTTTCTTTTTTGGGCATTTTCGTCATCATCATTATCATCACGTACATTTTTATTCTCTTTCTGTTCATTCTTGTTGTGATTATTAGGCGGTCCACGACCAACTTCATGTCTGAGATCTGGTTTGTAATCGCTCAATGCAAATTGAATTGCCTCATCAAGATCCTCGCTCGTGGGTAAATCGATAAAGAGTTTTGGAAATTGTGCCGAAAGCTGTCCAACAACAGTCTCAAGATTCTCTCGCGAGTCCTTAGTAGGATCCAGTTCGATAGAGGAGTCGAATCCGTCATCTGGTGGTGCAGATATATTTACTGGTTCAAAGCGTTGAATGAAACTTTCCATGATACCAACGACTTTCTTCGTATCTGATGCTGCTTGGAGAGTCTGATGATTGTCGCCGCGGTTAATTACTCGATCTTGAGTAACTTGTCGAACTCTCTCGATGCTTGCTCTGTCGTGAACAAAATTCAAGACGACGAGTCGAACATGCGGATGAGTAAGATGTACATCATCAATCAGTTGCTTTCGTTCATGTCTCGAGGCATTATTTCGGTCAGCAAAGACAACAGGCTTTTCTTCGAGCTGTGTCAAAATTTCCTTGGTGAATCGAGGTGGACGACCCTTGCCCGTAATGTTGTCATTCTGAACATGGCCCCAACCAAATAGATGAGTGAGTGCAAGCGCAATAGTTGTCTTTCCACAACCAATTGTTGCAACTGGACATAGAATGACATTATTATGCACTTCATCTGGTGAACCTCCAAGTTGAGAATATTCTTGGCGGATAATATCCGAACCCTTCAGATTAATTTCCTTCAGGAAATCATCTCTCAACTTGATAATACCATGATTATGTGCATATTCTTTCCCCAACTTAGGATCCTCGGCAAAGCGCTTTCGTGCAAACAAAAGGTATTCTTCTGTAATCTTGACATGCTTTCTGAATCGAGCTGGTTTTCCGGAAATCAAGGCCTTTGTACATTCACGCCATTGTCTATACATAAGATATGGCTCTTCGAATTTGTACTTGAAGAACCAATCCGAGTATGACTCGTTTGATCTGGTACGAGCCTTGCAACGAATGACAAAACCTTCAATATCACGTCCTTGATAAGATCCAGTTTCAGCTACTTCATCAAGGAAAGCTTTGGCGACTTGAATATCGTCCATTACCAGGAAATCAGTCTTTTTGAATCCCCATTCGGCTGCAAAAGCCTGAACTTGTTCTCCAGGGTAAGTCATAAACTCTGGCAGGTTGATATTGATACCATGAAGATAAAGACCTGCATCATCTTTACCATAAGCTAAAATGTGCTCCTCGAAATCATCATCGCAAAGCTCAGCCACCGCAGTGGCATTTCTCTTTCTAAGCTCTCTGGCGAGATCCTGTCGGGTTTTTCCAATGGCTTGAAGTTGTTTGTCGACCCATCTATCAGCAGCTTTTGCGTGGCTCATTTCTGGGTTATTTCCTTGGCCAGTAGAATGTTTGCTGCAAACCAATAGAGTGTCATCGTGAAGACCGCTGATAAAGACAATGCATCCATTTTCCTTGAGACTCAATTCATAGGGACCCTTGGTGTTAGCTTCGATTTGGCTCCATTTCGTAGAACTAACCTCTTCCGTGTTGAAGAATTTATCATAACCACGGACCGCAACCTCTGGCTGACCCTTTTCATTTTCGCTAGTGAAGAGACCTCGGGCGTATGTAGGTAGATCATGTCGCTTGTAGTCCCAATCTTGAAAACGCCAAGATTCGACCACAATCTTTGCTGGAGATCCATCGACCTGGAAAACAGTGTTCTTGCAACTAAACCCATGTTTCTTTCCCTTGCCGACGCTGTCATTGAGATTTTGAAGAAGTCTTTGAACTTCTTCTACAATTTGAGATTTATGAGGAACAACTCTGTGTTCAGTCATGGCGACAGAATATCTTGGTAGATGTGTTAGAGCGGGGTGGTTTGAAAGACTTAAAAACTTTGATGTAGTAGTAAATTGGGAAGTTGAATGACCTTTGAGTAAAGTTGAAAGAAGTCTTGGATATAGAAGTTTGTGGACGAATAGCATACAAGAGAAACTCTTGAATTTTGGGGGAGATTTACTTGTCTTTTTATCAACACCAAGCAACGGCAATATCCTCTATGTTCCTTGCTCATCCAGCAAAGAGTCACACCGGGGAAATGGATAGATACTGTGTACCTAGTTAAATGAAGCTCAAGATATTAAAATCTTGAGAAAAGTGGTAGGCAGAGTACAAGGCACGGCAGGCACTATACCTAAGGTTGGTAACGAAAGTAGGATGTTGCTTAGCTCAATACCCAAAGAAGAAAAAGGTCAGGTGATTAAGGTTCCCTTTGATGATTGGATAATTAGTAGATTGTGGGTACGAGTAGGGCTGAGCATTAAAAAAAAAGGTGACTGCTATGACCTCGAGCGCTTAGTGGGGTTCTTAGTAGGCTCGGTCATCGGAATATGCGGCCGCTGCACTGTAGAAAATCCTCGGAGGCCCTCCTACCTTATTATTAGCCACAAACAGAATAATTTTTGGAAGACAAGCATTGTATTTATTGAATCTTCCACTTTACGGTGAAAGACAATAACACATCACTGACTCATACTCGGGTATACGATGGCTCTAGCTCAACCCAATCCTTTCCTTCTAGCCGCCGACAATTCTCCAGATCTCCTACCCCTCCTTCGATCGAACCCCGCCTTAGCTTCTGCTCAAGATGAACACGGATATTCTTTAATGCACGCTGCTGCCTCTTACAGTCACTTAGACCTTCTGCGAGCGCTTGTTACCGAGTTCGGTGTCAACGTCGATTTGAAAGACGAGGATGGGGAGACAGCATTGTTTGTGGCCGAAACACTAGATTGCGCAAAGCTATTGGTTGAGGAATTACATGCCAACTTTACAATTAGAAGTGCTGAGGATGGGTGTAATGCAAGGGAAAGAATCGAGGCAGAGGGCGACTATCCGGAAGTCGCCGTGTATCTCCGAATCAAGGAACTTGAAGCCGAGGGAGGCCTTCCAGCGTCAAGTGGTACAGATGCTATAGTGGCCCACCCCCCACTAGTACCCGAAGGACTGTCGGTCAATATTGGTACCATGAATCCAGACGAAGATGTAGGAGAGGTCATTGATCCCGAGTTTAAGAGACGTATCGATGAACTGGCTGCTCGAGATGATTTCCAAACACCTGCGGGACAAGAGGAATTACGAAAGCTCATTACGGAAGCAATTACAGGCGAAGTAGGAGAGGGACGAGAAGTTCGTCAACGAACAGAATGATTTGCCATCTATTCTACTTCCCACAAAACATAATCGTTAGGGACATCAGGCAACTTTAATACCGTACAGTTCTTGCTCTCGCCATTCCAGCTGTCGCTAAACCCGCCAACGTAATACGAAAACCAAGAATTTTTCGGCGCTGCGAGTAGAGCCTGAATAAAAGTATCATGTGCCCATGTGGGGGAAATAAATCCAGTCCATGTGATTTTCACCAACTCCTCCGCTTCGTCTGAACCTATCGGGGGGTCGTAGCGGGACAGAAAGGGGTCGATCTTGTCAGTTGAATTGACTCGTGGACTTTCCAGCGAAATTAATGAAAGCCACTCATGAATTTCGGCGGCGTATTCGCGAAAGTCCTCGTCATAGTTTCTATTTTTCTCTACTGGAGGCTTGAATTTAGGTCTCTTGACTTGATAGTCACTCGATACTTTTGGAATGCATGTTATCTTATTTGGATGATGTAGAGATAATGGGTCTGATGGTAATACTGGCGAAGAGGTTAGTATTGCAGCAAGAGGCGTATATAGATTCCCACCTGTAGCTCCTAGGTCACAGAAAAGCCACGTCACAGGAGTAGTCAATACATTCTTGAATGCATATTCAATCCTTCGAAACCCCTTCTTGCCATGTAACATTGATGGTAATCGTAAATTTATCTCGACAACTATGAGTTGATTAGCAAATCCATTTTCCCAGCCAAAAATGTACATACTCCACCGAGGTCGATGTTCTCGTTTCCCCTTAATTCCCTCCGGCTTGCCTACCAAACCTGATCTTTCATAGGTTTCCTTGTCCAGATGCAAGGTTAAAATTCCTATGACAACGTCAGTAGGTTCTGCGCAGTAGAACGTCCAGAACTCGAGACCCTACCTTCGCTAAGGGAAAACACATTATCAACCTCCATCATTCCCTTCGAAAGCATCATAACATTCCCTAGAAGTCGTAAGCAAAAAGTAACCACCCAATCCTCTCACGTGCCTCACCTTTTTTAATATACTCCGTAAAAAACTCACCCTCCAACAATGCACTCAATGGAAGCACAACCCGACTATAAACTGGACTATTCTCGCCCAAAACTCCATCCATCCCGTTCTTCATAATATCATACAGTTCCTTGGGTAATATCATCTCAACCTTGTTGATAAATTTATGACCCAAGATATTCACAAATGGTTTCCGTTTTACCGGAGGTTGTTTGGGATCGAGATGACCCATGGTCCCATGCGTTACGTAGCATTTCTGCTCGTGTTTGGTGTCTTTTGGGAAGCTTAACATTATCGATGTGTGTGAAGGCTTGGTTGGTAGAGGTAGATGGATAGACGCACTTTTGAGGATTTATTTTGATAGAGCGATTTTGGGTTTAGCGTGGATCGCATGGGCTCGAGTGCGCGCTAATCTTAACCCTTGTAAGGATTTTTGGAGGGGTATTTTTTCGCGGGAGTCATGGTGAAAAATATTGTGAATGCATTATTGAAAATCACATACAGGCATTGATTTTTATAGCTGCGCAAAGGAGTCTTCTTGTGAGCTAAATTTAATTCAAGGCTTGATCAGAGACTTTTGTCTATAATCCTCAAAGACAACCTTTCCAATTCACGAGACTCCGAAACTCTGACGCCGATCTGTTTGTTCGTGCGTCCCTGAGACTTTCCACACCAGTGTAGTGGTTTGCAGGAGCGAGACGAGAAGAGATTATACTCGAACACCTGGTTCTGTAGGAGGATCAGATAACATCAAAAAATCAAAATGAAGTGTTTAATAAGATTCACACAAACGCACGAGACGTTTCGTCTTGCCGAGATCCAGGCTTTAGCAGAGCTCGAGAATATTCCTTTACAGGTTGAACACTATGTTTCGAATGTAAGTGAAATCTATCGTCAAAATGTCATTATTGCCGTCAATTCTAAGTGATTGATAGTCACCGTTTTGTTTCGTAGACGTCCCGTCTGCAGAGGCCGCTGCTCGATTGGTTAAGAGAAGCATTCTCTCAAAAGCCATCTACGAAGTTTGGGGCACGGGTTCTACGTATGAAATTCTTCATGATGTTGTAAAGACTTCTACCAAAGATCTATGGTCGCTTTACAAAACCTGCTCTTTCAAATTCACCGTGGATTGTTTTCAGAATACAAGACCTACCACCGAACAGCGAGCACTCATTAATGAATTCCGATATTTGGAATTCGAGGGTCCCATCAAAATGAAAGGAGCAGATGAAGAATTTTGTATCTTGGAAGAATGGCAACTTGACGCTGCTGCCAATGGCATCACAACACCTTCCCAAGTAACCTTTGGTCGATTTCTCGGCGCTAGCGAAAGAGATATCGTAGGAAAATACGATCTCAAAAAGAGGAAATATATCAGTACCACTTCTATGGATTCCGAGCTCGCGTTAGTCACCGCCAACATCACATTAGCAGCCCCGGCAAAATTATTCTACGATCCATTTGTCGGAACGGGTAGTTTCCCGGTTGCATGTGCACATTTCGGCGCTCTTGCTTTCGGAAGCGATATCGATGGGCGAAGTATCCGAGGCAAGGAAACGCGAAATTTACATTCGAATTTTGTACAATACGGTCTCACGAATCAGTTTGGAGACACGTTCGTGGCCGATCTCACAAATACTCCATTGAGATGCGCGAGATTGTTCGATGGGATATTATGCGATCCGCCCTATGGTGTAAGAGAAGGTTTGAAAGTACTCGGGAATAGGGACCCGACTAAACCTAAAGTCCCTATTATGTTAGAAGGCGAAACCCAACCTCATCACTTGTATAGATACCTTTCTTTATGATGATTCTCCTAGAACGATGCTAACCAAAATTCCAGACAAGACGCCTACATCCCACCCAAGAAACCATATTCTTTCCTCGCCATGCTAGACGATATTCTTGATTTCGCAGCCATCTCTCTAGTAGATAACGGTCGTCTATCCTTCTGGATGCCAACTGCAAATGATGAAGATCAAGAAATCAAAATCCCAACACACCCTTGTTTACAGATTACAAGTGTTTGCACACAAGCTTTTAACAAATGCAAGTATCTCTCATACAGGTAGTCAACAGCGGAGTGCTAATACAGAGATAGGGTCAAGAAGACTTATTACGTATAAGAGAATACCGGATTCCATGGTAGATCCCGAACAAATCCGTGAGAGGACAGCTAATGGGACGGGTGTTACGGCTGATGAACTGAATCCGTTTAGAAAGGGATATTTCCAGGGATTCAAATCAGCGTTTAGGGATACACCGAAATAAGAATAAGAACTGATTATGTATCCATTGAGTACTCTTTCTTGTGCAGATTATTAGTCCTCAAACAAATCTCTTGTGAATGCTTTCATGTGCGAGTATGCTTCGAGAACGGGTTCATGATTTATGCATTCTTATTCACGAGCAGATTCCCAAATACATTGGCATTTAATATGATGCTTCACTCAAGGATATAAAAGAAGATTAATGAAGATATATTAAAAGACAACCGACTCGTACCAGTTGCTAATCACGGCATCAAATTACATTCAATTCCACCATTCGTCTCGTCTCCATCTCCATCCCCCTCTCAAGCCCCTCTCACCCTACAAAACCCACACCAGCCCCACCGCACCCATCACCACCCCACCCAACACGCCCGTAATCTGGGCCGCTCCACCCTTACTCGAGCTCTCAATCGGACTCGGCGTCCCGCCACCATTCTTCCCCGTCTCCGTTGTCTTCGCGCTGGTCTCCGTAGTTTTCGCTTCCGTCTCCGTCTCGGTCGTAGCCGTGGCACTCAACTTCTTCGTCGTCACCGTACTATTTCCGCTCGCGATCGTCAGGCCTCCGGAGCCCGTGATCGGGACGAGAGTGGCGGTCGTGCCGTTGATGATGCCGGTGAGGGAGCCGGTGATGCTTGGGGCTGTGGGGGCGGAAGTGGTAGCGGGGACGGATGCGCCGGATAAGAGGGCTTCGAGAGAGAAGATGCTGGCTTTTGCAGGGCCGGCGCCGAGGATGTAGCTTTGAGCGGCGGGGGAGAGAGAAGTGTACCAAGCGGGGATAGAAGTGAGGAATTCTTGTTCGAGTTGTGCGAAGCCCGAGGGAGAAGATTGGAGAGCGAGGACGGAGTTGGGGATGCTGGTCAGTTGGGCGGCGAGGGATGGGTTGGGATTGAGGGCGGAAGAAAGAGAGGAGATGCTGGAGGCTATTGCGGAGCTAAAGGGCGAGGAGGATTTAGTTCTTTGGTGCTAGGATGGGAGTGAAGGGGGATGTGGAGAAAGAACAATTGAGAAAAAAGAGACCAGAAAACATACGCATCCACACCCTGCCGTCTATCCAAGTGCGGGCTCGCAAGCACCACAGCGCAGAGACTAGCCGTCGTCAAAAGATTGATATACATGATGCAATTACTGAACGAACGTGATATTCGATATATCTATCGAATGAACAAAAAGAATGCCTAGAAGCTTTTCGTGTTCGCAAGTGAAAGGTAGATTTTTGAGAAAGGAAGAGCAGAAAAGAATAGAAATACACGAAGACATATCAAAACAAACCCTTCAATCTCCACATTCGGGATATTGGTACAAGCCCCTGATAATAAACACGAACTTTGTATCACTCTTCAACACTGTATATTACCCAATCGCGGAAATGGAAATGTCTTGTTTGGTCTTGCTTTTGTTGTGATACCTTCTTTGACCAATTGTTGCTTGGGGCGAAAATGAATATGTAGTGATTGTTTGCACTTTCATGCAGATCTACAGGTACGGGTCGGGTGTGCGAGTTACTGCTTGGAGAGAAAATGAAGAACGTTCATTATGGTGCGTTTATTTTGCTTCAAAGCTCGGGATTTGGGGCACAGCTTTGTGTTATATTGATGAGTATCTGCATGAGGGGATGTATGAGAACACATTTTCTACCACTGATTCTCAACTCTGACAGGGTGTGAAACATGGGCGTTGTGGCTGAAATATTGATTTTTCTAAATCCAGCCATGTATATTCCCGCGGCAACGATGTAGGACGGGAAGTAGAAAACTTATGAGCCGTTGGTGAAAAGTGATATTACTATATTAGGTATGGTATCTTTCCCCTTTAATTCTTCTTTCCATCTAGATCTGAATAGAAGTTATATCCGAATCCTTTGCTAGCATCATTGAATCTCAACTTTTTATCCAAACCATCCAACTTCTTCAAGTCTTCAGCATCAAGTTTGAAGTCTCCCTCCAAGTTAGACTTGATGCGTGAAGGTGTCTTGGACTTGGGGATAACCGAGTGACCATGTGCAATACCCCAAGCTAAAGCTACTTGTGCTCCAGACTTGTTGTACTTTTTGCCGATCTCAACAATAGTTGGATCATCCTGAAAGCATGTTAGTAAAGCATGGAATAATTTGAATCGAATCAATCTTACCATCAACTTGCCGATACCCTTCCCGGCATCATAAATTTCATTTTGATTTCCGAATGGAGAATATTGTGTGATGTGAATACCTTTGCTCTTGTTGAACTCACAGAATTCAGTTTGTTGCAGCCATGGATGAAGTTCCAATTGATGAGCTGCAGGAACCACAGAAGTCTCCTTCAACAAATGTTCCAACTCCCCTCTTGAAAAATTGGAAATTCCAATAGCCTTGGTCTTGCCAGTATCAATGAGCTTTTCCATAGCCTTGTATGTATCAACGTAGGAAATATCTGCTGTTTGCATCTTTCCATCCACCTTTGGCATTAATTCATCGCCTGGCTTGAATGCAGATGGCCAATGCATCAAGAACAAATCCACATAATCCAAATCCAAATCTTGTAATGAAGCATCAAGAGCCGCTTCGACGTCTTCTGGCTTATGCTTGTTGTTCCATAGTTTAGTGGTAATGAAGAGTTCGGAACGAGGAACGCCAGATTTCTTGATTGCAGCTCCGCATGCTGGTTCAGTACCGTAAACTCTAGCCTAGAAGGGGGCGTTGGGTTAGCATATTATCCATGGATCGGTAATGAATCTTAAGATCATGATACGTACAGTATCGATGTGTCTATATCCCGCCTTCAATGCCTCTGTGACTGCATCCTCTTGAGAATCCTTATCCTGCCAGGTACCAAACCCAATAGCAGGAATGGTAGCTCCAGTGTTAAGCTTGTGGGAAGTGATTGAGGCCATGGCTCGTCTTTGAAATTGTGAAGAAAGTTGTGATAATCGTGCTGAAGATCTGAAGGAAGATTGAAGAGTTCTGGAGAACATTATTGATATGAAGGAAGAATATTAAATAGAAATTCATCTACCTACTCGTACAAGTCTACTCGTATATTTCCTTAAGATCGCTTACCTCATTATTCATCTCTTTGCCTCCACCAAAGCTGTGACGTAGCGTAGGTTAGATGTTTATTCAATTGTAGAGATGATTAATGGATATCGATACGACTGTCGATCCTATGACGTTTTGGCTTTTCTCACGAGTCTCCAACTGCAGAAGGTGGTATTCTAGGCAATTACCTAATACTACCACCTACCTACCTGCCCTTTGTGATTCCCCGCTCTTGAAGAAAGGTCCGAGTTCGGCACGGATTAATATTTTTGCGGATGAAGCTCGAAGCTCGTGGTTTCAGTCCTCACCCTCACCACTCACATGACCGACCATGAGAAATTCCGAAATCAGACGCCAAGCTAATAAACTTATAACTCGGACTCCTTGTCGTCATCACCTCGTTTCACTACCTACCTACCTACCTACCTACCTACTATCCTTCTCCATCTTTAACAAAACCAACCTCAAATCTCGTGTCCCGCACCATGCTCATAACGTGATCTTCAAGATTTCCACTGATATTCATCCATCAGTGTTTCATCATCGTCCGATGGTCCATCTCGCTTCTAAATAAGATTTAGACTTCACGAGACTCGAGAGTCGACTCGAGAGTCGAGAAGAAGGGAAGGTATTTCGCTATCACCACTACAAGTGTAGAACATCAAAGCTCATTACTGGCTCCCCGAACACTTTTTCCTCTCTCTCTCCCTTGCACACACAAAATATCGGATCTGTATATCCTGAGCCATGAATCATGTCTTCCCATTGGAAGCTTATGATCTCTTTACTCTTTCCTTTTTCAACCCAAAATAAAATATGATCATGAATATCTTCTTGCACTGCCTGCCGCGGTTGTTTCGAGTTCAATGCTTGGATCTTTTTATACGAGAAATTTGAAAGCTTGGGATGAGATGTCAGAAAGGTACTTTATATAAGTAGGAAATTCTTTGACTCAATCTTTGTCAATTGTTACTCTCGTTGAAACGTGATCTATACATTCTTTTCCTCTCTTTCTTTCTATTGTTATATCACCTATTTACCATAGTTTAAAAAGGATTCTAACTAAGGGTGAATCAAATTAATCCTCAAACACGAACTCCAAATGCATCCCCTTCAAATCACTTCGGTCATTCTCCTTGGCCTCATATCCAACACCTCAGCTCGCTTCTTTAAAGCTCCCATCTTCCCCCGAGCAATATCCCCAAATAACACCTGTGGGTTCAACGGTACCGCAGGAGGAGGAGCAGATGGCTACACTTGCCCCTCAAGCCTTCCTTGTTGTTCCTCCAATGGATTTTGCGGCAAAACAGATGATTATTGTCTAAGTAGTAATGGCTGTCAATCCCAGTTTGGAAATTGTACAAGTCCAGTTGCTATTACCGGAAGTAAAGTAGTGAGTACGGATGAGACATGTGGGATCATCGGGGCTGGGACTCAGGGATATAGCTGTCCGACTGGAGAATGTTGTTCTAACAAGTAAGAAACCATGAACAATCCGCCATAGAGTTGGGGGACTTGGTGTTAATAAATCTCCAGTGGATATTGTGGAACTACATCGGATTATTGCTCTGCTACTTCAGGTTGTCAATCAGCGTATGGAGTGTGTAACAATGCTACAAATACCACTACATCAACAAGTACAGCAGGTACCGGCACAGATAGTCTCTGTGGACCAGGCGTTGGTACTTGTGCGTCAGACGAATGTTGTTCTCTTGCTGGATATTGTGGTACTAACGAAGGTATTTCCCCTCACTCAACACATACCCATACCCATACACATTCCTCTAACCACCCCCAGAATACTGTACCGCTCCCGACTGTCAATTTGACTACGGACCCGCCTGTGACGCTAACGCCATTCCCACCGGCGCAAACACTTCCACCATTGCTCGCCCAGTCCTAGGATCCGTCCTCTACGGCAGCGGCGGTATCTACGACTGTGCCACGCCCGGCGACATGGCTCTCACCTTCGACGACGGTCCTTACATCTACACATCTCACATTCTCGATCTTCTAGCCCAATACAACGCCTCCGCAACGTTTTTCATCACCGGTAACAACAAGGGTAAAGGACACATCGACAACACTTCACTCGAATGGCCTGCGCTCATCAAACGCATGTACAACAGTGGACATCAAGTCGCATCGCACACATGGAGCCATCCCGATCTCTGCAACATCACCAGCGCACAGCGCAAAAACGAAATGTGGAAGAACGAAATGGCATTGAGAAATGTAATTGGAGTTATTCCCACATACATGAGACCGCCCTATTCAAGCTGCGCCGCAGAATGTGGATGCGAAGTCGATATGGAAGAATTGGGATATCACATTACCTATTTCGTACGTCACCCCCCTTCCCCTCCTCCACTCCCCCTCTCTACCCCCAAACCAACTAACACACTCCCCCCCTCTAGTCCCTCGACACACAGGATTACCTCAACGACTCCCCCACTCTAATCCACAACGCGCAAACCATCTTCTCCAACACGCTCAACGCCTCGAATCCGAGCACCGACCATCCTCTCGTCATCTCCCACGATATCCACAACCAGACGTCGCAGGTGCTCGTGGAGTATATGTTGAAGACGGCGGTGGCGAAGGGGTATAGACCCGTGACGGTGGGGACGTGCTTGGGCGATGAGAAGGCGAATTGGTATCGTACGGATACGGCGTCGACTTTGGGGTAGGAGGGGTAGGAGGGGAGAGGAGGGGAGAAAGAGATGGGAAAGCAGGGGCAGGGGAAGCGAGGGAATTGGAATTGAGCGTCTGTTGTGTAACGATGTGATGTAGGTGTGGGATTTAGAATAATTATAAGTGCATGGAACAGGGTAGAGTGGGAATTTACTTATAATGATATTTATTACATGACAAGTTATAAACAACATCTCACAGTTTCAGCTCGCCTGCTTCATTTCTCCCCTCAATACAACATAATTTTTTTTTTCTAGAAAAGTAATACATCGCAACCACACCGCACCACAATCTTACATAAATTCACAAAATTCACTTCTGATACATAATAATAATAATAATAAAAAGACTAAAATTCTCAATCAATCCTCTCTTTGCGTTCTATTATCTCAATCCATCCATCTTTCGAGGAACCAAATCCCCCCTATAAGTCTTCCCCTCTCCCTTCCGAGCAATACGATACAACGAAGAACAAACAATATGCGCCCCAGCTAAGACGCCCGCAATGCATCCTGCCGTCCATCCATTCATGGCTAGTCCATAAGATATCTTCCCTAAGAAACCATCAAAAGAAGCAAAGACAACTCTTCCTATCGACACGAATAGAAATCTGACGAAGTTTTCCTTTCTTATCCTCGCTACCTCTTTTCTTTCTTCTACTATTCCCTATTCTGAGTTGTAATACCGTGAAAAACATCTAATATCTCCCAGCATTAGGCACGCCCTCTGGCTGGACTCCATTCTCCACCAGCTCTTTGTCCAATCCCTCAAGATCTTCATCATCATCATCTTCCTCCTCACTTTCCTCTACTTCCTCGCCATCCTCGTCCTTGAACCCACTATCGATATCCAACTTCCTCAAACGTCTCCTCATTTCATCCCTCTCTCCATTTTGCCATCGAATCAAAGCTGCAGGCGCATGTACTTTGAATCCATAGATTCGTGGTACATATCGATCATAACTCTTTGCTGGAATCATAGCCGGATAAACCTGGAATAAAATATTGTGAAACGAGGTTCCGAAATATGCGCCATCAATTGCAGAATGTCGAGAGGATTTAGGATTATAGATATCTTCACAACGAGAACAGTAAAGTTTGACGGCTTTGATGTTTGGGTTATCGCTTTGTCCCATGGGGAGAAGTGGATGTGATTTACACATAACTCGAGGACATTTTCCAAAGTCGGCTTTCTTGTATTTTTCAAGCTGAAAATGATTTTGATTAGCATTCCCTTGGCGATGAAGATTAAAAGTACGCACCATTTTTGCCAATCCTCTAGTAGTGACGATATAACGAGCATGAACTAAACCATATAAATGTCTTGCTGACTTCTCAATAGTCTCTCTCATCTCATCATCGCAGTCCAAATCAAAGACATCCGTCACCAAATCCAGCGCATATTGATAATATTGAACCTCTGTTTGAAGCCCTGTAAGGTTGAATCGATCGGTGAGATAATCTTCGTCGATTTCGCAAAAGTACTCATTACCGCGAGATGAAATGAACTAAAGGAGAAGAAAGTATTAGTAAATATAGTCTGCCAATGTTTGTAAACTAATATGAAATATGGCTAAAGAACCCGTGGTGCGAATCTTTGTTGCATAAACTCGGAGGTGAGACTCGACCCGAGGGGACCGCGCGAATCAATATCGTGGCTGTACGGTGGAGGTGGTTCCGCTCGTACATTCGAGTCCCAGACTGCCACTTGTTGGTTCGAAGGAGCTGGTAAAAGCACAGGAGGGGTTTCCATTGCTTTAGTATCTTCCAGACAGCCGGGTCGACGTTGTGTTCTGCGTGTTGATTCCTCAAGACCTTCGACTTCTGAAGCTCGACGTTTCTTGCCTCTCCTGGATCTTTTGGCCCTCTTAGCCCGCCTGAGTGATAGAGTTGGCGGAGGACCTGGCGATGGCGAAGATTGAGGAGTTCGATAAAATCGGTAGTTTGGACCAGTCGCAGGCGGACGATCTAACATTGTGCGTGGCTATTGATTCCACCTTTTACAATGATCGGTGAGATGCCAGTTTGAAAATGGAAAAGGCAAGGAATAATCTTCGAGACCGCAGTTTCCATTCACTTTTATCAAATGCCTTCTCGGTTCCTTCCGTATCGGTCTGCGATGTTTCCTTCGTATGGTCCCTTTCGCATAGCATAAGCTTTTCCGTGGGTGGTTGTCGTCGATAGGAAAGCGCAACCTCCTACTGTTCAGACAAATCGAAGCGCGCAAAATGGCCAGCAGGATACGACACACAATCGCTTCGATCAATCTCTCCCAAAGTACGCTAAACTTCAAGCCAAAAAAATATGAAATCGTAACATACCCAATCTCTCCAATAACTGGTATAATCGCTGTCCGTTTCGCTGTTAAAATCCTCCATGATAAATGTCGCACTTGATGAACTCGCTCGCAATCAAATTGCTGGTGCGAAAGTTGGCTTGATCGTGACTCGAAAAGGATATCGCTCGGTTTGGAGTTAGGTACCTATAGCATGTGCTTGCTAGGTCGATATTCACGAAGGAAGGTTGAATGTCGTTGTTCTGCTTCAATTTGGTGGAGGGGCAGAAAAGCGGAAAGTAAAGTCGTGCACGGACCTTTCTTTTATCTACAAGAATCTGGAACGGTGAACCAGCAGCCCCTTTATCATAATCAACCTCTGGGAAGTACAGTAGAACATAATGTGTTACATGGAGCCGTAGCTTTGAAAGGGACTAGAAGTTGGCTTATTGTAGTGTATGATTAAATTTGCACATGTATCAATGGCAAGCCCCAGGGGCTCGTTGCACGTGAGATATCGACAACATCATGATTTAAAAAGGAGATACAGTATCAAGAAAAAGAGCATTGTCGCTTGCTCCTGACTCTTCCTCACAGAAGGTCCGGGTAAGGAAAGAAGTCTTGATGTAATGGACTCGACTCAAGCAATTGAACAGAAGTTTAAATTCAAGTTTCATATTCGCATATTGTTAAGCTTCTGAACACTATGCTGGCTCTCTACTTTTCTCAAAATCGGTCTTCCATCGCTCTATCTTCATGAGCATGAAGATTGTGATATCTTATCGACTTCAATTATGTAAAAGTCTTCACAGTGACGCTCTCAAATCCCTTTGTACCTGCCATATGCTCATTACAACATATCTCTTTATCCTGTTGGGTGTTTCTGTTCCCGTCTCTGTGCCTATTTCACCAGTATATCTAAATCTCGTTCCCCTTCATCACATTATCCGGCAAGCAAATAACTCCCAAACAAGCCACGAAAGTACCCGCTCCAGCCAAAAACAAAGGTCCATTGAGGCTCATAGCCAGCAATTTCGCTGCGATCAATGGGCTGAAGATAGAAAACAGCCTTCCCCAACAACTAGCCATTCCGCTAGCTGTTCCTCTTACCGATGCCGGAAACGCTTCTGGTGTCCAGCCATAGAGTACCGAGTTGAACATAGATTGAAAGAAATATTCCATGACGCTAAGTCCCACGTTTGCTGGTTGAGTATTGACTGCCGCGAAGAGAAAGAATGATGTAGCCATTAATGCAGATGAAGCAATCATGGAAATTCGTCTTCCTGTTCGAGACACTTTTACCATCAAAGCTCCTAAGCCTACACCTACGATACCCGGCGTGTAAATGATGACAAAGTTACGGTAAGTTGCGGAGTATCCAACTGCTTTTTCCAGACCCTTCCGTGCCAAAATTGTAGGAAGAAATGCACCTTTCAGGTGTTAGCATGTTTCTGTGCAATTCAATAAAGTGTGGGAATGTATACCTGAGACGGAGAATCCCCAGTAGTCGAATGCGTATATTATCCAAACCAATATGGTAACTCGTGCCATTTGCTTTGTTTTGAATAGAACCCCAATCCTTTTCACTTCCCTTTTGACCTTTTGACGCAAAGTTAAATCGCCAGGAACTTTTCCACCTTGAAGGCGAGTGTTGCCGGACGTAGTGGAGATGGGAGATTGAATTTCATCCGGATTATCCAAAGCCCTAAAATCGTCGATTGTAATGGTCAAAGTTTTTCTGTTCGTTTTTGCAATATTTTCTAACACTCTGAAAGCGTCAACGTCCCTGTTCTTGCTGAGAAGATACTTGGGCGACTCTTGAAAGGTGAATATGAAGAATCGCATTAAAAATACAAGCAAGGATATCGAGCCCAGTGTATATAGGAGATATCTCCATCCCATGTTATCTTTCTTGGAACAACATTCAGCTCCTGGTGTCAAATCATTTGCTTTGCATGATTTCAGGTCTGTCGCGCAGGAAAAATTGGGTATAAATCTGTAAGCTATGCCGCTGCAAACTACAACTCCAATCGGTTGGAAAACGGACAGGAGTGCCAACATGAAGCGGTTTTTCTATGTTGAGTGTTAAATGCAGCTCCTCTAGCATGAAGTCGCGTGGGGGTCACCTGGGGAAGGAATTCAAGAGCAATTGTTGTGTCTATAGGAATATTTCCTCCAATTCCAAAGCCTGTAAAGGCAACTAACACAAGAAGACCATTGTAAGAACTAGGTATTGCCATACAAATACCAAAGATAGAGGTGATGAAAACCGTGCCATTGAAAGCCCATTTGCGACCTGAAAGATAAAGTGAGTTATGAGAGAATGTAAAGTCATATGGGCTGCGAACTTACCAATGATATCTACCAAGACACCCCACACAAAAGCTCCCACAGTCAAACCAGCGTTGACCACTGTAAACAGACGACCCAATTGAGTATCTACATGATGTGGTCAGCACTACATTAGTTGTACAAGATTCCCCTCAACCAGTGCGACCTGTCTTATCTTTGTCACAACACAGAGCCCATATCAAACTCAGCCTTCCAAGTTTAAGGATTGATCCAATGAGAGACGGTACATGCCAGAAATCCCCATCTCCCTCTGCATAACTGGTGCAATCAACCCGAATGCCTGCGCCCAGAGTAGATCCAAAAAGTACCCCAAGCCACATAAGCTCCATATATACCACTGATATTTTCCCATGCCCATGAGGTCAATTTCCCTCGCAACCAACAAGATCTTTTTGTCCTGTATCGACAAGCCATCGGGAATTCGATCAGCGGTCAATCCTTCGGCATCAATCGATGTCTTCGAGACTGGTGAAATGCGACCGTCGCGTGAGTTATCTTTTTTGTTCAATTAGCATATATTTTACCTTGAATAAATCAGTCCAGATTGAAGGGATAAAAGGCTTCACACTTTGCCTTGATGGAGACGTAAAGTCTTTAACGTGTGTAGAATTTGCCACACCATCCTCACTCTTCCCATCAATCATGTTTGAGGAATCCATGTTTAGGAGTGGAACTGTACTTTCACTTTCGTTCTCTGTAGTAGCACACACTGCCTTCCCTTCAGTCTTCAGAAAAGTATCCTCGCTATTCCAAGAAAAATAAGTGCGCATGGCGTATGAGTTATGTATGTATGTGCTGCTGGGTTAGTCAGGTCAGTTGATTTACCGGGATGGAAGGTCAAACAATGCGATGATATCAACATCCATATCTAACTTCGCACTTGCTTAGCGTGAACATTTTAGCCTGATTAGTTTGAAGTTTGTCGATTGGGCAGAAGCAAACAACCACCAGTGAGTATTGCCCGTGTAGTGAATTGCTGTGACTTGTGAGATAGAGGATCGTCTCAATAGCAGCATTACTACAATGTAAACTCACCTACGCCGGATGACACTACGCCCGATAGAGAATAGGACCTGGGCTATTGATTGGGTGAAATGAGGGATTCAAGCTTTCTTGCGAGATCCTGCATCTGGGATAGGAAATAACAGACCACCTTGAGTCAGAAAGGTTAGTGTCGTCGGTTGTGTATGAGTTGATGTGGTCTCGAGACAGTAATTAAGACGATGAAGATAAGGAAAGAATGGTGAATTTGATTGATGCGTTCATGCATACCTAGGGAGGTAGGTAGGTAGGTAGGTAGGTGAACAATGAAGTGAACACAACTTTAAAGCTGTGACAGGAAACTGTGACGGGAAACGGTGACGGGAAGCTGTGACGGGAAACGGTGACGGGAAACTGTGCCCAAGACACCGTGCCAACAAATTTGATTCGACTCTCCGATAGCTCTGATATAGTTATTAGTATACGACTACTTCCAAGGCGGTTCCTGCCCTAAATTCAAAGGGAAATAGTTAAACTTACTAGCAACTTCCAAAATTCCAATCGTAAGCTGGGGCAAAGCGGGGAAAACATAGAGGCAAAAGATCATCGTCATCGTCCAAGGTCATCGTCCAAGGTCGATCTAGACTAGAACCTCCGATGCAAAGCGTTGTTTCTATGCGTCTCGCCCGACTAGCTACGAAGTGGTAATGTAATGTAGTGTAATGTAATACCAACAATGGATTCCTGTTGTCGGGACAGTTGCGTCTGGATAAACATAATTAATTCCTTGGGTATTTATTATGCATCAGCCGACTTTGAGTTGGAACTTTGAGTTGGAGTTCTTCGGCTGCTGACAAGGTAATTACAGTGGGGATGGAGATCTATCTATCTATCTTATCAACACAACATACAAAATCTTCGTCCCTGCCTGCACCAAGCTCGAGACCAAGATAGCTTGAGTGAATTCTCAAGTTCGCTTCAGTCAGCCACTATGAATGTGTTCCAAGGTTACCTATCCATAGATCATATAAATCCAAGCAGTTCAATCACACACTGTGCACCATAGAGTACCTAGTTCTTTCATGCTTATTTTTGATTTTGATAATTTTAATGTTTATTGTTGCGCCTAGAATATATTTACAAAAGCTATCTCATGTAATCAACACAAGAAATAATACCCTTTTTTGCTCCCACAACTCATGACAGCAATAGAGCGAAACTGCCAATAATTTTCTGCTATATGCTTGTAGCCAGAATGTTTGCTGCAAGACGTGAAGCAACTTGTGAAGACGATATCAGATTCCCAGACGCCAATACTGTAAGATCCATTTGCGTACAGACCCAAACGCCAATGTATGTTAGAAAAAAAAGAGTATGCACCAAACCAAAGACAACAAGAAAGACATCACTCAACGCCTCGAGAAGCATCGACATAAACCAAAGTCGAACCATTATAGACCAGGATAACGTGTGGTATATTGGTAGTCGAATCCATAAGATCATCCGTCGTAAGTACCATTTCGTGTCCCAACCAATTAAAATGCAAAGGGTGTATCCAGGGAAGAGCACGATGAAGGTAGTAAAATATGATTAAGTATCATATGTTCTATGAAGATTCTAAAGGTTGGGTAACATCAATACCATAAAGGGAGGCATGTTTCTTGGCCCATGATCTGGTAAGGATTGAAGCTGGCGGAATGTTAGTCGCAGTCAGGATGTTTGTTTTTTCATACGGAATTACATACCCTTCAAAAATTTCTTGCTAGCATACTTCTTGAAGAATGCTTCGTGGGTAACAGGGCGAGCAAGGTAATCAACCATCAATTGGAAGACAGGCTCAATCTCATCCTCGCTGTAACCAGAGTAGTGAGTCAACATTGGGTCCCATTCACCCTTCTCAAGGATAAGGCGGGCGAGATACATGGATGCAGCAGCGACGTGACTTGGTAGGTACTTCATGAATCGATGATCAAGGAGACTGATCTCCATCAAGTACTTGCCCAGAGTGCGGGTCTGGATATCGTAATCATCTGCCTTGGAGATACGTCTCAAGAAGTTCATTGGGTTGGGATAGCTCAAATCATAGTTGAGAGCACTAAGAACATAACGCTCGGCACTAAGGATCTCTGCTTCGGTAAACCCATCATCGGCGACGTGACGGAAGTTGGCGACGTGAGGTGAGAGGACTTCTTCGTACTTCGAAGCAATGAACATTGCAGTGACACCAACGAGCTGGAGACGATCAAGTTGAACAACTTTGGTGGAAAGGAAGCGGTCGATGATGTTGACGGCAAGGAACAAGGTTTCTGGAAGGAGGTGGAAGCGTGTGTGAACTTCAATGAGCCAGTCGACGAGAATGCCACGCATCTTCCACTCCAGATCTTCTTGATGTGCCATGTACTTTTCATTGGGCTTGGTAGCAATCTCCAACTTCTTCAAGTACTCGAAAATTTCAACGACATACTCAGCCACCATCAAGGGGTCATCAGTGTCTTCAGCATCCAAGTCGCGTACACCTTCGGCAAATTCAAGTCTAACAGATTCCTTTGGCTCTGGCTCAACGACAGCCTCGGCCTCCACCTCGTTCTCTTTTTCCTCGATGACAACTTTGGTTTGCTTTTCGGCTTCAATGTGGACCTTCTTTCGGGATGGTTGTTCGTCTTCAACGGGTGCTTCTTCCTTTACCGCGGCAGCTATCGAAGCTGCAGCGGTCTTTCTCTTCATCACTCCAGATCCAGCAGCCTTGCTCAACGACTTCTTGTTTGTATCCTTAGCTCCGAGGGCTGAACGTGTACTGTTCTTGGTGACGCCAGTTGGTTGTGAGGCTTTCGAGACTAATCCACTCTTAGCAGCAGGCTTCTTTGCCTCGACTGCATCTCCTCCCTTGGCAACATTGCTAACATCTCCCAAGGCTGCCCGCTTTCGGGCCGGTTGTGCATTGATAGTTGCTTTTTTGGTTGCGAGTGGCTTCTTCACGGCACCGGTGACTTCTTCCGTAGTAAATGCTGCAGCTTTAGATCTAGTAAGACGGGTTGTAACACCAGCTACGTTCTCATCGTTCTCATTTGTAGGAGCCCTACGACTAGTTGCTCGACTCTGTATGCATAACACGATTAGCATTAACCAATTGACAGGTCAATTGAACCGATGCATAGATCTGGAATCAAACTATGTGGTCTCTGGGGTACATACAACTGGCATATTTGACGATGTGTTGTTGGATTAACTATTATGTGTGGAGTGTTGTGGAGAGGATGATGGTGGGTCGCTAAAAAAAGATGATGGTCAGCAAAACGCGGTATAGTGATGTTGGAAAGCGCGTGGTGAATGTTGAGACGACGACATCAAGACGCGAAATATCAACGACGTCAAGATGTATGAGGTTAAGGGGATACATACATGACGATGTATTAGACCCTCAATAGAGCCCGACGTGTAATTGACGATATGAAGAATGGGGTTGTGATATATCGACTTTGTTGACAGATGAAGAATTGAACTCGTTTTTTTTTGTTGGAATTGTACACGAAACTGAAGAGCTTGAACGACTGAACAAACAAGATACCGAAAAGGATTTAAAGCTGGCAAATACCTAAGAGGTTATCAAGAACATGAAGAGGTCGAAGGTCGAAGGTCGAAGGTCGAAGGTCGAGTTGTCGAATGTATTGTTTATTTTGGTAGGAAGTGTTGATGTTTATGGGTGGATGTGGGATGTGGATGATGGAGTGAATGAAGTTAAATGTGTGTGAGTGAGAGGGAAGACTTTCTAAACAGGTTGTCAGAGCTCTTCCAAGGTTGCCAGGCACTCGCTTGTTATGGGTGCAGGTGGGTATTGGATATTTTAGCGTGTTCGTGCTTCCTTTGAACCCGTACGGACAGAGCAGGGCGAAAGGGATAGATAGATAGATAGATAGTAGATATAAGTGAAATTCATGGATGGTTTCAAATTTGACTGAATTAATACAAGTATCGTGAGTTATTCCAATGGAAATTGACCAAGAGAAGTCGTTGCAATATAATATAATTTACTACGGTATTGACGGTATTTATAGTATTTATAGTATTTACGGTATTTATAGTATTTACGGTATTTATAGTATTTACGGTATTTACGGTATTTACGGTATTTACGGTATTTACGGTATTTACGGTATTTACGGTATTTACGGTATTTACGGTATTTACGGTATTTACGGTATTTTATACTGTAATTACCATAATTACCATAATTACCATAATCTAGTTTACCGCCAAATTTGAAGATTTTTGGTCCGTCACAACAACATCATATCTAGTAGATCCACAATTGACATAACTTTCCTCGAATTGAAACTTTGAGACCAAGTCAAACGCCAAAGCTTTTGTTGATTTGCGTTTTCTCCTAGGCAACCACTACGCAACCTGTATCCATTTCCATTTTGGGTGGCTTGGGACCGGGCGCCCGTGTTTCCCGTCTTGCGAGTGTGGCTGGAATGTGATGTGGCTGGTGATGGAGTCGCACCCTCGCACCTAAGAAAATGTCTGATTGTATCGGTACATATTTCCAGCTGGATGAATTTGAATTGTCTTGATATTGGGTCAATTCATATCAGATATTGACTTCTCAATATATCAACCATCCTTCATTGTTTTGTATCTTGGGTAAGTTTCATACTCCTTTTCATGCTTCTACTCTCACACTATATTTCTCATGTAATAAATTATAATTCACCACCACATCCAATACTCAAACTAAACTTAATCGGGAGATAGCCTTTCCGGAAGAAGTTTGGATACGTTCAAGCACGAACGACATCAACCTTCAAAACTCCCACCCACTGTTTCCGGAGGCTCTCGCCGTGGCGAGAAGATCAATCGAATTGTGGTGATCAATTCGATATACAACATACCTCATGTTTCAACCCAGGATACTTGCGCGACAATGTCCAAGGGCAACATGCAATCCTCTACCCATACTTCGAGCCTTCCCTCGCACATACGCAACGGTCGTCGAACCGGTGCAAGCCGAAGTACCTGCTGCACAAGCTGTAACAGCAGGCTTTGCACCTCCAGTGTCTTCCTCAGATAGCAGCAGTGCTACTTTTGCTATGCGAACATACAAACCAAGAACGCCTGGTGTCAGACATTTAAAGAGACCTATAAACGATCATCTATGGAAAGGAAGACCATTTTTACCCTTGACTTTCGCAAAGAAGGGTCATGGAAAGGGTGGAAGAAACAATAGTGGTCGAGTCACAGTTAGACACCGAGGTGGTGGTCACAAGAGGAGAATTCGTACTGTCGATTTTCACCGAATGACACCGGGTGTACACACAGTGGAACGTATTGAACATGATCCAGGAAGGAGTGCACATATTGCATTACTGAATGAGGAAGCTACTGGTAGGAAGAGTTATATCGTTGCTGCAGAGGGCATGAGAGCTGGAGATAAAGTACAGAGTTATCGAGCCGGTATCCCAAGAGATTTATTGGAGAGTATGGGAGGATTCATAGACCCGGGTGTGTTGGCTGCAAAGACTGCTTGGAGAGGAAACTGTTTACCTTTACACATGATTCCTATCGGTACAACTGTCTACAATGTTGGTTCCGCAAAAGGAAGAGGTGCTGTCTTCTGTAGAAGTGCAGGAACACATGCGGTTGTGGTGTCTAAAGATGATGAGACATCTAACAACGACAAGGGACCAAGATTTGTCACTGTGCGATTGCAGAGTGGCGAGGTGAGAAAGGTCAGTATGCACGCATGTGCAACTGTCGGCATTGCTAGTAATCCTCATCATCAACATCGACAACTTGGTAAAGCAGGTCGTTCAAGATGGTTGAACATTAGACCAACAGTCAGAGGTCTTGCTATGAACGCTGGTATGTTTTCTACTCCAATCACCATATAAGTATGGTACTTAGACTATGAATAGCCGATCATCCACACGGAGGAGGAAGAGGTAAATCGAAGGGTAACGTCGACCCAGTCAGTCCATGGGGCATGCCGGTATGTATACTATTCTCAGACTTTGAGGATGTCCACTGACATTACTTCACCTATAGGCCAAAGGAGGATACAAAACTAGAAAGGTTCGCAAGCCCAATAAGTGGGTGGTCACTCCACGTGAAAGAAATCACGGAAAGAGAAGAACAAAGTAGAGGTTCAATTAGCATGATATACCTTACATTGGAGCTGTTTATGTAGGCTGTAAACTTTCCGTCTTGAAATAGACGCATTCTTTATACATCATGTACAATATCAAATACCGAATAAAGATATGCCTATTGACACCCTAAATGCTTGATATGCTGCCTTGCGTGTCAATCTTCATAGTTCTTGATGATCGCTTATCCTTAGTCGCGAGTGAAGGTACTACTGTATGTACATACTAGTACCTGCTTCAGAATGTCCTATGGTCCATTTTGACAGACAGGATGGTATACCTTAGCTTTCAATATTCAAGAACGGTTCAATGTTCGCAACCAATTCAGTCTTTTTGACCAATTGAAAGCCTTCGAACAAATTACCACAGCCTTCTCAGAATCCTCTCTATCCCCCTCCACCAAACCCCCACGGTCCGCAATCCCGATCCATACTCGCCAATGCTATTTCATCTCATCCCACCCACCACCTCCCGATCACCGAGTCAACACCAACACCCTCATCAATACAATCAATACAATCAATACGAGATAAATACCTACGATACATCACAACAAATGCCATAACACCCCTAGCACAAGATAACAATCCGAACTAATCCGAACTAACCCCAACTAACCTCAACTAACCTCAACTAAACCAAAGTATAAACTCACCGAATAAACGGCACACAATCCTCTTCCCCTCTTCCCCTCTTCCCTATAACAGATCTTTGCATAGAGCCAGAGCGCCGCGTGTTTTTATCTGTATTATTCACTAACATAGCACGCATAGGTACCTAGGTACTAGGACTAGGTATACACGCACTATCTCGAATAGCCCTCTATTATCATGTAGCTTCTCTAGTTCTTTTCTTGGATTTACTCGCCGAGCATTCTTCTTGTCTATACCTACCTACCTACCTACCTACCCTCTTCGCTCATGCCAATCTTCATAGTATCTGTAAGTGTAACATCCAATGCGGATAATCCAACACCACACCACACAACACAGCATCACATCAGATAACATAACAACCCACATCGGCAAACACCTGCATCTCCATCGATACAAAACCCCTCCATCCCGCTATGATCCGAATTCCAAGTAAACAAGCAAGTCACCACAACAAACTCCCCAAGTCATCACCTAGGGAGATGGCTAAAATACCCCCACGAAAGCCTTCGCTACAAATACCCAACGTACCATTGATACATATTCCAAGAAAGACTGCATAGAATTACTCTCTACTCTCTACCCTCTACCCCCTCGTCCTCCTTCATTCTCTCTCCCCTAACTACCAATCACAAAAGCCCCTACTAGGTATCTCCCCTACTTACCAACCAACCAGAAAGTCAAACAGACAGACAAACATCTATATAAATAACCAAACCAAAATTCAAAATTCAAACCCCAAACCCAAACCCAAACCCCACAGTCATTCTCGCTCGAGAAAACCGGAACAAGTCCAAAACTTATCTACCTAGGTACCTAGAGTAAAACTAACCCAACCTTCCATCTTGCCCCCCCTCACCTCCACATATATATCATCATCCGAATTCAGTAGAGTAGAGTAGAGTACAAGATCCCGAATCCCAATCAAACAGAAGCAAGAAAGATAGCTATACATCTATTACTAGGTATATATATACACATAGCAAAGAAGCATACTTACTTACGCAGGGAGTAGTCAAAATTCGAAATCTCAAGTACTTGGAACCTTCCCCAAGATATGAATAACAATTTCAAGTTCGAAAATCTCCTTCTCCAAGACCGAAAGAGTTCCAATATCCGAATATCCCAAGTGTCTTGAATGTTCAAAATAATCTCATGTTCTACGAGTCCTTTCTATTTCAGAATGGGTTGGCTGTTTCGAAGCAATCCAATGTTGGACTACAGATGAGCATCCCTCAGTCATTCACCACCTTTCAATCATCAGTCCGCTTCTTACTGTGCTTGTCAGTTCACGATCCGTGATAATCAGGGCTAGTAAGCATATGGGACATTGAGACTGGGAGTTTTTGTATGAATCTTAGATGTCCAACTTGGAGATATAAAATCGAATTATTACATTATATATCATACAACTCCTTGCCATCAAGTATATATCCATCCCGTATACTCTATGACATCACCTGCAACCCGATTCTGCCCTTGACTCCAGAAGAGTTTCTTATAAGAAAGCCAATATGATATTCCAACGCCAATGTCAATCCAAGCTAAACATTCCTTTCCTCGATTTTCCCCTGAACCATATTTGTATCCATAGCTAATTCAAAACACATCATATCTTATCGCATTATATCCGAGCAAGCTAAACCTGGACCCGAACTCCATCACTTTATCAATATCATAAAGTCAGTGAGTGACTCAATGACCTCCCTCCCATATATCCAGCGGATCCATGGGTCCTAACCCCATCATATGTCTGAATACCCCTTCCCCAACCGGCGTCAGCCCCGTTGTAGTCTGATGCGGCCATGGACCTGGAGTTGTATATGTTCTCCCGGGCGTTTCTGGCATACAATATGCTGATGATGATATACCTGACCCAGCTGGAATATTATTATATCCCGGGGGTGTTGAGAAAAAGGTGTCCATGAGACGAACTTCGCGATCCGCATCTGGTGCTGGACGAGTTTCATAGGATCCAGTATTCATAGTAGTCTGCCCATGTTGTATATTAGAAGGTCGGATATCAGACGCGGATTTCAGTGATGTATTGCTGGAAGTATCGCCAGTATTGGAAGATAGACCTGTTCTCGTGCCAGTACTTGTACCATCGTGGCTGTATGTATTGCCGTTTGGTTCTTTGGTTTGACTAACAGGGACGCCTTGCCTCAGATCTCGAGCTTGTGAGTGTTCGTTCAGCCTAGGCCAGCCTCTCTGTTCCACGTCGAAGTTTCGAGGGAATGGATCAACTCTGGGGCTTGTTGAAGTTCTCCTGATTCCTTGTTCAGTATCGGCAGAAATACTGCGTGATGTTTCCTGAGGGTTCGTAGGACTTTCGTCTATCACTCGGAAGTCATCCGGACCTCCTCCATCTATGAATCGCACAATGTTACACCCAGTTTGATCAATGACAGTTGTACCCATTCCGGGCACCCCAGTATCTTTAGATCCCAGCTAGATGCATTAGCTTTACGAGAATCGAAAGGCGTTGATTTGACATACCAAAGTCTCATTCCAGGATCTATCTTTGAATTTATTATTATTACGCAATCCTATGGCCTCCAAATCAACATCCAATTGTACAAGAAAGGACTCTGTCAAAGGATTCTTCTTCTTCAAAGAATTCATGGCTTTTAAAAGAAATCTTAGTGAATCTGAAACCGGAGAATCTTTTAGTGTATCGTCGAGATGTTTAACAAAGACGCGTGCGGCTACGTAGAGACAAAACGATATGAATGGATTCATCTATCGATGGGTTAGTAAGACTTTAAATAGATGTGTGGATATGTTTCCGCGACGCGCTCACAGTTGATAGATCCATATGCGAGATCATCTGCATGATTCTTGTGATCTCATTGGCAGCACTCATGGCTCTGATTTTGCTTTCGGCGGCGACAGTGTCAGGTAATCGATTATTTTGAGCTTTGAATATTGCTGCTTGATGTAGGCAGATGGTCGAAGCATGAATATTCATGTTTAAAAATACACTATTAGGATTGGCCATCCCGTGAGGTAGTCGGAGGTGAAAAGGTAACGAAAGGGATGTATTTAGGATAATGTTGTCCATGTGTCGGTGCCGCCTCCAAAATTCCCCATTTAAGTCGTTGTCACGATAATCAGGATCAGAACGATGTAGATGTAGGAGATTTCTTCCAAAGAGTGAGGCCATCAAAACAACACCAGCGAATGGCGACAACTTAGAGGCGCCCTGGGGACTCATTGAATCAGACAGAGTTTGCGTTCTTTCCGGCTTACTCAGATTAAAAGCATCCTCTGAAGATGGCAAGTCCGATGTGATGTCCTTTTCATCGATAGTCATAGGCCAGCCAGTACCGACACTAGCATATCGATCTTCGCAAAAAGCCATCCAGAAAGTTCTACGCCTTTCTTCTCTTTCTGTCCAATCTCGCGGTGGTGGGAGACACTGCTTGACTTCTAAGCCAGGCTTATCAAGTCTATGCAGACCCATCCTTGAGTCAATTAGCAGATGAGCTCCGCATAAGCTCTCGCACCTTGGCACTCACATTTGACATAATCTAATGGCAGCTCCAGTGCTCATCCAAGCTCGAGGGAAGTGCATCATTCTAAATTCGTAAGAAGCTAAAAGAATATGAACCTGTGCATGCGAGACAGAAATTATGCTTTCTCCAAATCCTTTCAACGTATCCATTTCCATGTATTTTCGAGCTCGCTGATAGAAGTGGTCTTTGAGATTCATGTATTTTTCTGAGCTAGAGGCTGCCAGCGTCCACATTGCATATCGTAATGAAACTGGAGGTCGTTGATTTGGCGCACTATGAAATATCGGTTAGATGGAAAGATGTTTAATTTCGAAACAAGAAAATTGCCTACAGATTCATGGCAGCAAGGTACCGGTATTTGTGGATCATTGGGAGTGAAGGGTGAATATTATCGAAGTAAATTTCATGCCTAGACAATGTAAGCTTATGTGTAGAATAGCCCATCGAAAAACATACAACTCGTCAATTACCTCTTGGAGGGGCAACGGTTCCTCAATCCCAAGACCAATCATCTCCCACGTAGATGGAAAGTCATCGAGCCCCATTCCCATACCAATAGTGGTCGAGAATTCCATGCCATCCAACGTTGGTTGGGCGTCATTGTTATAGCGCCACCGCTCGCCGTCGACTCCAATATTCGGACTTGGAACGTTGAGATCTGGGGTAGGGGCGGTCCGCAATCCAGCCCCGCTAGCATTGCTTGTACTTGTACTTGTACTTGTACTTGGACTCGTAGTTGTAGTTGTAGGTTCTTGTGATTTGAGCAAATTCTCAACTTGTTCTGATAGTATGAGGTATTAGCCCGTATCTAAGAACTATTGAGGCACCAAATACCCCAGATTTTGGGATCCCGATGCCCAGAGACTTACTCAATCTTTCTTCTAATGCTTTCACATAGCCACGTTTTGGGCCAGACTTTCTTCGCACAGGATCATAAGCACAATCATGTCCCAATCGCGTACAAGTTGAACATCTTGGTTTTGAACCATCGCATTTAAGTTTTCTTTTCCGACATATAATACATGCAATTCTCTTCGGTTTAGGAATTGTCGAGTCTCCTCCATTTCCATCGATTCCACCCGCCATATTGCCCGTATCTCTCAGACTACTGTTTGGTCTTAAATTGGTTGTTTGTTGCGGAGGATCATTAAAGAAGTCCTGGCGGGGTATATTGGAATTCGACGGCATTTCACATTGAAGGATGATTCAAACTTTGAAAGAATGGGTTCCCTCCGTATCCAATGCGATCGATCATTGACGTCCAGTAAGCCTGCGGGGTGTGGTGTGTCGTCAGAAGTCGTCAGAAGTTGTTATCGCAACGAAATAGTGTCGGAATGATGTGAACAAAGGTGACTGACTGCAAAGATGTTTATTGATTCGACTAACAAGGCTATGTTGCAATGTTACAAATGCTTGTCAATGAATGGTGTATATGATAATGAGAATTATGCAAAGAACAAGCAGCTGCGCTGCTGTGCTTTTCGATAAGAAATTAAAGAAGGGGTGGAGTTAAGATATCGAGATTCGGAAGGAACACTACCGGTAGAACACTAGAACTTTATCAAGCCTCTTCTAATGTCTGGGTACGGGGTAAATGGTAAATGGTAAATGGTAAATTTATTTTCATAAACTGTCATCAATACTACCCAAGTGGTGAGGGTCTATACATCCGTATCACGACTACCCACCCATAAGGGTTGGGGTCTATAAAAATGAGGCTATTCCACTACTCTGTAATAAAGGTGGAACCATGAATGGGAAATGAACCAAGGGAATCATTGCTGACTGTACGAGGTCTACATATTTGGCAACAACAAAATATTAACATCATTGCTTGGCAGCAATACGGAATTAATTAGCAACGCTTTGTAACAGTTAATCCTAACGCGTTACTCAAGGCATCAGCATTAAAGTCGTTTTCACTCGTAAGCTTAAACAGAACCATGTCCGTGAACCCTCCTCACCCCCTTTCACAGCACCATCGACATCTTTAGCAAGAGATGCATATGCATGGCAGACACGCTGCTGCTCGGGTACACATCAGCCTTGTGAAATAACCGGATCCAATGAAGCTCGAGAGACAGAGGAGACCCTAGTAGTAATATGGCTGGATGTTGCCCCGACTCACCAACTGGTGCTATACATTCTTCAAGCGTCTTGTGAAAGTTCATACTTGGGTGACTAAAATGACGTGCAAATGATCCAAGAGGCTAGAGCTAAAAAGTACGGATGTATATGGATCTTGGGTCTTTGCTCTTTGCTAGTAAACTGTATTCTGACAACATCGCCTCGAATTGCCAAACATATCTTCCTAATTATTCGATATACAAGCTAGTGCCTCGGTAATCGGCGAGCAAGAAATTTCATACACATGTTCATCCGCATCGTGATGAACACCCGTCACGTTTGTTGTGAGGACAACTTTACGGTGACCTTGCGATCGGATTTCTTGTCGTTGGTGCCTTCCAGGGCATCCATAACGCTTATCAACCCCTTGCAGAAAGCTTAAAAGCCGGATTTCAAGACCACTGAGATACAGGCCCTTTACTTTCTTTCCAAGTCGACTCCAACGATCTTCAAGCCACCGCTTTCCACATATGCTAGAGTATATTTGTTGGGATGCCAGGCTACAACAGGACAAGGGCTGCCTTTGACGGTGTACACATGCTCTCCAGTCTCCGTATGAGCAATTTCCAATCCTGTGCCTTCATCGCTACCCCCGACAATATAGCTTCCATCAAAGCTGAAACTTATGCTTCTAATAGGGCCCACCATATCAATCAAAGTACGTTGGCATATCCAGTCAGTTGTATCCCAGAGTGCAATTATGGAATCCGAGCCTCCACTAGCCAAGAACCTAGCTGTTGGCTGCATCTCCACGGAAAGACACGAGGATGTATGCCCATTCAAAGTGAAAGGCTGTGAAGCCTCGAAACTCATGTTAAAGATAGGTTTGAAATCAGGATAGGATAAAATCTTTATACGGCCCTCTCCCGTCGTGAGAAATATTTTGTCACCGCTCCAGCAGAAAGCAATTTGGTTCGTTTGCACTGGCTGTTGATGTGAAGCAAGAGGGGTTGATTGTGTTGGGGAAAGTATGTAGATATTATCAGACTATCAATTGATTAGCTCTCGTCTTAAATGTGCAACGGTAAATCAAGTTCTTTAGAACAGACTCAGGCAATCGTCTCATACAAGGTACCCGATAACTCGGACTAGCAAACCAAACTTGGCTTTTGAATTTTGAAAAGAGTCCCTAACTGAGAACAGTTGCAGAGTCAGGAAACAATGTAATATCCGAAATGAGCCATCTCAATTTGAATATTTCGAATGCCCCAATTGGACTCCCAACTCAAAAACTTTTCATCGTGAGACTGCTGTCCAAACTTTTGGATACCTCTTATTCACAGAGAGAGACATACATTTATATATATATCGGTACAAAAATACGTACCTTGTTACCAACAATCAGACTCTCGCCGTTCGGATGCCAGACTAATGTGAATGCGTCGCCCAATCCTTTGACTTCGTTGATCACAGCTTTAGTTCTGACGTCCCAAAATTTAACAACACCATCGCTGCTTACACTGGCAAGTTCAGCATCTTTTACAGGATTGAATGCCACCTTTTCGATTCCAGCAGTATGGCCGACAAGTTGAGTAGAGTAGTTCACTGAAGGTCTCTCGGGATTCCATACCCTCAGCGTTTTATCTGCAGCCCCAGTCGCAATCAGCGAACCCAGAGGGTTCCATGAAATTGTCCTTAGACTGTACAAAGAGTCAGCCAAATGAATACACAGGACCAGTTGGGCGAGTTAAATGCTTCAAGATCACGTGATGTCACAATATTTCCATAGAAGAATTGATGGTCATCTGGGTGAGAAGGGCATACCTATGAGAGCCAGAGCCTCTCGTACCAGGGTCGTTGTAAGTTTGGGTCTTTAAAGAGCCAAAATATCCGGAGAACTTCTCCTTTGAGAGACTCTGTCGATGGCGGAGGGGTGCCATGTTTCTTTAGGGATTTAAGATGTCTGTAGATGCTGAGAATGATATGTATTATATAATTTTTGAAGACTACTAGGTATCCCGATTAAAAGAGGATATTGAGTAGTATTGTCATGAAAGCTTTGAAAACTTTGAGTTCATGGCTATTGTGCCTGTGCTTATTATGTTTTATACAATGATATTCGTGTGGATGGAGAACAAGTCGAGAGCTCACCCTCCGGGTATTACCGAAAATTAGCCGCGATTTCATTGAAGACAACCCTGTGTGATCATGAGCTTATGATTATTCACCTAGTATTCAGAACATCCAAGAGCAGCTTGCTCAAATTATACGCCAATAACTTCCGCGGACATGCGATGATGTGGATGCAAATTCCAGTGGCATTGGACAGCCATGTACTGGCCGATTGGAGCGCCTCGAATATACGCAGCAAGCAGCAGCGCCGCATCTAAAGATCATATTATTCAGACGGACGATGACGCGGAGTCTCGGGAACCTACAGAAGGCAGCGGATCTCTGATAAATGTGCTGAACGATGAAACTGAGGAGAATGCTGATGACGATCAAGAGTTTACTTCTGGTTTATCGACCCCCATAACACCTATCACACCGGGCATAAAGCCAGTCGAACACGACACTCACGCTCGACCTTCAAATGGATCATCCCTTACCGATGCATCTTATTTCCCTGGTAGTCGACCAGAAAATGATCCGCTGCTGGCATTGAGAATATCCCGAAGTGGCCATCTTTTCGCGGCCATAACATCCACCACCCTTACAATATGGCAGACAAAGGTACTTGTGTCCCAAAATCTTCAAATCTTGAAGCCGAGTTTTGCTAACCTATTCACATAGCCTACTGCCATATTGGCCGTTGTGGTTCGATCCGATAAATCCCTTGCTACTTACGGATCGAATATTTCCCTTCTTCTTAGACCCGATTCCATGATATTCGTCGTTCAGACAACAAATGGGTTTCTAATAACTTACACTTTAGCCACTGATCCCAAATCCAGAGTCTTCAAGCCACACTTTGACAGTCACACAAATCGCAGACAAAGTAATTTCAGTGGTCATAGGAGCCAGGGAGGAGATAGGATTCTTTGGGGGCCAGGGGAAGGAGGTGGTGTTAGAGACGTCAGCGTAAAGTTTCGTATGGTCATCAAGGTTGATGCAGGTATCGGATATGCTTTAGCATTAGATGATGAATTAGTCGTCGCAACAAAAAAGCCAGGAGCAGTACAATGCATCAGATGGACTCCCGACAGTACAGGCAACCAAACAAGCACAGAAATCTTTAGCCGGATGGAATGGCTAGCCAAGAAAGCCAGCGTCACCGAAATGGTTTATGATAGACCGATGAATTTGTCTACTTGGATCACTAGTGATGGTCGGGCATATGCAGTACAGCGTCATACCCGGCACAAAGATTCAGATGGGCACCGGAAACTGTTCAGAGGCTATTGCTTTCATATCCCTACAAATGAAGACAACAATGCAATCAGATCAGCTATCAATGCCAGATTCTCTCTCATCGCCGTTGGTTGTAATGATGGAACCATACAAGTCTTCACCGCTAAGGATTATGTCGGCAATGTGCCGCCATCACACACTCATCGTCTGTCAGTTTCACGACAATCCTCTGGTCAATTGACTTGTCTCAGCTATTCTCCCGACGGATATAGCCTTTTCGCAGGATATGAAAACGGTTGGGCAATGTGGAGTGTGTTTGGCAAGCCAGGAGCAAATAGTTTTGGATCAGACAAAAGGATATGCGAAGAAAACAATGAAGGCTGGCTGGTTGGTGTTAAGGAGGCTGTATGGGTTGGTGGCGGGACCGAGATCCTTCTGATTAGCCAGCGAGACAATCGACTCTGGACTTTAGAGATGGCGCGTAGTGCTATTACTGGATGTTATGCCTCTGCAAATATATCTCGCACTTTACTCCAAACTACCTCGAATATAATGGTTTATCGAGGTTATGATATGCCTGACCTTACCACTATATCGGCAGAATCATCTTTGTGGCACAATGCTCAGATACCTTCCAGTTATCTTGTAGATCAATGGCCCATACGTTGTTCTGTCATATCGTCGGATGGCAGATACGTCGCAGTAGCAGGCCGACGTGGACTTGCGCATTACAGTATCAACAGTGGTCGATGGAAGACATTTGTCAATGAAAATATGGAGAACGGATTTCAGGTACGAGGAGGTATGTGTTGGCACCAACACATATTAGTCGCTGCTGTAGAAGCTGGAGATTCTTTCGAGTTGCGTTTATTCTCACGTGAGGCTCCCCTCGACAACACAGCTATGTTGCATGTTGAGTACTTGCCAGCGCCGGTGGTTCTAATCGCTCCTTCTGGGGAAGACTCTCTACTTGTTTATACGTATGACAATTTACTGTATCACTACATCTTTGCCACAACAAATGGCGTGGTGAAGCTTGTGCAAGTTGGGCAGATAGCGTTTCATGGTATCGTCAGATCCCCAGCTAGAGTAAGAGGCCTAAGCTGGATTTTACCGGATGAACAGATACTAGAAGGAGACCCGTCACAAGACGTGGCTGTTGCTACTGTTCTATTCTTAGTTGATGGCAAACTTGTATTATTACAACCATCACTCAACGATGAACGCAAACTTAAATACGATATGAGAGTCATTGCACAAAATATCGAATTCTATGCCCTTATGAGAGATCAACCATTAGCGAACCCGCCCAGAAATACTGCGTCTACCGAGGAATTGGGAGACCATGGGCAAGGCAATGGACTGCGAGATGCGCTTTGGTTCTTTGAAGGCAATGAATTAAAAGTATGGCCCGAGGTTCAGGACGTCCTCCGCTCTGCCCCGTCTGAATTGGGTCGCGAACTTCCCTCCACGGTATCCATACCTATTGATTTCTATCCTTTGTCGGTTTTACTCGGAAAGGGTATTCTTCTTGGGCTTGAATCTGATCTAGTTCAGCGTCGCGATGTGAATTTTGCTTTTTTCAAATTCACAATCAGGGTATGCAATGAGCATTATTTCAATATTGAATCCACGCTAACATATGTTCTAGACTCATTTATTTATCCCACAAGTCCTACGCTTCCATTTATCTCGATTCGATTCTTCTGCAGCTTTACATCTAGCTCATCAGTATCAAGATCTTGAATATTTTGCGCACTCACTTGAAATTCTATTACATAATGTCCTCGATGAAGAAGTAGATACACCACCGTCACCTGAAGCAGCTTTGCTGCCAGGTGTGCTATCCTTTTTATCTTCGTTCCCTCAATACTTGGATATCGTTGTACAGTGTACTCGTAAAACGGAAGTGAGGTCATGGCGGACGCTATTTACCTATTTACCACCACCACAAGAACTATTCGAGGAATCGTTGCAACGAGGATCTTTGAAGACAGCGGGTGGATACTTGCTGATTCTTCATACTTTCGAAGAATTGAGTTCAAGTTCAGAACAACTGGTTCGTTTGCTTTCCCGTGCGAAAGACGAAGAAGATTGGGAATTGTGCAAAGAACTTGCACGTTTCCTAACGGCTCTTGACGAAACTGGAGCTACATTGATGGAGGCACTGGAAATGGTCAGCCTTAGAAGCCCTAATACCGACCGAGAAGCGACGAGTTTTATGTTTGAAGGTACAAAATTAAAGGTTCCTCGTCCAATCAAAGAATCCAATGTTAACGGAAACGACGGCAATGGTGAATCCAGTCCCGGGATGTCTCAAGGGAGTAGTGAGGCGGACTATTTTACCTCCCGCCACTAGGTCACTAGTGAGTAATAAGTTTTAGTGACTTACAATCCCAAAGTCAAGAGGAAGGCGTCTAGGCAGGGCGCACAATTGAATAAAATGATGAATGCCATGGGTAATACGACATAATGTCTCCCGGCAATTTCGATTCAGAATACCACAGCAGAAGTATACATGATAATTATAAGTTTACCTAACCATATCGCTAATATGAATGCTGTGCATGTAGCTTGTATCAGTGAATGTAAGGGTATCGTCAAATGGCACAATTTTCGCAGTGACGAATGTAATCTTTATTGTAGTAATAATTAAATCGCAATATTCGTAAATGATATATCGAACACTTATCTCATTAGGTACATAGAAGTAATTAAAGTTGGTAATGTTCGTTTGTACCTGGCCGCTGAGCGCATGCTTAAGACTCAGGCTGTAGCGAGCATGCTAGCTCCGCTAGCGCTTTCCCTCGATAAGAGCTACCTTGAAGCTTGAATCAACAAATCAACATCACCAACAACCACGAAATTACAAAGACATAACACACACTCGCTCCATAACGTCGATTTGATACCCCGAGGAGCTGAGTAGTAAGTTCATCATGTCTCTTGACCCACCCACTTACCTTTATTCGTTGATGAACAACATTCGCCAACGACCAATACCTTGGGATGGCGCTGTACGAGCTGGCACAATTACCGATGATCAACTGAGTAAGATTCGAGCTGTTGATAAAGTAAGAAAGGAGCAAAGGAAGGAAATTGTAGAGAAAGATCCAAATGCGTATAGAAAGCTGTTTGTTGGTTCGGAGGGAGAATTGAGCGTTTTAGAATCTGCGACGAAAGCAAAGCGCCCAGATGTTGTTCAGTATATCTTAGTCTTGTTGGGCGATTTACTTGATGGTACATATCTGCCACTCCATACGTCATCCGTCCGGATACTGATAGAAACTGAATAGGTATTCCGACGTTATCAAAGACTCTTGGGGAACACGACGATCCATACAAACCTTTCCTCCCACTACTCAATCAATCCGCTGAACTCGAAAGCCCCATACCATTACTCACCTCTACGGTTCTTACAAGCATAATTTCGGGATCCAAGGATGCATCTCAAAATGCTTTGGAAGCAATGCCAAAATTGCTGCACTACTTGTCAACACTGGCAAAGAGCTCGGACGGTGGTTTACAAGATATAGCAGTTTTACAATACTCGTCATTGTTACAAGGCAAAAAGTCGAGAGAATTGTTTTGGAGCCAGAGGACAGAGACAATTGAACCCTTAGTTACCATCCTTAAATCGGCTGCAGGCGTTTCCAATGGCGACTCTGCGTCGACACTGTGGAGT
Source organism: Botryotinia globosa (assembly GCA_014898425.1). NCBI lineage: Eukaryota > Fungi > Ascomycota > Leotiomycetes > Helotiales > Sclerotiniaceae > Botryotinia > Botryotinia globosa. Next base: position 1,673,751 of record RCSZ01000009.1, read on the forward strand.
GGGGCTGCAAGTATCCGAAGTGGACCAGAGGGAACTTTGGGCGGCGGCGTTGGATTGCAGTTACTTTATCACGTACTACTGGTTATGTGGCAGTTGAGCTTCGAGGGTGCTGCAATTGGAGAGGGGCTTGAGGAGTAAGTCTTGTCTATTCGAGAGGCACGTAATGACAAACATCTAACAAATCCATAGCGAGTATGATATCATTCCACTTTATGCGCAACTTTTGAGACTATCACCAAAGGAGAAGACAACCCGTTTGTTGGTATCGTCTCTGTACAACCTTCTCGCTTCGAATCAAAGTTCATTACTCCCCGTAGCGGTATTCGCTCGCCTTCCAGCTCTCTTACAAAATCTGAATGGACGCCATCTTACAGACGAGGATCTTTTGGACGATCTCAAGAAACTGAGCGAAATGTTAGAAGAGCATACAAAGACTCAAACTACTTTCGATGAGTATGCTGCGGAAGTTCATTCGGGTCATCTCCGCTGGTCACCACCCCATCGAAACCAGATATTCTGGGCCGAGAACGCTCGCAAGATTCTCGATTACGAGCAAGGGGAGTTGTGTAAGAAGCTGGCAGAGATTATGAGTAAGCCTTGGGAGAATGACAAGCAAGTTCTTGCCATTGCATGCAATGATGTAGGATACTTGGTCAAAGAGGTTCCGGAAAAGAGATCTCAATTGGAGAGGTTGGGTCTCAAGACTAGAGTTATGGAATTGATGACGGAGCCTGATGAGACAGTGAGATGGGAGAGTTTGAATGCTCTTTCTGGATGGTTGAGGTACAGCTTTGAGACGAAGTAAAGGATTGAGGTGATATTGTGATTATGGTTAGGGAGTTGTATAATTGAGAGGCCAAAAGCCTCGCGCCGGAAGCTGCATATTCTACCGTTTACAAGAAGTCAAATTCCCAGCGATTATTGATTGTGTCGATGCGCAGATGTTCAATTAGTGTAGAAACAATGATGATTTTTCTTATCAGATTTATAAAACGTTATGATGAGCAAGCCTGGAATGCTTAGATTTCATAGGTCCTTATCACACTAGATTCCCCCACTAGTGAGCCGAAATCGGGTTGGGCTTTATGCTTGAGCCGATTGTCAACACAAGCTCCATACCTTTTAACCATATAACTTTTTGACAAGAAGTAATTGATTCATAATGAGACGATTCAAAGCTGTAACAAGTATCTATGATGCTGCGTTAATCAACCGCACAGTCCCAAGACGCTCTCGTCAGCTTTCGACAGCTCTCCAACGAGAAACCTATGCGGCGACTTCTCCCTCATCATTCCATACTGCTGCTCGATTTCCGATAGCTGCCATAACGACAAGAAAGCAGAATTCAGTTCGCCATGCCTCATCTGCTTCTTCATCTAATGAACTTTGCAAAACCCCTCTCTACGACCTGCACATTTCCAATGGTGGAAAGATGGTTCCTTTTGGTGGTTTCTACATGCCAGTTCAATACTCTGGCCTTTCGGTGAGCGCCTCTCATCATTTTACGAGAGAGCACGCCAGTCTTTTTGATGTGAGCCATATGGTTCAACATCGATTTGAGGGACCAGGTGCAACTGCTTTTTTGCAGAGGATCACACCGGCTAGTATCGCAAATTTGGCTTTGCATCAGGGAGGGTTGAGTTGTTTATTGCATCCTGGAACCGGAGGGATTGTGGATGATACTATTATCACGAGGTTAGGGCCGGAACTATTCTATGTTGTTACAAATGCAGGCTGTAGAGAGAAGGACTTAAAATATCTGGGGGGGGAATTAGAGGCGTTCACCAAGGAAGGAGGAGAGAAGGTCGGATGGGAGGTGCTCGATGGTTGGGGATTAATTGCGTTGCAAGGGCCAGAGAGTGAGGAAATATTGAAGGGACTTTTAGCAGAGGATATGAAGGAGGGAGGGTTTGAGAATTTCTTGTTTGGACAGTCGAGGTTCATAAAGATTCGTTTGGCTGATGGGTCGATTTCTGGGAACTTGTTGGTTAGTAGGGGTGGTTACACGGGAGAAGATGGATTCGAGATATCAATACCAGAGAGCGAGACGGTGATGGTCACCGAATCCTTATTGAAGAGCGCTGGGGAGACAAGACTGCAATTGGCGGGGCTGGGTGCGAGGGATAGTTTGAGATTAGAGGCTGGTATGTGTTTATATGGTCATGATTTAGATGATACAACGACGCCAGTAGAAGCAGCTCTCGGTTGGGTAGTAGGAAAGGAGAGGAGAACAGAAGGAGGCTTCCACGGCGCTGAAATCATTCTCAAGCAACTTACTCCGAAAAGTAAAGGTGGAAGTGGAGTAGAGAGAAGAAGAATTGGACTTATAGTCGAAGGGGCACCTGCTCGTGAAGGCGCGGATATCGTTAATGATAAAGGAGAGAAAATCGGAAATATCACAAGTGGATGTCCAAGTCCAACATTAGGCAAGAATGTTGCGATGGGGTACATTAAAGATGGGTTCCATAAGGCGGGCACTGATGTAGGTGTGATAGTTAGAGGGAAGGAAAGAAAGGCAAAGATTACTAAGATGCCTTTCGTGCCATCGAAGTATTGGAAGGGGACTAGTGGGACAGCTCCTGCTTAATGGGCCGGCTGGAGCTGGCAGAAATATTGGAGGGATGAAGGGAGCAAGGGGAAATTCAACATTATGCAACTGGGACTTGGAATGGAATGGTAACAGGCGTTTAGAGAAGAGCATACCAGCATACAAGCGTCAACAACGATGTGCTTCAACGAAAGCTATGGAGTTAAATGAACAAGATGAAATTTATGCTTTTATGTTACAAAACTACTCAGTAGATTCACGAATTTTTGGTTGGTAGATGCGCACATGTGTGAGTCTGCCCTTTTCATTGACGGTGTCTTGATGATCTTCCGAAGGAGTTGTCTCGATGCTACGGCTGAGTGTATGCATGGCCATGATTCAATATGCCGATATGTACCTATCTCCTCAGACACATACTTCAGGGCCAACTTACAAGTCTTGCTTGACATATCTCCTTGACCAATATTCGTCCCTACGTAGGTGCCAGTGATGATGTTTGGACAAGCGAGAATATCGATGAACGGACTCAGGTATTATAAACATCTTCTTCGAATTACTACCCGATTTGCCAGATACTGAACTTCCTTACAAGACAGTCCACATCATGTCATTCAAATTTCTAGATCAGGTAAAGTGATCAGGTAAAGCATGATCAGGTAAAGCATACACGAGATAGACCCTCTCGCGTCAAGACTTTACTTGAAGATCCGCCTTCGTCAAGCTAAGCTCGATCGGCCACTGTGGAATAGGATGCGGAGCAGCAGCATACTATAATTAGGTGCTTTTTTCTTCCGCTGTCATGGAACAAATCACATCTTACGCCTTTCGTTGACAGCCGGTCCATATTTTGTCTATCACATCCCCACTTTCTACGAGGAACATTGGCTACTATAAGTACACATTTCCTCCTTCTTTGTCAATACTGAAATAGACGACTTCAATCATTACATCTGTATGGGAGAATTGAACAAAGCAAGACCCGAGGAACGCGTTGAGAAGAAAGTCACGATCAAGTGGTTGAGAGATTGCATCTGCAACAGAGTATCTTCGGAGAGTACAATTACGACAATACGAATATCTCTAGAGCCACTGGAGTAAAATTGAAAGCTTAATGGCCAGTACTGCTGGACATATACTGTGCGAATGGCTTGCTCAAGAGTTGGCCACTCATACAAGACTTTGGGCTACTGTACCCATTGTCAGAATCTCGTCAACGAATCGACGCGGTGAGAAAGTACCAGTGCAGCTGGAAGCGAGGGTCTTCACGAGGTGCTATATGCAGCATGCTACATAGAATACCACGAAGCAAATCGACAAGAATACTGGAGCAAATATCAACTTCATCAGTATCCCTGTTACTACTCGTGTCACTTGGATTCCCCGTTCCAGGCATGCTAGTTACGAAACTTACCCCATAACACTTCATTTTGAGACCTAGTTCAATGTTGATCACCAAATGCACTGCCAGGCTTGATGCCGGTTGGAATGTGGAGAGAAAAAAAGGTACATTGCGCCCATGGTCTTTCCAAAGTCGGGTCTTTAGAATGAATCGTGGATGGAAATCCAAATGACTTCAGGATTGTGGCGACTCATTGCCGTGGAGAATATGGCATGTGCTATGCTATAATTACACGGGGGTTCGGCGGCATCAGTGGGCTTGGTATAAGAAGGCTTTGGAATCTGGATGCAGCAACTGGTGGAGCGGGACTGTTCTATGTGACCACCAGGAATCTCAATATCTTTGTCGTTCTTACCGAGCAGTCCCGTCATCCTGCGTGTTACACTCCGCATTTTATCGAAGAGCCAAGCGGTGACCTTAAACTGGCAATATGGGGACTCCATATGTGCTAACTGTGTTGTCCGAGATTATTCTGGGCACCTGTAACGTTTAAATTGCTCTCAAGATGTTGTCAACAGGGTCAGGGCAACATAAATCGCTAAATCTCAATGTTCGACTCTCTATCCCTTGAATAAACGACCATAGCTCACAGAACACTGGAAATGGAAAGTCCTTCCTTCGTATTCCGGGGTAAGTGGGTCACCGGCTTCGACCAAGCACCAAATTTGTAGTCCGGTGACATTCTAGCGAGGAAGCTGCGAATGTGTCAGAGTTGGCAGGTTTGATGTGGTCATGGGCGAGTGGGCCATTCAGTCAGCCAAGATTCGAGAACAATCAGTTTGTGAAAGAGAAGCGACCCTACAGACGGAAGTGCTTTTTGGGTACGGATCACCACATACAGGGAAGTGCTTCCTAGAATGCAATATACGAGGGAAAGCTGCGACTGCGGTGAGCGAACATGGAGCGCTTCGGGCCTTTCGGGAGTCTGATTGACCGTCTTTTCGTGAACATTTTCAGGAGATTCGAGAGCTGGTTATTATCTCCATTAAGTAGAAGAGATGCATTGCGCTGATGTCAATTCGGTGTTCCAGGTGCCTCAAAAAATCCTAGAAATAAATATCTATATTACGATAGATAAATCACAAATAAATCACAAGTTTAATCTAAACCATCAGTATTGATGATTCAAGAGCAGATAAATAGGCAATCCAAAAAATCAGTTGTTCCGATGTCGTCCATTTGCAATACTAGTGGCAAATATAGTTTACCGACTTGCGTCAAGTTACGTAATTTGTAAAATCTTTTTCGAAATCACCTTTGTACGCACTAGCCATCTTTTTTCTTGTCTGATCAAGGGAGTCGGGACCCAGATTGCAAAAGGGGGTATGTAGACACATTGGTTAGAACCATTACAAGTGAAATCTAGTTACCAGAGTAACCTTACTCGACACTGGGAAATACCCAGGTTTGCATAAATTGAAGGCATTTTTCGTATTTTCATGTCTGCAAGAAGGGTCCCATCCATTGTGGCCCCCATATGGTTTATCGAAGAGTTAAATACCGATTGCAAGATCTACCATGCGCCGACTTTCGTCAATTGAGAGATGGATAGTACAGTAGATACTAAAATATTTCTTCAAGTTTGTTGTTGCAATGCATTCCCCACACTTTCTATTGGACCTCCGTTCTCGGCGAGTTACCCTGCTACAGAGTAGCATATTCGGGATTGCCTTGAGTAAATAGCGCCGTGGCGGGGAAAAATAAGGACTTTCGAGTCGTGACTCGTGCATGAGCGGCCCCAGATTAGAAGTCTGCACCAAGTCTTCTTAAAGTTCTTTTGCATCTGCCAATGCTCGCTTGGCCTCGCTAAGTCAGGAGTCTTTACTTCTTTGGATTTAGTCATAGTACGATCTAGATCCACTTTGTTGATATTGTACATAATAGCGCGCTCCATTCAATTATAGTATGTCACTAACATTTCCACATTTTCACAACAACTCGATGTTAAACCCAAGTCAAGCCAATTTGTAATTGGATAGAGCTTGGGATTCCATCTGATCCGAGCTTACATAAGCCCATCTGCGCACTCAATGCTTCAGATCCACTATATAATCCGCCTATCGTAGGAAATGACATATTTTGGAAAAAGACTTACTTCTCTTCCCATTCAACAACCATCTACATCTTAATCCTCACGACTTGCAACTTGTCATATTTTGCAGATAGAGCTCTGGAATACGGGAGCAATGTCTGACCAATTTCAATTCTCACGCCAGGCTGAACAGGGCGACTACGACAATAAAAGCCAAAAAAGTGAAGCAAATAATGATGTGACTCATGACGCAGTCTTTGGTGAGATTAATGAAGATGGACCAAATTATCGAGGCGTATGTACAGAGTTATCTACTAAAGTGTCTGGTTGCTAATCATCTTCAGGTTGGTGCTTTGGGCTCGACTGCCCTTATGCTCAAGACCAACTTAGGTCTTGGTGTTCTTTCGATTCCAGCCGTTTTTGACACGTTGGGTATGATTCCCGGTATCATATGTGTCCTCGCCATGGCTACGATCACGGGATGGTCACAGTACATGATTGGAGTATTCAAGAGAATACATCCAGAAGTGTACGGTATTGAAGATGTTGCTGGTATCATTTATGGGAATGTTGCTCGTGAGATCGTTGGTGCTGCATTCTTTCTTTGTGAGTAGCCCGTTTCATTGTATAGATGAGCTTGATTTTGACCAGTTCATCTAGTCTGGGTTTTCGTCTCTGCATCTGGTATGCTCAGTGTTTCAATCGCCTTGAATGCGTTATCAACTCATGCTGCTTGCACTGCTGTGTTTGTGGTTGTCGCTGCTATTATTGCCTTCATTTTCTCCAGTATCCAAACCCTAGGCAAGATCACCTGGCTTGCATGGATTGGTGTAGCTGGTATTATTACTGCTAGTAAGTCCATCGGTCATCGTTGTGAGGAAAATCCCGACTAACTCGTGCAAGTTCTTACTCTCACAATCGCTGTTGGCGTCCAAGGAAAACCAGCCGACGCTCCCGTTACAACAGGTCCTTACAAGTCTGACTTCAAGCTTTTTGGCTCTCCATCATTCACTGATGCTATCTCTGCTTGTGGCTCGCTCGTTTTCTCTTTCGCTGGAACTCCTGGTTACTTCAACATTCACTCTGAGATGCGCAATCCAAGGAATTATACTCGTTCGGTGTATATTAGTCAAGGCTTCATCACGGCTATGTACATTGCAATCGGTATTGTCGTCTATTACTTCTGTGGATCTTACGTCGCATCACCTGCTCTCGGTTCCGCAGGTGATACCATGAAGAAAGTCTGCTACGGCCTTGCTCTTCCTGGCCTCTTGGTTAGCACCATCTTGCTTTCTCATGTAAGTACAGCTTGAATCCTTCATCTCTTCATCTCTTCTTCTCTAACATTTCCCACAGCTTCCCGCAAAATTCCTCTTCCTTCGTCTCCTCCGCGGATCCAAGCATCTTACTGTCAACTCCATGACCCATTGGATGGTCTGGCTCGGCTGTACTTTCTGCGTCATTATCTGCGCCTATATTATCGCAAGTGCAATTCCAATCTTCGGCGGTCTCATCTCCCTCATCGGTGCTCTTTTCGGAACTCTCTTCAACTTCCAGCCATTCGGTATCATGTGGTTTTACGATAATTGGGGCCTTAGAAAGACCCAAAGATCGCGCTCGTGGATCTTTATGTGCTGCTGGAGCATTTTTATTATTATTATCGGAACATTTTTGATGGTCGCTGGTACCTATGGATCGATTGTTGCTATTATCGACTCCTACCGTGCAGCTGGAGGAGCGAGTTCCTTCAGTTGTGCGGATAACTCGAATTCCGTCTAAGGTGGAAATGGAAAGAGGGGAGTAATAATATCAGACCAAGCATAAGTTTTGGTGATATCGAGCCGCGGAGTCCCTGGATCAAACTTTCGACGAGAGGATCCCGAAGAAGGGATGAGATTCTACGCCAAGTGCACCTGTCGCGCCGAATAATCTCTGTGTCATACGCATCTACCTTCACTTTATCAATTGAGGATTTTGAGTAGTCCCGCGAAAAGGACGAAGGGTGACCAAATTAAATCCACGCCGCCGCTCCTGAAACATCCAACTATATACCTGGAGTACGAAATTCGAGACCTAATGTGTCCCGGTCATTCTTCACACGCACCGCGCACCACGCACCACTCATCAAACCACAAGATATCGCTGTGCGCTCCACCGGAACTCTTACCAAAAGTTATGTTTACAGTTGAACTAGACTTGTTGTTTACTTAGACTAGAAATGTCTATTACATTTTCGAGAAGGGGAAAAATGATTTTTATCAGTAGAATAGAAGGAAGACAAAAAACGGTCCGGTATAACTAGAAGGTGCTAGTTACTGGGATAGCTAGCCCCCCGAAATCAGGAATCGGCACGCACAAAAGTTAAAGAAATAGAAGGAAAGTCAAAAAGAGAGAGGGATACCAGACGGACGGGCAAAAGTTCACCAGGGTCTGCAAAAGTCTACAAAAGTCTCGCCGATTGGCCCATGTATTATGAATCTGATGGTCAAATAAATAATTTTAATCGTATTGTTTGTGTCTGGTGAAAAGTGTTCTATTCTGTTGGCTTGAGTGTATTGGGAATTCGAATTCGTTTCTGCTTGGTTTATTGTTGAAGTGGCTGCTGTGAAATGATTCCTGTGCTGGTTATACCGCGCTTGTGATCTGGGGTTGCCAGAGAAGAACAGAGGGTATTTGGACCCTCGAGTCCTTCCGAATATTGGGATTGTGTAGAATTTTGAAGACGCTGTAGAGATTCGGATATGGTTGCATGATTGAATTGTCTGTAAAGTGTTAATATCAAATCTTGTCGAATCATTGTCTCTTTTTAAATGTCTGTCTCATCATCGATTTTTTATTTCATTTCAAATGTTCATCTCAGGTCAAACATTCGCTTCATCGTGACTTGATAGGGCGATCTCCGGCAGGATCCAAAAGTAAGAGAAAGGCAGCTCTTTGAAAAATCGCATTCTAGTGTGGTGTTCAACAAGTTACGTTGACGACATTAGATATGATAAGATGGATGTATTTTTTGAGGAGTGGAGATTGTATTCAAATCTATATTATGCTACAGCAAACATCTTTCATTTTGAACGCCTTTTCTACACCCACGCCCGGTCCAAGTTTCCAAGAGTGTCCATTTATCTTCTTGCTTTGCGACACATGACTCCTACTTGGGCCTATGGATATAAAGATAACATGGTAAGCTGATGCTCAGAAACGAAGAGAAAATGGAGTGAGAAAGGCAGAATACAACATACCATGTCGACGGAGTTCCTACAGCAATAGGCGACTTTGTTCGCTTCCGTACATGTGCTTCGGAACTCGTTGCGATTGGCTGGAAGTGGCATCGAAACTGGGATGAAGTTAATATAACTTTTCTTGACGTGGATGCTCAAAGGGTGAAGGTGGCAGATCACTTACGACGCTCGCATCCATCTTTGTACAATTTCCCGCCTAATTCACAGCATCGAGGTTTACGACGCGTAGCACATAGTTTGCCGGGTGGAAGGGGGTTGGTGTCCTCTGGGTCATCTTGGATATCTAATGCAATATCTTCAGCGACTTCCGCAGCTTCTTCTTCATATGCTTCTTCTGCTTCTATGCTTTCGGCGGTTGCATCTTCATCGTTGGAAGAGCTTTCTAATGTTGTGATATTCGTAGATGTAGTATCATTCCTAGTTGCTATGGAACTTTGATGTCCATAAGTAGTGCCTTTGAAGAGTTTATTGTCAACTGCAGTTTTATCGGCGGGTGTATTGTCAATATAAGCACCAGTGGCTGTGCTAACAGCAATGGTAATGATAGCAATGTATGAAAACTTCATAATGGCATTATTTTATGGAACGCAAGAGGAAGAATATCAACAAAATTGACATGTAACATGTGATGGGAGAAGGATTTCCTTAACAGAAGATAAGGTTGGATGCTAAAACGGTAGCACGCGGGCAGTATCGCACATTGTACAACGGCCTTGCACACAAGCCATGGCGAATCTAGTAGAGTGTTGATCGAGATGGAGCTCCCATCTAGTCCGATGGTACAAGGAAATTACAACCGCGCCTCCAGTTGGCAATACGCCGGGCACTTTATCGTTCGAGTTTACCGGGTAGTTCCTACTTCGCTCGAAGTGTGGGAACTGAAGATCAATCCATATCTCCAACTACAGGGAAGAGTATATGAACATATAGACGAACAATTAGCTCGTGGTAGTAGTTCCTCCAAGACTACCTTAATTTTAGTGTCTCCAAGCATCCTTCTCATATCTCTCTGTTCTCTTTCAACTTGGGTGATGACTTGCATGCCCTTAGTGATATGCAGTGATAGATGGGTCACTACCTGTCATTTACCGGTACTTAACGCAATGGTTAGGGACAATTAAGAATTTCAAGAATTTCAAGAATTTCTAGTTTGGAAATATTACTGAAGGGGAAAGAAGGGATTTAGTGCAGTAGGTACCGAGAACATTAACAGTATCACGTGTCAACTCCGTCTTTTAACCTTATGGAATTGACTTCGACAAACGGGAAAGCTGCCAGGCCGACTCCAAGCGGAGTCCAAGCTGATCAAAGGCAAAAGAAGGCAAAAGGCCAAAATGTCATGATGTAATTGAGCGATGAAACTCAATTCGTCATTATTGTACAGATCGAAATGTTATAGTATGTTCCATTGTTTACAGGTAGGTTGTCTCTCTTTCTAAAAATATTTCTCATTCATTGTTCATTCGCAAAGCAAGCAATTCAACTCTTTTATTATACCCAACCTTTCAATTTACTATACTCGCCATGCCTTCCATTCGATGCCTCCGCTCTGCTAGCCGCACAATGGCCTCCATCCGAACCATTCAATGCCGACAACCGGCTTCTATTCGAGCCTTTTCTTCAACACCACTCCGAGCTGCGACTCAGGGCTATGGAGATGGAAAGGGCCACCCAATGGCCGAGAATCCTCAAGCCCAAGGTGCCTCAAACAACACAAAGCATAATGCAGAACATCCTGGTCCTGAGCCAGTATCTGAGGGACAAGGAACTGGTGCCGGCCCAACGAAAGGCGGTTCCGGTGGCCCAAAATCTCCTGAAGATGCATCGGCACAATCTGGAGGATCAAGATCGAAGGAAGCAAAGGAGACTGGATCCAGCCCTACAGGTGGTTCTATCAAGGAGAACGGAGGTAAGAATAAGAATCCAGAGGAGAAGAGCGTCAACGGAGCTTCGCCCAAGATTCACTCCGAAGACGAGCCGGGTGTGAAGAGTTCGAGCAAACAAGCTGAGGTTGAGAAGCATAACAGGGAGTTCAAAAAGGGACATGATAGAGGCGCACAGAAGGTCTAAGGATCAGATTGATCGGAGCTTTGATGTGGTGAGTTCATGAAATTGGTCAAAGTCGTGTCTTGAAGCTAATGGATAATTTCTTGATAGGTGATGTAGGAGTAGATCAGAGGTTAATGCTATGTTATATTTGGCGAAGATGTTTTTCTTTGATGATTCTGTATAAAAATCAAATCAAATCAAATCAAATCAAATTTCAAATCTCAAGTATTTTCCACATCAGACAGGAATATCACATTCCGCAATATGGGTGGGTGTACTACCTTATTATATGATGTTTGGTGATTGAAGTCGTCGTTAACAATCAATTGATGTAATTTCTTCTCTGAGCCCGATTCAATTTTTCATTCTTCATAGTTCATCCAGACCTCACTTCAGATTTCTCTTCTTTTAGACTTCACTTCGCACACACACGTACCTACCTACATAGTAATCTTACAGCTCTCATCCATACCTCGGTAGCTACCCCACATTATTAGAGTGGCGAATATATATATATGTTGGTCCGTGCACCCCATCTGGGCCTTTTCAAGCCACATCGCTCGCACCCGTGGACATGGATGACATCAACGTCAACAAAACAGTTGGATTCCCAGCTGGAGTGATGAAGACGAGGAGAGAAATGCGTCACAAGGATTGGTACAGTACCGTACTACAAATTCCCATCTCTTCCAACTTTTCCATTAGAGGAAAATCTAGATTTTCCCGCGACTTTCGAATGAAATGAACCAATTATCTTGGAATACGATCCCTTAGCTTTCTTTGTTGATTCTCACACAGAGATTCATTGGTTGCATAGAAAAGCTACGTCACTTGTTCTTGCTTTTGCGGAAGCTTTGCTCCAGCCACATAGGTATTGTGTGCAACGTCAACAACATCCATGGATAACTTCTCCTGCTACCATCAATCAACCCTTCTCCTCTTCTCAAATTTCACAATCATATCACGAATATTGCTTGCGAAGTTCTTCATTTTCTTCTGCAACGATCCCCAGAACTTTGAAGTTCAAGATACGAAGTGTAAGAAGGAATAGTAGAACTCATCACACAGGATGAAGTTCTTTACAAAGCTGTTGGTGTTGGGTTTGGCAGCAGAAGTTACAGTAGCTAGTAGCTGGTTCAGTAAGGCTGGTACGTTTACTCTTTCCATCCATTCTGTTTGATATCCTTATCGTTTTGCCATCTTTCGTGTTTTGGTTCCTTCAGACGGCATCCAATCATTGATTGAGGCGATGGGCTGGCTTGCACACATCACCTCCCATGTCTATCTCGTCTGATGTCTCTTCATTCCTTTTACTAATACATCATCTTTCCAGTCTACAACAAGTGGCATGAAACCGAACTCGAGAGATGGCTTTCCGATAACAATGTTCCATACCCAACTTCTGCCGATCGTAAAGATTTGGAAAATCTGGTGAAGGAGAACTGGCAAACAAAGGTTGCCTCGCCATATAATGATTGGGATACGAAACAGCTCAACTCTTACTTGAAACAGAAGGGTGTTGAGACCAAAGACACTGCTGAGGCAAATAAGGATGGCTTGATCTCTCAAGTCAAGGCTTACTGGTACGAGGCGGAAGACAAAGCAGAAGATGCTTGGTCAAGTATTAGAGATTGGGTTTTTGATAGCTGGACTGGTAAGCTTGTCAATGGCTAAAGATGCTTTTGAGCATTTACTAATATCCTCACAGATTCTCAACTTCTGGCATTTGCTGATTACCATCACATTCCCGTTCCACACCCAAGGAAGAGAGATTCTCTTCTTCAAAAGATTCGTTCCAACTATGACACCATTGCCAAGAAGGCCGGCGAGACTGCTGCCTACCCCGGCAACTGGCTTTATGAAACCTGGTCTGAGTCAGGTACGTCGCTAAGATGCCAATACACATCTATCTACACAAACACTAATATTGTCACAGACCTCAAGGAATTTCTCGATACCCATGGCATTCCAGCACCTCAACCATCCACTCGTGACAAGTTGATCGCTAGTGTACGCCGTAATGCCCGTGTGGCCAGTCTCAAGACTGCGGATGTTCAAGCCTCTGCCTCTGCTTCAGCTTCTGCTGCTACCGAGACATTGAGTGAGCAGCTTCTCAGTGCCTGGTCTGATTCTCGTAAGTTTGTTATTATCTTCTCTAATGATCAATCAATTAACAAGGTACAGAAATCAAGGAATGGGCCGACAAGAATGGTATTAAGGTTCCTCAAGGAAGCAAGAGAAATGAATTGTTGGCTATCGCTCGTAAGCACAAGGCTCAACTTGTAGGAGACACTGCCGCAGCTTCTGCTAAGAGCGTTGCAAGCAAGGCAAGCTCTTCTGGAGTATCCGCTTTCGGTGCTGCCACTAGCTCTGCAGGAAATCAATATGCCAAGGCTACTGAAGATGCTCAACTAAAGGCTGAAGATGCTTTCAATGCTGCTATTGGATCATGGAGCGAATCCCGCCTCAAGGCTTATCTTGATGCCAGAGGTGTCCCCGTCCCATCATCCGGAAAGAAGGACGATATCATTGCTGCCGTCCGTTTACACAAGCACAAGGCTGCTACAGGATGGTCTGCTTGGACCTTTGACACCTGGACTTTGGACAACTTGAAGGCTTATCTAGCTTCATCTGGTGACGCTGCCGCTAAGAAGGCAGCAGAGAAGTCTGGAGCTACCCGTGACGAACTCGTTCGCGCTGCACAAGATTCTTATGCTCAGGCGTCCAAATCCAGTGGTGTTGCATATGCTAGCGTCACATCTTATCTGACTCAACAAACTGATGCTGCCAAGGATGCTACATTCGAGACTTGGTCTGATTCCGACTTGAAGGCTTATCTTGATAGCTATGGTGTCCCTGTCCCACAAGGAAGCACTAAGAATGAACTTGTTGCTTTCGTCCGTAACCAAGCCAACTACTTCAAATATGGTGAGCAATTTTGTCATTCCTTGAATTTGATTGACCGCTAACGATATTCAGGCACCACTACACCACAAGGTACTCTTTGGGCTAAACTCTCTGACGGTGCACAATGGGTTATTGACCAACTCTCTATCGGTGCTGCCTCGGGCAAACAGCAAGCTGCTTACCAAGGCGAAAAGGCTGCCGATGCTGTCAAGGAAGGAGCTACTTATGCTACCAATCGCGCCGGTGAAGCAGCACAAAAGGCTGGCCATGCTATCAAGGAGGAGTTGTAAACCTATTCATGGGGTTATGACTCAACTTGCAGCGCAGAAGACTGTACTTTGTACCACCACATCATTAGGCGTCTAATATCTCGAATCGAAAGCGAATTAACGGATCTCTTTAAGTTGGTGGGCGTGAATCTTCCTATGGAATAGGACAGAGGGTTGGATGGGTTACATGATCAATGAGGGCAATGAAAAAAATTAATTTTCTATTTTTTAGCCGTAGGATGAATGAATTGATAATATTGATGATCGATAACTTTGATTGATGAATGATCTCTTGATTGTGAATGGCAGAGTAGCTAATCAATATATTCAGATGATTAAAAGCTAGGTATCCATGATATGGACAAAGATGGACAAAGCTGTAGCTGTAGCTGTAGCTGTAGTAGTGGTCAATGAGGAACTTCCTTTTTAAGCTTATCTAGGTAGGTAAGTTTATCGGCCCCTACATTTATGAATTTATCCCCTAGTGTTATGGCGTTTCAATCGTTGTCAGACAGAACCTGCTTATTTCTCCCTCCAAATGCCATACACACTCACCAATCAATATTGAATATTGCTATCGAAATCCCTGTGAATTCACCAATTTTATACCACATTTATTATTATAGGGTATGTTTGCAGGGAATATCCAATTGATTAGTGGTCGAAAGCCTGAAAGCTTCTACGCGTGAATTATGATGTAAGAATCTTGATGAAGTCGAGGAAGTTGGATGATTCTCATATGCAGGTATTGTATAGTAAGATGTTTGTTTGTTAGGATATCTAGAGAGATATTATCAATTTCCCTGACTCAACTTCTCCATGAGAGGAAGCCTTTCTATGATGAATATCAGTTGTGTTTTGCATGTTTTATGATTTGATCGAGAATGATTGAGATTGGTTGACCTTTTTTTGCTTACATCTTTTGGGCCTTGAATTCATATACAAATCGCGATTCTGGGTACAGTCCTACGAGTTTACGGAGATTTCAAAATTCTAGGGATCTGGTGACTGGAGGAGCGAACAAAAATGAGTGGTTTTACAATCGATCGGTCGAAGACGATACATGTACCCTTTCGCGGTCCTGCTGCCCCGACAAATGTGGCAAATCAATCGCGCGAATGCGAAAAGGCGAATAATTTTACTGGAAAGAAAATCAGAACGGTCAGAAGGTCAAAATTTAGAGAAGAGGGATTGGATGACGAGGTCATTGAAAGGGTGGATGTTGGGAGTCTGGGAGGGGAATTCGCAACTGTAGGGACCGAATTGAGGACAAGAAGTATGTGGAATGGAATATCGACAAACATACCGACTTCGCCAGTTTCAGGAGAAAAGAGAGGAAGGAAAGAAGCACATGATGAGTCGAGGGCAGCAAAGATTGGGAAGAGTGGCAGACCTACAATTGCGACTTCGAATACACCCCCTACACCATTCTCTACGATGCCGAGATTTGCACTACTCGCATTTCTGATTGCGGTGGTTGTGCCTGCATTGGGGTATACTGGGAGGCAGAACAGTAACACGAATGTTATGAAGGGGAATGGTGCGGATGCGGACATTATAAGGGATTCGGAATTTGTAGATAATGGGAGTATGATCGAGGGGAGGGCTGACAGTTCTACTTCAATTTGCACAAGATGGAGCCATATGAGTATGTTTTTGCTTGTTTGCTTGGATTGGTGGATATAACTAATCGAGAACATCTCAGCTGCGAATGTCAATGGGACACTATACATATATGGAGGAGAAGCCACCACAAAGAGTGGGCAATCTACGGATACCTGGAGTAAGGGCTTCAATCAGAGTAATTGGGAATGGTATTAATTCCTCTACAGACAACGACTTCGTAACATTAGATCTTACAAAATCATGGCAAATTTCATCTCCAGTTCTATCTGGTCTACCACAACCATCAGGCCCACCTGCAGTAGCAATGGGCTCTCTCTGGCACACGTATGATTCGTTGTTTCTATATGGAGGGGAATTCTCGGACAGTCCACAAACTTCCCCTGCGGCAGTAGCAACATGGAAATATGACATTTCGTCGGCGACCTGGACGGAGTTTTCAAATCCACAAACATCGGCAGGGAATGGTTCAGACACTGCACCAGCGGATGTTCAGCGTGCGGCGGAGGGTGCGGGGCTGAGTGTCCCAGAATTGGGTAGAAGTTGGTATTTTGGGGGACATTTGGGTAAGCATCATGTTTCCCTCGGTTGCTCAGGTTGGTATGGACAATCAATGAGCGACTAACTAATATTGTGTGCACAGATATGTACACGACGCCCGGGTGGTCAAACCAAATTGCCAGAATATATTTGAAGAGTCTTCTAGAATTCACTCATCCTGGATATACAAATACTGGAGTGACTTCATTGGGAACTACGAGTGGAGCTGGTTCCGGTGGTGTATACAGGAATATTACGCAGGGTGGCTTGCAAGATGAGGCTGGCTTCACAGAGAGAGCAGATGGTGTTTTGGTATATGTTCCTGGCTGGGGAGCAGATGGAATGCTGCTTGGACTGGCAGGTGGCACTAATGAGACTTTTGTAAGTCATGAAGCCCCAGTCATGATTTCAAGAGAACTAACATGTACAAGACGGAGATGAATATTATCGACGTATATGATATCGCAAATAGTACTTGGTACAAGCAGTCTACTTCTGGAACAACTCCTCCCATTCGTGTTGATCCTTGCGCTGTCGTTGCTGCTGCACCCGACGGTAGTAGTTTTAACGTTTATTTATATGGAGGACAAAATCTCATTCCATATGGTAACCAAACTCAGTATTCCGATATGTGGATTCTAACCATTCCATCCTTCACTTGGATTCAAGTCGATATGGCAGACCAGTCTCAATCGTTACCCCCAGCTCGAGCAGGTCATACCTGTAATCTTTGGGACGGGCAGATGGTAGTCGTTGGAGGCTATGTCGGTCAGGATATCTCGTGTGACAGTCCTGGTGTATATGTCTTTAATGCATCGTCACTTCAATGGACCAATTCCTTTACAGCCCTCTCGTCTTCCTCTTCCTCTTCATCGAACCAAGACTCCGATATCATTAAAGGCTCGATAGGTTATACCGTTCCCGATATCGTACAATCTGTTATTGGTGGTTCAGGAATGGGAGGTGCAACAGCGACTATACCGGCAGCAGGATCAGCAACTGCCGGTCCCTTAGCAACGGGAAAACCACCTACTTTCACAGTAACACAATCCCCATCTACAATCACTTCTACTTCCACTTCGACTCCAACGTCATCTCCCGACTCAGACAAAAAAGGACCAAATAAAGCAGCCATTATCGCTGGTGTCATTGCAGCTGCATTGGCTTTTCTGGCTGGATATCTGGCGTTTTGTACTTGGCTTTATAGGAGACAGTTGAATCTCTATAAAGATCACGTGGCGATGTCGCAGAGAACGGCTTTCGTGCCTGCCGGTAAAATGTTTAGGGGCTCGGGTGGATCAAGTCGAGAAGATAAAGGGATGATGCTGGGACCGTTCGGGACGGATATCAGTGGCGCAGGTGGGGTGCAGACGCCTAGTTTCAGGTCTGAAGGGGGAGGTCTCTCGAGTTCTGGAAATGAAGGAAGTGGTAGCGGTAGTGGGAATGAGGATAGGGGAGGGGCAAGTGGAAGGGGGAGTGGAACGTATGTTTTTGGAGGCGGAATCATGCCAGGAGGAGCATCTTATCAGACCATCGATGAAGAAGATGAGGGGCTTGTAATGGGAGGAAGCGAGAGTGTGAGAGCGGGATGGAGAGGCCATAGAAAGGGAATGGGGAGTGTAGGAAGCACGGGGAGTATTACGAGTAGTTTGGAGGATTTACTGGGGGATAGAGAACCAACTTTCTTTAATGTGATAATGAATCCGAGGCGGACGTTAAGGGTTGTTAATAGTGATTAGTTTCTGGATGCCGGGAGGGGGGAGTACTGGTCTTCATTGATGGGCTGAATAAGGGGAAAAATTGGGTGTAGATTGGTGTGGTTGGTGGGTTTTGTGGGTAGATTTACGGATGGAATATATGGTCCAAGTCAGTTTGGGATGGTTTGGTTTGGTTTGGTTTGGTTTGGCGTACATGTGTGTATAATTGGATACGGGTTTTGTTATTAGGATCTGAATGGATGGATAAATGAGAGAATATACAAACAGGACACCTATGTATACCTAATGATATTATTAACTTCAATACTATTTTGTTAACTTTTTTTAAAAAAAAGAATTATAATAATAAGTTTTTATTAAAAAGGTTATAGTGACCGGAAATAGACAGTAAGTTTTCCGTATTTCATTTTTGACCGCTATTATATTGTTCTTTCAATGCAGAACAACAATTGAAACAAATCTTTCAGCACCAAACCGAACTTGAGGTTTCTGTTATACAATGGACTCAGCTAATGTGACCTTAGAGGAGATCCCTTGCCAACTACCAGCAACAGTATTGTAAGCACTCTTGCGTTTAACCAAGAGGGCGGACGAAAAATCCGTTGAATTTCGATATCTTGTGGATAGCTCGATACCAAACCGTGTTATCGGAGACCCCATTCTTTTAGCCAGGTTTTTATGAAGTTGATTAGAAATGCTATCAAGTTTGCAGAGCAGGGGGAAGTCAAAATTACGGTTCAAATCGCAAAACATAATCCCGCAAATGCAGAAAAGCAAGCTCTAAAGATTACTGTTTTAGATAAAGGTATTGGGATTCAGAAGGGCGACCTTGACTTGATTTTTGATACTTCCCGGCAAGGAAGTGGTTTACCATATCAGAAACATAGCGGTTCAGGCTTCGGCCTATCTTACTACAAAGACCTTGCGAAGCAAATGGGAGGAGACCTCCGGTGGAGAGTCGGTATAGCAAGGGGACCTCGTTCTTCTTTACGAGCGCATTGCGGCCCGCCGTCTCCGATGAAAGCTTCATCTCGGAGCTGCTCAAACTGTACAATGGCCACAGCGTACTCTTCATTGATCAAGGACGGACCGGGCACGAAAGGCAAATCGCGTTGGTGTTGGAGGAACTTGGGTTTGTTCCAGCCACTGCTGACTCAGTCTCACACATTGGGCAGCCACGAGAGGGAATGTATGATATTATACTCGTCGACTCAATAGCGTCTGCGAGAGAAGTTCGCTCGATAGATGTGTTCAAGAAGGTTCCAATCTTGTTGCTGGGATTGCCAGTTCCCTTCCGCCTCTCACCGGCACTAGATCTCCACATCGCCTCATATATGACAACACCTTGCCGGGTGATCGATCTTGGATATGACATATTTCAGTCTTTAGAGAAACAATCACCACCAGTTCCAACTGACAACCTCTCCTCATTGACTATCCTTCTAGCTGAAGACAATTTCATTAATCAGAAGTATTATAGAAAGATTCTAGAAAAATATGCCCATGTCGTTACGGTGGTTAAAACTTAACAACGGGCTCGAGGCTTTTGAAGCTGTTAGGGTAAACCAATTTGACGTTTTGCTAATGGATGTAAGAATTCCAGTCATGGTAAGTTTTCCTGCAGTCAATTCTAGCTTTATATAGTAACGAATTGTAGGGCGGCTTTGAAGCCACAGGGAAGATCAGAGAATATGAGCAGAGTCAAGGCCTTCGACGAATCCCAATAATTGCCCTTGCTCTCGGTACACGAGAAGAAGAGGAGTGTTTGAAAAGAGGGATAGGTGAGTGCCTTTCTAAACCGACTGCTGAAAGGCACTTAATCAGAATGGTCTCTAATTATTTACGATATAAAGATGTGGCTAGTTTGTCTTGATTTGGCACTGTATTATAATATAGTTATATAAGGGCTAGTATCTATATAAGGTTTGTCGGAATAATGCTATGTGACTTTTAAGTTACATGACTTGTTCTAGCATGAAACCCCATTGCGCCAGCAGCGGTTTTAGAGCCTAATCAATTGAACAACACACAACATAGCCCAGAATTAGGGTACTGAACTTATCGTATGTGTTATGAACAGAGATACTAGGGCTCGTCATATCAGCTGGAATTGATGGTGAGCGCTGTTAGTGGGGGTTTAGCTTCGATAGTCGATGGAATCTTGATTTTTATCCCTAGCGATTGACAGTAGTGAGATTTCTTACAATGAGTTGCATCTGTAGAGGCATTGACTGGGGATCCGCTTGGTGATCAGTTTTGGGGGATAGGAGGTCGGGTTGTATCAAAAGAATCGCATGAAATGTGGAAGCCAGATATGCAACAAAGATAACTTGAGTTTTGGAGAGTATAGCTTCTTCAAAGAAATATTGTATATCTTGTTCACTTGGGTAGGTAAATATTTATCAGCAATACTCAGCAATATCTATTATCAACTTCGGGTGTTTACTTATGATTAAGTGATCTTAGTTGATCTAGAGCCGAGGGAGACAGAGCTCGTATATTGATTCTCATCAATATTGAATATGGTATTGGGGCTTGAGTTGTGCAGTGACATTTAGTGAAGACGATCTAATAATCAATCGCTAAGATCTATATCCCTTAACCAAATTTAAGTTGTCAAAATCTAACCTATCGAAGTTGTAACTTGCTCAAGATGAGAGTTGAAATTAGTGAATATAGTACCGATAATCTTGATACCTAAGCACACTCCATACTAGAAGTGAATCTAGTGAAATCTGATCCAAATCTAGACTGCTCGTGGCGTTTTGTTGCACATCTGATCGATCTCGAAATTGACGTAATCAAGTTTCTGGGACCAATAGAAGAGCGAGCGCAAACTTGTAGCTTTAGCAAGAGCCAATAAATCATAAGCCTCAAATATGAACTTTGGGAAAGCACGCTAGTGGATGATCATACTCGACCCAATGGCATTGTTAGTATTGGATTATCAGAGCCATGGGCAACGCTCAGGCTGTAGTCTGATTGAATCTGCTTGATAGAGATGGCTATAGGAGCTTCACAACTTCCATTGATCTCGATGAGCCCATCACGACGGATGTTTCACCTTTACCCAAACTCAGATATGCAACAAAGTGTTCGCGGTGAAATTCTGATCGCATCCTACCTGAGACGAGAACATCTTTTAGTGAATACAATGTAAAACTTAGAGTTTTGTTGCATATCTGATGTGTATTGATGTTCGCGTGAGGGAAAGCTAGCAATCAAGTTGGAAGTAGCAATAACTAATGATGAGCTAGCAATAAGCTAGCATATATGTGATTTTGAGATGTGCAACAAAACCTTCATGTTGGCATTCTGATCGATCGAAACCACGTGCTGCTCGAGACGAGAATAATTACAAGTGAATACGCTGTGAATACAATCTTTTTGTTGCATATCTGACTCGTATTGGTTTTCGCATGAGTGAAAAGCTAGCAAGTAACTTGGAACCAGCAATGAACTATTGATGGGCTAGCAAGGAGCTAGCAATGAGCTAGCATATATATGATTTTGAGATGTGCAACAAAACCTGAGAAAATGTAGTTGATTCACTACTTCGCTCAACACAATTCAGTTCGGTAGTTTCGTGAGTTTTGTTGCATATCTGACGCGTGGCGGTTTTCGCGTGAGTGAGAAGCTAGCAATTAAACTGGGACCAGTAATGAAATAACAACGGACTAGAAATGAGCTAGCAATACGCTAGCATATATCTGATTTTGAGATGTGCAACAAAACGAGAAAACATAGGTTATTCACTACTTCGTCTAATAATAGATTTTGCTTCGTATTTTGGGGAGATCTGTTGCATATCTGAAGTACAGGAATTGTTTCGAGAACGGCTCGTTCAGATACAGGACCGATAGAGTTGACTTCTAATGATAGTCGGTGGTAGGCTAGTAGTTGTAAAAGTAGGGCAGCTAAATATGAGTGCTTGTAATCGCCCTTATTAGCTTTATCTTGATGGGAAGGAAATTCACCCTGATCGACGAGGAAGGTTGCTATTGAGACTTCTATTAAAGTGATTTTCTTCAGATATGCAACAAAACTTTATAGTGGAATCTTTGTTCTATCACAGCCTTGCACTGGAAGTGAAGTACGTTTGGTAGATTAGTTGTGGTTAGGAACTTTGTTGTATATCTCATCTGAGCCATAACGTTTAGATCGGCTGAAAAATCATCATAAGGTTGACAAGGACAGCAACGTTGAGGTTCAAGTAAATACCAACGTTGGTGATCTTCAGACCAGAACTATTATTTGGGCCTGATCGACGATGATCAGAACTTGGAGAAAAGATTTTAGATGTGCAACAAGATTTCCGGTTTTGGAATTGCAAATTTTAACCGAGACCTCTCTTTCTTACACTGTGTATATATCCTCTTTTCAAAAAGGGGGAGCAGAGAGAATTGGAAATGTATTTAATTTTCAACGTCACTCGTATCGCACCATACCAAAACAAACAAGAACAAGGTCGAGGTGCGTCAAAGCTGAGAGAGTCGCTATCATGATCCTGCTCATGAACTACCGAGATGCTCAATAAATGCTAGTGACTCGACTTTCGTGGAGGGCTTCTTTTTGGAGATCTGAATACATAAGCGCATTTTCTTAAAGACTGAAAAGAAGGCGCAAATCTGTTTCTGGTAATTGCTCTGTTTTGACATGTAATAAGTATCTCGAAGTTAGAGACATAAAAAGCCATATGTAATAAGACCCACTCTATAGCTACCTAGTCTTCAATAGGACTTCTACTATCATCTATGCGTCTCATCGGTAGACCTCTCCACCTCAAAATAATCCCCGAGTTTACCAACATAATCCTCAAGTCCACTTTGAGCTTCTCACTTTCCTCAATATCCCCCGTACACCAATCGATATTCTCCTGGACTCTAGCAAAATGTTCCTGCCATATACACTCGTGGAAAAATTTCAAGAACGCCTGTCCATGCTCCAGGAGATTGGGATCTTCCTCATAACTCTGTATCATTTCCTCTAGCTCATGACGTCGCTCATACAACTCCATAATTTCCTTATTCTCAGGAACACACTTGATCATTGGCTGTTCACGAAGTAGATTTATGAGAGGGTTGATATAATTTTCCACGAATTCCTTTTCAACGTTTTCAAATCGTCGCATTTGCTTTTCAATATCTGCATCGTTTTGTCGTCTTATGTTCTCGGCTTTGTATCCTTCAAGTAGTTTTTTGCAAGTATCGATTTCGGCATTTCTTTTGGATATTCGGGATGGGATAGTCAGATAAGCTTTGAGGAGTTCACCATGCGCATGGATCTGGAGAATAAGAGAATCAATAAGTCGTGATAGGAGTATTGGAATGGAAAAGTGCTTACCATGCTATCATCGATACCACGGCTCCTTTCGCGAGGAGGCTCTGCTGATTCGTGCAGTTCTTCTAGTCCTGGTTCTTCCATTTCTAGTTCTTCAGAACCAAGGTCTGACGTATCGAGCTCCATTTTATTTTCTTCTTCTTCGATGAATTTTCTTCCTACGCTTCTCGGGATTGTCTACTCTCGCCTTTTTGTAATGGATGTGGAAGGTTTGGTGTGGGGTTTTATACGAAAGGCTGGTTGAGTTGGGGATGTCAAAAGAAGATACCTGAAGGTGCTCTGGCAATGGAGTTAACAATTCACTAATAACATTGAAAGAAGTTTGGTGAATGTGGACGATTAGTTAATTCATCTCATAAAGACATGTGAAGATATGGTGGAAAGGACCCCTGATCATGCATTTATTTTGAGTGCCCCTTGATCGTTTTGAAGTACGTGGCTTTCACAGGAGTCTAGTTCTTCAGAGCAATGCATATCGATGCCATTCTATTAGCCTGGAGAACAGACATGATTGATGTTACTATGCTGTCGGTTGGGCCAAACAAATGAAACCTTTTACTGACGAAGTGCAAGTCAACTATAGAACAACTTACCCAATACAGGTATCATCACGAAATTGCTTTTTATTCAGCGTTGTGGACCATCCTGACTTCATCTATGTAATAGAAGGCGGGAGAAGAAGAAAGACTTTCCAATGCTGGTACATAAGGGTATCGTCTGGGCAACTCTCGATTCTATCATCGACCTTAATTTCTGCGACGTTGCGAGGACGAGACTCCACCCTATGCCCCTTCTTCTTCACGTTTACTCCCAACTAAAAGAGATGCGCAAGAAAGCCTCATCTTCCTCAACGTTCCACTTTGTAATGGTCAATATAAATCAAGAATTTATCTTCGAGTGTATTCTCTACCTTTCCGAGCAGTATATGCCAGAAAACGATCTCGGAGCGCTGGTAGCTTTACTTCCCTTTGTTTTTCATCTTCGAGGTAGGTAGATCTTCCATTTTGGTCCCTCGTTCTTTCTTTGAGAAACTTGACTTCTATTGCTAGCCAACTAAGATGACGTCTATTCCAAGGGTTTCTTAGGTTTTCCTTTTGGAGAATTGCTATAAGCAATCTAGGTACTTGATCGTCATTTGAGGTCGGATCTTCTCTTTTAAAACCAGGTTCACGGAAATGTGAAAATATTTAAATCTGAGAATATAGTATGGTGCATGGTGCAGTCGTTGTTGTCGGAATGATTACTTTTAACTGAAGTATTGCATACTTCCCCTGGTACCGCAATAAGGTTCTGGCCAGAATAGCCAAGATTCGGCTCGTCTATGTGAATTATGCCATCAAGTCGTAGAATACTCATGTGACTGGAACCAGCGGTCCGTAGAGATCTGTGGTTTTGATTGACCTCTCGACCTGATCTCGAGTATTATTAGACAACATAGTATCCCATTCTTGAGATAGGTCGACGTCAACGGTATTTGATGGGCTGATGACGAAGTGGCCAGTGATCCGCGGAGTGTTTCATCCTCGATCAAGTTCGTGCTTGAGTTGTTCAAACCCTCTATGTTATGGGAGAGGAACTGTGTAAGTAGGTATTTCACACTACTGGCCTCGCTCGAGGTCATTGGTTATCAGATATTCTTGAGGGATATCATCGTGACCAGGTTCTAGACTCAGCATAGTAAATTAGTAAAATGATAGACTTGAGTGGTGAAGCATTATTCCAAAAAGAGTATTCCATCAAGCGCTGTAGAATGTGGCATATAATCCTTCAACTCAACCCATAGCTTCCTTGAGTGTCACCTGATGTAATAAAAGTCATTGTATCTGAGCTGAGTATAAAATTGGACCCTTTGATGCCCGACTGACGGTAAAGGTGGTAAACGTGGTAGACGTAGATGAAGCGAATTTTGCCCAAGGCGGTGAATCTCCTCAATCCACCCCAGCCACTCGAATTAAGGTTTAACGCCTCCAATCCTAGCCTCACCGAATACTATCTCTGTGGTAACCGGCGATATCTGCAGATACCTACCTAATTATGTATTTGGTACCTGAATGCAACAGCTGGCGCACTCGGTGAGAAGGTATCCAGATTTCATCATCGTTTGATCCGATACGTATATTTAAATCTAGAAGTCAATGAATTCTTCAGTGGTTTAAACAAGACTTTCCATTGATACACCATTCCAAGAACTGAGTCTCCAGATATCTATCGCGCAATATAAGGTTAATTTTGGATACATTTGGCGGGGATTTTCATAAAATAGGTGGTTGGGCAACGAACCTTGGAATAATATAACGGGTAAATCTCTTTTTCCATTCCTCGGACGATTTTGACCTTCTTCTTCTCTATACACATTCCTAATATTCATACTAATCTTTAAAGTTGATCTAGACCTATATCTCCAGACATTAACGATCCAAAATGCGTTACCATTCTTCATTCCTTGCTTTCTCCCTCCTCACCTCAACCACAGCTCTCCAGATACCGTCATTGCTCTCACCGCCGGAACCTTTCTATGCGCCAATTTCCCTCGACCTTGATATTTCCTCAGAATCATTTATAACATCAAATGAAACTATCCTCCCAGATACTTCACCAGCTTCCTCAAAACCTAAACCCGAACTCCTCAAACGCAACGGAAACTGCCCCAGCAATTACAACTCATGTTCTACTTTGAAGGATTCATATGGAGGTGCTTGTTGTCCTGCAGCCGCTGTATGTTCAACAGATGCTGCTCATAATGTAGCTTGTTGTGCAGTTGGCGCATCATGCACTGGAACTATTGCAGTCGCAACTGCAACAAACCCAGCATCAGTTTCTGCGACAGCAACGGGAACATTCGTTCCAAATGCATATTTCCCATTCCCGATCTTACCTACTTCGTATGTCAACTCTGCAGCATGTGCTAGCGCGACAGGTTCTTGTGCTAAGAATTATGCGCTGTGTACTGTTGATCTCGAGGGAGGAATGGGTGCGGGAATCACAATCTCGGCTGCAAATGGTGGTGTTACTGTGGCTGCAAGCACCATCAGTGGGGGATGGTTGCCAGCAGCTAGTGCGGCAAGCGTCTGTCAGAGTTTGAGTAGTGTTGCTTGTGACGCTGTTGAAAGCGCTGGATGTGCGCAATTCGGCACGGGAGCCGCAACTGCTACCTTCGTCATTGGAACGAATGGAGTGGGCGCAATGATTCCAAGACCAACTATGATGAATTGCCTGCCATACGCGGCAGCTGTAGCCGGAGTTATGGGATTGGCCATTTGAGGTGAAAGCGGACAGTTTGGGATTTTATGAGAATCCATTTGGAATTCAAAGTGGAAATCACGATATGCTTCCTATTTGGAGAAGGATGCGATATACAATTAGTACGGCGGAAGGTTACGCAATAAATGTTACGATACAATGTCTGGCTGGGTATGGTGGAATGACTTTAAGATGAGAGGGTGGTATTTATCTATCTACATGGGACGAAAGGGTTAGCGAGTTGAGGAAAGGAGGTGTGTGTGAAAAGCTTGATAAGCGGATACCTATCTTGAGCGATTGAGCATAGTTTTGGCGTTTGACGATTAATGAACAGGGATGAGGATTTCTGATATGAATTGATATGAGGGCAGTTGGTGGGAATTATTACAGATATCATACCTAGATAAATATCAATGTGTACAATTTATGAACATACAAAAGAACAATGGTTTTCTTCAAAGCCCATTCGTGAGGGATGCATGAATCTGAAGTGTTAGGACTAACTTGACTTTGACCGTGGGTTGAGTATTGTCTGCATGCTCGTATGTAGATAATTCAATGACAGAACAGCCTCGTATAGCTCATGATGTACTACATACCTAGGTTGTGATCAACAGCTTATCGTGACTACCCCGCCCCGCATTCGTCATAATCTAACCTCGTGTCTTACAAATAAACCCGGCAATTCGGTATCAACATACCACTCGCATTTTCCAAATACTGTTGTAGTCCCATTCCCATTCCCATTCCCATTCCCATTCCCATTCCCATTCCCACTCTATTCTATCTTCTTGTTCTTGTTCTCATTGCCATTTTCATCAATACATGATACAAAACCCTTTTCAATTCCTTCACTCCAACTTCCACCACACCACCACCAAACATGACCTCCGCCACCTTCTACCCAAACTTCACTTCCCAATCCGTCTCCACAAGCTCTGATATCTCAATCCATACTCTCATAGGACCCAAAAATGGCCCTCCTCTTCTTCTCGTTCATGGCTTCCCACAAACACATCATATATGGCATTTAGTTACGCCGCATTTGGTTGACCACTTTTCTCTTGTGTTGGTGGATTTGAGGGGGTATGGGGAGAGTTCTAAACCGAAGGGTAGTGAGGAGCATAAGGAGTATAGCAAGAGTACTATGGTGTGTTTTTGTATTTTGTTTGTGTTTTTATGGTGTGCTATGGGTGTTTCTGTTCGCATGTTTTGGATAATGTAAGATGAGCGATGGGTTCGAAGGATTATGGAGTCAGAACTTCTTTCTATACTATACAATTCATACACCCTACAAGCTCACTAACATCCTCTAGGGTTCCGATCTTCTAACCGTAATGAAGCATCTCGGCTATCCACAATTCTCAATCCTAGCCCATGACCGCGGCGCCCGTGTCGCCCATCAACTCGCCATAGATCATCCAGAAGCCGTGACGAAGCTTATGCTTCTAGATATTCTCCCTACTCTAACCATGTACGGATTAGGAAAACACACCTGGTATCAAAAATACTGGCACTGGCCTTTCCTCTCACAACCTTCTCCCTTCCCCGAACAAGCAATTCTGGGGAATCCTAAGCTTTTCTCTGAGGAATTTCTAGGGAAAGGTGGAGTGAGTAAGGGATTTGCTATGGATGCCAAGGCTAGAGGGGTGTATGACGAATTATTGAGAGATGAAGAGGCTGTGCATGGTATGTGTGAGGATTATAGGGCTGGGGCGTCGATTGATCTTGAAGAGCAGAGGAGAGATAGGAAAGAGAGGAAGAAGATTCAATGTGATGTTTTTGTGATTTGGGGAGAAAAGGGCGCGTGTGGAAGTGAGTTTGGGGATGTAGTGGCGCTTTGGAAAGAGGTTTGTGCGGGAAAGGTAGAGGGGGTGGCGGTGGATGGGGGACATTATATTCCAGAGGAATGCCCAGAGGAATTGGTGAAGTTGGTTAAGAATTGGTTTTGAGGGTGAGTAATAGGAGTGTGCTATTGTAGATGGGGGTTCAGGCGGTGATATCATCATCGTTGTTCCTCGATGCTACGATATTGACAGTGAAAATAAGAAAGTCAATACTAAGATTAAGGTCAAATCCCAATACAAAAACAACCTTCTCATCCAACATCTCACACACTTCGAAACAAATAGTAAGGTTAACCGACTCGACAAACTGATCAGGGAATAAAAACACAACGACCACTTGGGGATAATACATACAGTAGTATAGTATGACCTTGGAATATTCAGTTCATTTCACTTCCACTCCCGTTGATAAGTAATAAATCCACTCAATCGCCCAAATACTGTAATAATCTCTAAAACACTGACTCTCCATTGAAATATGAAGAACCACTAGTTAGTGATTATTAAGCCGCAATGATTAACCTTATGTAAAGCTTAAGCTTCATCCTGGTGTTCCCACCATTTTCATTCGACAACTTATCATTTCTCTACAATCCAGTTGGACCAGACCAAGCCGACCAAGTGGCACATAAGAGTCTATAGAAGGCAACTTGAGTAAATGCCGAAAGGTCGGTTGGCAAATATCAGGAGCTTTTCTTAGGACACAAGGCATTGGTGACTGGCTTCCAGCACTCACTTTGATCTACTTGATGTCCAGACCATGGCCAATTAAGAGAGAAGTACACGACTGTACTGATATAGTTCCTTGGAATATTCATCCTAAACGAGATCACTTTCTATCTTTAACTTCCGATCTCAACACAAATACTATAAAAATCTACTTATCAGGATGATAAGTAAATACGTAGTCTCCACATCGTGACATTGAATCGGTTCAACGGGACAAAAAATCACACGTGACACACCAAAGGTAAAGATTTACTCACATTTGGGTAGCTGCCCATCTCAACTCTTAATAATCTCGTAAAACAAGACAATGGACCCACCATTCGTCGCCAGCAACGGGATTTCCAACACAGCGACTGAATCACCTCTTTGCGCGATATGTTCCGCACAGCTGGCCTTGGACGACGCCGATTCCGGTGGGGCCCTGAAGAATGAAAATGGGGTATCAGTACTCTACTTCCCATATGCAGAGTCACTCAGGTCCAGTCGACACAACAGTCTCGAGATTGAAGAATCTGTTAATACTTGGAAGGGGGGAGTTGTCTATGAGCGAACGGTGACGCCGCCTAATCTGCCGGAACTCTCCGATTCCTTTCCTTGCAAATTCTGTCTTGCGCTGAAAAGATCGCTGCTGGATCGCTACGGTGACTGGCTCTGGTGGAAAGATTCCTCTTCGCCTCTGCGAATTGAGGGGAGATATCAATGGTACTCGCCCCCAAAGACGCGGAGAACGGATAAGGGACCACATTTCCGACTAAGTGCGTTGGCTATAACTTATAGCCACCCCGAAATGGAGAACACTTATGACCAAACAGCACCAGATAAATTTCCAGTTATGGCAGACCCTGGTTAGTTGGAGTTTGCTCTAAGTCCTCGTGGTTACGCTAAGTCGCTGCTGACCTGTGGTTTGCTAGGTCGCTGTAGAGATTGGCTTCACATCGAGCAAACTCCTATAGAAAGCTCTCCGTCCGGAAAAGTCCTGCGTTTGACCAAAAAATGGATTAAAGAATGCGATTCAAATACAGATTGCGCAGAGCATCGGAAGTTTTCGCAAAACAAAGCAAATTTCTTACCAACACGACTCCTCTATCTTGGCGATGGTACAACGGGCCAGTGCCCCCAAATTGTGGAGACAAGAGATTTTCTTGAAAGTCGTTCAGAAATTGCCAGGCAACAGTTACAATACGCATGTCTCAGCTACTGTTGGGGGTCTGATTTGCCGCTGACCACAACTTCTAGTACACTGTCGAAGTACAAATTGGGGTTACCAGAACACAAGATCCCACAGCTTTTTCAGGACGCAATTGCTGTGTCCCGCGGGCTCGGTATCCAGTATCTCTGGATCGACGCCCTTTGCATTCTCCAAGATGTACGCGAGGACTGGGAAAGAGAGGCCTTCATGATGTCCGACATTTTTTATCACTCCTTCATTACCATCGGTGCAGCAACCGCAAGGAGCTGCTATGATAGCATTTTCGCTCCGAGAGAAGATCTCTCTTATACCTTGAGCTTTCAGTCCTCGCTATCGAAGGAGGTCGTCGGGTCATACTGTATTTATCTCTCTAAAATGTCGCACAAAAGACCCTCTGACACCGACTTGTCCAATTCTATCTGGACAAGCCGAGGCTGGGTTTGGCAAGAGCAGATCATGGCACAGAGGCTTCTTATCTTTGGTAAAAAGATGGTACATCTGAAATGCCACGGTTGCATCTATTCTGAGAATGGAACTGTGAGTAACGTGTTCACGAGCTACATCCTCAGGGCATCGAAGTTTCAAACTACAGATATCTTGACTGGTGATTGGGAGAAGTGGATGAATGATTTCAGCGGCAGGCAGTTCACTTTTCCCAGCGACAAACTGGCGTCTGTATCTGGACTCGCCCTTGCATTCGAAAGAGTTTTGGCTACGCGAGGCCAACCCCCGGAGTATCTTGCAGGACACTGGCAAGATGAAAGGTTTCATATCAGCCTGCAATGGACTATTACGCCAGAGAACAAAGTTCCCTTCCGCAACATGATCAAGGATCTATATGACCCTGAAAAATACTGCGCGCCGTCATGGAGCTGGGCGTCAAGGAATCAAGGCCGGCTTATTATGCTGCCCATTGTAGATGATCCGAAAGGAATAAAGGCGGACTTCGAGTTCATATCAAATAATCTGGTTGCTGCGAAGTCAAACGTCCGAGTTAAAACGAGACCAGGCTCGTCTATCACGCTTCGAGGAAGGGTCCGCCCCTTCGCTTATCCTCCAACTGAGAGCACCAGGCGCTATGATAGACTCAGATATATACCCCGCTCCGCGGAGTGGGAAGTTTCTGTTCCAGGAGGCAAGATTTATTATTTCCTGGATTGGAACCCCCTGCTGGACGATACCTCGTGGGAGGAACTCAGGCCATCTTTGCGGCTTTTTCTTTTGACCCATGTTGGTATGGGACTCGTGTTGTTATCAGAATCAAAATACGAGCTTGGGTTTCGGCGGGTGGGCGTGTTCCTATTCGTGTCCTCGAACAGAGGTATGAATGGTTCAAGTTGGTCACAACATGGCTTTATTTTCGATAACTTAGAATCCGACTTTCTTCAAACTGGCTGGAATTTGGAAAATGTAGTCCTTTACTAAATTTCTCGCTTGAACTCGATATATGCTTGTTAAAGAATTCTAATGTTAGTGCTTGAGGCTGAAATGAGTGTTGTGTTGGACGTAACGTAGGTAACGAGAAATCTTTGACGTAGCACCTACGATGGTAGGTCCTAATTATCAATATTACATTCTGTGTAAAGAGGATCTATGCACTGGAAATAGTAGTCCATATAAGGGTTGCTATAAGAGCTAGTCTCTTTCACATTCACTTAAGTGTGTCAATACTAATAAGCAGGACTGATCCTACTAGGTATAAAGATCTACATGACCAGGATGGATTTCTTTACTGTAGAGCTTCATGCTCCGGAAAGTCATTATACTTATTAGTTACGGTCGGAATAGGAATCATGTAACTGTGCTAGCGTATGCACTGGCACTTCAACATTACAACATAGGTTTCGCAAGTTACAACAGTGTGAACCATGTACTATATTTACTTCACCATCCCGATGGTGATACTAATGGTTATATAATTACCCGAATTTTACACTTGACATTATTATCGATTGAATTCCTATTTATCAAAGTCTAATCTAAACCAGCTCTGTGCCGAATATCACACACCTGTGCGATTACTCATCACACTTACCTTAGTTTGAGAATAGCCTAAACTGAGCGCTCCGTTATTATATAAAAGATAAGAAAATTTCTTAAGATCTCTGTCTTCTTTAGATTTCTTGTTCTAGTCTATTTTTCGTCTATAGATATGCTTTAGTTTGATCGTAACATCTCAACGGATCTAAACACTTCCACGTTCTAGATATTTCCACATGGCCTCGAGAAGACAACCATCACAACACATGGTAAGCCATCTAGTCGATCAATAAATTCGATTCAAGCTTGTGTGCTGGATTGAAATATCGCTTGTTTCTTTTGAGATGCTAGTAATTGCACAGATGTAGATAGGTCTCAGTGTTTAGCCTCTTATCTAAATTAATAATTTTTCTTCAAAAAGCTGATGGCTCTGTTAAGCTTCCCGCCCCATATCCAAGCTCAATTCGCAACAAACAGGACATCTCCAAGAGTACCTTATACCAAAAAAAGAGAAACAAACACACCAAACAAACCCAGCACAGCCCTGAAACCTTCACCACACGCTCCTCTCCATCACAAACCTCGTAAACGAATTCAAGCTCCAATCCGAAGAAACCGGAAACCCATTTAGAAATTTCCCCCTCCATTCTCTCGCTCTCCCTCTCATTTCCGTATCGCCCATTAATTTCTCAATCCCTATCTTAATACACTCCTCCCCCACCCCATCTTCCATATTCTCCGCAACTTTATATCCAATCTTCAAATAATCCACAATCAACTTCGAATTATAAAACTGATCTCCCCTGATCGGCCAAGTCAAAAACGGAACACCTCGTCCTATTGCCTCAGCGGTAGAATTCCATCCACAATGTGATAGGAAACCTCCCGTGGAAACATGAGACAGGATGAGAAGTTGTGGGGCCCAGCCATAAATGACAAGACCGCGTTTTCCCACCTTGAGAGCGAGATCCTCGGGGTAGAACCCCCCGGGTTCTCGTGACTCTTTGGGTATACCAGCTAGTGGGGGTATCACCCAGATAAACGATATGCGGGAATGTTCCAACGCTTTTGCAATGTGAGAATATTCGACCATGTCAGGACCGACGTCGCTTCCAAATGCGATGTAAAGTACCTCATCCTGTGCTTTAGAATCTAGCCACTCTAGGACCTCCTCTTCTGAATGATTCGATAAGCGTTGAGACTGTCTCCCTCTGATGAGCGAACTATCATTCGCAGATTCCCAATATGTTTCAGGGAGAAGTGGTCCTACGTCCCAAATAGGCACGTTCCATTCAGGCATGTAGATTTTCACCTCAGCCGCGATGTAGTCGAGAAATGGCTTTTCCAATTCTTCCCATGTGTTGTACATTATTCCAATCGTGCCGTTGAATGCCACAAACCATCGCGGTAGATTTCCTGGGTCGCGGGGTTCGGAAAAGGAGGTGAGATCGAAATCAGGGTCTTCGGGTGGCGTCAGACCTGCAACCACTTCCCGGTCAAAACGCCTGTAATCTTCTGGTGTAATAGACATCTCGGCTGGCAATCCCTCTATGGTTTTTTCTTGCTCTCCAGTTTCAAATTTCTCAGCCGCTGCTTTCAATTTCATCACGTGAGACATCATAGATGCGGCACATGCGCCGAAGGAAACGAAGGTCACAATCGGAATATTACATGTGGCAAAAATATCTTTAGTCCACTCCATTTGAATATCGATGATTGCGCATATAATAGGAGGTGTCGAGTCTGAGGTTATGTGTTCGGTGATGCGGAACATGAGTTGATTGATTGCTTCCAAGCGGAATTGATCAATATCATAGGGTAAGGGTGATGATGGAGTGATGTATAGAAAAGAGGTTAGGGGGTTTTGAATGAATGATTGGGGGAGTGTTGCGGGGACCGACCACGGAGGTTCGAAAGGAGTTTCGATGCCCCTATCGGGGATAACAAGCGTGGTGTTCAAGTTGCGTGCGGTGAGGCGTATGCAAAGCTCGATGCATGGGTGGAGATGACCTTGCCCTCCACCTGTGACGACGAATATCTCTCCTTTTACACGTTCCATTTTTATTCAGGATGTACTCAAATTCTGCTGATTTGGCTTGATTATTTGAAGCCACTTAAATCTAAAGATATTTGGTAGAAGAAAGAACGTCAAGACATGAAAGGGTAAGGAAAGTGGAACCGTAGTGGAAGCTAAAGGAAGGCTATTGAGCATATACTCATGAAGTGAATTGAACCTCTAAGCCCAAACACCATTGAATATCAGACAAAGCCATAAATGAGCTCTAGAATATAGACGAGTTAGAAGTAGAAACTTGGAGCAAATTTAAACTACCAGAACTTTCGGTATGGGACGATTGATTGGCCATCATTCCCAAAAGTGTAGCTTTGAAAGAGGTTTATAACCGGACATACTGCGATGCTATCATAGAAAGTGCTAAATAATCTTTGATGAATCACTAATTCTGGTCGCTATTGCCATTGCCTCTTGGTTCCTTCCTCACAGAAATGCTACTATACACACTGGACTGTCTGCACAGAACAACCAGGACCCGAGAAGTATGTGGATGCTTGTCAATGAAAGTATTTTCACCTGGAGAGAAACGCACTCGTTTCTCAGAAGCAATATGACGGATAAACTCTCTTCAGTTGAACCGCCTGAAGAAAATGGCGAATCGAATCATAGGGTTCCTTCCTACTTGCGCGCAAGCTGGGGCATATCTGTTGGGAATAAATGTATGGCACCTTCTGCGTTTGAAAAAAGAGAGAAATAGAGCCTTCCACTTGCGTAAGACGTCTTATACTCGACATTATGAAGCCTCTTCCTCGCCAAAATCCAACATTGCAGACATAATACAATACTTATCATTAATTTTGGTTAATCAAATTTATACTTATTATTATCATCGGGACCTCTTCATCATTAAGCTCGAAACTTCGAATATATACAACACATCGTGTGTCATCATTTTGGGTTGATAAACTTACCGCCATTTTACTATATCGTTAGTGTACGTCGCAATGCGGGAAGGCCACTTCAATGTTGCCAATATGCCCAAGGCCGGTGTTCTCCTGTATAATGCCCCAGATGATTCGGAACAATCTGATTCCGACGTCGGTTTTTCCATGGCCAAGATGACCATAAACGTGGGTTCAAATCACCCAAACGATAGTACAAAAGCCACAATCTATATGGATCGGGTTTGTGGATCAGGAAATTTCAAGAATACATTTGTATGTCGTTACTGTATTCTTCGTACTGCGGTTTGCTGCTTCCCCCATCTGAATTTAGTACTAATCCGTTGACCAGACTGGATATTATACAAATGGTGAAAAATCTGGTGATCGCTGCGTGTTAAAGCGCTGTAAGGCAGGACCTGTGTATCATGATAATCCATACGAGCAGCAACTTAAGGTAGACAAAAAGGCACAATCTATCATTGATGCATTCAATGCCGCAAATAGGCCATCGGAATGGCACAGTGATGAAGTCAATGCTGGAAATACTATACCGATATACCCAGTCCGCCTTATCCCGTCGACACTCTGGACTGACAGCAAGACGGGAGCCGTAAGCGTTATAGAACCATTCATTGAGTACTACCGAAAGTTCAACAGCCCCACAGGATGGGTTCCGGGTGATGACGAATTTGCTGATCCAATTCAAGCCTTGAGTCACTTTTCCTATCACATATCTAAGCGCAAAATGCTATTGTGCGACCTTCAGGGAGGCGGAGATGCCAATGGATAGTAAGCTTACTTTCCTACAACTTATCTGTTCGGCTCTTTGCCAGTAAATTTCTCAGAAATCAGTATATTCCCTAACTCGCTCACTAGTACCCTCGCAGATCCTTTCATTGTGTCAGCAAAAAGGCTCTATGGAGCATCAGATCTTGGACCTCAATGTATCAGAAATTTCTTAAAACGTCATGTCTGCGGGTTATATTGCAATCCACGGTGGCTCAAACCTGAAGAGGTTGAAGAGACGGTGATACATCCAATTCAGCGAGGGCTCTTACCACCTTACGACACCTAAAGAAGGAGTTAGTATGAGAGGATCGAATATTTCCCAGACATTCGGCGCTCCCTTGACTAACAGCAGTTGGAGTTTTAGTATTCAAGGAGCGACATGATTAGGAAGTTTGAGAAGAGAAATGTTTTGAATTCCGCCAGCAGATATATCAGAGCTGTGAATGGCTTCTTTTTTGGCTGATAGCTTCAGCGATGAATATGAGTGTCGGTTTCTTCTCATGCCCTTTCTTAGATCAATTATGATATGATGGGATGTTTGAGGATTTCATAGCGTTGAACAAAAATAAAGAAACGAGTTTGAGGATTGAGGCTTGATCACGTGAAAGTTCTTCTCTGATCCGAAGTTGCCGAGATTGATGAAACCTGGCAATGCCTGCCGCTGCCGCCCTTACGAAGTTACGAGCCTTTGCGAGCCCTTCCAAGTTACGAGCCCCTATGATTAGTAAGCAAAGGTGGATGATTATTATTCTGGGGTGAAACTCTGATTTGTCGTTTCATGCTGGCGTAGATCGATCTTCATACCAACCCGTGGACAAATGTGAAGCACCTGCAAGGTTATGTGGTTTGATATGTGGCGGCTGGGCGTGTGTGAGCAGGGTGGCTGCGTAGCTTGAGACCAATAAAGTGACGTGAAACATGAATGGAATGGATGTATAAAACTTCAATTTCGTAAATTATATGTATGCATTACATCTACATCTTTGATATATCGGCATCGGCATCGTATTCTATGTATAATTATAATCATATTAATATAAATATTAATATAAATTATATAATCATCCTCATCCTCATACGTCCTCACCAATCCAATTTAGCGAGAAAAAGAAAGAGTTCTAGATGGCGGTAAAGCTCACTCACTATCTACTGTATCCCAATATTATACTTTTCGACCCATATATTGATCAGAGTGATAGAACCAATAGACAAATAGACAAATAGACCAATAGACAAATAGATCAATAGACAAATAGATCAATAGACCCATCACAGCGTCAGAAACTCTGAGAAGCAAAGCCTCAATTGAACCCGAGGTTGACATCTTCATTACTACCTAGGCACATAGCTAAGTGAGCGCCAATTGATCATAAATAACTCATCTATATTTCGTATATTTATTTACATTTGAATAGTCTTCATTATACCAAACCTTATCTAAAGTTGTAAATATTCAAACGTAAACGTCAACGTCAAGACCTGTCTAGGTCGGTCGTGACTCGTGTGCATCATTTCCTTTAATGATTAATTCTCATACCTGGATTTCTTGGGGAAAGAGACTTTAGTCACAACTGATCCTTGAATCAACCAATTATTCACGTCAAGAATGAACCTTAAACGCTATCGAACCTCTTGAATCCATACCCTTGGCAACAACACAGCCTCAAAGATTCTTACATCGCACACGGCAGTGAATGCACATATCTATTCTCTTCTACAATCCTCATCCCACTCTTCTTTTAAGGGGGTAATTTATCCTCGTTTTCCTTACAACTTGATGGGAATCTTTCACCATGAATTCAATCATGAGATCTCGAAATAATGGAAAGATATCCATAGCCGTCGTCCTTTCATACGTCTTCGATTGGGTGATTTGTATTGTTGCAGCCGCGCTTGGTTCGGTGTTCAATTACCAGACGCCCAATAAACGACCCTTTTCACTCGTCGATCCAGACATCAGTTTTCCATTCCAAAATCACGAAAAAGTTCCCACCTCTCTCCTGGCCGTTTTGGCTTTTATCATACCTGCACTCGTCATTCTTCTCGTCACTCTGACTCTGGTCCCGGGCCCAACAGTCCCAAAATCTGTACCCAAAGCTTTGATTTGGAAACGGAAGCTATGGGAATTACACGCTTCTTGGCTCGGACTTGCATTATCCTGCGCCTTGGCATTCGTCATCACGAGTGGAATGAAGAATCTCTTTGGACGACCTCGTCCAGATTTGATATCGAGATGTATTCCTGATATGGAAAATATTGCAAAGTGGGCTGTTGGTGGTGGTGATAGACCAGAAGGAATTGTTTTGGTTCAAGCGGGTATCTGTCAACAAACAGATAGTGAAAAACTCAACGATGGATTCAGATCTTATCCTTCTGGTCACTCATCCTTTGCATCTTCCGGACTTGTCTATCTCAGTCTCTTCCTCGCATCCAAACTCGCCTTGACAGTTCCTTACCTTGCACCTCAAGCTTACACCGCTGATTCCTCACTCTCACATTCTGCGTTTCCATCCCACAACACTTCGGGTCATCAACGTAATGATTCTGAAGTTTCCGCCAAGAACATGGATACATCAGCTCTCACATCAGGACACAACGATAGATTAATAGCCTCCCGTAACCAGGCTGCAGCTCCTCCCCTCTACCTCCTCCTCATCACTATCATTCCTACCTTGCTATCTGTCTACATCTGTTCAACCCGCTTTTCCGATTTCCGTCATCACGCTTTCGATATCCTATTTGGATTTTTCCTCGGCGTCCTCACGGCCATCTTTTCATTCCGCTTCTACCATCTCCCTCTCTCCCAAGGCGCAGGCTGGTCATGGGGACCCCGCAGTTCCGACCGTGCGTTCTGGGCCGGTGTGGGAGTCGGTAGTTACGCAAGTAATGCGAATAGTCCCGTCGGGGGACTCCATCATCACGATCATCACCAATCCACAAGCTACGAGAGTCAAATGACTCGCACTGGAGATTTGGAAGAAGCACGCATCGAGAGTGCGCATGGCCATAATAGAAATGTGAGCAATTTTGATGTAGGGAATCATCCGCCTCCGAATCTGAATCTGAATCTTGATTTGACTCCTAACGCAAAGACGGTATAATCATGGGAGGGTTATTCCGATGGCTGTGTGTTAACGAATGTCTTTTTTTGTAGGATAATATCGAACTTTTACCTAGGGTTGCGCAGGCGAGAGTGGTGTAACTGAAGGCGTTTGTTTTAGGGGAACGGTATGGGTATGATGATTTAAAAAAAATTCAAAAGAAAGGAAACCTTTGGGATTACACATGCGGCGATATTGGTGTATATTATTCTAGGGTGC
Source organism: Botryotinia globosa (assembly GCA_014898425.1). Classification (NCBI taxonomy): domain Eukaryota; kingdom Fungi; phylum Ascomycota; class Leotiomycetes; order Helotiales; family Sclerotiniaceae; genus Botryotinia; species Botryotinia globosa. The sequence goes on from RCSZ01000009.1 coordinate 1,713,467, forward strand.
AGCTTTTGTCGTGACATCTTTGTTCGAGCATCGAGCGAGGTGTTTAGGTTTTTTGGGAAAATCTATATTTTTTGTGTGTTACTATGAGTACGAGGGAAGTTCTTCGTGTGGTATTGTGTATTTTGTACCATGTACTAGTATCATTTATCATGAGTGTCAATCTCTGTGTATACTGAGACTTCCCTTCTTCCCACTTGATACTAGATAGGAGTCTAGAATTTAGATGATTCGATTGTAGAATTTAAGACTACAGTTCTGTTAGTTCTGTTATGTCGTGTTATACTCATATCATTATCAATTCTAATACTTAAAACCAGGTGAGCCAGAAGTTATGATATTAATTTCCCGTGATCATCATCATCATCATCATTATAATCATCGCATGGAGATATGAGTTTATTTACGAGATTGGAGCTACCAGGAACTCTTTATTATAAATGTATTTAATAATAAATATAAAACTCGCGGTAGATGCTGTTGATCGGATACAATTACCCCTCTTCACCTCCCACCTCCCAATTCCATCACCACAACTTAAATCAAAGTAATGCAAACCATCTCCTCATTTCCACACCACACCACACACCACACACCATCAAACACCGTACACACTACACGCTCCCCATCAAATCTCCACCCAAACCCACACCTACCTTAAACAACTCCTCCAGGGCTCTTTCCAACAACCGCATCTCTTCACTTTCCCCTACAGTAGCTTCAAAGTTCACGCCATACCCGTTCATGCTAAAAGACAAGACAAGACAAGACAACAAAAGACAACAATATCCACATCTCAAACACCCGAACCTACAAAAATGTCTTGTCTCACTCAAACCTCAAAAACAACTTCATACAAGAGCGATGGGAAGAAAATCTTGAGTATAAAGTGGACAAGTGGATAGGAAATATGCTATAGATGATGTATTGCTGCATATCTATGTACCTGTTAGGTAGGTAGATAGTACTACTAGATTGAGATATCTATCTGGAATTTTCGATATGGATATAGATATGGATATGCGTCTCTGTGGTTTATAAACGGAGTATAGTTTTGAACATAATGTGGATTTTTCGAATATAATTTTACACTATAGGACCACGTGGATAATAGCAGGGGAGATATACTGGAAATCATGAATGAGTGATTTGTCTTTGCTAGTAGTGTAGTGAGATGAGTGATGATTTGCTTAGGGTTTTTGGGGTGCTGTGTTAGAGATGATGTTATGGGAGGTATGAAGTTTGTATGGTAGGTTTTCTTGGATTGAAAGATGAGTTTGGATGGAGATGTAGGTAGGTATGATTTGATGGTTGATTTCAGAGGTCATGAAGATTCATTCATGACGTTCGCATGGGAATTTTGGATTGGATAGAGCTGATTGCTTGGTTGTTAGATGAATATCATGATTCGATTTTTGAATTTCAAATAAAAGTATTTAGATGAGATTAGCTATATGTTTCAAAGCATTTTGTATATAATCAATACTGTTGGATGGGTGTTTATATTGATATGAAGGGGGACAGCTAAAGTAGTGGTTGATGGATATATTCTAACAGGAAAATATGATCTGAGAGTCATTTCAAAACGCTATCTTGGACTTGAGTCTCGTATCATGGTAGATGAGTCTATTGATTATGATGTCGGCAAGTTGAGGGAGACGGACACAAAGGCTACTTGGAAAGAGCTTGATCCATACCACTGCTCATATTCCTACAATTCTCTGAAAAGGAATTTGTATTCTTATCACTGAAAACAAGTTGATGTTTAATGACAGTCCGGAGAATGAGGATCATGCCAAAAATCTCAGGATTTCAAGGAATAGAAGAGTCGTATATGGTGATCCCCTGAGCTAGCCGAACCCTCAAAAAGTACCCCACCATCACCTGCCCCACACCACAAATTAATAAATGGATGTAACGTGGATTCCCTCTCTGCTTGTCGACAGGATGAATGAGATACATGATGGACCGCTCATCAAATAAGCGTTGATTATCGACTTATCCACGAGTTTGAATAGCTACATCGTACAGAAGAGGAACTTTTGGCAGGTAGGTGGAGTGAATTGAAAATTTCCACCTTTGCGGAACAAAACATGTGATACAATTGAAAGATTACACAGTCGGAAAGATTCAATAATCTCTCGTCCCAAGCGAATGACAAAAGTCTATGACTCTCTTTGTGCATTTACATGTCATATTTCCTAAGGATTCTATCCAAGATTCATAACTACATGTTATATGTGTATATATGTTCTTGACAGTCAAAGAAACGGCAAAAACAATATCTACCATATTTAGCAAGTCCCAGTTTCGATCTGGGGACCTCCGGGTTATGAGCCCGGCGCGCTTCCACTGCGCCAACTTGCTTGATTGAGGAATTGTTGTTCCTATTTGATGGGAAGACAAGCCTTATTTCAAACTATCATCACAATGTATCAGCAAGGAAGTAGTTAGTGTGTATGGAATGAGATATGGGTGGTGGGGGACGAGGTGCAGTTGCGGATGGGAGGGAGGGCGGATGGGGTGGGTCTAGGTGGAAAATTGTTTCCGCTCTATCCTGTTACTTCCGCTGGAGGAAGGAAGTTACCTCTACTATATGCGGTGTCACATCGTTGGTGCTATTCATGGTCATTTGCAAGTGTATTTGTCCAGCATTCCAGCACTATATGTATAGTACATGTCGTAGCTATGCTCTATCCTCTATACGTCCCCTGCACTATCCGCCATTTTCCATCCTTCCCATGTCCCTACAATCCGTAGCTCACAAAATCCTAAAGCTGTCCTACCGGTAGTCCATCACCCTTTTTATAATTGTTATATATATTCACTTCATCATACCCCATCTCCTCTTTCTCTTTGGCCGAAAGTGCAAAATCATCCATGTAACTTCCATGATACTTTTCTGCCCAATCTCTCAATGCATCCCAATCCAGACACTTCTTGTTCGGTTGTGTCCAGTCTGATTTATCGTGTCCTGCTATGTTGGGTACTAGTGTATAATCTGGATTACACATGATGAATTGACGGATTCGATCGAAACAGTGATAGGGGTGATCTAATGGAGGAAGATATGGTTCTTTGGGTAGTCCATAGTCCATGGAATGGTACAGGCTGCGAAGCATGCGCTATCTTATGTTAGAGTTTGGTTGGAAAGAGAGAATATTTCCAAAGAGGAGAAAGAGGAGAAAGAGGAGTTGAAAGAATAGGGAGAAGCATACGAGGCAATGTAGAACATGATAAGATTCAATAAAGTAGATGTGTTTGGGCTCTGTATCACCAGAATACAGATGAGTTGCAGTTGACTCGGGTATATTGTTCTTTTTGACATATGATTCAGGTAAGGCGACGACACCATGGCCAGGTAAAATGCTGTGCCAGGCTTCATTACCATCGGTGACATTGCGTGAAGTAAAAGGGCTGGTGCGAGCGATCCGACGGGTTTGAGAACGTTCGAGACTGAGTTCTGGGATGTCTGCATGTTTATAGCCTATTAGTATCGTGATAAATCGTCAAAGCTAGCATGCTCTGAAATTGAAAAAGCATGCGATGATTGATTACCTGGTGAAGCAAGACACTTTTTCAAGGACCTAGAGCTGGTTGATATGATCAAGATCAATTGTAGAGCATTCAAAAGAATCAAGAATAAAACCGACATCCCCAGTAAATTCTTGAAGAAGAATCTCGTTTTTGAAGGGGCGAGAGAGTGGGTTTTTGAGAGAAGTCCTTCGCTCGACTCTCTATCCTCTTTCTTTTGATCATGATAGCTATCAGACCAGACTTCCGAGGAGCGACGATGATACAACACTTCCGGGGATGGAAGTGTCTCAATATCTGCGGCCGGTATCATCTTATATAAAGGTTCCACTACCGTGGTGAAGCGCATGAAGAAATCCGGGATGAAAGATTGAGAGAAACTAGAGAGCAATAAGTTTTGCCAAGTTGCCAAGGGATATAAGAGCTGAATTATAGATGCGGTATGTCAACAAAGGATCAGTAGTCCCCAAGCGAGGGATTTCGTGGTGTTGATGATACAAAGAGACTCCAGGAGACTATCATGAAAAGAGGCCTCAATAAGAGAGATAAGCGAACACGAAACTTACAATTTTCAATTATTTCAACTTGATAGGAAGTGGAAATAGAAACTAGTATTTGAGCTCAGATTAAGTACATGAGAACTTCTGCGGGAGGGCCCAGAACTTTCTTAATTCAATACGAGAATATTGGATCTTCAAAGAGCGAAAATAGTTCATCAAATTCACCTCTTTCCAATACAATTCCTCCACTCCTTCTAAAAAAAATTCCGCAATTCACTGACTAAAACGTCGCAAGATATTGGATTTAAATTGGCTCCGGTCTTTGTTATTTATTAAGCTTGTATTTTAGATGCTGGATACCTCCATATATGTATTGGTCCACATGCTGGATTGTTGGCACTGTTAGTAATTCTAATCATTTGAGGATATGAGCTACCTATTTTACAGGAAACAATTTTGATTGGAATCAAATCTTGGGGCTTTTGTGTGGGAGCCAATTTAATTTGGGATAGAGCATAGCCTTCATAGATAAACATCACCGCTCATTAAGTATTGATGGACGGCATTTGAATCATAACAGGATGGTTATTACCTATCAGTATATTGAGAAAATAGCGACCGCTATTAGAAACTTCAATCCAGAAAATTAGTCCTATGAGTCTTGAAGTACTCAAATATTTCTCATCAACACTTCTTACAAACAACATCAGATCATTCTAGCAGTCCAAACGCCATCTTTAATAGCTTTCATAGCCTCGAATTCCCAATGCCCTATCTTTCGCAGACAAAGATCATTAGACTTTGCCGTTTCCCATACAGAAAAGAGACCGTCGAGAGCAATATCGTCTGAGCTATTTCTCAAAGCCGAAGTATAGTAATACTAGACAGGCAGACTTTTAAACCCAGGTGCCTCGGATAAAAAGTCAGATGTGTGAAGATCCGTGCAACAAATTGTTCATAGCTTGAACCTTTGCTCGGTGATTCAGTAAGGGCCTCGGGAATTATGTGAAAGACGTATGTGGACCATGGAATCCCGCCAATAATGCTTCTACAGTAAATACGAAAGTTTCGAGCTCTTGAGAATATCTGAAATTTGGAAGTCATTGATTTTGAGTTTCTCCTGGATGATGTCCAAAGGTGATTTGGGTTAGTTTCAAATTCAAATGGATATTTGTGGAGTGAGTAGTACTACTTGAGGTTCATTCACGGAGGAGATTATTTTGCACAGTCTAACTCTCGATATCCAAATATTGATCCGAATAGTGATCAGTATCTCTTTAGGAAGGTATATCCTGCATGAGAGGCACAACAGCGTGGTTTTCCACAAGTACGAAATTCACCTCAATGGCGGTTGTGTATATGCCATACACAGGCTATCAAACATAGTATCTTCTATATGGGAACGAAGCTTTCATGTGGCAGAACACATCATCTTCTCCATGATATCCGCGCAAAACCTATTCAATATCTCGGTGGCGGAACACATCCATACACACCAGACAATCACTTTCAGTTTATAAACGAAAATTCGATGCTTCCACTTGAAAAGTCAGTCTAGTCGAAAGTTGAATGTAGACCACATAATTCGAACGCAAAATTGAACGATAGTGAATATCCTTAGAGAGGAAAATTTTCTTGGGTAATTTTGGCTTTTTGCACTTCTATACTTTCAAGCTTCGATCAAACCTCACCACACTCTTTTCTTTCGGAGACAACAGCTCAATCGACTTGGAATCTAAGTAATTATCAAATAATCAAAGACAGATCGAGCAAAATGAGCGCGGTCAATTCAACCCCAGAAGGCACAGCTTCATCTTTCGAAGACACGCAGCAGTCGAGCCGAAAAGAGTGTTTCCTCAAGAGGTGTCCAGAATTTGCCAAAGATTGCGACCTCTTGAACCAGGTTCTTACGATTGCCTTGATCTGTAATCAGTCCAATTTCATCGAGCACCACTACATTGACGGTTTTCTGAGATTCCTTGGCATATCATACCTCCCATATCTTATCAAAGAACGCTAAAATGACCCTATGCCTCCATAGACCCTTTGGATGCATACATATGTTCAACATTACGACGAAAGTAATTCAAACATAACATATTTATTTCACCAGATGTTGATTACCCACAGCGGTTCCAAATTTGACCTCGAATTCAAAAGATTCTTGGAGAGGAACTGTCAATTCCTCCTCGAACTTTGCATGAAACCAGCAGAGTCCCCATCATACTCGGTTCTGATCACGCCACGTACAAATCTCGAACTTCAGCTTGTTCTCGTCGATCGTGCACTTGAGACTAAATCGAAGGTTCGTGTCTCAAGAACTGCTGAAGGCAAGATGGAAGATAAGTTCCAGGACGAAATTCTAGGCAAACTTTCGGAGTTGGCAGGATCCATCAAGTCCATGATCGAAGCTGCAGCCAATGGATCTAATAGCCTCGAACAACCAAGCAAGAAAAGGAAAAGCGCACCAAAATAGAATTGATTGCAGGAGGTATGCTACGACAGCCCATCTTGAGCGTTAACTTGCTAACATATATATGCAGCTAGACAATATTACAGATTATTCATGGAATGGTTTTTATACTACATCGTACGAGGAGAATTTGTGAGCATGGAATGGGCTGTTGGAATACATTTGAAGGGAAGTCTCAGAGTCTATGGACGTCTAAAATAACATCGACATCTTTGGTGGCTCGAATACATCAGAGAATTTGAGGTTATCATTCTCAGCCTGGGAAATCTGATTGTTATTGCAGTGCTACGAGATGGTCTTTTTAATGGTATGGAAGTATGGTTAGCAGGAAGCAATTTATGCGAAATAAGCAGTTCAGTCGATGACATCGCAAATAAAAGTGAAAGCAACTTACTATATACAATAAGCTTTAGCTGCAGTATCAGACATTGAACTACGACTATGAAGTGAAAGAATGCAATGAAAAAGTGTACTCGATTCTTTCAACTTCCAGCATGCCTGAGTAGAGAATTTGAAACTGGGTAGCTGGTGAATATCTACTAGCTCAAGAATTCTACGACCTACCTACACGTAAAGTAGCCCACCTACCAGCTACAATCTCACCTCCACCCTCTTTTTCAGAAAAACAACAACTGAACTGTCTCCTTCGACGAATACTCAAATACATTCAACAAACTTTGATCAATACATTCAATAACCGAGCACCTATTGTCCCCTAGCACAATCAAAACTGCAATAGACGACATGGCTACCACACTCCCACAACCCGAGATCACACTTGATTCCAGGATGTCTGTGATCTGTCAAAAGTTCTTCTCAGATAATCCAGCCTTTCCAAAGAACCATAGGTACTTGGGTCAAGTCCTTCCGTTGACTTTGATTATTCTGCACAATGTCAAGTTCTTCGATGTTGACAAGCTCATCGTGTTTATTGGTACGGTCTTCCTCCCTTACTTTCAGGTGGAGTAAAATAACAATCCGTTGTCGCCCTTTGAATTTTGGAAGCGCAGTGGATATACAGATAGTAGCAAAGTTGAAGGCACGTCAAACGGTAACCTCATGCTCGACTATCACTGCGACACTAGCTTTGATCATGATTTCACAGCCCATTTGATGAATAGCTGCAAGTCTGTTGTCGGACTCTGCATAAAAGGACCAAGACATCACGATGCCAATCCAAATCCAGTTCAAGTTCCAAATCTTGAACTTCAGCTTGTCCTAATCGACCAGGTGCTTGAAAGCAAGGCGAAGGAGGTCCAAAAAATGAAACGCAAGTCGACAATATCTGCGTAGATAGACTCAGTCGCAGACTCAGACGCAGACTCAGACGCAGATCCAGACTAGTGCTCCAGCAGGACAGATGTGGCCAATTTACTTAAAATTTTATTTCATATCCAGTGAGTAATCTAAATTTTGTTCAACAATATTTATATGACCGTTCACTTTTTGAATCAGCCTTTGGACTATATGGAAAATTTTCCCAATCTCATAGAATACCAATATATATGAAAGTGAACTAATATCTGAAAACATACTTTGTGGTAGCATCAACGAGATCGCTTGATGGTTTAGACTCCACAGCGTTGAGCTACTTTCTCCCAATGATTGGTATGTTTTAACGGTATAACTCAAATCAACGATTCGGCTAACTTTTAACATCAACAGACATTGCACAAATATTTGGCAGTTTGATGGTGGACGAGCAGTGGAACTTTAGATGGGCTTAAGACGTGCTTCGCACTTGCAGCTTGAGTCTCCACATTGGATTGGCTTCAAAATCTTCTAGTGTATTAGTAATAATACAATTTGAAGGAGATAATCATACCATCACAAGCAACGGCGTAAAGATATCAAAGAGAAAACACGATGATACCAGACAGACTGTGAAATGAAGCATGTACTTCACCTCCATTCTCAAGCAGATAGAGACTATTCCTTGCTATTCTTTCGTCTACTCTTCCTAAAACGCCAGCAAATCCTCCCAACTCCCAAGCCTTTATGCATTTCATCATATCTCCTGTCTCAACTGCTTCGCAATAATGCTATCATAAGAAAAATTCATCGGTGCTGTGGCCCGTCACCCAGTAATTAAAGCCCCCTCATTTCTGCAACAACGGGTCACCATATCTGGTTTCTGCCATTCACATTAGCATTTCTACCCCCCCCCCTCGCCGTAGCCTAGGAAAAACCCACTGCCATCCCAGTTCTTATCGATCAATCCATCCCAAGCCCTATCATATTCCTCATTGAACTTCTTTGAAGACCATGAACTACCAGGCGCACCATGATTAACCTTTTCCTGAGTAGCGCTCTTGGAAGGCGTAGTAGCTGGTGTGTCAGAGGAATTGTGGTTATGGGCAGAGTATAGATCAGGTGGAGAGTCGGGAGCTACCATTGCGTGATCTTGTATATGAGTTCCTTGGATTGAGAAAAATTCGATCCCAGCGTTTGTTGCGGGTTGTTGTTGATCTGTCGGGGAGCTTGTTAGATGATTGATTTTGGGGTTGGTTAACTTGAGGCTGGAGGACGGGAGCTCTTTTGTACCTGGAGATTCTTGTCCTGACATTTTTGTAAACTTTTACGCCGCCGGATCGGGAGTCTATAGGCTAGAAGGTATCAAAAGAGAAGGGTTATTTGTCTTATGGCAGTGAATCTATTCCTCACAATTGGAGATTGTGACGAATGAAGCACGGAAGTCAAACACCCCACAGCCTTGCCCTGCAGGCTACATTAGCTAGCACTAGCGTGGTGTATCCACACACCAAGCCACATCCCTTGCAACCCAAAATGTACACCCCTCCATTTTCATCATCCCTCCACAACTCATCACATTTCATTCAATTCTCCAGATAAAAATCAATACGATTAATTACGAAATCCAACAGAATATGAGCAAAAAAATATCAGCCCCTAGTGCTTGGGACGACGACTGGGAATCTCAAGCCGATGCGTGGGATGCAGCACCCACACCGAATAAAGCGGTCGAGGACGAACCCAAAATTTCTAAGGCTGAACGATTAGCAAAACATGCGGAGACTAACAAGAAGATATGGGAATCTGCGTATGTTTTGCTACACGCTTACAGTCTAAATTGTTATGCGCTCTAAATAACTAACACAATCACTCAATAGCGAAACTCCAGGCGGCCTTTCAGAACAATTTCCATTCCTTCTCCCTCCAAATCTGGCCAAACCTGTCCCATTAGCTACACCTTACAAAGCCCCTCTTACACTTCTATCTCGAAAGCCCGCTCCTAGAACAGTTACTAAGATAGATCCTCGTACTGGCAAAACGACCACAGTTGAAGCAGAGGAGGAAGAGGAAGTAATTGTCGCAGGACCAAGTGCTGAAGAACTGCGCGAAAAGGCGCAACGTGAACGAGAGGAAAAGCAAAGAAAATATGATGAAGCCAGAGCCAGAATCTTAGGGACAAGTTCTTCACCAAGAAGTAATTCTGGAAATGGGAGAGGGGGTAGCGGTAGTAATACTCCCAGGAATGGAACACCCCCTCTACAAACAAGAGGAAGAGGCAGAGGAAATGATGTTCGGAGACCGGATAGTAGGCCAGATAGTAGAACTGGACAGAAAGAATTATTCGATCCGAACTATACACCTAAGCCCGGATCGTTCACAATACAAAAGACATCTAGAAATGGAGAAGGATCACGACCAGGATCAGGCGCATCTACACCAACATCAAGAGAGAACGAACAAGTTATTAGAGCACCAAGAGGACCTGATGCGACAGGTAGAGGATTCGAATTCACAAATCGAGGTGGAAAATGAGTTGATTTTCTGCTCTAGAGTCATCAACTACCAGCCTCCGCCAATCTTGTTGGCGATTTCTATCACCCTTTCTGCGTCACCAGCATTCTTACCGACATCACTGACGACCTCCCTATAAGTCGTATACACCAATTTATCCAGATCTAGGCCTGTTATTGTCGCCCAATGCGACAGGGTATCTTTAATGTATGAAGGTGAAATTCCTTCGACTAAATCATCACGTTCATCTACACTCGAGGACTCAGCGTTTTCTTCTCCAGAGAAGTATGCCTCGTCGACTTGGGCCAGCCACAGTTTCTGTTCTTGTGGACCAGGTTTCGCATCACCTTCCAATCGACTTGTGTTTATTGGATCGTCAACCTTAATCTGACCACCTCCGTTGGTGCACCCGCCTGGACAAGCCATAACCTCGACATACGTATAATCGGGACCAGTAGCTTTACCATTCGGCCGCCTGGCACTTCCAATTGGTTTACCACCCGGCATTCTAGACGGTTTGGCTGGCTTTAATCGTCGAACAAGATTTTGTATATTCCGGAATCCATAATATCGAGCCGCCTTGAGTAATATCTCGCCGTCATCTGCGACAACAGTATAATCCACAACATCTGCGTTACGGCCTTTGATTGTCTGGACGGATGATCCCTTATGCTGCGATGCAAAATAATGAAGGGCATAATGAAGGTTTCCACCAGAAGAGCCAGCCTCGCGGCTACCATTACCGTTGCTTCTGCGATTAGATGGGAAAAGAAAAGAGTTTAATGTTGGATCTGGGAATGGTATGTGCGAGGATGAAGGTAATGGAGTTCGAGGTAATTTGGAAAAGTCGATATGCCTAGAATCTGCAAGCATGAGTAACTCCTTGCTCGTGATAACAGAATCAACATCTCTAACGCCCCGAGTTCCAGTCCCTTCCCAAACGGCGTCGGTCAATTCCTCTCGACTAGCCTCTAACTTTTTGTCGAAACATGGCATAACCGCTACATGCCATATTCTGTCAGGTGAAATGCCAAGTTTTCGACTTAACGTCGTCTTAATAAGAGTTCCCATCAATGCTTGTGGTGATTTCATCCGTGATAAATGTGGTAAAACGTGTGGGTGCGTTTTTTCCGCGTAACATACCCATCCAGGACATGAAGAAGTCAAAATAGGTTTCTTGGCTTCTTCTGCGCCGTTCATGGAAGCTACAACTTCCTCAGCTCCAAGTACCAAACATGCCTCCCTTGTAATATTAGTATCAACAACCCATTGAAACGCATTCCTATAAACCGCTCGATTCTTTATTCCCTTTGGTCCACTGAGTAGATGCTCGATCATATAACCTGCTTCTCGTTCGGTGACTCCAAAAGTAGCCGCAATACTTGCTCGCGATTGTGGACTCACACTTGCGACATATATTTTCCCCCCTTGTTCGAGTCCCTCTACGCTTACACCTGTACCCGTCGCACTTTTATGTAGGCGAAGACCAGGTGCTGAATCTAATTGTGATAATACTTCAGCATGCGATTGTAAAGATACGAGAACGGCTTCGGCGGATGTCACACATCCTGAGCATGCGAGACAGTCTGTGAGAGATATTTGCGCAGGGGGCAAATCAGATGGAAGGGGGGCGTCGGTGTTGAAGGATATTTCGAGTTCCTAGACAGATACATTAGGGATAGGTTGAGAGGCGAAGGATGAGAACATGCATACATTATCTGTAGAAGGCTTCGCAGCAGGCAAAGTCTCGACGGGTTTTATACATGCGACTCCTGGAGATATAAAATCGTTCAAATCGTCTGCTGAGAGAATCGCGCTCATGATTTCAACGAGGGGTGCAGACGCTGAATGCGCCGCCTTTTCTTTGATTTATTATTCTTATAAATTGATATTGTCCGAATTTCTGTTCCTGCGAGTAGGTTTGGAAAGTAAAAATTGTATAAATATTTTCTGGATGTCGGAGATGTTTGAATCTTGAAGGTGGATGAGTCTCGTTATCTTCACCAAAAATCAAAGATTGGAAATCATTTACAATCACAATTAAGATAATTCGTCAAAACTGATTGCGAGGATCGGAGCACGGAGATGGTGGCGTTGACAAGGGTTGTAAAAAGTAGCCCCTCACTAAAGATGCAGAGATGCCTCATAGACTCAGATTGTTGCCTTGGGCCAACAATAATGACGTAAGATTATTGTTCCTGAGATGTTGGGAACTTGGGATGAGCTTTTGGAGCTGAATGCACTTAAGAGGCACTTTGACCATCAATCGAACTTGTCCCTCACACTAATAATAAGTGAAGACTGAAAGCTTAATATAAGAATACAAGCAAAGCTCTTTTCAATACCTAGTAATCACAGCAATCATGGACGTATGTACTTTCTCTCTCGAATGCTGAGAGTCTATTTTACTGACTAATGAATATGAATAGGTCTTTTACTCTTACACGTATGGAACGGCAGGATGGCTTGCATTACAATCCCTCCCGTTAATCATATCACCCACGATCATAATTACAATGCTCTCACCTGAGTATCGAGATGCTACAAGTAAGCATATATTATTGTGATCCAATCAACCTCAAACCTACAATCTAACAACGCCTAGCTCTTGAAGAATACTTCTCCCGGTCACTTGGCGTCACCCTACTGACCCTGGGTATACTAACTGTTCTTCTGACTGGATCTGTTCCCCTCACATCCTCAATATCCGACAATGCCTCCTCTGCAGTCACCTCTTCCGAAAGCGACCCCAAAGCTCCTTACGCAGTCCCCGTTCTCACGATTAGCACTCTCTATCACGGTCTCATAGCATTTCACTGCTATGCGCGCTACACAACAATGGGTACCTTTGCATTTGCATTGGGATCACTTGGTTCGACGACTCTATTTGCGATTGGTGGGTGGTGTTTACTTTTTGGAACATCGCATGGACGGATTAGCAAAAAGACTGGAGCGGATAAGAGGACGAGTGGGTTTCCCTTTGGGAATCAGGAGAGTGCTAGTGCCAGGAAGAGGGCTAACAGGAGGGGTTTGTGAGGAGGTGAGAAGAGGATTTTGAAGGGATTTTGAGGGACGAAGATGGCTGAAATGCTGAGGAATGTAACAAACGTTGGATAAGGCGACTACCTTCAACGAAAGACATATATTACAAGCAACACCGTGTTGTGCACCGGTCGAGAGTTATATGACATATGGGTGTTATGCTGAGACTTAAATAACCTCCACAAACGGCTCCCTCGCATCGTTTTGGAACAGCTAGAAACGCTGCAGTCAGCAGCACACTTACAAAGCACGGCATTAACGATTTTTTATCAACTATCTCCTCGATTGTTACTTAATTCCATTACCGCAATAAAAGTAAATAGTGGAAATAGGCTCAGCCAAGGACGTTTTCTCCATATGGTTGTCCATTTTCCGTAAATCATCTTGGTGTTGTGCTACATTGGCATGTCTGCACGACACACACCAGAGCACACCTTGTACAAATCTCCAATTGTGAAATATTACCATAGCTACCAGGTTATACATCAATAAACATTTCAAACTCACAATAATGTCCACCTTTAGATGTTTTCATCATTGACCCTGAAAAAACCAACCCCAAATTCATGGATTTAATTTATTAACCCCGAGCTCGCCAATAGCCGCACCGCCCCTATTACCGATGATGCTGAAGTGGATTTCCCATGATCGATTGCATCGGGACTATTGATGATATAATGATTTGAATAAAGATTACAAATCTACCTAGGCAAGTATTCTGAGAATCCTTTGGGGAGGTAGATAAAGCATTGTATGGCGAGATAAAAAAATATAAAGACAGTAGATGTTCCCACCTTTTAGGTTATTACTTCTTGCATTCCATTCCAGCAAGAGCTACCTACCCCACTACTGTATTCCTACAATTGAACAGTTGTGTAACTGAGCTAGCTACATAATACATACCCCTCCATCACATCTCAAATCTCAAATCTCAAACCTTAATTCAAATATTAGATACTCAATTTCAATACCACACAAAAATCTCAGCCCCTCAGCGAAACAAGAAAAATCTGCAATAATGGTTCAATTACTCGGAAAAGACATTGGTACTATTGGATATGGCATGATGGGTTTGTGTTTCCTCCTCGCCCCTCTCCCCTCTCCCCTCTCCCCAATTTCTCTCGAACCCAATTCCACACTAACCTCGTCTTCTCCAGGTCTCTCTTGGCGCCCAGAGCCTCAACCCCTCGAAGAATCCATTAAAACCCTGAAAGCTGCACTTGAAAAAGGTTGCAACTTCTGGAACGGAGGCCAATTCTATGGAACTCCTGAATACAATTCTCTCACCATCTGCGCCGCCTACTTTGAAAAATATCCAGAAGATGCAGACAAAGTTGTTTTGAGCATCAAAGGTGGTATAAATCTAGAGAAATTTGTTCCTGATGGAAGTCCAGAAGGTGTTAGAAAGAGTGTGGATACGTGTTTAGCACTTTTAAAGGGCAAGAAAAAGATTGATATCTTTGAATGTGCAAGAGTGGATCAGAACACCCCGATTGAGGTCACGATGAAGGTTTTGGAGGAAGAATATGTGAAGACGGGGAAGATTGGAGGCATTTCTCTAAGTGAATGCTCAGCGGAGACGGTCAGGAGGGCCGCGAAGGCTACAAAGATTGTGGCCTGTGAGGTTGAGGTTGCTTTGAACACGTTGGATATTTTTCAAAATGGGGTTGCCAAAGCTTGCAGTGAACATGATATTTTGGTTGTTGCGTATGTATTTCTGATTTCTATGGATGATATAGTATGGCTCATGAAAAACAGATACTCACCGTTAGGCCGAAGTTTGTTGACCGGCGCAATTCAAAAGCTAGAAGATCTCCCCGAGGGTGATATACGTCGAACGTATCCACGATTCCAGAAAGAGCACTTTGAAAATAACAAGAAGCTTCTTGATGCTGTGGCAAAGATTGCGGAGCAAAAGAATTGTACACCGGCTCAAATCGCTATCAACTGGCTCACAGCTATTTCGAAGAAAGACGGCAACCCAGAAATCATCCCAATTCCTGGGGCCACTACAATCGATCGTGTCGCGGAGAATTCAAAGCACGTATCTTTGACTGCAGATGATTTGGCGGAGCTTGATTTGATAATAAAACGATTCCCAGTTTCTGGTCATCGTTATCCGGAACATGCACGAGCACATCTAGAAGGTTAAAAAACCCCTTTATAGGTGGGGAGAAGTTAGCGATCATGTAACAAGAGTGAAGTAGAGTAGTACGCAAGGAATGCAGATCAAATTGTAAAGCTCAGAATAAATTGTGTAATGTGTTTCTGTCGACTTATAGATACAGTTGCCTGTATCATTCCGAATTGCAGAACTCGAGGGTTATTCATCATGGCGAAAGGAAGAAAAGTAATAGAGTATGAGCTTACCTATATAATCATCACTCTCGAGTCTCGCAGGTAGCTACAGTACTGTTGCTATATCTCCCGAACAAAATTCATTGCAATTGAGAAAGTTGATGGGACGAAGAGTAGTTGAAGATATTTTATTGAAGAAAGAAAATGTTCACAGATCGAATTGAAAAAAAGTGGATGGATGATTAAAAGTTACAAGTTACACGGCAACTTCCGCGAGCTCTTGGCTTTGATGCTTCGCGGCCAACATCATTCAGTACAACCCAACTGCATATTCGCAAAGCTTCTTCAAACACCAACTGAACTCGAGATATTTCACCATTCACCTCACCTTTCCAACTTTCACCTTCGACATAATTACGCTCATCAATTCTACTATTTAATTGTTACGCTGGATCTCTTCAACATGGCCGACGACTCACCTCCAGGATCTCCCCTCTCCGATCTTTCCTCAGACGCATTTGACGACGAAGACAACGAACGGATGGCTGCAGATGCTCACATGCCGCCTGCTAAAAGGCAAAAAACAAGCAGCGACGAATCTTTGCGCATCGCCACATCTCGTATCAAAATGGATGGAACAGATGGTTATTGTTCTACTGATACCGAAGGAGACATTCCAGACTCTCCAAGCCTCGTTCAGCGACCTGAAGATGCCCTAGATGATTTACACGAACAAATCACTGTTTGCGCATGGCTTGGTTGCACTAAGGGAGATTTGGGAGATATGGATCAGTTGGTGGAACATTTACATCACGATCACATTGATTCTAGACCGAAAAAATACACATGTGAATGGTTGGCTTGTCCAAGAAAAAGTCAACCGCAAGCAAGCGGCTATGCTTTGAAGGCACACATGAGAAGTCATACTGGAGAAAAGCCATTTTATTGCGCATTACCTGGTTCGTTCTCTGCGACTGGATCTTAGAATAAAGCTAACAGCCAATTTAGAATGCGACCGCGCTTTCACACGTTCTGATGCTCTTGCAAAACATATGCGAACAGTTCACGAAACCGAAGCTCTTCGTCCTTCCGATCCTATTCCAAAACATATTCAAGACCATTCAAAAGGCCTACCTAGACATCCTCAACCAAGAGTCGTCATGAAACCATTTCCAGATTCAAATCCGATGGCAGGAGCACACATCTCACCCTTAGTTGAACCCTCGTTAATGGCTACATCATATCCTCCTGAATTGGGATTCACTTTGGAAGAAGAAGCGAAAGGGCCAATTGAGCTTTGGAGATTACTACGAAAGCAAATACAATGGGCGGAGGAGGAAGG
The DNA here is from genome assembly GCA_014898425.1 of Botryotinia globosa. Lineage (NCBI taxonomy): Eukaryota > Fungi > Ascomycota > Leotiomycetes > Helotiales > Sclerotiniaceae > Botryotinia > Botryotinia globosa. The sequence continues at coordinate 1,730,418 of RCSZ01000009.1, forward strand.
CGAGGCGCTAAGAAAGCAATGCGAGATCATGGAAGTAATCAGGAGAAATGAATGGATGGAGAAGGAAATTCTACTTGATGTTGCCATTGCAAAAGACTTGGAAATGGAGGCGAAAAGAAAGGCGGCGTTTGCTGAGCTTGCGAAGCTTCCCAGGGAGGAAGTTGATTACGTTATGAACGAAGAACCAAATTCACCCAGTATCCGTGGCGTTGACTATACAGAGCACACACCAAATACGGCTATGTCTCCAAGTAGGACTCCATTTTCACCTAGAGATCTGACGCCATTGGAGCAGAGCCAAGGGCCTGTTGAAGCAGATGCGGCGGAGGTCTTGACTTCTATGGCACAGGCTTGAGGATGGGAAAGGCATGGAATAAAAGGGTATGCAAACTGAGAATGTATTCGGGAGCTTCTGTACATCCAAACGTCTGAAGGCTATTGGAATAACAAGTGGGCTAGGAGGAGTAAACTGGTTTATGAAATATTTATGAAACGGACTGATATCAACTCGGATAATCAGAGGGAAATCATGGCAAGCAAGGCGTTTTCTGGGGCAATGCAATGATGTAGGATGGTCACGTAGAGGTTCTGCTTCCGTGTGAATCAATAGTCTGGCAGGATTCCAAAACATTAAAGCGGTGTTTAATACTATAATAATTTCTTAAACAGTATCTAGTGAGATCTGGTACATTTATGACTAGTGCTAGAGTATGTGGTCTTAGACGGGTGCTTGATTTAATTATCTATGATCATAGAGCTCTTAACTTTATATGTTCATGGAGCTAAGCGAAACGCCTAGCTGCTTGAAGTAACCGATATCCCTACATCTTGCACAACCCTGTATCTTGCACACTTTTATTTCTTCTAAAAATAACATTTCAAAAATAATATATAATCAATCAATCATTATATTCTATTGAAAATTATAATACAAATATTGTAATATTATTTCTTTTATATAAAAAAATAAAATTATAATTCTAATTATTAATGAAATAGAAATTCTAATATTGAGTTTATTGAGATAAGAATATTATATATTAATATATTTAATAATAAAAATAATAAAAGTTTATTTTTAGAATGTTTTTATATAAATTTGAAAATAATTCAATATAAAGAATTAAAAAAAGTTATATTTAATATTAAAAACTCGAAATTATATCAATATATAATAAGATTTCTAATAATTAGTTTTCTTTTTAATAAGAATCTTTTATAAATTAAGTATTTATAATATTTTAAAAAGTAATTAGTTATAATATATTATTTTTATATTAATATTGATATTGAAATAATAAAAAACTATATTTTATTGTGAAATATATATTTATATATATAATTAATTATTAAAAAATATCGATATTGAAATATTAGAATTATATAATTAATAATAAAGAGTTTTTATTGAAATATTTTTTGAAAAGAAAATTTGAATATAATTGAAATTTTGAAATCAATAAATAATATTTAATATTATAAAATCAAATTAAAATTGAATTTAAATTTCAAAATCCTTAGAAATATTATATAATTTGAAGACTTTTTGATAAATAAAATTCTTTTAAAAAAGAAAATATAATATTTCTAATTAAAAAAAAGATACATAATAGATTTATTAATTCAAATATTAAAATGATTTATTTTAATTATTATTATTTTCTTTTATATATTGTTTTATAATATAATTATTAAAATTTCTAAATAATATTTTATTTTGATATCATTTATTATTATTATATTATATATTTTCTAATATATAAAAATATAATTTTATAAATTGAATTTATATATTCAATTTTTAAAAAAAATATTATAAATAAATATATCAAAATATTTTAAAACCAATTATTTTAAATCTTTTTTCTTTTTTTCAAAGTTATATAAAATTTAAAGTTTTATATAAAGCTTGATTATTTATATTTTTTTAAATTTTAAATTTTCAATTAATAATAATAATAAAAAAGAATATAAAAAGCTATTTTTTAATTATATAATTTATTTAAATATCAGTTTTTATTATATTATTAATATCTTAGAATAATATTATTGAAAATCGATTAATATTTAATTCAATATTTCAAATCTTTTCAATTTTTGGTATTATTTTTGAATAAATATAAAGTCTTATTAGTTTAATTTTAAAACTATTATAATGATATTTGAATTTAAAATTGATTTTTGATTTAATAAGTTAAAATATGCAAGATACAGGGATGTGCAAGATATAGGGATATCGGTTACTACATAGGTAGCGTAGCTACGTATTGGCGATAAGAATAGTATGATTTTTTGGAAACTCACTCTTATTAGTGTACCACCAGTACCTAGGTATTGTGAGTATCAAATGACTAGCAAAGTGAAGATTAATCTGTGGGAAATTGATTGCATTACCTACCTAGGTGCATATGAGGTAACAGTTGTTGGGTCGGAATTTAGTACAACAGGTTGCTTCAGATATTTATGCAATGAAAGAGAAGAGATATAGTTAAGGGAGTAGGATAGTAATGATAATGGGATCACTAGTTTCTAGGATCTGAGGAATATCTGTCTGTCAGTTTTTTGGGAACTGGTTACTTCTTTCGGGTGGGTAATGGGATGGAGATGAAAAAATTCGCTTAATTGGAGACGTTGGTTGTGGGTTTTGTGATGGGTTTGGTTTTGGTAAGTGTTAGTTTATTAGGTATCAGTAGATAGTATATGCTAGGTTGCTAATATGATATAGATGAAGATTTAGTATACTGTAAATTTGGTTGATGTTAGTAGTCCAGTCAGTCTGGGGCAGATTTTATAGATCTGCAACAAGATAGATATGATATGGCTAATTGTAGTCGTACGGGATGGTTGTATTGTAGACTCATTATTGTTTGTTCCCTTGGTGCTATCAGTCAAGTGTTAAAGACAGTGTGCGCAATTTCTAATGTGCAACAAAGGGACGGAGTACAGGTGGTGGTAAGTCTTACGGCTGAAGATTGAGGGAGTGTTATAGAGAGGAGTGAGCACAGTTGAGCTAGCTTTTTGAATACAGAGTTCTGTTGCAGACTTGGTTGTTAATTGCTAAGTCTATAATACCTAGCGTTGGTTGTATTCTGCAATGTGTTATAGGGAAGTCAATGACTTGACAAGGCTTTGGTACACTGCTGATGATACAAGAATCCTACACTACAAACAGTTCTGCTCTAACAAAACTTTATCCATTCTATACACACATAATTTTCATCAAAGAAGTCTATCATTATAATCTAGCTTGATGTTGTGCAGACTGTGGGTGCGACTAGAACCTGCGGAGCTGATGGTTTTGTGTTTCATGATACCAGTCGTTGTAATTTGTAACTAAGGATGCTCATGTGGTGATACTTGATACTTCATATCATGTTCTTGAATCGTGCTTACTTATACATTAAGAAAGCAGCTATCTATTATAACGACTAGAGCTTCAATTCATTTTCGTCTCAACCAAGACGTGTTCGAAAGAAGGTTAATGACGAGAAACGCACTAAAACGTTGTATGAGAAGTATAAGACTGTGGAGTTTACATGGAACAACTGTAATACGAATTTAGACTCTACGTATACATGCTTCAAGAGTAGATATCATTGAATGCAGTTTGTGCCGGATAAGATATATTTGAATTATTTGAATTAATGAGCACTTTTTCTACTGTTATGAAGGCAGAAATGAGTTCGGTTCATCATTTTCTACTTGATCTCTCACTGTCGTTCTCTTCCTTCACATACAATTTGGATTACAAACCGTGATAGCAATAAATCTTGCGTAACCTCAACACCAGCCTCCATCTTCAATTCGCAGAAATAGATTAGCATAAACTTCATTTAGACACTGCAAATCTACCTTGCGAATCGGGAACATTTGCGGCCAGGATTGAAACTTTTGAAAAGCAGCTTCAAGAACTTCAGTGATACGGATGTTTAATTCACATAGCAAGTTTTCGTTACCACTTAGTTTGTTTCGCCGCCGCAGACTTATCTAGCTCATATCATCTGATCGTTACAGAGTATCAAATACCAGAACTGTTGCCAGTTCTTCTACAAATCCGATCTTTCTGGATGTTTAAGCAGTAACATGATGTTCTTCTACTTGCCGATACTCATCACCAGGGCGTAGTCTACCCTACTATATAAGAATTGGTTTCGTGGCAGTTAGACATGAGTTGAGATTCTGATCAGCTTTTCAATGCGAAGTCTGTTATGTCTCTGAATATGCTGACCATCTTCATGTTTCTGCTTGAACACGACTTTTGGATGAGATAGCTGCGTAAGAACAAGAAGAAGATCATTGAGAGTAAAAAAAACAAGAGCTAAAATGACAATCGGTACAAACTCACCCTCATCCCAGCACGGCATTTCACTTTCTCATATATACAACAGCATCAAAGTAGAAGAACTCAGCCCGTTTACAAGACACGGCGAAGCCTACCATAATCCGCGTACCATACCTCGCTCTGGCCGAATCTGAAGAAGAATCTAGAGCTCCAAATCTGCGAAAATATATACACCCGCTCGCCTCGCAATTACTCTTCCTTTCCCCGCTCTCCATAAGTCTATGATTCACACTTTATCTAGCTGCCTTGTCAGTAGACTCACCACGGATTCACTAATTCACCCAAACAAACAACGTAAATACACGATCCTGTTATGCTGATTGATTAATCCAAAGGATTTACATGAACCTCGCGAGAAGTTGTGGATTTGACACTCGGCAGTACCTATCTAAACATGGAATTTCAGAGACTGTTAAAGTTCTGTCATTCGCTAATTCAGCACTTGATTCCTCATGCTCACAATTGGAGGCATAAGTTCTCTCTTGGATAGCTCATGTTACTTTCTGAAGTATTGTTGGTCAACATGAAAAGTTGCGCACGGAAAGTGACAGTGAAAACACAAACTAGCAACGATGTTTCCAAACACGGTGAAATAATCTTCATTAGAATAATGCTGTATAATCCTCGGTCCTTCCCCGAGCTTTTCTTCTCCTTCAAGAACATCTACACCTTTCTTTGATCGTATGAAATATGGAAATATACTGGCCCATAATAAGTGAAAGTGACCTTGTTGTTCACTTCCAATTGGATCTTTCACTAATCCCTCATTTTTCTGCTTTAAATATTAACAAATTGGCAACAATACAGTGAACTTCCCGAAACCAAACAGAAGGGCAAGTATAAGAAGAAAGCAAACTTCGTAACAGATAGCTCAACAATTTAATTTTAAAGCAGCACACCGCAGAACTCACTCCTACTTAGGATCGCAAAACCAAATATTATTCTCCAATATGACATAAATTAGACATCATAAAACCTCCCAAAACAATTCTCTCTAAAGTTTTCCACACTCTCCAAACAGAGTATGTCAAACATCAACCAACTTCTCCTTCTCCCCACCGGAACCCTTATTACTCTTCTCCACCTGCTCCAACACCTTTTTATTTCCTCCTCTCTTACTTACCTCATCATCACTATCCTCTCCACTATCATCCTCCCATTTTCTCGTCCCCTCCAGATCTCCCCGATCGATCCTATTCGAAGCCTCCCTCTCCCTCGCTTTCTCTATTCTCATTATCTCCCTCTCCTTTTTCGCTTCCACTCTTCTGATATCCATCTTTTCTTCTCTTTCCCTCTCCCTCTCTTTGAGCTTCTCTTTTTCCTTTTCTCTGACTCTCTTCTCTTCTCTGATTTTCGTATCCATCCTCTTCTCATCCCTACCCTTTCCCACAACAACCTTACCCCTAAGCAGCTTCTCCATCTCCCTCAATCTCTCAAGTACCCTCTCGCCCTCCAAAACTCCCATCCCAGAACCCCTCTCCATTTCTCTCCCAACTCTACTACTTCCTCTCTCCCTCTCCTTCCTCTCCATCCCACCCCCCACATCTAAATCCCTCAATCTCTCCACCCCCCTATCAACCCCTCTCCCATACCCAGGAAAAAATCCCAAATTCTCCGCCTTAAACCAACTCGGCCAATCACTCAACCCAATCAATCCAAGTTCAAATTTCGTTCTAGGCATTTCATGTTTATACCGACAATTTTCTGCCCACTTGCATCTTCTATTATGTGTACACCAATGTCTGCATGTTTGCTGTTGTCCTTGTTGCTGTGTTTCTAACGCCGATGTGGCATTGCGCGAAGGAGCGTGGATGGATGTCGACAAGCCCGGTGCGCAGTGTAATTTTGTGGGTAGATTTTTGGTATTTGTGGCTGTGTTCAACGCGGAGGATCGGATGGGTAGTACAAGAGGACTAGAAACTGCAGTATCGGATCTGATTTTGACAAATTAGCACATAATCACCACAAATCGTAAACCTCTTAACTCGACAACGGATACATACCCGCTACTTCCCACCACTCCATCTTCATCTTCATACTCATCTCCCCCTTCATCATCCTCCAACCCAACCAATCCATAAAACTCTCCACCACCCGGAGCACCAGGTTGTGCTCCTCCCTGCAACCCTAAGTTCAACATTCCGCCTGTCTCCACTAAATCTAAATTTCTCGGTACCCCTACTAAATCCACACCTGGTGGTAGTTCATCAACCGCCACTAGCGGCACGACTTGTCCCGTCTTGCGGACTATGAAGTAGCCTGGTCGAGGACCTTGGGTCAAGACCGGCAGATCTTGAACTGTGCGGTCCCGAGCTTCTCTTTTGTTGGTCTTAGTAGACATGTTAGTCCCCCTGCGACCGGTTGAGGTAGTTTATTGAAAGACTGTTCGTCTGATTAATGGGTATGTATGATGTATGGTGGGTAGCACGGAGGAGAAAGGTTGAAGGTGCATGAGAGATAGATATATAATGTTGATGAACAACTTAACATTAGGTAAAATGAGTCTCACACCGAGCAACTATGAGCGATTGCTCTCGTTTGCCCTGTAATGTATTTATTGTACTATACAATCAATTGTAAAACATAGTATCCGAAAACGCTCTTCTGGTGTATGCCATTCAAACAAACTTTGTTCGATAGAAACGCCCAAACTCTCTTTGCTTGTACCAACATCCATACACTTAGGCAAATTCAAAACATAAGAATGTTCAAGTGAAAATCGCACATCAGATTGTCAACGCAATGGGAAAACAACAGTCATTAACCATACTGCAGTTTGGCGGGGTTCTCCTCTACCTCTATTCTGTGTTAATCTGTGCCATCGGGTATCAAACGCGTGCTCAGATATGCTCATCTCAATTCACTCTTCCCTGCCAGGGAATTTCCTCGAATCTTTGAATTCCACTCTAACCCTAGCCTCCATACCATCTACACAAAGACCAACATCTTTCGTTGTATCCTCCAACTCCACTTCTCTTTTCATGAATTTGCCTGCCTTCGACTCCCCTACTTGCCCGTGAGTTTGCGAAACAGCTTTGTCAATTGCGAGACTAGAATCTTCTCTCTTGGACTGTTTTCGATTCAGATCAGACACGCCAGCAGGAGCCAAAGCTTCTCTGGCATTATCTACAGCGTTATCGTCATCATACTCGTCAATATCCTCATATCCTGCCACAGGATCCCATTCTCCTGTTTCCCAAATCAATTTCAAACTTAATGGCCTACAATTTAATAATCTCCCAACAATCCCCTTGACTCGATAGATGCTGAACGCTTTAGGAATCTCTTTCACTAGTACGATTTCCTTTTGACCAATCTCAGGTTTTGCAGGAACGTAGAATGTAAATTTGATCAAACGTGCTTCCAAAAATGCAGGATTGATCTCTGCCTTCTCTCTCCTCACTACTGCTGGGGGGCCATGAAGGTCGCACAACTCCTTGTATCGTTTGTGTTTAGAGAGGACCGTAGATTCCTGCTCTGAATCCACAGCGCCAAGTTCCTTGCCTATCTCGGAAAGGTAGAACAATTCTGCATTATTCCGATCTTGAGGGGTAATACCACTGAAGTTTAATTTTTGAAGGTTTCCAAGACGTGCTAGTGTTAACATGAATTCCTCATTGAGACTTCCCATTGTAGATTCGGCGCTTGTTTCCGGATATATAAGGTTTTTGGATATTCGTAAAGACGTCATGCCAGGGAAAATATCAACGAGTTCATCTACAAAAGCCCAACTGTTGATTTTGTTGGAAGATAGATCGATATATGATAACTTATTATTGAAGACTAAGGGAGTGGAAGACTTCACGGCCCCTGGTGTCATCGTTCCCGTTGTATGTATTTTATTTCCTTTTAGAAGTAAAGATTCGAGGGATGTGAGTTGAGTCAATACCTCCAAATCCGCCAGCGATGTGAAGTCATTATACTCAAGGGTCAAAGAGGCCAAAGAATGACTCGTGATGGGCGAACTCAATCTTTTGAAGCAATTTGAGGATGCAGTCAGAGATACCGTGGAAGTGAATCTTTGCAGGAGTATGCAAAGCTCATTCCAATCAAGTAATGTTGAATCTACCTCCAGAGCCTTGATCATGTTGAAAACTTCTTCACTTGATCCTGACATTATTGCATTTAACATTATACTTGTGTCAAGCTCTAGTCGGTTTCCACTGCGATATCAATATTAGTCAAGCCCAACTAAATATTGAAAGTGCTTACTTTAGTCTTAGAGTCTTCAAATTCTTCAACTGCGAACAAATGTTTTCTATCTCATCTAAAGATACAAACAGATTTCTGCTCAAATCAAGTTCAACAATACTTGGGCATGCTTCCCCGACCGTAAGATCAGTCGCTGTTTCAGCCACCACTCGTGTAGCGGAGGCATCGTGAAGTCTAGTATGAGCTCTATTGATGCGCTGACCATCAACCAGAACAATTTTGAGCTCATGCACCTGAGCCTGCTGCTCTGCAATCTTGTCGAATCCAATCTCCTCTGCTACTTTTCCTGATATAACAATCTGCTTGTCAGGATTTAGGCCATCTCCAGAAGCGTACTTATGAAATACCGCTTCGACAAAGCTCTGCTCGGGATCTGGTTTTCTGGTAGGACGTATAAAACTTGCTGGAGTTGGTGCATTACTCAAACCTGTGTATGTATTAGGAGCTAATCCTAAAGATATCTCTCATGACAACAACTGACATTTGAAGTACCCTTTCCCGTCATTCTTACCCCGCGAAGGGTCGTCCCACTCAACTCCAAGCCATTCCTTCTCTGTATCCTTGACCTCTCCAATATATCGAATTGTACATAACTGTCCTTGAAATGATACCCGCTGACCCACGCGATAGTTGTGATTTTGTGACATTGTGAAAGAGGTTCATTCATGGATTGTGCTCGTTTGGAAATAAAGTTGCAGCCTTGCAAAGAGAGGCTGAACCACAGCCGAACTTTTTTTCGCGACATCAACATTCACTTTCCCATTGCAACACCTCTACAACGCATTTAAGCTTTTTTTCCATCACGGCGATCTTGATTCGATATCAATTCCGAGACTGCGACTACTAGATTGATTCTCCCAAATATCAAAGTTTGGAGTTTTGACACGATTACTATCTCTCATCAATCTTCAAGCTCACCAGCCTTGAATCCTATCTCCACCCTCATCACCTATCCAAGATGGATTACCAAAACCGCGCCGGTAGTAAATTCGGCGGTGGTGGTGTCGCTTCTACCAGTGCAACCAATGCCGATCGTCGTGAGCGTCTCCGCAAACTCGCCCTCGAGACTATCGATTTAGACAAAGACCCCTACTTCTTCAAGAACCACGTCGGCTCCTTCGAATGTCGACTCTGTCTCACCGTGCATCAAAATGATGGTTCCTATCTTGCGCATACCCAGGGTCGCAAGCATCAGACGAATCTCGCACGACGTGCTGCACGCGAGGAAAAGGAAGGCCGGTCGGGGATCGACCCCATTACCGGTTTACCTGTCGGAATGGTAGGAGCGCAAGTCAGTGTTCGCAAGAATATGGTGAAGATTGGAAGGCCTGGGTATAAGATCACGAAGACGCGGGATCCGGTTACAAGACAGCAGGGATTGTTATTTCAGTTGCAGTATCCCGAAATAGTGTCAGATGTGCAACCGCGGGTCCGGTTTATGAGTGCTTTCGAGCAGAAGGTGGAGGATCCTGATAAGGATTTTCAGTATATGCTGGTAGCGGCGGAACCTTATGAGACTTGCGGGTTCAAGTTGCAGGCAAGAGAGATTGACCGCTCGAATGAAAGGTATTGGACTTGGTGGGATTCTGATTTGAAAGAATTTTGGGTCCAGATCATGTTCAAAACGGAGAGAGAGGAGAGATACAGTGGCGTGCCGGGCTTGGCTCCAGTCAGATAGAATGAGAAGAAATTATTGCATGGAGTTCGTGGGAGTTAGTAATGGCTAAATTGTACTATAATATGAGATCACAGGAACATCACCAGGGACGGTGTAATCAAGCAGTTGATATTATTTCATTTTTTGATTGAAAGTGTAGATGTTTCCCAAGGTATACCCAGGTACATCGATTTTAACCTAATGTTTCCCACTATGATCACATTTAAAAAGTTCTTCCCAACCTTAAAAGCCACCCCTATGCTGGAAGTCTAGAACCAGGCTGTTTCGCTCATGTGTGCATCCAGTCGAAATAAAATCAGGAAAAAGAAACAGACCGCTAGATGTCAGACGTCTAATTGTAATCTTGCAGAACATGCAATCAATGGTATCTGGATAGATTGACTTTTAAAAGGCCATGTAATGACAACTAGGAAATAGAAATACTTCATTCACTCCAGGTGAAAACTTGGTAGAATAACAGATATTCATGCTTTGACCTGTGTGGTAGCTGGTCAGCTCCATGGCGGATCCGCTCAATCGAATAGTGGAGAGATGGACCACGGTTATCTGTAGTTGGACTCGAATCTCTTGAATGTGTAACCAATGAATGGCAAACTCATCTCTGGTACTTCCTCTCGAGGAGCACCACTATGGGCAGCTGCAGCTTGAGCTTGCTTGAGATGAGTTGCGTTATCAGTTTGATCAATCTCGTCAGTTGGGAAGTATGTGGTATCAACATTGGAAGCCAGCTTGGGCTCAAATGGAGCACGAATACGACGCAGAGTATCGAATTCAACACCACGGAAAAATTTGTGGCTCTTGATTTCGTCTGCTGATACTCGTCCCAGTCGATTCTCTGAATTACAAACAAGACTAGTGCACACAAAGTTAGATTAGTAACTCAAGAGAGAGCAGTTAACGTGTTCATACCTTCGAATGAGATTTTCGGCTTCAGGTCCCAGTTGAACATCCTCAGGGAAGTAGAGATTCGTACGCCAGGCGACAATCTTTCGATATGTGTCATGAGCATCTTCGGCACAGAAAGGAGGCCATCCGACTTGACATTCGAACATGATCGTACCAAGACTCCACCAATCGCAATCATAGGAATAACCATGTCCACTGAAAATTTCTGGAGCAATGTAATCAGGTGTACCAACAGTTGAGTAAGCCATGACTCTTCGAGACTTTCTCCAGTCATTGATAACGCTTCGGTTGCTGACTGTGAGGTTGATTTCGTCGAGATTGACTGATTGTCTGTTGTTTCTCGGCTTGCTCGATTTTCCTTGCAATAATTGTTGATAATAAGAATTATCGTGCAGTTTATGGAAACCAGTGGATAGACCAAAATCAGTCAATTTGACATGTCCACCTCTGTCAAGCAAAATATTGTCTGGTTTGATATCACTATCTCAATTAGTATGTGAAACTGAAAATATAAAAGGGGTCGAAGCGATCCCCTCCTTCATCAATCAACTTACCGATGAATGAAGCCGAGCTTGTGTACAGCTTCAATAGCCAAAACAATTTCCGCAATATAAAATCTCGTAATGTCTTCAGAGAAGATCTCGTATTTAATAAGCATAGTCATTAGATCTCCTCCTGGCAAAAACTCCATCAACATATAAAGGAAATCTTGATCCTGAAATGTTGTGAAAAGCTTAACAACCCAAGGACTGTCCGACTCAGCCAAGATATCTCTTTCAGCACGAACATGTGCCAGTTGATCCTTCTTGAACATCTCAGTTTTAATCAAAGATTTCATAGCATAAACTTTGCCATCTTGCTTCTTTTGCACCAACTTGACCTCTCCGAAGGCTCCTTTTCCAATGATCTTCAGTGTGTTGTAATTATCAGGTCTGTCCCTGGTTCGTAAAAATCGTAGATACTTGCCCTCTTGTTTGCCCGCATTCGACCATGTTTGTTCTCGGCGAGATTGGGATTGGTTGGGATCAGAGAGACGTTGCTCCATTTCGCTTTGTCTATTGTAGAGATAATCGTTTAGCACAAGTATTGACATCAATCTTTTTTTTGAAATATCTCACCTAACATTTCGATCTCTGGCCCTCTTGACACTATCTTTGAAAAAGTCTGCAGCTAGTTGCGAGCATTTCTTTTGATTATTTTGTGTCAAATTGCCGTATCGATCAGGATTTCTTTCTGGAGCCGCCTGAAATTCTGGACGAACTTGTTGTGAAGCTTGAGTCGGCATAGGGTTCAAGTAGTTTGAGTAACCTGGCTGCTGACCTGGTGCTCCAGCAGTTCTTGGTCTTTGGCCTGGCGATGCTTGACCTTGACGATTGCCATATGGCGAACCTCTGCCCCCACCCAAGTTTTGATGGGAGAACTGATGAGCCAGACCATTCGTAGCGTCATTTTGTAGATTAACAGATCTTTGTTGGTAGGGTTGCTGCTGCTGCTGCTGCTGTTGTTGATATCCAGCAGGTGCTTGTTGCTGCGGATAGCCCGAGGAAGGGGGGTATTGGTTATTCATGAAGTATCCTGCGGGGGGCGCGAAGCCTTGATTGTATGCTTGCTGTGCGCCTTGTTGGGCCTGCTGTTGCTGCTGTTGCTGCTGCTGTTGTTGTAGTTGCTGGCCTTGACCTTGACCTTGACCTCCGCCTGGAAATATTGGATTTGGGAAAGTTGATGGGGTCGTCGGGTATGCACGATCGTTTGGCGCGAATCTGTCGTTTCCGAAGTTCAAGTGAAGGCGGTTGTTCATCGGATTACCATTGGGATTATTATTACCGGCATTACTGCTGTTGGGATCCATCTTAATTGTATTGGTAATGGATCTAAGGGAGCGATATTGGTGAAACGGAGTAGTGTTGTCTTGATCCTGGAGAACAAGTATTAAGGTGTAAGGAAGTCGCGTTTGCTAGTTGTCAAAAGTTCCGTGCCGCCGCTTGGTGCGTTGTTCTCGATGAATTCACTTTTGCTTCTACCCCCTCTCTTGTGATTTACCCTTTGATATAGATAGGTAATAGACGAAAGCCGAGATGTTCGTTCACTGGTTCTCACTGATTCTCCAAGAGAATTGAATTGAGAAAAGTGTGGTTGTGTGTCCAACAAATACAGATACAGATACAGATACAGTACAAACAAGTTTTCTACATTTATAAAAGGGGGGGGGAGGGGGAAGCATTCAGGCTTTTCCGCACCGCTGATTTCTTGCTTCTTCCTTTTCCTTTTCCCTGGCTCACCACTTATTATAAGTTAATTAAAGGGATGAAATTCGTTTGGCTCTGGCTTTGCCTCTGTAACATGTAACTTTTCGTAGCGAAGCTTGGTGCTAGCGTTTTGGATCCAAAATCATTGCTTATTAGTTCTCCTATTGGTTACTCTGATCAATGCTTGCTCTAAAAAGGAAACCCCAGGTACTCATCAGGGGGCAAAAGAGGTGGACAAGTATATTACCATTTGTCTCCCATTCATTAACTATTATATCATACCGTCATTCGTACTACGCTTTCGCGTTGCAGGCTGGACCGAAGTGAAGCTTGTACATCGGAGAAATGAATCTGAAATCCATTCTCTACCCGTATTGGTGGTAACCTCGATCTTCTGTATAAGGTGTCTCGGGTGTATCAAGGAGCAGAGCGATGATCAAGCTCGTACGACTGACTACTCATACATATCTAGAAATATATTGGATGATGAACCTAATAGCTGCTATTTTGAGAAGGAGGGCTTTCTATAGGATAATTCTAGGCATTCCATGCGTTCTATGCACCCCTTAGATGTAAGTCTCAACAGTGGGAGGTGTGTCTGCCATGCATATCCCCTGGACGGTCTAGAAGCCGAACTCCTCTTCCACATTAATATGTCTAGGGATGCTACACAACCCTTCGAATAGTAGTATATGTGCATGGGACTTGGACAAGAAGTACACAACCACACATTACATTGACCTCCACACACTTTGAGCGCATCACGCAGCTATTTATACGGCACTAGGCATATCACAGGTAACATTTCAAGTGTCCTTTGAGTCGGTGGTGTAAGGTAACCTTGGTTCTCTAATTCTATCGCTTATTGGTCGTTAGATTTGACCACAAATTGGTTCGGCATACCGTACCTACCTAGGTATCTACCTAGACTCCTATGTACGTACGTAGACACTTTGAATAATTTAGAATTCACTTGCCACGAATTAATAAGGAGCTTTAAGTTTTAACCCACAGTTCCCGTCGATATCCTACCTAGTGCATGCTTATCTTGAAGGAACAGGGGACCATTCTCACATGCTTTGAGCCTCAATTTACTACCTATACGAACGAGAACGAAACGTCAAAATATGGGCAGGTACAGAGTTTATTTATGCTACGAGCTTTACACGGGTAGACAGAGTTCACTGTAGCAAAAGTCCACCCTGCAAGCTTTCGTGAACAAATCCCACATGGAAAGTTTAGATGATCAATTAATTTTCTGGAACGCGCGTCGAAGCTATGGACATGAAACTAACCACCTCTCTGATAGCTGGGAACAAAATTCGCCTTTTGGAACGGGAATTTGCTACCATTGGGGTTCAGATTCATAATTATAGCATCCTGTCACGATCGATGCTAGATAACAATCTCTGAGCAATACCTCATTCTCATTATTGATCCCCATCGTCATCAAGGACAATTTCCAATAACTTAGGATCTCTTGCCCAATCAATACCACTTCCCACTATCACAGCACTAGCAGTATTCTTCATAATCCTCCATCTCTGTCTACTATTCTTCATCGCCCCTTCCAATTCATCCAACTGTGCACGAATATCTGGATCCTGTATGTTTTCCTTCCCCTGACTATTCGCCTCTTCTGCTAGAGCCAACATTTCTGTAGCCAATTCGATGTTCTTCCTCCCTGTAATAATGTTTTCATTGGACTCTCTCATCAACTCTTCTCTTGACGATTGAATTTTGCTAGATATCTGAGCCAGATTTTCAGACATAGCATCACGTTTTTCGATGAGTGGTAGGAGGTCCCTACTCTTGTGTCAAGAATGCAAAAAGGAGTTCGAAGGGAGTATCTTACTGTTCTATGACCGAAGCATTACTACCAGCATGAACTGCCTTCAATATAGGATTGGCAATAATCACATTCTCAATGATTTTCGACCGCAATGAATAGTTAGCTTTTGACTCGAGGAGGTCTTTCTCTGCCTTTTGGATAACTTCGTCGGTACCATCTTCTTCTTGCTCTAAAAATTGTCAGGACACGTGCTTTCAAAGTGATATATATATAGAGACGAACCTTCTGAAGATATAACACCTTGAGCTTTCAAGAGAGCGATTTCGACTTGAAGTTCTTCCAATTTATCGTACACTTCCAAAATGCGTTTCTCTTGCTCGCTCAACGGAGGTATGTCGTTGGCCGGTCCGGTCATTTCGACTCCATCCATACTTTCGGCATTTTCTTGATGCGACATCTTGATTTGTAAATCTGCCTACGAGTCATAAGCTACAAGGAAATCCAAAAGTCCACAATCTGTTGTTCGTGGAGAACGCGTCTCTCATCATGCCATGAGAACCCCATACTCAGGTATCTTCAGATTGCAGGTGAGATTGGTTCGACAGAGGTCAGCCACATTTAGTGTGGCACACCGTGTACCAGATAAGGTAAGGTTAAACCGCGAAAGCACATACTTTTGAAAATGCCATGTGAAATGGATTAATCAATATATCAAGGTCAATCCAATACTATCATATCTCCCTATCTCAAACTCGAATTCCTTTCAAATTTTTACAAAATATTTTATATGCTGGAGGCGTTTTCAGTTATTCATAACCTTGGTTAGCCCTGGTACCTACCTAGGTACCCCGGCCTAGGTAGCTTTAAGTGATTGGAGTGTGGCTTGCCGAGATAAGGCGCCGAACCTGAAGCTTCCAGGTTAAGCTAAGTTACGGCGGTCTCGAATTAGCCTTGTGATCTTCACATCTTCAACATGCGACAAGACATCTTCTACATCCCATAAGAGGAAAACTAATTTGGCAACTCGCTGTGACTGTGAAATGCATATACGATTATGGAACTTCACGTATACATTGCCCACACGGGCCAACATCTTCAGGTAGACCCTGGATCCTTTACCTCGTAAGTCTGCGACGTCATGTCTACCCCGATCATAAATGCTGATGACACTCAAGTCTGGACGATTTTAAGTTGTGGGTGGCCAAGTATACACCTATTGCCGCCAGCGATCACATATCTCTTACCGCAGCAGCCAAAGCAGTGCGATTTCAAGGGCTTTCCTCAGAGGTATCCACGCCGACATTTCCCAGCCCTACAATTGCTAATCTTGGTACAGCAAGAAATATTCGTATATGACAGGCGCATCATTCAGCAATCTTCTATAGCATCTGCGAAATCATTGATCTCTGAAATCCCCCTACCGCGCAAATATACTGTTTCTCGACCCCCAGATTCGATCACAAACGAAAAGGACCTACAAGCATGGCAAGACTTATTCGTCGAAAGACGGGCATGGGCTGCGAAAGTAGTGGAAGATTGTGCTTCCATGTCGGATCAAGCGCAGCAAAGGTACATCGAAACGGAGGTGATTACTCGGTGTGTGGATACCGCTGTTTTGAACCTGGAGAAGCATGTCAGGGCGCTGGACCAAAAGAATGCCGAAGTTCAAAACTACGTCGAAGAAATGCAGAAACTCAACGTCGCTGGCGGGGACTGGGAAGTATCAATGGCTCGATTAAAGTCGCTACCTGCGACTGCAGACGTGATTAAGTTTATCACAGGCCGTGACTTGTCGAAGACGAAGCGCCAAATCACCTTAGCGGACTTGGTTGATGCAGAAGAAGTCAAAAGGTCTGGAAAGCTGTTGGGCAAAATTTCAAAAAATCTCGAGCGTAGTAGTGTAGAAGCCGGACAGGAAGTGGACGAGGTCATGCGAAGGATTGACCATCTGATTGAAAAGGTCGAGAAAAGTCCTGCGCGAGCGGCTATTCCACAATCTCAGGAACCTATTGCTTTACTGGAGGACATTGAGGCAATATTTAGAAAGGTCAATACTGACTGTGAAGCCATTCTTGGCTTTACTAACACACCGAAAAATATTTCACAAGCTTCAAAATCGGCGCTTCTCCACACCGATAAGTTTTTACCCTCGCTATCTAAAAGGGCTCTCGAGATGGAGGAAATCATGCAGACCGTTACGAAGTTGCGAAATTCCACCGCAATATCATCCTTAGAGTTCATGTATGACATCGCCAGCTTAACAACGATGCTTGCAGAAGTCAACAGTCGATTTGCTGCCCTGGAATTGGATGGTGATGGGGTCAACGCCTTGCATTTGATTTCAATGCTGGACACATTACCGGTCACTTTTGTTTCATTCTTGGCCGAAGCAGTCAGGCGCAGTGAATGGGACGAGAAAGTAAAATCAGATTCCTCGACTTTGGCTAATGAAATGGCGAATTTCCAAGAAGAAGAAACGAGGCGACGACGAAAGTGGCAGAAGAACGTTGGGGCTAATTTGTGGGATGAAAAGCCCGAGACGCAAGTCATGGCTCTGGAAGTCGTCTTGCATGGGGAAGAGGATGATTGGCCTCAAGCTTCTCGACGGGATTTAGAAGATATTTTGGCAATCCTTAGGGCTGAAAGTCTTCAATCACCAATGCTTAGCGACATTTCGAGGATCATTTCGGATCTCAGCAACCCAACGAGACAGCAAAGTAAGAGGGCAAATGCCTTTAAGGCGGGGAGTATTCACGAATCAGCTCTTGGAAAAAGCGCTCTATTAATGCGTGGGGACGACGGAGCCTTGAAAATTATGCAAGATGAGAAGTCAAAGCTTGAGAACAAATTGAGAACCGCTGAAAGTCGAATTCGAAGGCTTGAGGATCTATTGCATCGGCAAACTCAAGCCAACAGGACTTCAATCGGGAACGTGTTTTCAGTACCCAATACTCCTAGCCCTGATGTTCACAGTGTGGCAAACCCCATACCATCACGCCGGAATGACGACTCTCGTCGGTCTTCGATCTCATCCCGACGCTTTTCCGCGAACCGAGGCGAGGAAGAAGCAGCCTCCCAGCAGAAGCTACTTTCTTTGGAGGCAGAGTTGATTGCTGAACGTGAGCGCGCTTCAGGTTTGGAGAAAGAGGTTGCTGCCCAGAATACCTCAGCGAACGAGTTGAAGTCTCAACTTGAAGAAATGAATTCCATGAAACACGACCTTTCGGAGAACTTTAAAGCACAGCAACAAGATTTCATTGATGAGCGCAAAGCTTTGAATGATGACATCAAGCGTTATAAGGCAAAACTAGAAGAGCTGGAGGACGAGATGGATAGATATCTCGGCTCCAGAGAAAACGAGAAGTCCGATGTTGATGATCGTGTTCGTCTCTTACAAGATGAACTGGATCAATTACGAAAAGATAGTGCTGCAGAGGCGCAAAAAGCTCAAGGTCAGGTTGACTTCTTGAGAAACGATGCAAAATTGCAGAGGGAGACCAATGAGACCTTGGAAAGGCAAATGCAGATTCTCAGAGAAGAGAAGAAGGAACTATTATCCCGCACGATCCAGGCAGAATCGGCTGCTGAAGATCAGTTAAAGACTTTGCAAGATATTCATTTGCAGTTATCACCCAAGTTGAGGATGCCACAGGAGTTCACAGCCCTCTCGGGATCGTTGACTAACAAATCACTGAGCTTGATATCCGAGCTTGAAAATACGAAGCGCGATTACAACCTTGCAAAATCGCAGCGGGATGATGCAGAAACGACGATTTCAAAGCTGAGATCCGAACTTGCGGATTACAAAGAAAAGTTTGCTACCGAAGAGAAGGAATCGCAATCCTTGCGCGAAGAATTAGCATCTGAGAGAGCCAAGTACTCTGCTCTGGAGGCCGAGCTCACTGATGAACGCCTCCAATTAAGCTCCATAAGAACCAAGATGGCAGATGGCGAAACAGGATCTGAGGCTCTACGCAATCGTCTAGAAGAGGAGGAACGCAAAGTCACATCTTTGTCAGAGGATCTTGCTAGACAGCTTTCTCGTATCGGAAGTCTCGAGGAAGAAATAAGATCGCATCAAGATAAGCACCAATTTGCACAAGAAAGAGTCGAGAGATTGAACGACCGATTTGATTCACGCACCTCGCGTGCGAAAGACCTTACACAACGAGTGTATTCTCAAAATGATAAACTTTTCCGACTACTTGAGCGTTTGAGTTATTCAGTCACCAAAGACAATGGCTCAATGATCATTCAGAAATTACCAAAACCTGATCGTAGCATGATCAACGGAAATGATTCCTCAGATGCTGGAAATAAGCTCAGGCGAAGCATGACAGGTTCGACAACAATGAAAGCCATGGTCGACAGTGGAGACCTTGACCTTTTGTATTGGATGCACAATGACGATCCTGAAACAGAAAGCGAGAAGTATGACGCTTACATCAATTCAATCGGCAGCTTCGATATAGATAACTTTTGTGAAGTCATTGCAAAGCGAGTTAGGGACATGGAATATACAGCCAAGAAATATTCAAAAGATGCTCGTGCTTACCGGGAAAAGTCTCACAGAGCTCAAAAGGAAGCTCATGAGAAGATTGCTTTCAAGAATTTCAAAGAAGGGGATCTAGCCTTGTTTCTGCCAACAAGAAATCAATCCACCGGGGCATGGGCAGCATTCAACGTTGGCGCTCCTCATTACTTCCTTCGAGAACAAGATTCTCATAAGCTCCGCTCTCGCGATTGGTTATTAGCTCGAATCCATAAAATTCAGGACAGAGTGGTTGATCTTTCCAAATCCATCACGGATGGTCGTTCTTTCGGAAGCACAGGCGACTCTTTCGATGACGATAATCCATTCGATCTTTCCGATGGTCTTCGTTGGTATCTCATTGATGCCTCGGAAGAGAAACCGGGTGCTCCATCTACACCTGGTCTCGCCAAAAGCACAGTCGCCAGTGCAAATATAGATGCAACAGCTACGATTCGTCGCCCGAAGAAATCATCGAGTACGGGTGCTGAGGGGCTTAATAAAACCTTGGCGAAGAGTCTGGATAGTAGGAGAAGCAGTAGTAACTCCAAGAAGGCTATTCAGATTGCTGCGTCGCCGTTGCGGAAGACGGGCTCGACGGCTTCAGTTAGTGGTTTGAGAAATGAAGCGATTGGAGATGCGATGGATTCCGCCGTTGTAAAGAATGGTGATGGAGGCACCAATCCAGCTGCTACTTCTGCTACTCCTGAAGCAGTAAACAATGAGGTTCGAAATCCTTTGGATAATCTCTTGGGTCCTTGATCTTCATCTCTATCTTGATCCTGTTGTCTACCTGTCTTGTATCACTTTCAGACTTCTTTGCGTCGAGAATTGTGAACGTTCGCCCATTGTATTGCATATTTTGTTATACTCTTTCTATTTGCAGATCAAAGCTTGTAGCAGGACATACGCTGATAGTGCGATGGTGTTCTAGAATGTTCACAGTGGTCATGGGTATCCTGCAGCTTTGGGCACAGGCTTTGGAACAACTGGGAGTGTAGCTGGGAGTATTCTTGCAAGAGAGTGTTCGATGGGACATTCCAGCATGGAAAATGGAGCAATGGAGGAAATAGGAGAAGAGCGAAGTGCATCACCAAACAAGCTTAGAAGATCAATGATATGGGACTCTCTATGGTCGATTGATCTTAGTTTGGAGAGAGGGAGAGGAGGAGGATTTTAATTACGGAAATGGGAAGAAGGAATTGTATGATACGAATATTGATTGATAAATGGCGAAGATTAATAACATGGCGTAACATGACATTGCAATTGGAATCTGTAATGCGGGAGCGGGAGCATGGATGGATATGTACATCAATCAGAGTGAAGGATAAGATCATATAATATGCTGGAGCTAGAACTACTCATACACGATGCATCGGCGTGCTGAATGAGATGGGTCTGTAAATGGATACGGATGGACTTGAACAGTTATACATAATAGACCACATCACATTATCGGGCCCTAGCAACCGGGGAACCGAGAATGGAGAATGCGGAATGGGAAGGGACACTGGGAAACCGGAAAGAAATCGGAAGAAAGTATTTATGACTCTCGAGTCGGCACTTGTAGATAATTTTCTCATTACATCACATCACATTGTATCGTATCATATCTATCACATATGCATCAGTATCTAGGTAATTATTTCCCATTCTTCATCCTCAACTTCTCATCCTCAACTTCTCAACTCCAGCCTAAATCGGATACTTCCTCCCTATCTAGAATCGTACAAACAGTAAATCAAATAATCAATCCACTCCGTCTTCAACATATCAAACTTTCATATCAAATTTCACTTGGTAGTGCCTGCAAAAACCAAATGTCAAATATAGGATTGTCTACCTACCTAGATAGTTAGTATCTACCAGCCCAACTGACTGGAGTATCCTACACAACTATAACTACAATTGCAACTACAACTGACTTCCAAGTAACCCCACTATAGCAATGCTCCCGAGTCGTGATTGATACTATACATACATAGACAGATACATATAGTTGTATGTGTATGACATACCTACACGGGGCATTAGATATTAACAAATGATCCAACCAGCAACTGAGCTAGCAATATTGCACAGCCATGTTTCTATTCTTCTTGTCCCATATAGCCAATCTCTTTATACGCGCTGTGTTTTCTCTTCTGTCAAAGTAGGAACCGAATTGGAGATCCGTAGCCCTATGTTCATGGATAGCTTTAATCACAGTTGAGGATTATTAGAGAGGGATCAAGACGACTTAGTATTCAGAGAAATTCAAAATCACTTATACAATCACTTATACAATCACAACCACAATCATAACGAAACATATCCACTGTGAACATACAATGTATATTCTACCCAAGCACAAATATGCTCTAATGTCAAGGCAAAAGGCCGACCTCTACTACTTGACCATGGTTGAAGAGCCAAGTAACGCCCGCTTTATAAAATTCATCCATAAACCCTTTATGTTGAAACTTTTCCCTTGTATATCCCCTTTATATGCCGTTGAAGGTCAAAATGCTTTTCCCCGGTATCATTGCAATCATTACTCATGTTGAAAGATTTTACCCACAGCTCGCCTGTAAACAAACAAATGAAAACCCATATAAACATAATCTAGTATCTGTAGATCTCAGCCTTGAATGGTCCCTCAACCTCAAGTCCAAGATACTCAGCTTGAACTGGGGTCAATTTGGACAACTCGGCGTTGACGTGTGCCAAATGGAGCTTGGCAACGGTCTCATCCAAGATCTTTGGGAGAACGTAGACACCAACCTCGAGCTTTTGGGTCTTGCCGAACTCGACATACTTTTGACCGAAAGCCTCATCCTCGCACTTGAACAACATGATTTGAGCAAGGACTTGGTTGGTGAAGGAGCAGGACATGACGAAGGAAGAGTGACCGGTAGCACATCCCAAGTTAACGAGACGACCCTCAGCAAGGAGGATGATGTGACGACCGTTCTTCATGAGGTATCTGTCGACTTGGGGCTTGATGTTTTGAACGCTGGCAGCGTTTGCCTTCAACCAGGCAACGTCAATCTCAATATCGAAGTGACCAATGTTGCAGACGATAGCGTCGTTTGGCATGGCCTCGAAGTGCTCACCAGTCAAGATGTCTCTGCATCCAGTGGTGGTAACGAAGATTTGACCTTGGGAAGCGGCCTTCTCCATTGGCATGACTTGGTATCCGGAAACGGCAGCTTGGAGAGCGTTGATAGGATCAATCTCAGTGACAATGACACGAGCACCCATTCCGTGGAGAGCCATAGCACAACCCTTTCCGACATCACCGAAACCGGCGACAACGGCAACCTTACCAGCAATCATGACATCGGTGGCACGCTTGATACCATCGACCAAAGATTCACGGCATCCGTACAAGTTGTCGAACTTTGACTTGGTGACGGAGTCGTTAACGTTGATAGCTGGGACAAGGAGACCCTTGTTCTTCAACATCTTGTACAAGTGGTGAACACCAGTGGTGGTCTCCTCAGAAACACCGTAGCAGTCCTTCAACATCTCTGGGTATTTGTTGTGTACGAGTTGAGTAAGATCTCCACCGTCATCGAGGATCAAGTTCAAGCTCTTGCCATCCTTGAAGGAAACGAGTTGTTGTTCCAGACACCAGTTGTATTCCTCCTCGGTCTCACCCTTCCAGGCAAAGACTGGGACACCGGCGGCAGCAATAGCAGCAGCGGCATGGTCTTGGGTGGAGAAAATGTTGCATGATGACCAGGTAACCTCAGCTCCGAGGAATGTGAGGGTCTCAATCAAGACAGCAGTTTGGATAGTCATGTGTAACTATGATAGCTTCGTTAGTCTTCGATTCAGATTGATAGAGCAAGAGAATACATACACATCCAGCAATACGGGCACCCTTCAAAGGTTGATCGGCAGCGTACTTCTCACGAGTGGCCATCAAACCTGGCATCTCATTCTCAGCGAGCTCAATTTCCTTGCGACCGAAGGCAGCAAGACTGAGGTCAGCGACCTGTAAGTATTCAAATTAGCATAAGGGAATCAGCAATTCATAATGGGAGCTTTATTTACCTTGAACTTGGATGCTGGGGCAGACATTTTTGGTGAGGGAAAGATGATATTGAGGGAGATAGATACTGAAAGATAAGAAAGAGTCAATACAAAGTTTCCAGAGTGTAAAAGAATGAGTGCGAAGATTGGGATAGAGATGCCTTTTAATACTTACATTTGTTTTTAAGGGCGGAGCTAACAAGAAGAGGCGAGGTAGAGAGTAGAGAAGAAGAGATGAAATGGGAGGATAAACAGAAAAACTTCGGGGGCCGACGCTTCAACTAGTGATGGAGGGGTGAGAAGAAGGAAAATTCAGCGCTAATCCCAATGAGGTTAGATACATGATCCCTGAGTACCAAAACCCAACAATAGGAAACGTTTGACAAAGAGATAGACATTAGATAGACATTATTGGATTTACATTTGAACAACAAAGTAGATGAACTGTACTCGTATCTAACATACAATCACTTGTAGTATTGAATGCCTACATTAATAATGAAAAAAAAAGAGTACAGTAGATTCTCTTCAATAAGTGAATGACCCTTATTATCACAGAGTATATACTTTGCTGGCTAGATCTTCTGGCTCCAGCTACCTAGGTGGTTAGAGGATCTAGCCGACCACCGTCGCTTCGGGAGTACAGTAGGCCAACACTCTGTGAAAGATATGTAAGTCTTACATACTCCGTACGTAGTCGACAAGCAGATGGAAATCCTTCGCTTGTCAGTCAAACCTGCATATAGGTAGTAGCTACTCCTCGCATCTCATACATATGATCGTTCAGTGAGGTGAGTGATGTGAGCAAAGTGAAGTGAAGTGAAGTGATAACTAAGTACAAGATTCAGGGTCAACTTCAGCATGGAATTTAAATTAGACATGTGGGTATCACTGATAGCAAATAGTAAAGTGGGTGGACAATATCAAAAGTCCGTGTATTTTCGGAGGAATATACGAGATATCTATACATCCATAAGAGAAAAAGAGTTCTCAAGGTGTTGTCTATCGTTCCTTTTTTGATCATGAATATGATCCCACATATTGACATATCCCTCTGAACGCCATGCCCATGCAAGAAATCCCTCATAAGTGCCCTAGCTAGCAACCTTAACGTCCCTACTACCAGCTGCATTACATACGTTTCTTTTTAGTTTTGTTCTGGTAAGAGGTTGCTCTTTACTGCAAACATCTTTCCGGTGATGCTAGCAGTGAATCCGTCCACCTGTCTTGAATATTGCTCAACTTGTCGTGCGTTCAACATGCCCTCCAATCTGCTTGGTTCTGTTGGGAGCTTGAAGAGTCTTTCCCACTCATCCTCAGGTAGAGGTGCGAGTTTCTGGGTAGCTCTAGTGGCATTCTCCGCTGTACGCTTTGCCTTCCATGCTGTGACCTTGGCTTGCTCACGGGTCAATTGTCTTTGGAAGTATTGGAAGTTGTTGAGCTCAGTGTAATGAGTTTCTATGCTATCCAAAAGCATATCACAGGTTCGCTCCAAGTAAGGATCAATGGACAAGTCCAAGGATTCCATGTTAGGATAAAGAGGAGTTGGGGGTGTGTTTCGGTTGAGGTCTGCGAAACTTGCGGGGAATTCAAGATCCTTCTTTGGTAATTCGGCTGGCATTTGGTGCAAGAAAGAGGTCAAGAGATGGGAGTTGTGGACGATGATAGGTAATTCGACCAAGATGTCTTTGTATGTGAGCTTCGACTTTTGCATGCTATCGTCTTGTCAGTATTGGCGTTGTAATGGCATATCTTATGAACGTACTTCTCAGTGGTGAATTTGCCCTCCTTGTACGCGGCCATGAAGGTTGGGGAGAGTCTGAAAGCGCGTAGACTCAAAGCACCTTGGGAACTTCTGCTGACATCGTGAACAAGCGCGACAGTTCTCTCATTTGGTTCCTTTTGGTAGAAGAATTGGTTTTCGATCAGGCTAGTGTTGATGAAATTTCCCATGTTTGCACTCGTGTACCATCCGACGTTGTTTGCATCGACATTGACTTCCTTCAGCATTTTGATCATCTCACTCTGGTAAACGACGTTGGCTTTCGATCTTGGAGCTGCAGCAGCGATGTTCGAGGCGGCCATGTGGTCATTTGGGTGGGAATCCGAGGCAGCAACGTCCGTCGTGGGGAATGGGAAGGAGTTTGTGATTTGAAGAGTTCCGTTTGAGTCCATACCAACGATCGATCCAGTAGCTGTGGTTGGGTAGGTTGCGGCACAAGCCTTTACAATCTTCATAACAACCTACATATACTATTAGCCACAATTTTCGATGTCTTGCTTGTGATATAATCCATACCAATGCCTCAACTTGTACTGAGTGCAAAGGCACCTCTTTGCTAGCAATATCCGCCATGATGAAATAGGATACAAATTCGTGAACGTTCGATTACGAATAATTACTGGCAGTATTTCGATAGGGTCTGGCGCAAATTCGAAGAGTTCCGCGTCCAGTAGTCGTTGTCGCAAAAAGGTGGGTTATTTTTTGAGGATGGATTCTATTCATTTGTGTGCGAAGCCTTGGCGTTTTTTTACACTAGCGATGACGGGAATCTTTAACCCCGCGCGAATCTTCTTCTTTCAACACAACACAATATTGTTTTTGTTCATCAATGATCTATTCAACTTCTATTCTCACATAGTGAATACAGTCTCGAGGCATCCGAATACCTACATTTAATACAGACTGCAATTATCACACGGAATGCTAAAATATGAGTGTTTCGGGTAACCTTGAACGATTTTCGTCTCTTAATTATGTCTATTCTATTGTGGTATCATAAAAACAGGCAAACTTCTAGGTAGTTTATAAAATCATGGTAACTCCTTCTACGTCGTCGAATTCAAGTCCGATATTCATCCAATCGACCTGGAGGGAAACTTGGTATCAGACTACTTCAGATAGGATATATCATTTTTAGTCGACCCATTGTTCAATCTCCCATCCTTTCATATCGTCCTTCACTAGGAGCCTTAATCGTTCGACTACAAGATTTAATCAGCATCTGCAACATGAACAACAGTAATAGGATCGAGCTTACTTTTCCATTCCGTATACATATGCCTGGCTGCGTTGGCTGCGACTCGATGGTGTGGACCCACGCTACCAATTTTAGCATCTCGTGAATTACGCCAAACGCAAGTTGCAAGATTTCGTCCGTTCTTGTCAGGTACTCCGAACCAGTACCTACAGGCTGTCAGTTTATCTGCTGTGTACATGGGATTTCTTATCCTACTTGAGAAATCCTCCACTTTCGGTCGCCTCAGCGTGGGCAGCTTTGTCAAGAGCACCAAGGTCAGAGTAATGAGCGACAGTTTCCGGTGGGACTTGAGATCTGAAAACCACAATGTAAAAAAATTCCTCTTTCCAGGTGTAATTGGAGGCTTTCGCCAGCTCTCGAAGAGAATCTATGACTTCTTGCCACTAAAGCAAGTTTGGTTAGTGAACCTGAAATTTCAAGACTCAAGTCAGAATGTTGGGGAGCTTACATTGAAAGTCTCAATGTATGGCGCAGTTGCATAATCTTCTCTCAGACATTTCAATCCAACAAGCGCTCTAGCAAGCAATTGATTTGGCGTATCCAAGGTATCGAGATCTAGTAGATGAGGTTTTTCGTCGTATGGACTGACCACCAAGTATCTATCCTCATTCAAGCTATCATTTTTGCTGCTTGAAACAGGATGTTTCAGCTCAGTTGAAGATTCGAGTGCATTGGAAATCTCGTGGCGTTCAAGATTGTTGAAAGGTAGAGTAGGAGATGTAACAACGGCCATGATGTATGGAAGTATCGAAATCGTAGGTCTGGTCAATTTTAGGGAATTGTATAGGAAGAGGAGGTGAGACCGAAAAAGATGTTTTGATGATTGAAGAAATGGATCGATATCTTCCAGACTATACTGGAACGAAGCTATGGGAAAGTCAAAGATATAAGAATTGGAAGGGAAAGATGAGTCGAGGAAGGAGCGTCCAGGACGCAATTGCCCAAAAAGATACCACGACATGGTTTTGGATCAACAATATTCTACATTTAACATTTTTTGCGGGGGGGGGGGGGGTGTCGACCGTTAAATGACTCAGGATGGTACGAAACATAGTCCCTATTGCGCCATACTCGGGTGTTGAAGATAATCACGCCTTTCTTTGTTTCGATTGTAAAATCAGGGGAATCAAAAATAGCCCTATAGGGAAACAAAGATATCCATACCAACATTACATGCCGGCATCAAAGACTTCATCATTTCATGGCATTATAAATGAAACTTTATTTTTGGAGCCTCATGTATATCTCGTACTAACTTGAAAGTTCTGACACCAACAGCTGGAGTGAATTGTAACTAAAACCTACTACATACAATCAGACTTATCCGAGTTGCCAATTCTTCAGTACATATCTCGATCAAAGTTTTGGTACCTTGCATTAAACTCTATCTGCCCGTTCTACTTGGTTAGAGAAGATTTAGAGTTCCAGAGATTACTCAGACCTGGAACGTTTGGTCTTCCAATGACTGGTAATTGATACTCATTGAGCAAAGTGTTTCGTTTGAATTCATCTTCAATCCACTAGCACCATTTTCAATCGAATCTTGGATCGCTTCTTCTCGGTGATGATGAGATGGAGATTCATTCGAAGTTTTGTGTCGCCAGACTCAATTATACTTCCTTGTGCACGTTTCAACATCTTTGACACTTCTCCGTTTGACTCGACCGGAATGATTCGCCTATGCAGAGTTTGAATAGACGTCCATCCTCTTTGCAACAAGATCCGCTTCATTTCTATAGTTTGCTTGGTCTACATTTACAGATTTCCTTCAAGTCACTGTTACTACTGTCACTATCCATAGCTCAGCATATGAGCCTACTGATGACCATTACTACTGTCGATAGCTGAAAATTCCATCGAACCAATAAATTGCTTCTAATTCCGCGCAAAAGTGAAAGCCATATTGTGTGTTGATATCTTGTATGATTGTTTCCATCAAGTCGAAAATCGGATAAGCTTGGCGATATTCGAATATTGACAGCGCACGCACATGAGAAAGGGACACCGGGGGGAGTCATGGACCGCAGAACTCTGATTGTCCACGTGGAATTAAATATAATCGTGCGTGTAGTCTTTTCGTCCCATCATCATCTTATCATACAGATACCCAAGGGACTCTGTCAAAAATACCTGTGGCATTGTAGACGTAGTGGGGCCACTACCCCCAGATTCATGAACCTCCTTCTTAAACTTTAGGCTCCCCGTCGATCTCCCAGCCATACTTTTCCACTTTCATAAGATGCCAAATAGAGGCCGCTACCCAATGCTGTCCAGCCGGCTCTTAAAAGAGCACCTCGAAACAATCCTTTCATTCCAGCTTCCGCAATAACTTCTCGAGCGATAGTGAGACTGCCCTTTCTCTTCCCTCCAAGATTGTCAATGGATTGACCTCTCTTCTTGGCTTCCTCTATCTTCTTCTTTGCCTCACTCTCAGAGTTTTCTCCCGATGCTGCAAGCATGATCCGGGTCTTCACTACGTCGACGGGTGTTGTGATTACAGCTGCAATAGATCCGGCACTTCCGGCACTAACTGCTGTTATTGTTGCAGTCTCGAGCAACGAACCGGTCATAGTCCCATCTTGCCTCCGGTAGTTTTTAATCGACTCTTTCATGTGCTCGAACATAGGAAATTGCATTGCGGTGAACGGTAGATTCCGGGCAGCTAATGCCGTGTATCCTGTGAACAATTGCGAAGGCCTTTTGAATTTCTTCAATGCCTGCATAGTAACAGAAGCCCCAGAGGTTGAGGAGTGGGCTGGTCGACGAATCATCTGTGCATTTTGTTTCAATACCTCCGCAGGAGTCAATATAAAGCATGATACCAGTTCAGCTACCGCCGAAGCTGCGCTGTGCACAAAAGGTTGGGGTATCAGTGGAGTGTTGTTGCTACCGAAGCTTGTATTTGCTTTGGTGAGAACAGATTTGATTCCTTCATACGTGGTGAAAAATGCTCCTGCTGCGAAACATTAATATTGAGCTAGATTCAAAAACTTGGGAGCACATGCATGAAGGTATGGTCACCAGAATTACAGGTCCGACTCCTTGATATAAACCTCGAAATAGTAAACCACGATTGATGGCTTGTTTCGATGCATCAAAGTAGATCTTTTTATAATCTGGACTTTGGAATCGGGTCTTAAGAGTATCCAAAGGGTATACTAGAAGGTCGACAGCTACTGCTGCAAACGCTCCCGCCTGCGAGTTGTGTTAAAAATGTGATCAAAACATTCCAAATCAGGAAGTGTGTATGAAGCATGAAAGACAGCACAGTGTCCCCCGATGAAATCAAAAAGTCGACAACTTGAAAGTCCTTGGTGCTTTATTCATCGCTGCTGTTGGTATTCGGTTTACCTTTCCCCTTGGCTCACCGGTAGCCAATTAGAAGCCATATGGAGGGGTAATTTTCCCACGCAAACACTTGCTTGCTTTCGCTGCTACAAATTTTGATGAGCCAAACAAACTTACAAGAAGAACATCTGTATGTGAATTCGACATTTGAAATCATAATGAAGAAAATGAAAGACTTCAATAAGAAATGTTGGAAGAAAACGAGACATGGACCCCTCCAACCATCGTCATAGAAGGGAGCTTTGTCGGACGCTAAGATATGATGTACACCGGTGGTATTGTAATCAAAAAGAAAGTCGAGCTCTCGCCTCAGCTTCGTTTGGCCACTCAGCACTGGGGCAAGAAAAATCAAATTTGCAGATCAATCTCATACAACTAAACTTCCCTTTTCAATTTATTCATTTTCACACTGGCGAACTGGTTTTGGTCAACAACCTCTCGAGCTGAGGTTAGAAAGACAGCTCCCCGAGAGACAATGGCGGAACCTGCTCCAGCACCACAAACATTAACTCCCCAGTTTTGTTTCTCAACAGTTGCGCTGAGAGGTATTTCATTGTATATTCTAATATTATGCACAAATAGGACTAATACTCTATAGATTTCCTTCGCATATCTCGCGCCTCAATTGACGATAGTATAATACAAAATCTCAATGCGCTCGTAACACCTTCGAGGGAAGCGTTTGACCCCTCATCTACTTCGATCCGCAATCCTCGATCCCCTCATTCAAAACAAACATCTTCCACTGCATGTCAGAAATTTAAGGAATCAGTTTTATTTTCTTCGTGGCAGACGAGATCAGATGTGCTGAATTATTGCGCTTCGGTTGCTACGAGTCCGGACCCCGATGATCCAGATTTGCTGGAGAGACAGGTTGAAAATGCTAGGGATAGGGAGAGGGTGGTGAATGAGAGATTAGATCCTTATTCTGCGAGATTCTTCCCGAAAGAGGCGCGGACCGAGAGGTTGGCTGCTATTGTGAGGCAAGAAAGAGGGGTGGAAAATATTGTGAGGGCCAGGAGCTGGGGGTTAGTTAGGGAGAGATGTGGCGGAGATTCGGAGAGCTGGGAAGAAGCTATGGATCAGTGGAGGAAGAATAGGGAAAGACCTCAATGAGATGGTAGTGTGCATTTGGATGTTTGTGTGCAAGATTGCACAGAAGCGGGAGTTTTTGGATGGGTTCGGGAAATCATATACAGAGGACTAAATGGCTACTGATGGACATATCTGAGAAGCTTGTATGAGTGTATGAGAGGCAATAGAAAGAATCAACTCCACCTAATTTAAAGTATAACGCACGCATATATCACACCATTGCACGAGAGCAAAACACGGGATGCCTACCTAGCTGTTGGGAATCACATAAATCACAAAAATCACACTAATCATACAAAATGCCTCAAATCTAGACACTTCCCAATGGTAACCCAAACACCAAATGGAGAAAGCAATTAGACTTGCATTACATTGCACTAGTAATCTGTCTTAAATGTCTTGATACCATTTCAGTGAGAGCACAACATATTTGAAAGCGGATATGAAATTCGCCCGGAAAATAGCCGGAACTTTCCACCATTGCAACCTCGAAAGTGCAGTAGAACTTAATAATACACAACCCCTCCAAACAACGCAACTTCCCAACAGAGCAGGAAAATTCCCACCTGTGAGACGGAACGTACAGTCTAGGACTTTTAAATTATTGTAAAGGACTTTGATACGACATCAAGACCATTTAAAAGGACACCAAAGCATTGTGAATCCTGACGTCAGAATCACAGAACGATCTTTAACCCCCCACGCTGTTGAATAGCTTTTCTGGCAAACGCAATTGAGCAGTCATGCCACAACCTTTATCTTCGAAAGAGTCCTCACTCTTCAGGACCGTGGTTCGAAATTATGAAGATAAGCAGTACAAGAAAGGTGCGCTACATATGACAGCTTGTTCACAGGCGCCAACTTACAATCCACAGGTTTGAAAGCTGCCGACCAGATTCTGAAAAAGAACCCTAAACATGGAGATACTTTGGCCATGAAAGCTTTGATTCTAAATTCTCAAGGGAAATCCGATGAAGCTTTTGCGCTTGCGAAAGTGGCTCTCCAATGCGACTTCAAATCACACGTCTGTTGGCACGTCTACGGACTGCTCTATCGTGCCGCAAAAAACTTCGAAGAAGCTATCAAAGCCTACAAATTTGCTCTAAAGCTAGAACCAGACTCGCAGCAGATCCAGAGAGATTTAGCGCTTTTACAAGTACAAATGCGTGATTATGCAGGCTATATTGTTAGTCGCAAAGCTATGCTAACTGCTAGATCTACCAGTCGACAAAGCTGGACTGCTTTAGCTGTGGCATACCATCTCAATGGCGAATTGGCAGAAGCGGAGAGAACTTTGACCACCTATGAGGGAACTTTGAAGAATCCACCCTCCAAACTCGATTTCGAGAACTCGGAAGCTGTTATGTACAAAATTACGTTAATCGCAGAACAAGGTGATGTCAAGAGAGCTTTGGAATGTCTCGAATCGGATGGCAAACACAACCTCGACCGGCTCGCTGTTATGGAGCTGAGGGCAAAATACTTGTTCGAGCTTGGACGAAAGGAGGAAGCTGTAAAGGCATATCGTGCGCTGGTAGACCGCAACCAAGAATTCAAAACCTACTATGATTCCTTAATCCAAGCTATGGAGATCGACCCAACCGATTTAAAGGCTCGCAAAACTGTTTACGATGAATATGCAGAGAAATACCCACGATGTGACGCTGCGCGCCGGTTACCGTTGGATTTCTTAGAAGGGGAGGAATTTAAAGAGGCCGCAGACAAGTACATTCACCGTATGCTGGATAAGGGGGTTCCATCTACATTCGCAAACCTGAAGCATCTGTATGCCGATGCATCTAAGAAGGAAGTCTTACCGTCTATTGTTCAACAATATATCGAGAGTGGGAAAAGTGAAGAAAGTTCGGAGCCAAAGAGAAACGGTGATACATCCAAGGGCAACTCTTCGGCTTACTACTTCCTCGCACAACATTACAACTATTATTTAAGCCGCGACCTTGACAAGGCTTTGGAGTATATTGAGAAAGCTATCGAATTAGAACCTAAGAGCGTAGATTTCCACATGACAAAGGCGCGTATATTTAAGCATCAAGGAAATACTCAAAAAGCCTCTGAGATAATGGAAGAAGCTCGCAGTCTTGACACCAGGGATCGTCACATCAACACCAAGGCTGCCAAGTATCAACTTAGAAATGATGAAAACGAAAACGCCTTGAAGACTATGGGTATGTTTACAAGGGCTGAGACTGTGGGTGGACCGCTAGCAGATCTTCATGATATGCAATGTGTCTGGTTTTTGACAGAGGATGGAGAGTCTTATGCTCGCCAAAATAAAATTGGCTTGGCTCTCAAGAGATTTACGGCAGTCTACAACATTTTTGATGTCTGGTATGAAGATCAGTTTGATTTCCATTCTTTCTTCTTACGTAAGGGTCAAATTAGAGCCTATATAGATATGATGAAGTGGGAAGATAAAATCAGAGAACACCCCTTTTATAGTCGAGCAGCTCTTTCGGCAGTAAAAGTGTATCTTTCGATGCATGACAAGCCAACATCAAACGGAGTCAACGGATCTGCAGAAGAATCCGAGGCAGATGCTCTGGAACGCAAGAAGGCAGCAAAGAAGGCGAGAAAGGAAGCAGAGCGTCTGGAAAAAGAAGCTTTGGCAAAGAAAAATGAACCCAATAAGCCAGTGAAGGATCAGGATGGGGAAGTAAAGAAGAAGGATGATGATCCTAATGGAGAGAAACTAGCAGAGACCAAGGAACCGCTGGTTGATGCTATGAAGTTTTTGAGTCCGTTATTGCAGTTCAGTCCCAAGAATATTGAGGCGCAAATTCTGGGATTCGAGGTATTTGTTCGTAGACGTAAGTTCTCTTTTTTTTTTGCGTGTCTCATTATGGATGCGATACTAACACGCCGAATAGAGAAACACCTCCTCGCGCTTAAATGTCTCATGGCTGCATCGGCTATTGACAAGGAGAATGAAAGTGTAAAAGAACAGAAGATTCGCTTCCAGAAGGTCGTGGAATCGGGACTTGAGGGAACCGATGCTAAGGTCGTGGAGATTATTAAGGAGGAGTTTGCTAAGCTGTGAGGGAACCATCACTGATTTGTGTGGGGAACGGCAGCGTTGCGAGATATGCAGGGTATAAAAGCTTTTCTATATAGCACTTCGAGGTTTCTCAAACGACATAGCGTCATGGATTGGAGGCATAGTATAGCATGGCTCTTCAAAGCGGATGGACTTTTATAGTCTTTCATGATCCAACGTCTCTTTCATCCTTGGTATTGGATCATGGTCGGAAGGATTGGGGAGAATTAAAAAGAAAGGAACATGGAGAAAATTGAATTTATCGATGGATTGGTAGACAAAAGTTTGCTTACTAATTAAGGTAATGCGTCAGCTCTTCTCTATTCTACCTATCATAGATCTGTGGGCAATATCACGAGTGGAAGATGGTGAAGCAATGGAAGCATATCGATTTGGGTGTTTGGGTGATGATATCCGCTGTTTGTAGATGATAGAAAGAATGGAGTCAATGTTGAATCAATGCAATATGCTCAGATCAGATTCCTACCTTATTTGATTACATACATGTAGGCAAGAAATCACGAAAGAATCTACGCCGTTCAACCCATCAACGTTGGAGACGAAATCATCATAATATCAATTTTAGGAGCATGAGAGTAATTTATTGGACTTTTAGCGGTGTGAAAGTAATTTACCGTATATTTAATCTGTTTTACTTATTTTTTCTTTACTTATTATTAACCGCTTTAATATCTTTATAAAACTTACATTAAGTTATTATATTATTAGAATAGATAATAGTAATGAATCAACTTAATATAATGTCGTATAAAGATTTTTCATTAATTCTTCTAAACTATGAAAAGTATACAATTTATAGAAGAGCGGATTACTTTCGATATAAAAACTTAAAATACAAGATAAGCTTTCAGAGTTTTTCGAGTTAATAAAGGTCCGAGGTATAAAGTAGATCTAAAGGCCTTTTATTATATATTTAGGGTCTACTTTTTATATATCTTATTAAACTTTATAATTTTGTAATCTTGATATATATATATAGTATATTTTCCTTTAGAATTCTAATAATCCTATTATTATTATTAATAACAACAAATCCTATCAGCTTAGAGTCCGTTCGAATCGTTTTTTAATTTGTTATTAAAATGAGTTTAGTAGATTCATTGACTAATAATTTGGTCTATATTTTGTATATTTTATTCATGTTGAATTTTAGATTAGTAAGTTTATAAAATTTAAAGTAATATATGTTGATGAAATACTGATTAAAGCTTTATTATAGATTTAACGAAGTGATTATATAAATTTTCAAATTTATTAATTAATATAATATAGTTTTTTATAGCTTAATATTAGTGTTCGATAAAATACTTTTTTTTAATTATACTATTAATATACATTATTGATTAATATTCACATTCAGTAAATGTCTATTTAGACTATATTTATTATCTACATTATCTAAAAAAATCGATTCGAACGAGCCCTTAGGTACTCTAACGAAAAATATATACTTTGAGTCCTCTATCTTCTTTAAATACTTATATTCATATTATACAATCTTACAACAAATAGGTGTTAGTATTTTATAATATATATTTTATTTGTTAGTAAAGATTTCTATAATATATTTAGTATCTATGAGTTTTTTAATAAATAGAATCTACTATACTAAATTTCTAAGCAAATACGATATAGGATTTATTACCTAGACAGAGGATAAAGTTTGATCAAGAAGAATATTATTGAATTATATCTGCATTTCTTCTATCGATAACCAGACGAAAATAGAGGTTTTTGTATTAAAGGCAGATTATAAAGAGATAGGTGGACTTGAGGGTCTTCTTTCAACTCCAGGTGCTAAGAACTTACGCCATCCGGCTATATAGATTACATCCTCAATATCGTTTTCGATCTCCTCTAAGTGTTTGACATTATCCTTTAGAATTTTCTTGTTGAACTGAGATAATAGTGATATTATTAGGTAATTAGAAAAGGAGATAAGATATATTATAGCAATGAAGTATTTACTATAATATATAATGATAAATGTATAATTGTATTTATAATTTCTATTGATTCTTTGAGTAAAAAAGCTAAGATTATTCTCCCACTGAGCTTTGTCCTTATTAATAGTTATAACTTTGAGTTCGAGATTGGATTCAAGACGGACCAACAATGTATATGAGGTATTTTTTGTGACTAGAGTGTCTATGAAGGATGCTTGGTGAGGGGCAAAAAGACAATCAAAATCCGAATATATCGATTTGTATATATATCTCTGAAACGGAAAGTACATTGTTATGCGGATAAACGAAATTGTATATACTAGTAACCAGTTATATCTCAATATCAAACGTGTGCTGAACAATCATAATTTCTTAGATAATTCCTTATGATTCGATTTGTTTTGATCAGAAATAAATGAAGCCTACTTATTAATGCACGCCTGAGTCTGATAACTCTGCACTGCACAATGAATTTCCGATATGATACAGAGTATTTTCACAGGTGACATAGTTTTCGGAAGACAATATAAGAGCCCAACTATGACGTCCTGAAAAATGAACAATCTTACATGTGTATATGTAAGATTCTTCTTTACCACAATACAGCGCGCTTTATTGTGATTAGGAGGGCATTGGAAAAGAACGAGGGGTAGTGCGGTTGAGTATACGCGCTCCCTGTCAAGGTGCTCAAAGTAGCCAGTTGAGTTCAAGAAGGTAACAAATTCCTTTGGTCTAGCAAGCAGCTTCCTTGGGCACTCAAATCTTTACTGCGTACTAGACAGAAGGCTTTTAGGCTTGAGCGGCCAGCCTGCAAAACGAGTCCGGGAGCGTTCACAGACCACCTTGTGCTCCGGGGTCTTTTCTTCCCGCATATACGCTCTAGGATCGCATCGAAGTGCTTGAATCGACGCTGGTACGATGCAAAATCGCCGTGGTCTGAGCCGACGAGCACTTGCCTTGCATAGACCCGGCCATTTTCCGATTATCCTTATACTGCTCTGAACCGTCTGAAAAAAAAACAGTGATATAGTCCTCTGGGAGACTATTTCACCATATAGTAAAGAGCCTAGCCACCTCTTCTTTCTTGATCCTCCCAGTAGGATCTATGCGGCAGCTTGCCGTAAAGTGAAGGAGGGGAGATTACTGGTCTGGGGGTGGATGGAATCAGAGGTTCTTGTATCCTCAGCTTTGTTCCTCTCAGATTCTGTAGGTGAGTTGCGCTGAGCCGGCAGGCGCGCGGGTGTCCATCGTCTACTATCAAAAAGGAAGCAGGAATGGGGAAAACAGTGTTTAAATACGTTTCTCCTGCAGGCAGGGTACCCAATAGAACGTATTCTCTACAATTTTCCGCAAGAGCTCCTTATCTCATACACTCGCCCATCCCAGCCGGAGACTCTTAGCTCTCCAGCGTACGGGTCATGACCGGCGGATAGTCCCATTACAGAAATGACTATAGCTCCAAGCGAACCACATTCCGGCAGAAGGATTAGTATATCGCGCCCCTAATCCATTTTTATATCCTGCCACTTCTCTTGTAATCGCCGATATACAGTTCGGGTGAGAATAGAAGATAGACTACCGTATTCTTTGTCCCTTGCTCAGCAAAGGCAAGGAAGTTAATTCATTTTCATCATCACAACAGCCAAAAGAGCATCGAGCTCAAGGTAGGAAATCGACAGTTGTGGTTCGAGATGAGTAATACAGTCGTCGTTTCTCATCTACGACGAGGCCGATGTAGGGGGGAATGGAAGTGGGTCAACATGAGAAGAGGTTCAACATGAGAAGAGGTTTACAACGCACAGCGAGCCTGAATGACCATACGAGGAGATGTTTGAACAGAATTGAAAAGGGCGGAGGTCGAGGGGAGGGGAGTGCGATTCTTATAGATGTTGATAGCGACAGCTCGCTTGTGCACGCACCTTGCCCAATGCGACGGCTGCTAAACTCGGGGGAGGGGGGCAAGCACTACGGCTGAAAAATTATATTGGATTTGAAATGATTTAACCTTATAGTTATTATAAAAAGTCTTTTAAAATCACAAGAATTCTCAGAATCCTATGGATTTGATTGGTTGATAAGCTCCTGTTAAGCAATGGAGCCCATTCCTGGCACCTCATGGGATTCAGCATTCTTCAGTAAATTTGCGGCTGTTGATGCCTGAGGCTTTCAATTCAGCTGCCGAACTCAAAGATATCAGGTACATCCATATTACCCCAAAAATAAATTAAAATGGAGATGAATTAAAGGTTAAGCAAGTTCGCGTCAAGTCAAATC
Source organism: Botryotinia globosa (assembly GCA_014898425.1). Taxonomy (NCBI): domain Eukaryota; kingdom Fungi; phylum Ascomycota; class Leotiomycetes; order Helotiales; family Sclerotiniaceae; genus Botryotinia; species Botryotinia globosa. The sequence goes on from RCSZ01000009.1 coordinate 1,768,928, forward strand.
CAACCGCGTCCATCAATTCTGTGCATCCTACCTACAACATTAAAAAATACATAATCCCTTGCCCAACTAATTCTACAATTCTAAGAACAATCCAACAAAAATTTCCTTTGTGAATATCTTCACAAATTATTCTATTGTACCATTATCTTCGCATCTTCCTTTTATCAACTTTATTTGTTGCATTTGCGACATCAACCGACCATCAAAGGCTTATACACCTTGTACCGAGATCTCTGGAATTTGACTTCAAGATGGTCTCCGCCAGGAAGCGTGGAAGGCAGGAGATGGAAGCCAGTGAGCTTCCAAAGGAACCAAGTATGATTGATCAACTCCGAAACATGTGGGAATTTGCAAATCTTGCGCAATGGATTTTCATTTTCGGCAGGACGGTCAAAATCGATGAGAATATTGGAATCGAGGTAATACATCAGCCTTCCCTCTAGCCTTATCCAAATGCTACTTCAATACTAACAAGCTGTCTCGACATAATAGGAACTGGAGATGGAATGTTCGAAAACACACTCGACTGTTCTGCCAGAGATTGGTCTTGCTCTATTGAAGTTTGTTTCTGCTCATCGAGGGCTCACGTAAGTCAACTCCCAAGATTCCTTTATTAAATATCGTAGCCTTGGCTGACTAAATCCAACAGTCCCGAGATTTTCGATGAATATACAAGAAGACAATATGTTGCCAAAGCACCCGAGCGAAATCCATATGGTACCGAAGAGGAACCCGCCACATTTACAGAATTCGATGCTTTTACTAAGGTAAGCATCTGCCGAGCTATACTTCATCGAGCTTTATTAATAGTTATTGTAGATTCGAGTTTTACAGCAACTTACTCAATGGGCCATGATTAGTCCAGACCGTATTCGTGAGAGGATGGAAGAAACTAAGGACATCGAACAGACCTCTTGGGTAAGCAAGTATCGATTTATGTCAATATCCAACATCACTAACTTCTTGGAAATAGCGCATCGAACCCTGTGGATGGGATTCGGATGATCGCGAATACTTTGTGCTAGACGACAATCGATTATATCGTCGTACTGAAGCTCCACCACCACCTCCTCCGGCTCCAGCATACAAAAAGAATTCAAAGAAAGGCAAGGCGGCTGCAAGGGCAAGCAAACGAAGGAAGACAACGGACACACTCGACAGTGAAGTCGAAGCATCGGTAGAAGCACCGGTAGAAGAAAAGGTGGACGATGGGTTTGGAGGCGCAAAATGGGAATGCATTGCTGTTTCATTTGAAGAGTTTACCGCGTTCGCAGCGTCAATGGAGAAAACCCGGGATCCAAATGAGAAGATATTACGAAAACGCATCGTCGATGACGTATTACCACTATTGGAGAAACAAGAAGAAGCTCGAAAGCGCAAAGAAGCACAAAAGCAGCGCGAGTTGATCAATATCGAAAAATTGGCTACAGCCAAGAGATCTAGTAGAATAGCTGGTAAGATGGAGCAACAGAAGCAGGAAGAAGAAACTAGAGAGGCGGAACGCAAGAAGCAACAAGATTTAGCAATGGCAAAGAAGGAGCAACAAAAATGGCTCAAGCTGGAGAAAGAAAGAGAATCGCGAATGATGACTAGGGAACAACGAGTAAAAGAGAGAGAAGCACGTCGTATCCTCCATGAAGACGAATTGGCCAATCTCTCTGAGGATAGTAGAAAGGTTGGATCGGGTGAAGGACGTCTCTCGGAACGTCATCTAAAGGCCGAAATCGAAAAGAAGAAGCAAGCGCTCGAACAACTTAACGAAGAAGATGACTGGATCTTTGACTGTATCTGTGGCGCTTATGGGCAGATCGACGATGGGACCCATAGTATTGCATGCGAAAAATGCAATATTTGGCAGCACAGTAAGTGCGTTGGAGTCAGTGAAGCTGAGGCTGATAGCGATGACTTTGAGTTTATATGCACTACTTGTAAACGCCGTGCTGAGGAAGCAGAGAAGGCTAAAGCTCACCCACCAATGAAGATTAAGCTTGGTCGAACTGGATCTTCTTCCTCCTCGGTGCCACCCAAACAAAATGGCGTTCCAAGTTTGGATAATGGAGCGATGACAAGTGGTAGGCTATCATCAACTCCAGCTTCACCACAAAAAGCAGCACCTCAGCTACATCTGTTTTCTACTACCAATGGAGCACACAGGTCAGCACAATCAGCAAAGGGTTCTTCACCTCGGACACAGAATAAACCGCCACCTATTCTGCCACCAAAGTTCACCAACAGAAATGAACGCGCAGGCTCTCCAATCGGTAAATCCGATATCAGACAATCCATTGAAACTCCCATCGGGGAAAGCCCGTCTTTATCACGATACAATGGTTTGGGCAACAGTAATCCTTTTTCCTCTCCCGCTCCTCACAGTCCAACTTCTCTCCCACCTCCAAAGAATTTGACTACCAATGGCGCGGCTCGGTACAACCAGTCCCCGTCAAAACCTCAGAGCTCGCCAATATCTTCACCAATCCAACAACATGCGGATCTGCCAAGTCTCAAAAATAATGGAGATGTGCCAGTTCAACCCCTTAATGGGTTTCACAAAGAGCACAATGATCGTCGTAGTTCATTCAACTTTTCATCCCCTCTTGCAGGAGTTCCCGTCTTGACACCATCTCAAAAGAATGGACCGATACCAAGTTCATCATTTGAACACAATGGGCATGCCGCAACGCCAAGTGGTGCCTCACGGTTTACTATGATAACTGCATCATCCCCAGGGTTAGATCAAGATCCACTTGATCCAGGTCATGCATCGGCTCTCCCATCTTCGATCAGTGGAATTTCTCCTACAAAACATTCTCCTCCGCGTCCAGCATCAAATGGCTCAACAACCCCGGCCATTCTTCCCCCAGTCGCTCCATTATCGCCGAGTCCGCGATCACAAAATCTTGCTCCACCTGTTAAGCCTTCAGAGCCACAATTGAGTCAAAATACAGCTCACTAAACACCGTGATTATGGATCAGCGCAATTTTTGGTGGCTGGCAAGGGTTTTATTCTGGCTTTCTGGTTGAGTAGCCAATGATGCTTCTGCCTTCCAACACAGTTTAAGTTTCTCATTTTTCTCTATCCTGCAATCTTTGATCATGTTCGATCTTGCAGTGTACCAACCTCGTATGCCATTTACCTGTGCAAGATTCACGCAAGCATATTCTCATTCTTCACCCTGTATTACCTTTTTGTTTGTGAGTGGCGTTGGGATAGGGAATTAGAAGGGAATAAAATGGCGAATTTACATACCATGAAGATGAGGAATGGGATACATCGTTCTAAGATGAATGAATGGATGTATGAGTGTTGATGGATAGATGCATATCTGCAGAGCCATCTTTGACTCTGGCTTTAGGAGATATAACTTGTATTATGTTGAGAAGTGACAAAGATGTTTTGGAAAGGGAAACTGAATCGGTGGGTTGGTAGTTGTGAGCGAGTCAACTTAGTTGCATGAAATTCGAGATGAGATGAGATTACAAAATATCAATTGTACTATATGTTAAATATCAGTATGTTTATAATTTTTTTTTGATTTCTGAGGTATGTAATTTGTGATGTGTGATGTGCTTGAGATGGATAGATACGGTGGAGATAAACACGACTTGATTTGTATTTCATGAGATTCATTTTAAGTATGTGCTTTTGAGCTGGCTCAAGTGGCCTTTTTTTTTGCCCACTTTATTTATTCTTCATATGAGACATCTGAGATTCAACCTGATATCCATAACTCCAATGTTATCTACTTGCCTCGTGCTCGAATCGGCCAAGATAGTCAATAATAGTCGGCTTTTGTAAGCTGCCTCCTAGTTCTTAGTCGGGGAAAGCGGTTGCCCCCGTTCAAAAAAATATTATACTATTTGAAGACTAATTACATTTTTGAATTCATTGAAACCATAGCAATTCAATAATATTAAATTTCATAATTCCATCTTGCAAATTGACTAAGTCACCTACCAAAAAATATCAGGGGACATCCGCTTTCCCCGACTAAGAACTAGGAGGCCGCTTACAAAAGCCGACTATTATTGGGTTGACTCTGAGTAGAACAACCGATTTACTTGGTGCGTCTATTGACTGGTTATTGATTGACTTTAAGTTGGGTTGGAAGAGGTTTGCGAGTGAAGTTGTAGGAACAGATGATGGTGTGGAAGGATGGGAGGATGGGAGGATGGAGAAGGTGGAAAGAATAGAATGGGGTGAGGGCTAGAGAAGTGGAAGGATAAGGGAAAGGGAAGGGGAAAAGAGTAGGATGGTTCTTTTGTTATGTTTTTTCTTGGATAGATAGATGAATAGATAAATGAATAGATAAATAAATAGATAGATAAATAAATGAATGAATAAATAGATGAATAAATAGATATCTTTTTATTATAAATAATTAAATTATATTTGATTGAATAAGTAAGAGCTATATATATATTTATTTTTATATAATATAAATATTTATATATTTTAATATATTTATTTATTTATTTATTTATCTATTTCTTTATTTATTTCTTTATTTATTTATTTATTTATTTATTTCTTTATTTATTTATTTAATGATTTATTTCTTTATTTATTTCTTTATTTATTTCTTTAGTGATTTATTTATTTAATTATTTATTTAATTAATTATTTATTTATTTATTTATTTGTCTATCTATCTATCTATCTATCTATCTATCTATCTATCTATCTATTTATCTATTTATCTATCTATTTATCTATTTATCTATCTAATTCATTTAAACTAATAAGAGTATATATATATATATATATATAAAATTATATATAAATAGAAATATAGATGGGAATAATAGTAAAGAAAAAGAGTAAATGAATATATCAATAGAGTAGAATAGTATAAGTCGAATACCCCTCTTTCGGGCCACCCTTTTACACCAAAAATCACTTTTTAGCCTATCAATATCTCTATCAATATTGAATATAATTTAATAAAATTATATATATATATATATATATATATATAATTCGAATTATTTTGAGCTTATGTTAAAATTTTTTAGAATTGTAGGATTTTTCTGGATCGATTTCTAGAGTTTCAAAATATTGATTTTCAATTTATATATAAATCATATACAAATTTAAAATTTTATAAAATCTTTAATAACTTTTTAATAATAATTATTAAAAGAAAATTATATATCTTTTTAAAAAATTCAAATCTGAATCTATATAAAAATCCAAAAAAATTCAAAAAATGAATAAATATAGAGATATAATATATAGTGAATTAAAAATAGTATAAATAATCCCTGTAATTTTGAGGGTACCCTTTTAAATATTTATTTATAAGGAATTTTTTATTTTTTTAAGATCTTCCAAATTGAATATCTTATAAATTTATAATAAAATTTTATAATTTATTTTTAGCTATTTTTATTTAAAAGTTATTATAGATTTTATGGAATTTTAAATTTATATGTAATTTGTATGTAATTAAAAATCGATATTTCAAAGCTTTAGAAATCGATCCAGAAAAATCCTAAAAATCTAAAAATTTCAAAATAGATTTGGAACAATTCGAATTATATAGATTTAAATTTTTATTAAATTATATTCAATATTGATAGAAATATTAATAGATTAAAAAAGTGATTTTTGGTGTAAAAGCGTGGCCCGAAAGAGGGGTGGCCCGAAAGTAGGGTGGTCGACTTAATTACTTAAATTCTTTCTTAGAATAATACGTAGAGTGGGTGGAAATTTTGGACGAGGATGTGAGGGATTGCTGTGACGGTTTATGTTATGGAGGGATGGATGGATGCCTTTGGTAATTGATGATGTATCTGTGTAAAGAGATTGAGGAATATCTATAGTTATGTCGATACATCTCCGCGTTCACAACTCCGATTCACAACTCCTATCACTCCCCAGTGTATATATAAATATATATATAATGTAGAAGGAAGGTATCGTACCCGATTTAGATAATATCAATCCCCAATTCCCCAAAACGATAATTGAACAAATAATCACAGAATCAATCAAATAAGCATCCTCATCAGTCAACACGATAGCGTGGTCAGAGCATGTAACAAAAAGGGTGGGAAGAAGATTGTAGGATAAAAACACACACGAAAAGATCAAACAAGCAAAAAGAATGTTAAAATAGACATACAACAGTGGGGATTCGCTGGTGGTCACCCACCCAACTACTAATCCACCGATCTGAAGCTTGTGTATGGCAGAGCGGACGGGATGCCCAATTCTCTTCAGTCTATGGTCGTATGTGATGGAGTTGTGGTTGTGTGAGATTATATTTAGAAGAACAATGTAAGGTGAGAAGTGAGAGTGGCTGCTTTGGGTTTGGATTTTGGCGAGTGAGCGAGTATTTTATTGTATGATTTATATTAGATTGCTCTTTCTTTAATCTAAATCTAAATTTCTGATATCCATAGCAGACGTGTTATTTTCATTCCGCTTGGGTTGTCATTCATAATTATTCTATGGAAGAAGTAGATTGATTGATTGATTGACTGATTTAGTTGCTGGTATAGTAAAACTCTCTAGATATTTAACATTCGCATGTAATAAACCTCGCTTAACAATTTTCTATCCCTCCTACGATCTTACGATAATTACTCTACCAATGAGCCCGGATTACTAATTATCAATCGAAATAAATATAGATGTTTCGGTAATTCGTATGTCTATTTTGGTACGCGTGAGTTTGTGGTTGGATCTATGTATGTATATACTTATGTATAGGTATGCATAGGTATTTCATGAGAATGAAAAAATGAAGAAGAAAGCGAGAAAAAATTAAGCGAGAAATCGCACTCTGGACTCGTAGGGGAAGTTGGGTGAGCTGGGTGAACTGCATGAGCTGCAAGAGGGGATTCTGGTTTCTTAGGATTATTATTTGATGATTGATATTATAGGGGAAGGGAAGGGAAGAGAAAAGGGAATGAGAAGGATGATTTGTATTTGTATACAAGAGGAGGAGGAGGAGGAGGAGGAAGAAGAAGAAGAAGAAGAAGAAGAAGAAGAAGAAGAAGAAGAAGAAGAAGAAGAAGAAGAAGAAGAAGAAGAAGAAGAAGAAGAAGAAGAAGAAGAAGAAGAAGAAGAAGAAGAAGAAGAAGAAGAAGAAGATATATTAGAGAAAAGTTAATCAAATTTCAAAACGCAATGGAAGTAGTAACTTGCAGGCGAGCAAAGCGAAGCGAACTGAAATGAAATGAGATATAGAGAATTGTAACGAATAGAAGAAAAAGAAGAAAGAAAAAGTTGCTAGGGGTTGAGAAGAAAGGATTTATTTCTTAATACACTGTTTCTGTACTCTTGATTTATTTATTCATTTTTGATTAGATCTTTCTCTCTGTTCATTCATCACCTTATTCAACCATCTTAATTGTCTCATCCAAATCCAAATCCATATGTCCCTATATCCCCTCCAACTCATGTACACACATATATACACACATATATCCCAAGCATCTCATACAAACCCCAACCCTTCACCTCCCCTCCCGTCCTCTCCTCTTTTTAGCCACTTACTACCAGAAAATAAAATACAATCAAAAGCATGTACCTACTCACTTACATCCCTCCTCCCCATTCTTTCCCCCCCCCAAACCCCTTTACAAAAAAATACAAAAGAAACAGAATTCAAACATACAATAATAGTAATAGTAGTAATAGTAATAATAATGCCCCTAATCCTCTATAGACTATAAGTTCTACCCCTTTACAATTTCAAAATTATTCATTCTAGGTTCTGAATATCAAATTAAAGATTCGATCTTTTGTATACTTAGTTTTTATATACTTAATATATATATATGTATATATACTAATATAATAAAATTATAATTCTTTTATTTCTTCATCTATTTATTTATTTATTTATTTATTTATTTATTCATTCATTCATTCATCCCCATCCATCTCAACCCCCCTAAAAAGAATAATAAAATATCAAATGAATCCCTCCTCCCCCCCTTTCCCCCTTCCCCTACAAAAAAATAAAAAAATACTCAACTAATCCACCCTCCATTCATTTTTTCACCTATTCATATACAAACAATACCTCATTAGCCCCTCCCACAAATCACAAATTATAAATCACTAATTACCTTCCCTATTCTATCTCATTTTTTCCTATCCTATCCCATCTCATCCCATCTAATTTTATCCCATTTCACCATCTCATTCCATTCCACCATACCACCATTCCACTACTCACCATCCCACCATCCCATTACAAATCCAACTCAACTAATCAACCTCAAATAAAAACAAAAACAACTCAAAACTCAAAATACAAAACCCAAAGTACAAATCTAAATTCAATCTACTAATTAATACATATCAATACCACACTATATAAAATCGCATAAAATCTTATAAACTAATCATTTATTCCCTTTATAATAACCCCTATATATATATTGAAGAGTTATATATATAACCCCTATATAAGAACTATTAAAAGAATCAATCTTAGCTATTATCTATAGCTAAAAAAGACTAACTATAAAGGCCTTTTGTTAATATAGGATATAATTCAAATATTCGACCGAATAACCCCGAGATTATTAAGGGCTAATCTCTTAGTAATTAATAAGAAGTTAATATTAGTAGAATTTAATTCTAGAATTATTAACTTAGTTTATAATAAACTTATAATTAATAATATTATGAAAAGAAATATTAATAGAATTATAATATTAGAATTCTAGAAAAGTAAATTATAAATAGCTGAATATACTCTGAATAAATTAGAATATAAGATTAATTTCGAGTAGAATTGTATGAACAAGGGAATTCACTACAAAGGGAATTCACTTCAAAGGAATGATTTCAATACAACAAAGGCAACTACATTGAAAGGATTAAGCGAATGTGAGACTAGCTCTTTCAGTAGTGTCTATATGAGGCCTACTACTTTCCCACTTAGCTAGCTCTTTAGATAGAATACAATTAGATATATAGGACCTACATTACGTAGGTGCTACGTCTTTCGTATCCTTCTCGAATCAATAAGAATCCAATATATCTGTTTATATAATCTCTTATTAAGACTATCAGACTCTTCCTAGTATACTCCCTACTACTGAGCTCTAATACCTTTCTGAAACTTATTATAACTTAAGTTAATTTTTATATATTTACTATATTTACTATATTTACTATATTTACTATATTTACTATATTTACTATATTTACTATATTTACTATATTTACTATATTTACTATATTTACTATATTTACTATATTTACTATATTTACTATATTTACTATATTTACTATATTTACTATATTTACTATACAATATTATATCATAATATCCTCTCATATACTAAAAGACAAAACCATATACTACAAATAAATATTCGCATAAGACATAGTAATTAAATAAAACTCATAAATTTTACAACTTGATATGGAATTTGAATTTGAATTTGATTTTTATTTTCAGAGCTGGGTATTATTTATGAAGCATGAAGCATGAAGCATGATAATGTCTGTACGCAAAATATAATACAATACAGTACAATCCAATATTGTAATCCTACAAAGCATACTCACACTCGAGGCATCACCCCCGATATCCCCATGTTTTCCAAGCCTAGCCTAGCCTAGCCGAGCTTATCAGACAATATTTCGCTGATGAAATGACGACGTGAGTATTGTACAGTGTACACGAGGTATCTCCCCCCACCCATACATCACACACCACACATCACCTATTCGTAATGATCATACAGGGTCTACTCACCCTCTTAAGTTTTACCTCTCCTTCCTCATCATTCTCATTATTCATTTTCCTCTCCCTCATTTCCTTGTTCCCATGGTTTCTTTTCCTTGTCACCTGCAAACCAACTTATTCCAGAACGTCCCAAACTTCTCAATCCACCTTTAATCCATCCCTCGACCTCCTCTTCACCAACTACGATCTTTTTCGCCTTTTCTTCATCTTCAGCTGTCAATTCAGCTTTACGCATTCGAGATGCGATTCTCTGATCCAAAACAACGGGCTCTAACCATGTTCTCTCTGGATCCGTAGGAGTACGAGTGCGAATGGATTTATGCCATTCTTTCTCTTCTTCTTGGAGAAGGGTGGCTTGTTCTGATTCTGGAGATTCGGATTCCGTAGATTCGGACGAGGGATTAGCATCGTGATAGGGACGATAGGTAGCGAGAATGATGGCAGCTGTGTCACGACCGATTTGATCGGCGAGATGACGACGATTAAGAAAGCGACGGAGACGGGTGGGGGTATTGAGGAAACCAAGGATATGAGGGAATGAGATTGCGGCCGAAGGGTCTAGTTCTGCGGGGCAAGATGAAGGGAGAGTTGCGGATGCGTATTCTGAGGTTGAGATGAAGGGGGGTAAGTGTGATGGTTTTTCTTTCTTTTCCTCCGCTGGGGTTTCTTCAGGACTTGGGGTGGTAGTAGATGATGCATCTTCGGGTTTAGAGGAATCGCTATTAGTGCTTGTGTGGATCGTTTTTCCTAGGAGGGAATCGACTGGACTTTCGGCTTCCGAGGTTGGAGCTGGGGTGTCTGCTACTTCTGGGCTTCCTTCCACAGGTTTAGGGGGTTCGGTTAATGGACCTAACCAACCCTCATGTACACCCCTGATATATTCTTTCCACGTGTGTCGTCCAAGTACTATATCACCCCTTGGCCCATCAAACTCCTTAATTCCAGCATTCTTCCTTGTCGATAAAATAGGATCCTGTCCCTCTCGACTCTCCTCAAATGGTAATCTTGCATTTCGAATCTTCTCCGCCAATTCCGCTCGAATATCACCCTCTTTCCTCCCCTGTATAAATTCCCAATCCAAACCTGAAGCTACCAGTATCGGCTTAACATATTCCTTGAAGTGATCTTGCGCAACCCGTAATCCGTCAGTTGGAGGTCCTTCGAGGAAAACCGTAAGTTTCCTTGGCATAGTACGAGAATCCCCTAAAGGCTCTTTCGCAATGTGTTCCACCAATTTACACCATTTCCTCTGCGCTCTCTTCTTTTCTCTCTTGTCGTAGATGACGGCTGCTGTGAAAGATCCAGTAATGGAGAGGAATATCATCCAATTGCGGGAGGGAACTCTAGGTCTAAAGTTTTCGCCGAATCCTAGGTATTTCCACATAGGATTGGGTGGTTTTTGTTTCGCCGCAGCCTTTGCATCGACTTTAACTTCTGCATTTGCAGTCGAAGCTGGCTTCTAAGATCCTGTTAGTTTAAGCTCTCCATATAAATCTCCTTGGAGGGAAATTACCTCTGCGTCGGGCACTTTCGCGTCTGACATTATGGAGGAGTGGGTGTATATCTCTCCCAACCGTGAGACTGAAATTTGAGTGCTCCTTTGTGTTTTGAGCAATTGCTCTTGGATATATCACTGCTTGATCAATATTTCTTTGCTGGAGTTGAATCTTTTTCAGAACGCCGGACAAATCTTTCGCCGACGGCACGTGATGAGAGCGTGGTTCTTATCGATAAGACGCAGAGGGATGGTTTGGTCTTGGCATTTTGGAGATCCGAACTCGCAAGGCCGGATAAAGAAAGGGCTGCATTTTCCGTCCACAGTCCACCATGAGATAGATCCATTGTACCAGTGGACGCGATTCAAAGTATCTATCTCACTACAATTCAACCATGTTGTTTGTTATGATGATACCTCCCATGATCACACATTATACACTTTTACTCTGTACTGTAGTCTTTGTAAAGTGATTCATGTTGGCGCCGGGTAAAGGGACAAGGCGATTCCCGCTCCCGTTGTGGCGGTATCAATATAAAAAGGGTAGCGGGTTGGTTAACGCAACGGATCGAATACTTTAGTCTTCACCGGGTCACTGCTATGATCTATCATCGGAGAGGCCCATGAACCTTGATTTTACAACACGATTGGAATTGATGAGATGAGATTGACAAGTAAAGTCCAGTGAAGCAAAGTCAAGCAGAGTCAAGGAGAGTCAGGTCAGGTAATATAAAGCTAACAAGTCGTAACCAAAAGCCAACTTTTTCAATAAGCCACCAAACTTTCTTACCAGATGTGTTTCTTGTGGTGGGGGGATCCAATTCTCCCATTCTACCGCTGCGTAATAAGGTGTCGCACGTATTGCACCTAAGCAGTAGTGCAAAGCAAGTATTGGGACAGTTCATGCTCATGCTCAGACTCAGACTCAGACTCAGACAATCCAAAAAGGCGTAGCAAACTAATGAAAAGTAAGCTGCCACCCTACATGAGAGATGCTGATTACGCAGAGAATGGGTGGTGGAAAATGCTGGACGGGCTTTTTCTGCTGGTGACATGACATTACATTTCCCGTTTTCCCCATCCCCATGAGCCCAGCCGATGCATCTCCTTGTTATTCCTCTATGTTCTGCGACCACCACACACAACTTTGCAAGGGAAGCGTGTGTTGTGCCGAGAGATGCGGAGACCACACAGTGAAGCCAGTTGTCAATACAATATAATGAATGGCATGATACAATAATAGAGTGGAATACGACAGAATATTGGGAATTGAATGGGAAAGGGGAAGAGGAAGAGGAAGAGGAGGGGGTGGTTTTCATCTGATTTTTATTTTCCATCACTTCATTCCATTCGAGGTTCCTATGTAGTGAGTGACTGGTCAGATTCAGTACGGAGGACAAGAAAGATATCAGACGAAGAAGGGAGCTCATAGAGACAAACGATTTGATTCAAGTAATTATTGTAAACTTGGAACTGCGTGTGTTGATCTCTTATCGAACCTTCTATTTTTATAATAACAAAGCTAGAATCCTAGAGATCCCATCCATCCATCCCCTTGAATAGATGCATTAATCTATTCTGGGAAAAGCTTATCAACACGTGATATCAAAGTGATGGATCATGGAAAGCTTGGTATGTGGTGAATGAAATGAATATGAATAATAAGTGAGGGAGGGAGAGAATGAAGGAAGGAAGGAAGGAGTTGCTCATCCCCCGGAATTGAAGGGTAAAGGATCTCTTTTCGTGCTTCCTTCCACGACCTCCTTGTCCATCCTCGTGATTTTACACCACCACAAAGAGCATGGATGGATAGCATCGGAAATTCGGTAGGAGAGGAGAACAGAGCCACACACATCAATTTTCAGACGGCAAGAGCGAGAGCGAGAGCGACGCAACTCCACTTGCATTTTTACTTTTACTTTTTTGGCTCTGGGCTGGGATAATGGTACCTTTTTTGGCCTAGGATATACGGAGGATGGGATAAGAGCTCCATGGACGAATAGCTGTGAGCTATTAGCCAGTAGCTAGTAGCTATTACATGTAGCATCATACTGTGGAAAATGAGGGAAGTAGGTTTAAGTAAGGGAGGAGAAACAAGAAATGGGAGTGAGTGAGGGAAGGAAGGAAAGGAAAGGAAGGAAAGGAAAGGAAAGGAAAGTTAATGATGTAGTAGGATGAGCGTAGAAGAGTAGAAGAATGGATAGTTGATTGTAGAAAGAATGTAACGTATGTAGGTAGGTATGTATACCTTGGTACTAGATAATAGATCGTCAATGATACAGGTGTGAGTAGGTAGGTACTAGGTCAAACAAAGAACGTAGTATGTACACTTTAGATGTTCTCATACAAGATGATGTATTAGGTGGGTAGGTATGTAGGTATGCTTTGATGGTGTTGAGGGGAACTCCTTTGATTCATTCATTCATTCATTCATATACACAGACCTACATAGCTATCTACATGCCAATACGTACTAGGTATATTATTTACTCATCTCTCTGTATGTACCTAGTGGTGGTAGTGGTAGTGGTAGTAGTGGTAGTCGTAGTAGAAGTAGTAATGGTAGTAGTATTAGTAATATTATTAGTAATAATACTAGTAGTAATAGTACTAATAGTAACAATACTCGTGGTCATAGTACCTAGGTAGTAACCGTAGTAATAGTAATAATAGTAGCTGTAGTAATAATAATAATATTATTATTCTACTCATTATGACTTGACTTGGAGAAGCGTGGGATAGAAAATGAGAAGGAAATGCGAGGAAGACTAATATACTAATATACTAATATACTAATATACTAATATACTATATACTAATATACTAATATACTAATATATCAATATACTAATATACTAATATACTAATATACTAATATACTAATATACTAATATACTAATATACTAATATACTAATATACTAATATACTAATATACTAACATATTAATATACTAAATAATATATCAATATACTAATATACTAACATATCGATATACTAATATACTAATATACTAATATACTAACATATTAATATACTAAATAATATATCAATATACTAATATACTAACATATCGATATACTAATATATCAATATACTAATAACATACTAACATACAAATATACAAATATACTAATAATATACTAACATACTAATATATCAATATATAAATAAATCCTACGTTATCAATACTAGGAATACTAGGAATACTAGGAATACTAGGAATACTAAGAATACTAGGAATGCATGGAAAACCACATCCATCCAATCCAACCAATCACATTAATTCCTCACACTTTCCTCAAGATCAAGCGAATTAATGGTAAGCTCATCCACGGCTCTTGCTTTTTTTCCCCTACAGTTTGAAATGCCCGCAAAAATTGGATCACCCACCTAAATTCTCTCTCCTACTTCTTTTCCTCACCAAATCTCTACCTACGAACTCTGTACACCAAAATCACATACAACAACTTCTCTGGTAAGCAAATACCCAAATACTCTCTCCTCCTCCCACGGTATCTTCATATCAATTCCTCGTATATCGAACCTCAATAATCTATCACTCTTGAGAACGCGCTTTTATTTATATATAAAAAGTCGAGTTTCATTGAGTATTCGATCTATTGCTACTGGGCTTCTTTCTCAAAATACCCAAATACAATTGCTTCTCTTTTCAACTTCATCGGCGCGTCATTCATCTCTTTGCGTCGCGATATCACTTCAAACTTACTACCACGACTCCGACTACAACTACGACTACTACTACGACTACCACCACCACCACTCATAATACTAAGAACACTTTCACTGATTCCACTTCTTCGCGTTTTAGATCAACCACTACAGTTAATAACTGTCGTCACTTTATAAATCCATTTAGATGTAAGTCTTCCCTTTCATTTCCATCTTTCATCACTTTCAAACTCCACGTCGCGAGGAAGTTATTACCTTTGCGACTGCATTCACCTCTCGAGACAAAATTACTCCAACACCTTCATAACGCGCTATCACCACCAAATTGTCAACCACTTGCTCGTCCATTTTGTCCACCTTGTCCTCAACCACAACCACTTTTCATACTCATCGTCGCACATTTATTACGGTCGCATAAACATTTCAATCAATCGTACTGACTTTAATTCTTCTCAATTAGACCCATTTCACATCATTCAACATGCCAAAGGAAAAGGCTCCCAAGCGTGCTGCCAAGAAGACCGAGAAGAAGAAGAAGGGTATGTTAATTCTTCCTCGTGAACTGTCTCTCACGCAATCTCATGGACTGACTCGTTCTTCACTAGATCCCAACGCACCCAAGCGTGGACTTTCTGCATACATGTTCTTCGCCAACGAACAACGTGATAACGTTCGTGAGGAGAACCCCGGAATCTCTTTCGGTATGATCTCCTTCCTATACCTCACTCCTATATCACACTCACAATGGCATCACTAACACCACACACACTTATAGGTCAAGTCGGAAAGGTTCTCGGTGAACGCTGGAAGGCTTTGAACGAGAAGCAAAGAGGTCCTTATGAGGAGTCTGCTGCCAAAGATAAGAAACGTTACGAAGAGGAGAAGGCCACTTACAACGTAAGTCTTACAGTGCGTATCAATCATGCTATCAAAGCAGAAATTTAATTGCAAGGAAACACGGGACTAAACAATACATTTTACAGGCCGATGCTGAGGAGGAAGAGTCTTCTTAGAGATTTCTTTAATCACTCAAACTTTCAATCACTTCATCTCGACAAATGATAGTCTTGATAGCTACCTATCCGACCATCACTATCAAAGATGACATAATCATACAAGTTGGGAGGTTCTCCGGGGTTATCTTTTCTGCTTTTCATTTGGGCTGGGGTGTTATGTTTTGACAGGGGAACGGGATGATCAACTTGTGCACTTGTTGCCGTTTTCCTTTTCGTATCGGATGATGATCTTGCGGTATCGTTTTTTGCTATCGACGGATTTTTTATGATGTGGTCTGGTCTCGTCTAGGTGAAAGTCTAGGTCAAAGTCTAGGTCTGTCTAGATAGGTCTGGGACAAGAGATAAGATCATGGTAAATTTCTACAACCAATTGCGTGTAACAATGATATCGTTTGTATTCTACATGTTGCCATTTGATTTTATGAATTTGTGATTTTAAGTGTGATGTGATGTTGTGCTTGAGATGTGAATAATAATATATTGTTGAGAAAACCAAGCTCTTTCAAAATGTAAGGGGGAATGTAATTAGAGGTTGGTACTTGTACTCGCCACTTTCCACTTGCTACTTGCGAAACGAAACGGGCGAAACGGAAAGGAGGGATGGAAGGAGATTGGAGATTCGAGATTGGAGATTGGAGATTGGAGATTGGAGATTCGAGATTCGAGATTCGAGACTCGAAGGATCCGAGACATTTTTTGCCTTGGAGCCTTGTGAGGAGTGAAGTGAGCGAGCTGAATCTGAAGTGGAGTGGGGAGGTGGGTGTGGAGTTAGTTGATATTGATTATTGATATTGATTATTGATGTGATTATTTGTTTGTTTGTTTTTTGTGTTTGTTTTTTGTGTTTTGAGGGATTTTGGGGGGATTTTTGAGGGGGATTGGAGAGGGATTGGAGAGGGATTGAGGTGGAGATGGAGGGATTGAGGGGATGAAGATTAGACGGGAGATGAAAAGAGAGAGGAGAGCTTGTGGGAAAGGCTGGCTGAGCAAAATGGGAAAAAACTGTATGCTGGCTTACTTGTTTGTTTGTCTGTTTGTCTGTTTGTCTGTTTGTCTGTTTGTCTGTTTGTCTGTTTGTCTGTTTGTCTGTTTGTCTGTTTGTCTGTTTGTCTGTTTGTCTGTTTGTCTGTTTGTCTGTTTGTCTGTTTGTCTGTTTGTTTGTATGCGTTTTTCGAAAGTGGATATGTATATCTACTTCTCTGGTCGTATCTTTATTTTTGGGGCTGGGAGGGAGGGAGGAAGGGACGGAGGGAAAGGGAGGGGAGGCGGAAAGATTGATAGATGGTGGGATTGGATTGGATGGTAGTGGATGGTGCGGTGTGGTGTGCGAGGGGTGGTAGGAGGTGAGAGGGGATGTCTTCTTGCTTGCTTGCTTGCTTGCTTGCTTGCTTGAGCTGGGGTTTGTGTGGGATTGGATTGGATTGGATTGGATTGGGCTGGACTGGACTGGAATGGACTGGACTGGATTGGGTTTGAGGTGGTGGATTGGGCTGGGTGGGAATGATTGGTGGATTGGTTGAATGGATGTTGGATATTGGATATTGGATATTGGATATTGGAGGTGGGAGGTGGGTTGTGAGGATGAAGGTGGTGATGTCGAGATTGATGAATTGGAGGGGAGTAAAGATGGAGGGGAGTGGAGAAAAGATAAAGCAAAGAGCAGATGAGAGAAGGAGAATAAGGAAAGGTTCTTTTGATGATTTTGAGGGATGCTCGATGATATATTCATGGGAAAGTGGGAGATAAGATGTTGGTATTGTACTGGGGTGAAATAGGATGGAATGGGATCTTGTGTTTATGGTCTGGGGTTTTGGGGGAGAAGGGGTTTTTTGTTTTTTTTATCCGTTTTTCTTATCCGTTTTTCTCCCCTTGTCTTTTCTTTTTCCTTGGTGTTGTGTTGTGTTGTGTTGTGTCGTCGTTTGTTGATGGTGGGAATTTGGAGGGGAATGTGATGGTAGTTGGATGATATGATGATATGATGATATTACACAATGGTTTATTGTCGTGATGCGAGTGCCTGACATTGACTTGGATTGGATTGGATCGAAATAAGTATTTCTAGCCATCCTTCTGCAATCATTCTGCGACCGCTATGGAGTACGGAAGAAAGTTTCTTATTGTGCTATCTTGTACGTGTATGCTAGTCGATAGATTGGGATGGATGGATGGATGGATGGATGGATGGATGGATGGTATGCATGTATGTATCTATGTATGTATGTATATGTTTTCCAGAGGGAGGTTGTTGGTCCGGGTTAAATGCTGCGTGGATCACTGCATGATTGATATCTATCGTAATAGTACATTGTCCTCTTTTCTTCTGTCTGTTAATTAACATCGATTTATCAAAATCAATGTATGAAGCCGATGAGATGAGTATCGGATGTGGCCTCGGCCTCGGCCTCGGCTTGACTGTCACAATACAATTCCGTGTCATCAGCCGTAACCTTAACCATAAAGTCAGCCTTGTGCGATTCGCTCGTCGTGATAATTCCACCACTTTGCGAGAAAAACATATTGAAGGCTTTGTGCCACTTCATATCGTGGCATTACAATTGCACAAGTGGCGATTTACAATCCATTTGTTGATAGGCATTCTTCCACGACTATATCCCGTTGATGACAGAAATGAATGGTGATTTGATCGATGTGATGCAATTCAATCGCGCAGAGCTTGGAGAATTGGAGAAATCTGGTTCGTTCGTCTGGAGTTCATGCATGCATGGTTGTGGTTGAAATCTTTATCTTTATCTTTATCTTTATCATACATACCCGTGGACATACATACATACATATACATATATACACAGACACATACACATACACATACACATACACATACACATACACATACACATACACCCATCCGCCGAAATTGAAAATTGTCAAGTATACATTACTGGCTAGAAATTATCATGCAAGCAAAGATAATTTATCCTTGGTCCCCGTCCGTTTCTGCAGCATGCGATGTGAATGGAGAATTGCCAATGAATCATGCACAGAATTCGCGTGGAGAAAGATTAGAAGAGGGGAAGGTGAGTGAATGAATGAATGATACGATATTTGGACCATTCCAATGGTTTTTGACACGTCAGTCGTAGTAATGCTGCGCTTGTATATTTGTCCACCGAAGAGATGTGTAATTTGTCCATTTTCATCCGCAGAGCCGCGGGTGCTTGGTTGGGAGAGTTTGATGGGTTTCGGGATTTTGGAGGAGGGGAATGGATAGCTGCTCTTTGGTGTGATGTATGTGGAGGGTTGGTAAGTACATGTGTGTATGTATGTGTATGTGTGTGTATGTGTGTGTGTATGAATTGGTTCGATGGTATATTCGAGATCCTTACTCCGCTTTTTCTTCTTCGAAGCTTTAGTTTTGCTTCTTCAATTGATTCGAGGTGATGTGATGTGATATATTCATTTCATTTTATTCAGAGTTGAGTTGAGATGAGTTGAGTTGAGATTCATTCAAGTCCCCATTGACACTTGAAAATATATAATGAATTTCTAAACATACTATACAGCATTACTCATTGATTGAGTACCCATCTCCACTCTGCCATTCCAACACATCCATACCTCGCATCACCCCAACTTAATGTCGTTCCAGCCCCAAACATCCACAATAGAAGCATGGAGGAGCTATCCGGCTGTTGGCGCGAAGCCGCCCGCGCCGACGCCGTCGCAATCGAACTCCTCAAGATCCGCAGCCATCTAACCTCCCCACCCGGTGCCCTTCTCTCCTCCCCCTCCTCTCATCCGCACTACCCCTCCCCAACCGATTCCCACCCCTCCTCCCCCAGCACCAGCGACTGCGAAATCATCACCGCGATTCTCCGCCACGTCGAACAAACGTCGCGGCTGCTCCGCGACCTGCACGATCTCTTCCCCATTTTCCGCTTGCGCGTTCCCGTCGTGATATACTATTTGACCGTCATCCTCCCGTGTTTGCAAAAGACCCTCAGGGATATGCTGGCGTTTTTGCTGTGTGATGATTGGTCCGTCAGAATGAAATGGATGTTGATGCATGAACGCTTGAATGAACAGGGCGGAATGTCGTTGGCGTTGCGCTTTGTCATGTATGTGGATTTTTTGGTGCAGTGTGTGAGGTTGTTGAGTAGGTGAGTGAAAGGATTTGTTTTTTCTTTTCCTTTTGTTTTTTGAGGGAATGGGAACGGATGGGATCGTTTGGAGGGTACGAGGTTTAGTTCTAGTTCTAGTTCTAGTTATTGATTTATGAGGTGAGATGCGAGGAGGAGTGGAATGGGAAGAAATTGATTGGATGGTGGTAACAGCGGTCAGCACACAGATCACCAACTTACGATCCCACGACGCTGGAATTGCTGCGCCTGAGAATTTTAAGGCTGAGGGCTCTGAGGGGGATTCCTGGTATGTTTTTCACTCTCTGATTTGGGGTTTCCCCTATGGCTTTTGCTCGTCGCATGTCGCGTTGATACTCTCGTCTCGAAAATGCATGGTGAAATGGAGAATTTGTATCGATTAACCCCGGGATTCGTGTTTATAGCACCCCCAATCCCGGTACAACCGCATCTCGCTCCTGCCCAGCCGAATCTTATGGAACTTGAGGTATGTAAGCGAATTCTCGGTATCTTGGTTTGTACTTTTCTGCTTGGGAATCTGTGTCTGGGGAACAATTGTATGAAAGGAAAGAGGTGATGTTGATGATGTTTAGAGACGGCACTGGGCGGAAAAGATCTTTGATGATCATGCGCAACCGCTTTCGCAGGCACTTTTGAAACATAGACGAGAGTATGTTTGTCTTTTTTTAGTTTTATTATTATTCGGGGGCTCGATGATGGGGAAGTAGAGAAGGAGTGTGAAGTTTCATATTTTGGAAAGAGGAGGCATCCATAGGAATCACAATGATTGACTGATACCATGGATATAGATCGAGATGTTTTGGTCCATCGATGAATCTCATGAAGTTGGGTATCCCTCCACAATCAAAAGTTCTGTTCAAATTGTGAGTACGACATTTCTCTACTCTCTGATATCTTCTCTCCTTCACTGTTTCTCTGACTCTCCTCATCACTTTTCGTCTCGCTAACTATTCAGACCCTTTGACAAAAATCATCTCTCCGTAACACTCTATCTCGACGATGCAGCACTTCATCAATCCCCCTATTTACTCTGTCGCTGGATGGATAAACAGAACAATCCTCATTATTCTTCTTTTGGGGTTCATGAGCTTTGTATTCGGAGACATGGAAGCGCGTTGTGTTTTAAGAGGTGGAGTGAGTATAGGGAACATCCGACTATTTGGACGGCTTTATTTTTCAAGTGAGTGATGCTTTTCTCAGTTGAGAGTTTGGAAGGGAAACACTGATTAAGGAGAAGTAAAAGGGATAGTATTTGAAGAGAATGTGCTGACTGATTTGTGAAAGGACTTGGCAACGTTAGTATTTTTTGCAGACTTGTTTTCAAATTGAATGGAGGATAGAAGTTTGAGATACAATGGATAATAAATTAACGTTACAATATAGGAATGGTGCTCTTCCACTGCTCATTTGTAGCACTCAAAGCGCGTTCCCAACTCACAAATCTGATACCAAGAGATGATTATATTATTGCCGGAGAGGTGAAGATTTTCCAAGGGTAGGTAACTAATTTTCCTCAAAAGGTAGACATGTGAAAACTGGACGAACAGAACGAGTTTCCAGATGTGGAAAATCTCTTTGCTAACATATCGATACAATAGACAAATAGTAGACGATGGATTCCACCACTCTCTCTTCGTCTACGAAAATCAACAAACTCATACCCTACGACTTCACGCCGCAGTTGCAAATGGAGAATTGAGGAAATGTCCTATCTGGACTGCTTTTAGTATGGATTCCTTTCTTTCCCTCTCAATCCGCTTTCCCCTCTCCCATATCCTCTCAATTTGCTTAAATTCTTTTACGCTTAACCTCCCACCTGGCTCCCAGCACTCGCTAAAAACCCCTAGTAACCGACCTCCAAGTCACATCCGATACCTGGCTCGCCCGACACTCGCGTCATCGCGTTTGGGTGAAAGATTTGCATCTCTATGTATTCTGCGATGAGTATTCGAGACGCGCGCAGGTGAGGAAACATGGGGAGTTTGAGTTAAATTTTGTGCATGGGGCTGGTATGTTTCGGGGTTCTTTTCTCTTGTTGCTATCTTATATAACCCTTTTATTTGCATTTCCTTCAAGTTTTCACACAAATGATCAAAGATACTCTTCAGTGGATAAGAGAAGATATAATGTAGAAAGAGTAAGAAGAAAAGAGCTAACACACCGAATAGCAGCAGACGCATTCATAAACGTGTTCTACCCCCTAGATTCCGACTCGGAATCCGAGTGCGCGATTGAAGATGTGTCGGGGAATGCATCGGCTGGATTTCAACAGGATACATCGGGTTATTGAAAATGTTCGCTTTTGGTCTTGTATTGAAAGGAAACGAAAGGAAACGAAACGAAGCTAAACGAGGATTCATGAATCTTTAACATATAATTTGAGGGCCAGAAGCCAGTTTGATACTCATGATACCCAAGGCTTAAGCTCACTACGAGAAAATCTGCGATTTTCAGACAATCCCATCAATATCGATCCATCGATTTGTTAATTTGCGGTTGAGGGAGATTGTGGAGATCAAAACTTTACACGTTCTCTGTCTCATACAATTACATTACCATTTACTTCTCCATCTTACTTTCCACACTTTGGTTTTCTCACTTCCTCAAATTATTCATATTGACTTCGGGAATCATGATGAGATTGTCCAATAAAATGCATAGCTCAAAAGAAAAACAAAAAGAAAAACAAAAAGAAAAAGAAGGGATACATGTAACACGATTCCGAGATTGTTTTTTTGTTCATAAAGTCGAAGGATTCGATATGATACTATGATACTATCATAATGATATCACGATGATACAATACCTTCAGAATGAAATTTTCGAGAAGAAGGGTGGATTTTACTTGCTCTTCGCTATTTATTTAACTTGTTTTTCTATTTCTATGTTTTTTTGATCATAGTATCGTGAGGTTGCGAGGTTGTGTTCGGGTTGATTGATTGATTGATTGGTGTTGATTGATATCGATGTCGATAGCGATGTTGATAGCACTTGATCTGTCGCGGTTGTATCGTATTTAAGGGATGCGACTGCGGCTTCGGATTATGGATTATGGTAGGAGGGGTTTGCACGTGTGATGTGTGATAGGTGATGTGGAGCTGAAAGTCTGGAAATTGAAATGAAATCGAGAATGGGTATCGAAGGAAGGAAGGAAGGATTTGTGTTTAAGTTTTAACTATTGTGATCTTACTAGCTACGACTGCTACTAAGCTTGATCCAAAATTGAATCTTTGTATATAACTTGAGTACTTTGATCTATAGTGCGTTCAGCTGGCTGTGGTTCTCTTTCTTGAAGAATGTTTTGATGTATCCGCGCTTGAAATGAGGTTTGAGGTATGAGGTTTCATTTTTTAGTTCTGAGTTTTGAGGTTAGGTTCAGATTTGGGTTATACATCGTTTCTTTCCTTCCACATTTTTCTTAGGAAGGGAGTAAATAAGTACCGAGATGAGATACAAAGGAGATTGAATTATTTCGCTTCGATCAAGTAGATTATAACCTCGTACACTTATCTCAATCTCTCTGTTTTTTTTTGGAAAATTAACGTGAAAGAGAAATGTCACTATATATTCTATCAAGGATCAAGATTCGATAGAGGCGCTCATTCATCAAAACCCATTTAAGCGTACTAGATATTCAATACACCATTAAAGAATTATTTTTAGATTTCATCGAGAGTATAATCGAACATGTATAAGGTTAGAAATTCGAAAGTTACAGCATGTTTTAACTTCCTCAAGCGAAGAGGGTAAAATTGTTGGTGAAGTGTAGTACTTGTTATACAGGCAAGACTCCCTGTTAAAGCCTTACACGATAATTAATCACTAGGACATCTCCTAATTTTTTCTATCTTAATCTAATACTCAGATATATAATAGGGATAAATGCGAGCCTCGCGAAGGTATATATATGTGAATGAGTATGGAGGAGTATAAGATCTTGATCGAAAATGTATCACTTAAGCGAGAAGAGGAGAAACTTTAGTACCTAATACGAGAAATTCTCACTCGGCGAGTGATTATTGACTAGGTACATCATCATAAGTCTCTTGATTTTTTGAGGAGCCTCTTTTGGGAGTTGAGGCTAACGTTGATCGGATGAGAATATTAGATGGGGAGGGCGAGATGGAAAAGGGGAGAAAGAATGAGATGATGTGTTTGATTAGTTTAGTTGGGCTTTGAGTATGCGTTGTAACAGTTAGTAGTTAGTAGGTAGCTTTGGTGTAGATAGTTTTAGGATGGCTTGATTGCTGGTAATATATTGAAGATCCATTATATATTTTTTAGTCTATATGCAATGGAGCTATATGCATGTGTCTCTGTGATACAGTGACAAGGGACTTCAAAGTGAATATAGAATCATTTTATTAGTATCGGGACATCGATCATATGATCAAAGAGGGCACTGTATTAACTAGCGTTGCGCTAGCGCTTCCCTATATATTTAATACCTAGCTTCCTATAATTAATAATAATCAAAAACGAATACAATTATATAGAATTAAGTACTTATATTTATATTAACCAAATTGATATCAATACTAATTAGTAATATTACAAATTAGAATTTTGGATTCTATTAAAAGCATTAGATGTTTTTATATAATATTTAGAATTGATAGAAATTCTGAAGAGATTATAAAAAAGATATTATTATATTAGGTATAATATACTATCTTTTTTTGTAATATTAAAAAGTATACTTTGAATAATTATATTGAGAAGATATATTCAAGAAGTTTGATTTTATTAAATATAATAAATCGATTTTAAATTCATTATATATTTATCTTTGTATTATATATTGTATTAAATAAAACAAAGATCTTTATTACTCTTTATATTTATAAAAAACTTTCTTATATATACAAATATATATATATTTATAATAATTTTCAAAATACCTTTACTCATATATACAAATATATCGGAAAGCGATATTACTTTAATCGCTAAGAATATTATTAATAAAAACATATATATAAAGAAGGAAGAGGAAGAATATAAGGAATAGCTTAATTTATTAAAAGTAATATCAAATAATAAAAGAGCTATTATTATTAATAATAAGAAGTTTATTAAATATATTAAATTCAAATATAAATAATACAATTATAAGAATAATAATAATAATAATCTAATAGAGATCTTTTATTATAATTTCAGAATATTTATAGTTATATAATTCCCAAAAATCTATTAGATTTATATACAAAAGTTATATATAATATTATATATTTAAGGAATATATTTATTGAGAATAAGTATTGAAATATCTATAGTTTTATTCAAATAATCTTGTAAGATTATTATTAATAAATAAATGAAAATACAAATTCAAAAAACTCTAAAAAATATTAATATCAAAAAACTCAAATTCAAGTTCGAAATTATTTATAAATTTATTAAAAACAATTTCAAATATACAAATAAAGATAATAAAAATAAATATAATAAAAATAATAATATAGGAAACCCTAATAATAAAAAGAGCAATAATAATAAAAACAATAAAGATTATAAATCCCAAAAGAATAAAATATTAATATTATATTTCAATATATAATTTCTTATTAATTTATTGAAATTCTATATTAATAATAAAAAATATAATAGAAATAATAATAATTTTGATTTCAAGTTTTCAATATTTTATAAAATTTTATAATATATAGAAATACTTATAGATATATATTATAAAACATTTCTAATTATATTTAAAGAAAATATATTTTAGTTTTTTTATATTAATTATAATTTATTATTATCAATATTCAAAGAACTTTGTATTTATATATAAAATAATTTCAAAGGAAATAAATATCAATGAAATATATTATTGAAATAAAATAATATTATTTTAAAATCAATTAGAAAAAAGTATAGAAATAAATTATTCAATAAATATTCTATAATTATAATTAAACAATTATATATATTATAATATTAATTCGATTTTGTTATATAACAAATATTCTATTTTTATAATAAATTTATATTTATTTATAAAAATATAAAGATATATAATTTAATTTGTTTTAATTTTTAAAAAAAAATATTTGATTTAATTAATTAATTATAATAATTTATTAATATATAAAAGAGATTATATAAAAACAAAAAAAATATAATATTATTTACTAATAGGAAATTCTATAGTAATAATAATTATAGCAATAATTAAAGTAATTCTAAGAATTTCAGAAATAATAATAACTTTAAAAATAATTTATATAATAAACAATAATATTCAAATTCTTTTAATTAATATAATTATTATTAAATATATAAGAAAAAAAAATATCAATTAATAAAATATTTTAAAAAAAAATAAAATAAAAATAAATACAAATATAAAAAAAAGATCAAAGATAATAATAATAATATATTTAATAAGTATTATAATTAATAAATAATCAAATATAAAAAAAAGATTATTAATATAAAATTTAATTCAAAGATTAAAATAAATTTGTTTTTTGTAAACCTTAATATTAAAAATAATATAAATAAAATATTTTTTATAAATTCTAAATTTATTAATAATTAGAAAATATTCAATTAATTATTATTCAATATAATATTGTATATAATAATTAGAAATCCTATTGAAATAGTTTTATTTGTAAAAAAATATAATAAATATTTTTAATATAAGTTATACAAATAAAGAATTCTTTGATATATATATTGATATAATATATATAAGAAAATCAATAATTGGAATTGGATAATATTATATATAGAAATAGATTTGTTTAATTGAATATAATCTATTAATAATAAAGATTATGAATATATATTTCGGAAAGGGGATTATAATATTAATAGGATTATTCCGAATTATTATATTATTTAGAAATATTAATTTCTATATTATAGATATTGATATTCTATTTCTATTAAGTTTTAAAAATATAAATTATTTTAAAGCATTTTACAATAATATTATTAATCAATTTATTATCCCAAAAAGTGAATACTCTATTATTAGAAAATATAAGCATATGTTTTTAATATAAAAAATGGATATAAATCAATTTATTCAAAAATCGATTTATTAAAACAATTATTATTTAATAATTATAAAGCTATAATATCTATATCAATAATTTGGCTATTTATTAGTATAATATTTTTATAATATATTATAATAAATAAGCTATAATGAGAATAATAATATTATTAAGCATTTTATTAAATATTACAAGCATTATCAAATATATAACAAATTATCAAAATATTTCAAATTCATTTTACTAAAAAACTCTGAATTCAATTATATTATTTATATTGATATTATATATATTATAAATAACTTGATTTTATATATTATTAATAAAACAATATATTATTAAACAATTTGGTTTTTTGAAAACATTTTTACTAAATATATATTCGATAATCTCAAGGAATGCTGGATTGATATATATATTAAATCATTAGATTATATTATTTATAATATTAGAAAGAATTTTATAAATAAAGAATTTATCCAAAATATAAAATCTATATCAATTATTATTAAAAGTATATCTATCAAAGTATATAATTTTATAGATATTATTAAAAAATATTATTATTTATTACATTGCGTATATAAGATTTTAATAAAAAAACTTAAAAATAACAATCTAATTAAAATAATAATTTTTCAAATGTTAGTATCACTATGGGGATGGTAAAGACAATATAATACTATAATTCACACTATTGTAATATTGCTTGAGGTTCTAAAAACTAGAGCTACAATATATTTATATTATAGTGTCAAAACATTAATGCAAATACTAATACAATTATATAATCCCTATCCCAATACTAACAATTCTCTAAAGTTATTGGATTATATCCTTTTAATTAATATCTTTTTATTTATATAACTATTTATTCTTTTAATCTCTCTCAATCTACTCTATAACCTTAATCTTTATAATATTATTATTAATCAAATCCTTTAAAACTTAATACAATTTAGATTTAGTTATTATATCAACTGAATTAAATTCTTTATCAATCCATTTAATTTTTATAATTTCTTGTTTTTTATATATTTTTTAAATAATTATTATATCAATTATTAATTTCTTTTCAATAATTATACCAAACTTTATAAAACAATTATAAAATAATCTTGAATTAATATATATAATTAATAATATATTACAATTTGAAAAAATCTTATTAAATATATTTTTGATTATTATATTAATATCAAAGTCTAAAATTATATTATAAAACTTTGATACTAATATATTCCTAATAACTCTTTTGTATTTGATTAATAATTAATAAATAATATTAATTTTATCAAATTTATCCTATAAAATAATAATATATTTAATTTAAAAGAATAAATCTTTATTATTTACAAAAAATATATTTATAAATATAATCAATTTAAAAAAATTTATATCAAAAGAAATAAATTATAATCCTCTCTCTAAATTATCGATTTGTTATTAAATATATTTATTAAAAGAATTAGTATTTTCTTTTTTTGAATTGATTATTTATATAATATATAACAAATCAAAAAATATTTTTAATTGATATATAATTATTATATATATTCTTTGAATACACTATATAATATATTAATCTTTTATTATTACTAATTTTCTAAATTTATTATATATACCTTATATATTCAATAGTTCTAATTTAATCAAATAAAGATTTTTATATTGTTTTTTCTGATTAAAATAAATTATACCATTATATTATTGAATAATTAAATCATTATTAAATTTAAATAATATATCTAATATAAGTATTTTATACTTTTTTGTTATAAAATTTATATTTTTGAGCTTAATTTGCTTACAATCTATAAATACTTTATTAACTACAATGAATATATTATTTATTTGTAATTTAATAATATCGAATATTATATTATTTTTAATTGTATATAATAAATATAAGTTATAGATTGATTATATTATCTTGAAAGTATTAATATAATGTTTATAATAAATATTAAACTAATAATTACCTACTTCTAAAATATTATATAATAATTATATTATTTATAGAATAAAATCTTCTGAGATATTTATTTTTGTTGGGGGTTATATATAAAATTTTCGAATTAAATTTGATATTAATTATATATATATTTATATAATATCACAAATACTTATAATAATCTTGTTTTTAGATAATATAACTATTATTATTAATATAATATATTAACTAATATATTATATAATAAATAATTATATCAAAACAATACTTTTTCCTTAATCTTTTTATATTTGTATAATCAATCGAAATTTGAAAAATGCTTTATCAATCTTTTTATTCTTAATTTCATTAATAAAATATAAATTGAATATTCTAATATTTATAAATATATTTGTAAATTTTATAAATTGAAATATACCATTTTCCATCAATCTATTAACTTCTTTTTGTTTTGATTCAATAAAGATTATTGATATTTATATATCAACAAATATTATATAACATTCAATATACTTATTATTATTTGGAAAATATATTATTAAATTAAATAATACTATAGATTCTATAAAATATACATTTGCATTATCATTCGAAAAATAAATTTAAAATACAAAAATTACAACTCAAAAAAATGAATATTACTAATATTATAAATCCCTAAATATATCTACAAATATCTTCTTAAGATTTCTACTACAAATAATAATAAATGAAAAGGAAGATATAACTTTACCAGATTTTAGTAAAATTATTTTAATTACATTCCTAGGTATATTTTATATTGTCTGATTTATTATTTATATAAATGTAATAGTCTATTTTTAATACATTGATTATATTACTCATACAGATTATACAAATAATAATAATTATATCGATTTGATAAATTATTTATTTTAAAATTAATCCTGAAATCGGTTTTGATTTTCTTCCATATACAATTTAATTTAAATAATTTGAAATTCTATTAAACCACTTATCAATTGTATAATATATATTTTATCCTTTATACTTAATAAATAATACAAATCTATCCATCCTTTGTATTCTCTCTATACCCAAACCTTCGAATTGATAGATAAATTATATAAAGCCATTATAAATAATTTATTATATTGATTCAAAGTATCAAATATTTGTTTTATAATTTGTAATTTGTAGATCTTAGATATTGCTTTTTTGATTATTATTTAATATTATAGAACTATAAATATAGATAAATTGGATTCGGATATATATGAATATACTTTAAAAACTAAAAATATTGGAATTAATCCATTCAATTCTATAATATTGTTTATTACTTTTATAATCATTTGTAATATCATTTTCTTTAAAATAAAATTATTTAGTTTATTTATAATAATAATATATACTCTCTTGATAACTATATAATATTATTCAATTATACTAATTAATTAATAAGTTTCAATTAAAACACTTTTTGTTTTTATCAATATAATCACTATATATTATACAAATTCTTTATTAACAAAATTCTTTCCAATATTATATATAATATAATTCGAAAAATCAATATAAATATCTATTTAGTATTTTTGAAAAATATTAAAGATATATTTTATAATAATGTTGTTTAATTATTATATAGTTTAAAATTATATACTTTTATTGATGATATATAGAATAAAATTGGTGTTGATATATCATATTAATTATAATTGAATGATTGAAATCAATATCATTTTGCAAATTGAATTTAAATCGATTTAATAATTTATTATACTTTTAATAATACTAATAGAATTTAATAAATTTATCAATCTTAACTTATGAAATATTATTATAGCTAGTTTATTGTAATATTTATAAAAATCTATAAACTAAAAAATAACTAAAACAATAATGTAAATAGTATAGTTTTATAATAATAAAATAATATTCGTTATTATCAATAATTTATTATATAAATTGTTATATATTTATACACCAAAGGAGTATCGTATACTTATTACAACGAATGCATAGATAGTTTACTTCTGTATATTATTTAATAATTGAATTGATAATATTATTATAATATATGCTGAGTTTATTTATATTGTT